>CM055100.1:7392712-8592712 GCA_029204225.1 Diphasiastrum complanatum | reverse complement strand
GTTGATAAACTTATGGCATTTGACAGTTGGAACCCCATTTTTATATATACAAATCTAAAATTTAGGTAACCTACCCAATCTAACTGCTAACATAGGCAAGAAATGACGTCCAAAGTAACAAGTTAGTTGACTTAATGCTTTCACACATTAGAGGGTTTCATTCCAATTTGAAGAAAACGGCGAAAGTATGCGAAATGCTTACTACTAATATCCATGAGATCTTAGCATGAGTAGAAATGAAATACCAAAAGTCCAACCAAAATCTAATATGCACTATAATACAACTATGTGGCTGATGTGGCTCATAAGATGTGATGAGGCCATAAACTATGCCAATGAGATCTGAAGAAAGTTATAATAGTAGAGCGACAGAAGTGGATGTTGAAGATATAGTTCATTGTGATGACCATGATGATCGCCAATGGGAACCAAAACGTGATGTAGCAATGAGATGAGTCATGTGGACTATGGTGTGGCAGTGGCATGTGGCATGTCTGCATTGTCAATTCTTAGTAGAAACCTCTATCTCATTCTCTAAATCTCACTGCTCGTGAGTGGTGATGAGAGAAGTATGACATGATGAATAGTTGCACCGGACTTTGTCCTCTAGCAATATTGGTAGAGCATGTGGTACTCCTCAACTAGAACATCTCTCTGATCATCAGGCAACACATCTCTGGTCCTCATAGGCCATCAAAGATCTTAGCATCATTGTCTGATCTCAAGGAAGGGCAATAGTACATCCCCCATATCTTGTAGTAGAGAGGGCATTCAAAAATAAAATGCTCCTATGACTTTGTCACATCCGTGGAATGCATTTGACAAATCATGTCCTCATGTGAAATTCCCTAAAAGCATCCAATTTCTACCTATAACTCGTGAGATGAAACTCTAAAGTGTCCCACTGCAATGCGAAGGCTATGAGAGAATCCAAGGTCCCCAAGTGGCCGAAACATAGGAAGGCCAACCACATTCAAATCTAGACAACATGTCTGATAGAAGTCAAGCTTGACCCCAATGAGTTGAACCATGTATGTGAAACATATGCTCTATAAATAGATTGACGCATATAGTCGTGTGAGCCCTCAGGGAGGTGGGAAATAGATAGGCCAAACAAATGTGCCAGTAGCCCAGATGCATGCGCAAACTACTCAAAAGGTGCTCTAGAACAAATTTATGCTGGCCAACGATATCTCCTAATACTAGCATCTGCCTCACCAAAGGAAATAACCTTTTGAACATTTATGATCAATGTAAGGATGGCTTCAAGCTGAGTAGGAGGCACAAAAAACTCAGCCAAGACGATTAGATGTGGGACTAGGGGTTTGACACAAATTATGCATGATATCATAGATACCTAGAGATGTGAAAATTTGGCCCAAATTCGAGATTAATACCATGACCCAACTACATACATAGCAAGAAGTGTAGTTGAAGTGTCAAAAAGATGACAGTTACTCCAAAACAAGGAGAGAGAGAGAGAGAGAGAGAGAGAGAGAGAGAGAGAGAGAGCTCAATGCGTAGGAAGAGGGCGAGACAACAGCCTCTTTCTGAGCAGCCTCCTCAGAAAGAATTTCAATTTAAAAAGAAATTTTTAAAAAAGAAAGAAAGAAGATAAAGTAAAAGGTGAAGCTCCTCAGAAACGCTCATCGCTCATACAGCCCTTAAAACTAGATGATTTTGAGAAAGCCAAACAAGAACGTTTGTGCTTTGTGTGCATGGGCAAGGGACACACAGTCAGACAGTGTCCCAAGGGGCAGTTTACTAAGAAAAATAAAAAAGATAAAAAACAAGTTCATCTTGTTCAGACCGTAAGTTTCCCCAATGACTCGGCAGCTTCTGAGATCAAAGTGTATCATGAAGACCATGAACACTGTTGCCAGCTGACCTCTACAATGCTAGCGAGACCCTTCAGCTTTGGGCCCCATGACCTAGTACGTATGCATGGGAAAGTTGGTAACCAGTCAGTCAGAGTTATGGTTGATGATGGGGCGACCCATAATTTCATCAACTACACCCTTGTTAAAAAACTCAGACTTTCAGAAGTACCTAGTCAGCATAGGTACATAGTTTCATTAGCTAAGGGTGAAGATAAGAAAATTTGGGAAACTATGGTGAGTAATCTAAATCTTGGTATTCAGGGGTACCAAGATGAAATAAACTTTCAGATAATGCACCTGGATCGTACAGACATTGTTCTTGGGAGAGACTGGCTCTACCGCTTAGGACCTTCCCTCCATAGAAATGATCAGGAGAACACCCTCAGCTTTTAGCATAAAGGCCGAGAGATCCAGTTGCATGGGGAGCATGATGTTCCCAACAGCCCTATGGTCTGCAGTTTAGAGCTCTGTCAGCTAATCGGAGATGACGACCACCATGTATTCTTATGTGACTTTCAGTTTATTCTTGAAGTTTCTATTTCCAGTTCTTTACAGCAAAAAACCAGTAAATTAGAAACTTTATTGTCTAAATTTAAATATGTTTTTCCTGAAGATTTGCCACATGGTTTACCACCTAGCAGAGAGATAGATCATGTAATAAACCTAGTACCAGGTACAGCACCTGTTTCTAAACCTCCGTATTGGGTCAGCCGAACTGAGGATGAAAAAATAACTAGGCAGTTAACAGATTATCTTGGGAAAGGCCAAATTCAAACCAGTAGTTCACCATGGGCCTCACCAATCCTTTTGGTGAGAAAGAAAGAGGGATCTATGCGTCTTTGCGTAGATTACAGAGCCCTCAATAAAGTCACAATTAAGAATAAGTACCCTAAGCCTCGGGCAGACAAGTTGTTTGATCAACTTGACAGGGCTAAGTTTTTCAGTAAAATAGACCTTAGAACGGGATATCATCAAGTCCGCATAAAGTCGGAAGATGTCCCAAAAACAGCTTTTAGGACTTGTCATGGTCATTACGAGTTTAAGGTGATGGCAGCAGGCCCTATATGAGTGTCATGACAATCCTAGTGCGGGGCACCCAGGCATACAGACCTATGAGCTTCTTCGTAGGCAATTTTTCTGGCCCAGTATGAAAAAGGACGTCCAGCAATATGTAACCAGTTGCCAGAAATGTCAAGTAAATAAAGTAGAGCGTTTAAAGGCAGGAGGGTTGTTACAGCCCTTAGATATACCAGCTGGTAAATGGGAGAGTATCTCCATGGATTTTATAGTAGGCCTGCCTAAAACCCAAAGGGTAATGACGCTATATGGGTCACAGTTGACCGTCTGACCAAAATGGCTCATTTTATTCCGACCAAAACAATTGTTAGAGCTTCAAAGTTAGCGAGGTTGTTTGTAGATGGGCTATTTCAATTGTACGGTCTACCTTCCGGCATAGTCAGCGACTGGGACAATAAGTTTAATGGAAATTTTTGGAGGGCAGTATTCCATCATCTCCATACTAAACTTAGTATGAGTACCACCGACCATCCACAGACGAACGGTCAAACAGAGAGGGTAAATCAGGTGCTGGAGGATATGTTTCGCGCATACGTCAGCACAAAGCAGACTAATTGGGAGGAGTATCTCTCAATATTAGAGTTTGCTTATAACAGTACCAAACATTCAGCTACGGGATACAGCCCATTTATGCTGATGTACGGTTTTCAGCCACGCTCACCCATAGCTATAGGGTTTAAACAAGAAAAAGTTGAAGCAGCTAGAAACTTTTTAGAGGACCTAAACCAGATGATAGAACATGCTAAGCGTAGCATTAGGCAGTCCCAGGATCGAGCCAGGCATTATGCAGATCCACGCAGACAAGATGTATAGTTCTCTGTTGGTGAGAAAGCCTACTTGAGAGTCCCAGTTGACTCTAAAACCCTCAAATCAGGAGTGTGTGCTAAGTTGTCTCCTAGGTATTGTGGTCCCTTTACCATTAGTAGGAGACTAGGCAAGGTCGCCTATGAACTAGAACTCCCACACAGCAGTAAGGTTTTTCCAGTTTTTCATGTAAGTCAATTACGAAAAGCCTTAGCCAGATCAGAAAATTTGGTAGGGGACAGTGTTCTAGTTCTCCCATTGGATTCTCAGCAACCTCCACATGAACTAGAGGAGATTCTTGACAGTAGAGAGACGACTCGTCATACTCTATATAAAGAATACCTGGTCAAGTGGAATGATCAACCTGTTGAGAATGCCACTTGGGAAAGAGGCAACGTCCTTCGCAAGATTTTTCCAAACTTTGTCTTAGAGGACCAAGACGGTTCTTAAGGGGGAGGGAGTGTTACGAGCACGTAACCAGTGCCGAACCCTAGAGAACACAGGAGGTCAGATACGACAGTCAGGGTCGTGTCTAGCGTACACGACCAACAGGGCAAGACAATGTGAGTAGTGTGCCCCGGCACGGTCCATAGCCATGGCGGGCCTAACACAGCCTAGGGACCCTATCAGCAGGATAGGGCCCCAAGTTGGGTCCCAACGTGCAGTCGGCCACGACAGAGCCACGTGGGCGACACTTGGCAGTATGCATGCTACCAGTCCTCACACTGGGCTAGGAAGGGCTTGCTCATATCAGGGAGTAGGCAAGGTTGGGTGGATCAGTTAGTGTTTGCCCTACTGTGGTGTTAGGATCTATTACACCCATCTAGCTAGGCCATTACAAATGACCAACGCATGAGATTCCCCCTAGTGGAGGTGCTCATCGTAACCATTATAAGTGTTGGACAAGTCCGTGTATAAGCCACCTCAACATACCCTTTACCACTTTGTTCGTTTCATCTTCGAATCTCTCTCTCTCTCTCTCTCTCTCTCTCTCTCTCTCTCTCTCTCTCTCTCTCTTCAGCGATGGCGACGAGAGCATTGACAGATCAGGGTTCTGGTGGGGTGGCCTACTTAGTCCGTGACTTCATTCGGCCTTGGGTCGAGTTGGTGCATACAGATGAGCGAGCTCGCTATATTTGGATTCGGGTGGACCGGACTTTGATGGGATTGACCCGTGACCTCTTTCTAGCCATTTGTTATTTTCCACCAGACACCTCAGTTTTCACAGCAGATGAGGAGTCACCTTACATGGATATCTCTTCAGACATTATCCGATATGAGGAGCGGGGTTATGTTCTTTTAGCTGGCGACTTTAATGCCAGGACTAGGTCCAGGCAGTGGACCTTCTCTTTAGCTCCTCGTCGCGATCATTTTGGCAAAAATTCCTCTCACGGGCACCTCCACCCCAGATCACAGATCTTAGCACATGGGTAACCTATGCCACATCGTTGTACACTGTTCCTGACACCCCTCCACTTCCTACACATCCCTACACATGTACTTCTGATATATTCTCTCCAGCCATAGTAGAAGAGGCATATGCTGATGATGTGGTTTTGCTTTCGAGGACGAGGGAAGGTTTGCAGCAGCATCTTGACGCGCTTCACTCTTTTTGTACTCAATGGGGATTATCAGTGAATGTGGCCAAAACCAGAGTTATGATATTTAACACCTCTAGATCCTTCATGATGCGACAGGTGCTTTTATGGGAGGAGCATCCACTTGAGGTAGTTGACTCCTACACATACCTAGGGGTGGTATTTTCTAGTCCCACATTCAGCATGCGACAGGCGGCATTTTCCCGACTACGGAAGGGTTATGCATCGTTGGTAGAGTTGGAGAGATTATGCTTCAGCTCACATGTTAGAGATGCGACTAGTAAGTGCCGACTCTTTGACACTATGGTCGTTCCCTCAGCTCTATATGCATCAGAGACATGGAGTACTGGCTTGACAGCTACTGAGTGGGCGCGCATCTCACGACTTCAAATTCATATGCTCTCTCAGATGATACGGGCTAAGGCCTCTGTCCCACATCATATTATATTGGCAGAGTTTGTCGTCCCCCCTATTCAGATAGAGGCATTGTTCCATATTGCCACATTCATACAGCGCCTAGAGGATCTCCAGGGTAGAGGCAAACACTATGCTGCAGCAGCTCTGTCATCCTCCCAGCACCTACACTCTGAGGGACACTCCTCGTGGTATTCCCAGGCCTGTCGTCTCCTCTCCACATTGAGTATTCACATTACGGATCTACCAGCTGGTACTCATCAGTATATTAGAGGATACTTATACAGGGCATATCTTCAGAGCACTTGGCAGGATTCATCTGGGGTGAAGACGGAGTTCTATCGAACACATTTTTTATCTCGGGATCCTGCTGGATATCCCATTGTACCCAGATACCTAGTGGACAATATCTCACACAGACTGCGGATAGTGATGGGTCAGTTCCGGGTTTCCTCTCACCAGTTAGCCATTGAGACTAGTAGATACAGGGGCATCCCGAGAGATGCGCAGATTTGTAGTATGTGTGATCTACATGATATAGAGGATGAGTTTCATTTTCTCTTCAAATGCCCAACTTACTATGAGATTCGAGGGAGATACTACTGCTTGTTTCAAGACCATCCACTTGCACTTTCTGCCTTGATATCGTATGAGGACTCCAGATGTGTTGCGTTGATGATCCGGGAGATGATAGACCTGCGTATGGCGAGTCTTGACGCTAACACCTCCCCCCTGATACAGCTGAGCATACAGGAGTGTCTATCCCGTCGGAGACAGAGGCAAGAGAGTAGTGACTCTGATGGAGAGGCTGAGATTCCAAATGCCACCATACATAGACGGCAGAGGCAGTGTCGTCGACCAGAGAGACAGCCAGCCCGCAGGCCACGGCCTGCAACTTCACAACAGCGTAGACACCACCGATCATCTACTCGACGACAAAGAGACGCAGCTCGCACAAAGACAGTGCCACAGCATACTTTACATCATTTTTTCTCACAAAGCAGAGAGACATCTATGATGCTTGACTCTCCTTGTGCATAGCACTATTTCCTGTTTTATTATAATCTTGTTTCTTTTAGGTGGTTGAGCTTTCATGCTCCCACCAGGCACACTTGACATGTACCTTTTTTCAGTCCTATGGACATTAATAAAGATCTTTCTTTCTTTCTTTCTTTCTCTCTCTCTCTCTCTCTCACAGAAAATCATGGAGCGATCATTAAGATCCGTAGGTAGGATTTCTTTCACTGTTCACCTCCCTTGAGAAGATCAACCTCTTGAGGAGAAGATCTAGAGCCAAGAATGCCTAGATAAGCACGAATAAACCAAACCAAGAAAAGACCGAAAAGATGAACACCGCACAAATCTAGGCTATTCCACAATCAGATCGGAAGCTAAGATTGACAACCTTAGCAAGCCTAGATTCCCACTCCTATCACCGTGCTTACCCTCTTCTCATTGGATCGAAGCCCGATCGAAGCCCCCGATACTACACGACTACTCACCCAGAATAGATCCATAAAACCCCTTCTTTGCCCTCTAGATCCGACCGATTAGGGAGGCACGGAAAGGGTCCAACATTGCTTTTGAAAGAGGCTATGACTTTTGGAGTGGAAAATCTAGGTCCATATATGTTGCAATCACCATTGTAGTCAAGGTTTGTTTTAAGCCAAGAGTTTTGGTATGCTTTTAATTGATCTACCACTTGGACCAAAGTCTCAGTTTCCAATTGAAAACTTATTTGGCCACTGAAATAATTAAAGTAGGGCTAACAAAGATCAATAAGAGTATTATTGATGTCTTTTCACAAACATGAATATTTGCAAGTATCCCAAGGGCCTTCATGTATTTGTTTAAACTTCAATGGTATTTTTCGAAACTCAACATTCCTTATTTTTATGCCGAAAATCACAAAAAAAAAAAGATTTCCTGAGTTTAGCCTTGTGCATCTTCCCTCCCCCATTGGCTGCCCACAAGACTGGCCTCTGGTGGAGTCTTAAAAAGGCACAGCTCCAAGAGACTCGAGGTCCTTTCGGAGATCCAGAGCACTTGCAGTTCACATGATAATGTTCACAAATGGATTGTCATGAAATCAGCAAGAAACAATCAGGCCTCAAAAAGTTTGAAGAATCAGTATCATTCCTGCTATCAAGAAAAGGCTCAATAAGAGACGAGTAAAGTAATATAATCATGAGGTCTGAGTTCGGATATTACCCATAACCCATGCCTGTTTCCTCCAGATTTTGACGAAAAACACCATCAATAAGGCCCACTGTTGGAAAATTTTGAACACCTACAAATCCAAGTTGTTCTAGCTCAGGAAGAAACTGATGCATCTGTCGAAATGGATCTGTCGCACAAACCCCAGCAAGTACAGGAACTTTCTTGACAACCTGCATTTATGTCAGCTAAAGGACGTCGATATGAGGTTCAAAATCACATCTTCAAGAGAGAAAAACAGGTTGCCTACTATAGTTCATCTCAGTTGAAATAAAATGTTCATTAGGTTATAGTTGCAACATATACCACTCTGAAGGAGATTGAAACAGATATTTTCTCTTGTTCATTTGTGACAAGCACTTCAATCTTACAGGTAAGATCTCATTTGCCATATCTACAACAACTGCATTGGCATCCTGGAAAGGCATGAGACCCGCTAGTGACCCTCTTCCAGCCATTCGAAAACGTCCAGAGTTGTAAATAATAATCAAATCTGCACCTCCCTCCTCTTCAAACTTGGCAGAAATGCCAGTTCCAGCACCAGCTCCAACTATAGGAATTCCAAGTGCAATCTGACTCTTTAACTGACTTAGCACAGCTTGTCTTCTTTGAATAGTTTCTGTCCACAAGAAAAAATGAAACCTCATCGTATGAAGAGACATGCATAAACCAAACCAGTTTATGGCAAAAAATACTAAGAACATGGTTCTAGTCTTCTACATACCAGCAGATTGATCGATCAAAAACCAGCCTGAATTTATGCAAGAGAAATCTACTACAAATAAAAGCAACAACGGGGCTTTCAAAAAGATAATACAATCTGAACTCTGAAATATCAAAAGAGGCTTATCAACCATCTACATATCACATATATCAAGGTTCCCCATCTTTTCAGAACTGGAAAAATTGGCCCATCCAAAAAAAAACGACCTTTTTTTTGCAAAACTTGATTGTGTTGCATTTCACACAGATTACTTCTTATTACTAGAGTCTTAAATAAAACAAACTAGTCATTACAATGGCAAATATGGACTCCTGAGCAATGAGTCCACAATACCCTCCCAAGAACAGTCAGAAAGAAACTGCAGCCTATTTGAGAAATGCCAATTTTTTTTGCATATAATGTTAGAAAACTAGAAGATAGTACAGTCTTTTGCAATTCACACTTCTTAGTACCACTTACACAATATGGACCAGTCACTACAGCGGCAACTGCCAACTCCTAAGCAGTAGTGCACTCAAAAAAAAGGAATGTACGCAGTGAATTTTTTAAGTTAACAAAAGAATTTGGAAATGTATTTGCATTTGAGATACAAATTTAAGGCTGAACCGTGGTGAACCAACCAATTACTTAATTAATTTATTAATTGATTTTTTTTTAGTTTCCCACCCCCAAAAAAATCCCAAGAATATGCAAAAAAAAAGGCCAAGAAAATCTGTGAAATCTGTGAAATCATTTAAATCTGTGAAATCTGTGAAATCATTTAAATCGTGAAATCTGTGTGATGCCAAAAATCTGTGAAATCATCTCTGAAATCTGTGAAATAATCTGTGAAATCATTTGAATCTGTGAAATCTTTGAAATCATTTGAATCTGTGAAATCTGTGTAATGCCAAAAATCTATGAAATCTGAGGACATTTGTGAAATCTGTGAAATGAGGACCAAAAATGCCTTGGGAGGGGTTTTGGGGGGGGAATGGAAATTAGTTAATTAATTGATTAATTGATTAGAGGAGCCATACCACGGTTCATGAACCGTGGTACGGTTCACCCCACAGTTCTCAGGACCGTGGGTTCTATGATATATATATACCATAGTTGCACTGTGTTTCTAGAAACACGTCCAGAACCGTGTTTTCAGAGTTTTTTATTTTTCTGGACAATAAAGGTATCAAATTAAAGCATTAATTAAGGGTAGTATATTTATGTAGGTTGCCGAATGTTTCGGGTACAGAAGAGAGAGACAATTGGATTGGTAATTTCAAGAAGTTGGCTGCAGTGAAATCAGCATCCTGTGTTGGGCATAGGGAGACTAAAAACTCTTTGCATCAAATAGGACATTATGTAGAAAACCATCATAGAAAATGCAGTTCGTGGGATTCTTTGATGTTATTTCCTGTGTATGTCCTATGCGATCAACATTTTCTTGAAATGCTGTTTCCGAATCCTTTGATAGTATTTCCTTTTTAGGTCCTAAGCTATCAAGTATTATGTTTCTCCATACATTCCTTTTAAAATAAAACAGACAAGAAACATGACTATTTTCTCACGTGGTGTAGAATTTTCCCCACGAACTCTTCAAAATACTTGCTTATATTTTGCTTTTACAACAATGGGCACTAGATACTCATCAACTTCCCTAGATAAAGAATCTAGATCCATGTACTTCTAATCCACAGCAGTTGAGACAACATTTGTAAGAAGCGGGATCTTGCGGCTGGTAGCTGAAATTATGCATTGGGGCTATTACACATGGTCACTAGATGCCCATAGTTTAGCATTGACTTCTTAGGTAGACAATTTCTGCTTTAACAGGTGAGGTGCTTGCTTATAATCATCAATACTTAACATTTTTGCATTCATGATCTCTAACCAACTAGGATGCACTAGGTTTTCTCAAAATTGAAAACTGGCCAATCAAGAAAATACTTGTAAAAAATTGTTCTTATCAAAATGAAGCTATTCCATGGCCTCGGTGACTGCTTAATGGAACACTTTTAAACAAAGATCTTTGGAGAAATAGACCACTAACTATATAAAAAAACCCCAGTTAGAAGGAAAAGGTAGAAAATAAGAATGGCTGAAGCACATCGCAACAAAGTGCAACAGTTGAATCATAAAGAAATTGCTTGAATCATAACTCAAGTTAACATGATAAACAATGACTACATCAGATGAGGCAGAACATCCTCAGAGAAGTATATATCTTACAATAGAACTTAAACTATAGCAAACCATAATCTACAGATAAGAATGCTCTGTCTTTGCAATGCCTGAACACTGACTGGGATACCTATAAATAAATTGAAATCTGGAGCTTAAAAAGGAAAACTGGTAACAAAAAATGGATGAGAGGGATGCCTGAGACATCCTGCAAAGAGATTGTGTTATGGCCATTGGCAAACACAGGGATACAGGTGACTCGTTAGTCCCTAAGGGGTCCCCAGCGGGGTGACACTCAGCCCAGTAGTTCGGGATAATAACCCTTAGGTACTAGGATCTAGAGGGCTTGGTCTATATCCATAGGAAGTGCCACTAAGTGGAGGGCACCCTTAGTTACTAAGGGTGGGTCCCTAAAGTTAGGTAGGACCTATGTGCCCACATGTACAGTATGCATGTGAGGGGCATCCACATGCACAGTGGTAACTGTGCATGTGAGAGGGGTGCATGGCCTCCTGGAGGTTGGGCGTTGGTCCTATATGGTGACCTATGGATGTAGAGCCAGGTACAGGATAGTGGGTGGAGATCCAGAGTCACTCTTCCATTGTGGGCGTCATCTGTCCATATTTCCTAATAGTGGTATCAGAGCAGCGTAGATCCTCTTGTGGGTCAGCGATTTTCCTCTTCCAGCGCATTACTTCCTCAAGAGAGTTTGTTGTCCAGCGATTATCACCTTCCTTCTGCCTCAGTGTTTTCTGCCTCAGCGCCATCAGAGAGCGTTTGGTGATCTGATTTTTGATAGGTGCGAACTCCAGTGGTGGGCGCTCAAGTCTACAGCAGCATCTGTGCAAGGAGGAGTATCCATCACAAGAAAAAATCAGATTTCAACAAAATCTGATTTTTTGAGAGCGCCAGACCTGTTTTTTGGAAGTTGACAGTTAGCAACCCAAACGTGATCAGAACTGGATCAGAGTTTGAGGATAGGTTCTGCACACAACTCGCATCTCAAAATCTATTCTAATTTTCAAATTATTCATGTTCCAAATTTCTGATTTCTGGCCAGAATTGAACTTCTGGAGTTGAGAAGGTTGCAAATCCAAACTACTGCAGATTTTCCAGAAATTCGACTTGGGCAACGTGGTATACAGCAGGGCGCTCTAGGAGGAACAGATTCCTCATTGATTGGTGACCAGAATCAGCAGGGGTGATCAATTGAAGTTTGTTCAGAATTCCTGATTTTCCAGTGAAAGGTTGAGAATTGCCACGTCAAACTTGCACGTTGTTGCGGCCCAATCACTTGCATTTCCAAATCAGAGAAGCTTTCTCTCTCATTCTTTTCTTTTGCATGTCAATGCATGTTACTAGAAACTTCTTGCATGTGCTAGCAAATCGATTTTGAAGCGTGTTTTCAAGCACTATCGTGTCTACTTTGTTGCGCATGCTTAATTATAGACACGAGTCATACTCCCGTAGATGAACTTGAAGATATAGTCATGTCTAGCCTGCCTCACAAAAGTTCTCCTATAGAAAAGAGCCAGTCAGTTCCTCTTTTACCACCTACTCAAGAACCTTCTCAAAATCCCTCCTTGCATGACGACATGCAGGATGTGGACATGAATGCGAGGGACGAAAATGAAGAAATATCATTAAACCTTTATGAGTTTAGGCAGTGGGTAGTAGAAACATATGATCATTTTAAGAAATTAGAAGAGTTTGTTGAAGAACAACCCCCAAAACTCAACAAGAAACGAATGAAAGGCTTTCCAGACTTGAAAGACTAGTACGTGATAGTGTTCAGAGTCTTAGTGCTTTGAAACAAGCTGTTTTAGCGCAGTATCGAGTGAATCCTGCTATCCACGGTAGTAGTCCTCCTGTTTCCCCATCGCCCCATAAGGTAGTACCTAAAAGTCTGCGGGAAAGTGGTTCGGAACCAAAGACATGGGATAGCTTTCAGGATATGTTTAAGAAAAACTTTATTCCTGAAAATGAAACCGACAGAAATTGGGAAGATTGGGAAACCTGTTGCATGGGAAACCATCCTCTTACCCAATACATCGCAGAGTTATCGAGATGCTACCATGAAATTGTCTGACTTAGATGATTATAATCAGGTAAGGTGATTCATTCGGGGTTTACAAGCTGAATACCAAAAGTATCTTCGGCCCTTGAAGCCTAATACATTAGAAACTGCTATCACCCTAGCTCAGACTTATGACGACATAGTTCGCCCAAAAGGTAAAAGAATTATAGAAGACAACCGACCTGAGTCCTCCAAGCATGGATAGAAGCAAAAAATTCCGACATCTAATTCTTCAAATAAAAAGAGGTATAGATTGTCGAAAAGTGACATAGGAAAAGCCAAGAGGGAGCACTTGTGCATCATTTGTATGGGAAAAGGTCATAATAAGAGTCAGTGTCCTAAGTTGCAAAACAAAGGGAATACTAACGAAACTCCCGGTAAGAACCAAACTGGTTCTTTTAAGAAACCGGAGAAGCAAGTTCACATTGTTCAAGTTTTGCCTTTAGGAAAGTCTCCCAAAGTAAAGTCTGTTCATGTGTCTCATGTGAATGAGGCACATACCTGTTCAGTTACTGCCAACATTTGGCAACCTGCAGTCGGACCTCATACTATTTTCCGACTGTTAGGAAGTATCAATGGCCAGAAAGTTCGGATAATGGTGGACGATGGGGCAACCCACAACTTTCTAAAGCATTCTTTGGTGAAGAAGTTGAAGTTAGAGCAAAAACAAAGTGATCATCAGTACGTGGTTACACTTGCCGATGGTCAGCGTAAAGATATTTATGATACTTTCATTCCACAACTTCCCATACAAATCCAAGACTACCAGGATACTTTAGACTTTCAAGTAATGAGCTTGGCCTTGGCAGATGTTATACTTGGTCGTGAATGGTCGTTTATGTAAGAAACTACTGGTGGTCTTGTTCGTAGTTATGTTGATAACACTTTGGAGTTCATTCATAGAGGTCAGAAAGTTAAATTGGTTGGAAATGCAAGTGTGCCGGCTTCGCCAGTTGTTTCTTCTCTGTAGTTGAAGCGGCTAGTGCGGAAACAAAAAGTTGAAAAGGTATTTCTTTGTTTTCTTACTTCTGAAAGTTTTTCAAGTAATTCAAGTTAATCTTTTCCGTATGCAAAGAAATGTGTTTCTTCTGTCGAGAGAAGAGAGAGAGATGTGAGTTTGCAAACTATTTTAAATGATTTTAAAGACGTCTTTCCTAGCGATTTACCTTCCAGGTTACCCCCGAGAACTACGGGGCTGAGTGTACTAATACCCGGGACTAAACCTATTAGTAAGCCTCCTTATAGGTTAAGCCATTCGGAACACCTAGAGGTAGAGCAACAGCTGCAAGAATATTTGGTTATAGGGTTTATACGCCCCAGTAAATCACCATGGACCACGCCCATTTTGTTGGTTAGAAAAAAGATGGGTCTATGCGTATGTGCATAGACTATAGGGCTTTAAATAAACTCACTGTTAAGGATAAGTATCCTTTGTCCAAGATAGATGAGATCTTTGATCAACTCAAAGGGGCAAAGTATTTTACTACGATAGATCTTAGGTCTGGATATCATCAGGTACGTATTAAAGAATGGAGTTCCGTTAACGGCTTTTCGTTCACGGAATGGTCATTATGAGTTTTTGGTTCTTCCCCAGCAACATTTATGAGGCTAATGAACAACGTGTTTAGACATCTCTTGGGCAAGTATGTATTAATCTACCTTGATGATATCCTGGTCTTTAGTCGTACTAAAGAAGAGCACTTTGAACACTTGCATCAAGTGTTCCAAGTCCTGAGAGAGAATTCCTTGATTGCGAAGGAATCAAAATGTGAATTCTTCAAGGAAGAGATTCACTACCTCGTACATATTATCTCCGCTGAGGGGATCAGGATGGATCCTGAAAAAGTAGCTGCAATTATGCGATGGCCAGCACCAACTTCGGTGGAAGAGCTGCAGATCTTCCTCGGATTGGCTGGATTTTACAGGAGGTTTATCCATCAGTATGCTCCGGTCTTTCATGTCAGTCGACTGAAGCGGGTGATGCGAGAAGGAGACAATATTGTCTCAGAACAAACCCTAATAAACTTTGAGGAATCTAATTCCTTGCACAACAAACCAGAGGAAATTCTGAATATCCGAAACCGCAAGACTCGTCACGCGGTCTTTCGAGAAGTTTTAGTCAAGTGGAAGGACGGGTCCCAAGAAGAGGCAACCTGGGAGTCTGTAAGCAAGCTTCGCAAGAGGTATCTTGATTTCGTCCTTGAAGATATCGCTTTCGAGGACGAAAGCTCGGCCCCAAATCCCTTATAGTCACAATTAACTTACGGGTTGTCGGTCTACCGGTCCCTAGCGTGGACACGCTACCCGAGACCAATCATGGGCATGACATTATAGTGTCGAAATTCCATATCACACAACGGAAAAATTCTCACAATTCGAGATTTCTTCATGAACACAAATCAATGGCAAAACGAGCTTAGAATTGGCTCTGATACCAATATAAAGTCCTCAAACCAAGGATCATATTCTAAGCATGCCAATCACAAGCAACACAAGGGAACCTGATGGTGGACAAACCAACCCAACCAAACCTAGATCGAACGGATCTAGCCCCCAAGCTATGGATCAATCACAAAGAGGAGTATGGCATCACACCAGCAACATCCTGCCACTGGTCATGCCATCAAGCATACACTAGATTATGACCATGTACACATAAGGGCCCCAAATCCCTTACAGTCACAATTAACTTACGGGTTGTCGGTCTACCGGTCCCTAGCGTGGACACGGTACCCGAGACCAATCATGGGCATGACATAAACTAGTTGTTGATACATAGGCATGTTGATGAGAATTGTGTTTAAAACAATTTCTCGCTGGGTTAGTAATTTCTCATTGAGAATTGCTTATTGACCTAGAAGTGATTTAGAATCAGATTAAATGTGGTGTTTTGGTACCACACCTAGACATTTAAAATATTTTCTAAATCTAATACAGCTAACTGAGTCAGAAACGGTACTTTGATTTGGGGCCCTCATGTGTACATGGTCATAATTAATGGTTCTAGGCCTAAACACTTGATGGTGGATTGGTATGGGTCTATCAGTGAGTCATTGAAGAATTGGATGACGTGGCCCAGATAGGCTGCAGAGGTGTCACAATGCACTACTAGTGGTGCATGGGCCTTGGAGGGTATAAGTATACCTATTGGGATTTCACTAATGTATGCTTGATAGCATGACCGGTGGCAGGATGCTGCTAGTGTGATGCCATACTCCTCTTTGTGATTGATCCATAGCTTGAGGGCTAGATCCGTTCGATCTAGGTTTGGTTGGGTTGGTTTGTCCACCATCAGGTTCCCTTGTGTTGCTTGTGACTGGCATGCTTAGAATAGGATCCTTGGTTTGAGGACTTCATACATGGCCTCCTGGAGGTTGGGCGCTGGTCCTATATGGTGGCCTGTAGATGTAGAGCCAGGTACAGGATAGTGGGTGGAGATCCAGAGTCACTCTTCCATTGTGGGGGTCATCTATCCATATTTCCTAATAGATTGAGCATTTTGTACTGAAGGCTGGCACAAATTTTTGAATGAAAGACATGGTACTAAATAGATCAAAGAGACAAACATGTAGGGAAGCAGAGAAAATTACAAGGAAGACTTAATATAGGTATATAACAAGATAAAGCCCATCTACTTTAAGTTCAAAAAAGTCAGACATCTCATTCTCCAGGTGTGTACAAATGTCAAACCCTCCATTACAATCATGCAGTCTTAGAGCATAAACGGAATTAGCAGGAAGTCCTCATTGAACTAAGAGTATCATACTAGTAAGCAACATCCCAAGAAATCTCCAAGAACTGAATAGATTTTCATCAATACTTTTGAGAAGGTGCTATCTAGAATACTCTCAAGAGTTTCACCCACATCCCATCCTCAAACTCTAGACTACTAATAACTTTTTTAAGAGGTAGTGAATGAGCATGCATCTAGAGTGAATATTTCAATAATGTACAATATGATGAACAAGTCTCAAAAAAAACTCGCACCTAGTTTTGCGTTCGGACTGAAACTGAGATTCTGTGAAAACTTAGTCATGTCATTTTCTTGTGAATGTAACGTCAAAAATTCTGCTTGATTTTTTTTGCTTCCAAGAACAGCTGGTGCAACTTCCATAAAAGCTGAAACCAGTGCGTCTGCGAATTGAGCATCATTTATATGAAAGGGTAACCGCTTTATCTGTCATCGACGCACAAATGAACAAACATCAACTTTCCTCCGGAACTAGTAAGACAGTGAGCCTTAATGCTTTTACTTTTCAAATTGTGTTGATGACTTGATCCACAAAAAGATTTACTCTGGAACCAGTGCCAAACTTTGAGCTTGAACAATAAGCACACATTCCATCCTTCATAATTTGCCCTGTTTCTCAATCTGTGAAAAGACGCAAGACTGACTGACCATTTCTACAGTTTAAAAATAGCATTGATCATTTCAAAAAAGTTCTGTGAAATAATCTAAATGTCATTGGAGCTAGACTGTAAAGATAATATGCAGTAAGCCCACTTAAAAAAGGTACTTGGCGCTCAGCAGTTTGATGAAGCAGGAGTTCGAGTTCATCTAGCAATGCACCAGTTGCTTCAGGATCATAAAAGGGCATCCCTTCAGTATCAAGAGCAGAAACTCCTTTTTCAGGTAAAATAACTTTCACTGGCGAGGAAGACTCATTCAGTCGCTCTGCTATAAATCTTCCAAATTTTTTATTTTCTTCCATAGTTGTTCTCATCAGTGTCACCTGTATGCAGACACAATGCAATAAAATCATGTGACCAAAAGAATACCCATGTCAGAGCCAAATTACTCATTGCTACACATCTACATGGAAAATGGTGACAGATGTAATCCCAGCAGAGAGCTTCCATTCGATTCTGCAAGCTTATCATTTGCCTACTATCTACAAAGAGGATACTGGATTGCATACTAGTTTGACTGGTTTTCAATAATGGCAATATTGGAGCGCATCATCCCAATTTTTATAACAGAAGGATAATGAACAAGCCTCGATTTAAAAACTCCCTTGCATGAGCCACCTGCACATTTTGATGGTAGATTTTCGGGGTTACCCTATCAATCCACCTCCATGTCTCTATTAGATTACCATGTATAAGAGAGGATGTGTACAATCTTGAACTTCATGGAGCCCATCCACAAATTCTTTAACCATCAAACCCACACCTAGCAAGGGATAAAAGGCTACGACATCCCTACTCATGTCATCAGCTCTAATAAATAGGTGCAAGTCACATACACAAACATACATCCATAATATCTTTTGTACATTTGTATAGACACCAATTATTTATTTTTTTCCCAATTTCCCCCCAAAACCCCTCCCAAGTCATTTTTGGTCCTCATTTCATAAATTTCACAGATTTCACAAATGGCCCTCTGATTTCACAGATTGAACCAGATTTCACAGATTTTTGAATCTGATTTCACAAATGAATTCACAGATTCAACCAGATTTCACAGATTTCACACAGATTTCACAAATGGTCCTCTGATTTCACAGATTGAACAAGATTTCACAGATGTCACAGATTTTTTTGGGCTATTTTTGGGGGTGGGAAACAAAAATAATAATAATTAATTAATTAATTAATTAACTGTACGGTTCACCACGGTTCCAGGCAAAAATTCTGTGAACCATACGGTTCTCAGAACCGTGGTGAACCATGGACGGTTCATTAATTCTATGGTCCCATTGCAAGTGTGGTAGGGTGCACTACATTATATAGATTATAGCATCCATGTCTCTATGCTGATAATGAAAAAATACCCCAACACCTATCTTAGCAAAACTTGTGCTCTAAATCAACCACTAGAAACTCTAACTTCAGTCAACATCTAGTCAACCTAAATATGCTGAATATAGGCCCCTAGTAATAGCTCACAGGCATGGCCTTAATGACCTAGATAATAACATAAGGTGTAACAAATAGACATTAATTCTAACACATGGATATCACTAAGAACATGGCCAGGGAGGTGATGTGAGAAACCCACAAGAGGGTATAATTATCAGGCATCACAAAATTGAAACAATGAATGGCACATGGAGTCCATATGATGGCCAAAAACTTGACCCTCAAAAGCACACCCGTGTGTTTCTAGTTTACAACATTTCCAAAAGTACTAGCCATGCCAACCTCTATGGCATTACGTGGGTGTGCTCATAGATGAACTTGATTGTATGTGTTAGGCATCCAATGATGCATTAAGATCATGATCAAACTTTGTAACCTTAAACCATGCAAGATGACATGTGGTAATTAGTGTCCTATAGATAATAGTTTGTCTGCTAGCCATGTGGCATGATGGAAAAAACAAAGATGTTCCAAGCTTAGCGAGCACCATTCAGGCTTTCAGCTATCATCTAATCAAATCCACCTCGGACTTACTATGCAAGGTGCAAAGGGCCTCCCTCGTTGGCAGCTTGAATCCTCATTGCAAGTGGCAAGCGCAATGTAAGTTCGCAGTAGTAAACTACAACAACATCTCAGCCTCAACACATACGGCAAGTTTCAACACATAAGGTTGCATGGTTTAGTCCTCACATTTATATCCTATGGATTAGAATCTTGTGGCAACGTAGTCTAGGTTTGTCCATAACAATCATGAATTTCTTGCGCTGATGGCCATCTCAAAATGAGTCGATGCTGCGACCTCTATCTCTTTTATGATATAGGGTGATCCTATCCCTATACATGGAGTTCTAGAGGGGCTTGCTCTTATGAATGGTAGCTCGGATGGCCCAACTACTGCAAATGACTGCTTTGAAGGCCAAGCTATCACAAAAAATGAACTAGAGGAACTTGTTCTTAAAGTGGATAACCAAGCCAAGAGGGCTTAGCTAATATGGTAAAGACCTTGCGTAGGAGTTGCCAACAACTAATTCAAGCACAAAACCGCACAAGGGTATCATTCCTACATCAAAAGGTTCAAATGCCTTGATGGATCTTGGCATTTTCCCCATAGAGAGTCCTAACATTACCTCTTGTGTTGTAAATGTGTGAGCACATAATGCACATGGTCTTGTGTCCCGGCCTGGTGACCTTGAGTTTACAAACTTTTACCCTAGTAAATGTCATAGAGCAAGATGTCTTGTGGCATAAAGAACGACATCTACTATCCTCAAAATTGTCATACCTAGATTTTGCAATGTCCAACATCTCCACCTCCAATCATATCCCAAGTGAAGCAGGCACAACTACAAACTCTATATGCAAGGTGACTAGAGTAGCCTTAAATTCCAATAATATTTAAGTCCAAGCTTCAAAAAACTTTAAAAACTCATTCCTAGAATGGAAGACAGACCTATCTACACTAAGAATATGCATCTTTAAATGTGAAGGACATTGTCAAAGAACAAACAACTCTAAGAACTTAGAAGATAATGTGGTGCAAAAGGAACAAGTGTACAAATTGTGCAATCATGGAAGGCAAGAAACTACTTGTAACTCAATGCACATTAAAAAGAAACATTGAACAATCTCTTGCGCTCTCAAAAGGATGCTCTTAAAAACCACTGCAGTCGGACCTTGCAAAACAAGAAGAAATCAACAAAAAGCAGCTTAAAAGCATCAAATGACCTTCCACCCCCATCAATAATCTCCTCCTGGATCAATTCTTTGTAACCTCTTGGGTACAATATAAATTTGGGCCGATTGTCATTCATTTTTTAACATTTACTCTCTCTAGATCTGTTCTAACAACAATCTCAATTAAATGTGTGTGCTTGTTTCTTAATATTGTAGGCAAGTGATTGGCTTCAAATTTGGAGATCCAATCAAGATCCAGGGCGCCTCCCTCCTGACACTTTGCACTCTGCCAACATTGCTACCTCTCAAAAATGCGACGATTGAAACAACAACCTTTTTTGAAGAATGTGCAAGAAAATTGTTTGCATTTGGATGCCATTTTGATAAATTTATGATGAAAACTAGCTTCAAAATTAAAAAATAAATAACCACACTAAATAATAAATTGTTCAAGGCAAGGTAGAAAATCCTTATGAAGTGTATGAAAAGAAGTTTTACATGCTTTGCAACTATGAATAAAAAATATCTATTTTGCATTTGACATTTATGAAAAAAGAAACTATAATATCCACTGATCCAAAACTGAAAGTGACTGTCAAATCTTAAAGGGTAGGATGGAGATGACTTGCAATGGTAGATTTGGATTAGAAGTGGACAAGGAAAGGTGGGCTAACCCATAAGGTTAAATATCATTGTTGGATGTAAAGAAACTTAAGGTTCAAAACCAAACGTTAGGTGATCAAGAACCAAGTATCTAATGGTATTAGAGTTATAAATCTTATTTGAGGGTTCATAATGAGCTATTTGTCCAACGTGATATTGGATCAAAAGAGATTGTTTAGATGATACATGTGCATTGTAAGGGTATCGGCCGACATCGCAAAATATTGCACATATAGTCTTCTCTTTTTCACCCATTCTCTCCAGACCGATCCTCTAGATTATCAATACATTTTAAAAAGGAAGCAATCTCAAGCATCCGATAATATCTCAAAACAGATAGTAATATCTTCCACAAAGCTCTTAATGGGCTGGGCATATGAAGATAAAGTGCTCCTCAGTCTCCACCTCACATAGGGAACATAGCTAGCAAATCCTATCCTCTCGCGGGTTACCCTAAAAAAGTCCAATCTCAATCTCAAGTTGGTGTAAGGGGACATAGAGCTACCCAATATGAATATAAGATCATGTGATAGCCCAAAGCACGACTATGTAAGTGCTAGAAGGAGATGATTGCATCTTGTGTCTCTCTACCAGTTAGTCCATATGTGCAAGTTGTTAAGGAGTGGAGGTGGAGCACCAGGAATGAACTCAAGCCAAAAGGTGCCTATGGCAGAATTTTTGAGAAGACCGCCCTCTTCCAACTCTTTGTAGGCCCACTTCCTACGACGGAGTAAGCAGTTATAGAGACAACAGGTAGAGCATAGGAGATGGGGGGTGTGTATGCGTGCATGTGTGACAAGGTAATGGTGGGAGTAGCACTCGTCAACGTACCAAGGAGGGCATACTAATCTAGGCTTGGTGGATTTGGTTTTTGTTATTCCAGAGTTTGGAAGGAAAGGCTACTACAACGGCAGTATAGAGTTCTATAGTAAGAAAAGAAGCTTGAGCTTCTATCGAACTATGATGTAGGAAAATGTGTAGCAATGGGGTAAGCGAGTGTTGTGGGCAAATTGGTGCAAGCGAGTGGTTGAAGGTGTATTTGGGTGCGCAATTGAGGGGAGTGGAAGCTACTGAGAGGGTGTGATAGTACCAAGACCAAAAGAAAGGACGGAGAGATATAGATGAGACGGAGGATGGTGATCCCATGAGATAATCAACAACACTATGTCCACTACTATGCTGATGACAAGTATACTTGGCAGAGTCAGGCCATCAAACTATAACATTAAGAATGGCGAGCTCTTGAGCTTCTCCCAGCTGCAATAGATACTTCCCATGATTGGTAAGAGGACCCAAAATATCCTCCAAAATCTTGGTAACTCTCAAGTCATCGCCAGCAAGGGAACGTATTCAAAGCTGGTCAGTAACATCATAAAAGTTTGTCTATTGGAAGGCTTTCCAGAGAGAGAGTCAATGCATCTCCAAAAACTGGAGTAGGGAAGAAAAATATGTTACAAGCTTGCATCTAGAGATGAATGGCTGAAATTCCTACAATTGTTATAAACAATAGATAGTTTTTTTGTAAAGGTGAACAAGTTCTCGTGATGCTAATGTTACTTATTGTGAAAGAAAAAGGAAAGTGAAGTATTCTATAAATGTAAGCAAAAACCTAACCTATGTCTTGTAGTTATTGTTGTTCTACATTTGGCAGTGGTGTAGGTAACAATTATGGTGGTGTAGGTAACAATTATTTCGAAATCCATACTGCTCTTTCTCCTTTTTAGACATCTAAACTCTTTCTTAAGCTGTGATTGTCAATTATTTCTCATAAGTACCAGTATGGATATTTGTGCCTGCTCATGCTAGTATGTATGTTTATATATTTGGTAAGAGAAAAAGTACATGACACACACGTGAGGCTAAGATTCCACAAAGAAAGAAAAGTTTACCTTCTATAATATGAATGGCATGACAATATCACTTTCCAAAAGGTAGCCTTAACACACTTTGATTAGTGTAGCTGAAAAACAATCTTGGAAACTTTTGAAACTTAAGAGCTAGTAGAAGATGGATGGATCTCATGGAGAGAAAAAAATAAAAATTCCCAATTACTAAAAGCAGCCTTGAGTTAACTAAAGCAAATGCACTGAAAAACTTATGTTCCAACATGTTAAAGATGGCATCCTAAACAAAAATTTTAGCAGATCATGCCACTAATGTAAGTGCGATCGTTACCTGCTTGTTATGTATATGAAGCTTCCGTCCTGAAAACGAGGAGGGCACAGAATCTACGCTTCCAAAATTAACCATGTCCAAAGCACCAACGCTTAGTACCAGAGGAATTTTTTGCTCCAAAATTGTTTTGAAACGATCTGAGCGACAAGCCATAACTCCACCTACAATGTGATCAGCTACCTCAGTGGTAGTAACATCCAGGACTCCCTGTCATGAGTTGCACAGAGTCCATCCTTCATTCTCCACAGAATATTATCAAGGCTTTCATTGACACAGACCATAAAAGTTTTCTCACAAAATTCATTTTGGCAACAAGTATGCAAATTTGGGAAATATTAAAAACCATAAAATCATGAGATTAAATTAGCAGCCACGTATATCAGCCTTTTCTTGATGATTATTCAAAAATCAAAATGAACTTCAAAACTCCTAGAGAATAACGGGGAAGAGCTCACTTGTATAAAGCCTTGAGCCACCATCTCTTCCATGGCCTGACCTCCTGTACCTGTTGCATGAAACACCAATATTTCATAGCCGTTCTTTTCTAATTTTTCCCGAACTTGATTGACGCAAGGTGTTGTGACTCCAAACATGGTCATGCCAACAGTGGGCCTTCCATGCACTTCATTATCTGAGAAAGCAAGCTTCATTACTCTGGAAGCTGCCATTCCTGCAACTGCAGCAGCAGCATTGGAGAGGATGCACCTGCTCACACTGTTAAGACCAGCAATATCTACCACCGATGGAAATAAAGTCAAATCTGAGCTTTCAATATATGGTGCTGCATTTCCACTTGCCACTGTGGATACTATGACTTTTGGAATTCCAATGGGAAGCCCCCTGAAAGCTGGTGCAATGAGAGCCGTTCCTCCAGAACCTCCTAAGCCAACAGCTCCGACCACCTCCCCCCTTATTGACGTGAAATCTTGTAGAAATTTCTCAAGCGCAGCACTCATTGTTGAAACAGCCACGGCTCTCTCATTCGAAAGTGCAGAAATTGATTGCAGATTAGATATTGGATGATGAGCAAGGACTTCTTCTCTGCAAATATCGCCAATCTCTACACTTACCTGCTGTGCAGTTGAAACATCCACTACCATAACTTGTACCTGCTGAAAATTTTCACAGTCAAAAAACTTGAACGTCCAAGAAGAGGAGAACAAGAAATTTATTGTCAAGAATATATCGAACACAGCTAGTTGATGAATTGATAGTGTTAACAGATGGCATTATACGTAGGCAGTTAACGATACGTAAGATTTAACACCATCTCAAGAGTAAATTGGAATAACCGTTACTGTCCTAACATAGATGCCTTACCTAGAAAGTAGAAGACCAGGACAAGATAAGGATACAAGAGTTACATGTAAGAGGAGTAAATAGTACATCAACTAGTATATCAACCACAACCTAACAGTCACGGGAAAATATTCAACAATAGCAGACCTTTTTAAGAAATTCGAGATGTACTGGATTAAATTTCTTACTGGCACCAACATCCAAGAACAAAGGGTTCAACCAATCTTGCAAATATGGTACTTAGCATTCAAACCTCTATTATATACATACTCTGTAATGCTTATTATCGATCATAAGACTTAATGATGCTAGAATAGGTATGGACAAATGTCAAGGCTTTAGTTAAATATCTTACATGTTTGCCTATAGTCGGAGTCTTCAGGGACTTGGAAAGAAACTTGACAAGTCAAACCTTCAACTTAAAACTAACAAAAAGAGAACTAAGGAAAAATGTTTCGAGTGGACCAAGGGGTTAGTAGGAAACAAGACTACGAGAACCTTTTTATTTACCAGTTCAAAAGCAAGTGAAAATTCCAATTTAAGACATTTTCTAGCAAAGAGAGCTTCAGTACAAATTTAAGAGAAGCGAAAAACAAATCTAGAGAAGAATTGAAACAAATTTGAGGAGATATCAAGGAAAGATGACCTTTTGTCAAGGTAAGAAAGTCATCTTGCGGTGTGAGTTGATGAGCCATAGATTGTTGAAGATGCTTTAGAGTATGAAAATGGAGATATGTAAAAGAAGGCCATAGAATGGAAAACAATTCTTGGGTGCCATGTTCTTAATTGTACATGGATTCCTAAAATCTTTCAGAAGGGAGATAGATCTATCGAGAGGTGGAAAGCTAGGGTAGTAGCTAGAAAGCTAGGTTACTAGCAAAGGGATACTTGCAAATTGAAGAAATTGATTACAAAGAAACATTTTCTCATATAGTCAAGCTTATCTCAATACAAGTTCTGCTAGAAATTTCAACCTCCAGAAATTTGAAAATGTACCAAAAGGAGCCAGCGCTGGCTTCTAGAATGAGCACCCACAATCATTGATTTTCAATGACCACCCTCCATGCAAGATCCAGCAGATTTTTCTTGATACTAGGGTGCTCCTTTCTCCCTCTAACTCGCAGGCAGAATGGCAGCAATGAAAAGCTATGGAGAAAAGTGAAAGATCCACCTCTCATCTTCACTTTGGTACGAATGTTAGATGACCAAGAACTACAATAGGGCTAGCATAGTCTGTTCCACCCAGCCAATGCACTCTCTTATAGAAAATGCCCCTCCTAGCCCAATGCAAGTTGATGGCATGCATAGTGCACTAACACCACTTTCAGCTCATAGGACACCTAACTACCACTGTGCATGTCAAGTACCTAACCTAGGGCGCCTTAGCCTTTGTTGGGCCCTATGCTAACGTTAGGCCTATTTGACAATGTACAGGTCCCATGGGTCTCTACCCCAACACTGGCCCATCTGCTTATGCATGCCATTTACACCGTCTTGCCCTATATTACGATCCCTAACATCTGTCTTGTTAGGGTTTGGCTCGGGTTATGGGTTCATAATAGAGAATGCAAAAATGAGGGCAAAGAGCATTCACAATGGAGATGAGAGGTTGAGAATCAAAACGGCAGCGCCTTCACATTAGCATTGAAGATGTCACTTTTTACAAAAGGGGGGGTTAATTTATAGCCAGAAGAGTGGTGCCCCTTTCGAACTTTACTTATGGGGCTCAAGAATCCACGTTACAATTTTGACTTCAGAAACTTTTAAACCCTTGCAAGCTTAAGATGAACTTAGATTAAAGTTTTAATAATTTTATAAATGTAAGTTTAACATTGTAATTACAAAATTGTTTTATTCTTTTGCGTGCTAGCAATTGGCGTTACAAGTGGGGCTTACATAAAAGACCAAGTGCTCCAGTTCTGCTCACAAGCTGAAGTGGAACAATCCTGAGCAAGGATGCGAGTGGCAAGAGCAGAAATATCAGGGCGGATTTGTGAATCACACAAGACCAAGTGAGCGGCTCCGTTAGATCTCATGATACTCACCCACAGATCCAATGAAACATCCATGTCTACCCTCAAAATCCAACACCTGTCTATCGATCCTGCACAACAAGGGGCCATGACCTACAGAAAGATGGGACATTGTCAAATTCTCGAAATGAACGAGTCGTCAGAAAGCACAAACAAACTGTTGACAATCAAACGAGTGCTTGGGGGACAAGCCTGACCTGGATACACATTCTATGTGATCTATAGTTGCGTAGTTAGAAATGTACAAAGACAATGATCAGTTGTAAGAGTTCACAAATGCAACATTGGATGGCTGAACTGTGCTGGATGTCATGCGCGCCTCCAATAGCCCACATAGGGTGAAGCAAGTGAGCAACTGTGTGTATGGGCTTGTGGAAGAAATTCCACCTGTCAAGCCACTTCTCTCGGATGAAATCCTACAAAAACCAGAAAAGTAATCGCTGCATTCTAGGAAAAACAACTCAACAATGCTAAAGCTTCTACAAAACAAATGCAGCAAACAGATTACAAAGAAAGTATACCTGCACTTATCAAAAAGCGGTCGCTGAAGGGTCTCCCCAATCTTGTCAATAAACTCGTTAATGAGGCCGAGTGTAGAACCCACAAGATCCACCAACCTCAGCACATGGTACACTAGTTGCAGGGACCTCAACCAGCTACTCGGCCTTGTCAGAAATGGTGAACTCCTACAACTTTGCCGCAACACGAACACGAAGCGAAGGTCGAACGGAGAACAATTCGCGAAAGTCAACGTCCCTTGACTCGAAGGACGAACGATTCGCGAATCATTCGTAAATTGTATACATACCTCCAGGACCGCAACAACCGCAAAGGGATGCAAAACAAAAAGATACAAAAGAAACGGAAAGAACGAAAGAAACGAAGGGGAATCCTTCGCGCTGCCAGCTGGCAGCTCAACGGGCTTGGAGTCCTAGACTTCACGCCCAGCTGAAACGGGTAGCAACGACAGAGATTAACTGATTAGTTGATTAGCGTTAACTACTCTTGTTATTCTCTGTTTTAGCTATCTTGTAAACTCCATGCAGTGGAGATAAAAACTATCCTTTCTGGATCAAAATAGATAGACAGAATTTCTGTAAGAGACATAGTGAGACGTAGCAGAGTAGAGCAGAAAAGAAAAATACTAGAAACGAAAGAGCTGTGCATGAAAGTCTGTCAACGAGCAGAACACAGCGAAAGAGCAGAGCGTCAGGCCGCCAACAAGCGAGACACTGACGATCTCGCTCCAAAATCAAACTGATAATACAGTTGCTCTATTTCCGTCCATCTCCATGTCTTGTGCCATCTGTCTTGATTGCTAGAATAGAATGTGTTCTGTGATGTGCAGTCGCATGTCTAGGTTCCTGTGAAGCTTCCGCGCAAAAGAAAATTCAAAGACACAAAATTGTTCACGACAACGAAAGCGAAAAAGAAACAGATTCGCGACATGGTATCAGAGCCACAAGTTATCACTACTGATATCTAAGCAGTGATTCTCTAGACAACTCAATATGGCTACAACAATCCAGACAAGAGTAGCAATCAGTCTTGATGGCGCAAATTACAGAATCTGGAAATTCAAAATCAAAACACTTTTGAAGGGCGAAGGCATCTGGTCGGTGACCGAACTCTCAGAGGTGCAGCCTCCAAAGGGAGACCCGAGGAGAGCTGAATGGATCAGAAAAGATGAGCGCGCAATGGCGATCATCATTTCGTCCATAAATGAAGATCTACTCATGCAAATTGAAGACTGCGAAAGCAGCCATGCAATGTGGGAAAGATTAAAGCAGAAGTATGAAGTGAGGACTGCAGCTTCCGTCATGCACCTTCACAATCAGCTGCAATCCATACGATGGGATGGGAACCAGTTGGATCAACACGTTGAGAAGATCAGAACGATCTTCGCTCAACTCGCTGCATCAGGACAAGAGCACCAGGTCCCAGCACCACAGCAGCTGATGTACTTCATGAAATCTCTACAAACGTCCTATCAGCCGCTGAGAATGCTCATACTGAGTCTACCGTCAGTCTTGTCGCTGATGAGAGACTGATGAGAGACGAAGGAGAGGGAAGCAGTGATCAAGAGAAGTCTCTCTTCTCAAAAGGAAACAAGAAGAACAAGAACAAGCCAAGATTCGAGAAGACGAAGTCCTCGAATCAACAATCTTCTTCCTGCGATCACTGCTCCAAACCAGGCCATAGGAAAAGCATGCTGGGAAGATGACAGCCATCTTTGATCAGCAAGCTATGGCAGCAAGAGATGTGCCCAATGCACGCTCAGATCTGAAGATTGTCATAGACTCTGGGGCCACGTCCCACATCACATGCAAGAAGAAGTTCCTGAAGGACTATAAGACTTCCAATGGAGAAAGAGAAGTCATTCTTGGTGATAACAACAAACACCATGTCATGGGACTGGAACTCTACCTCTGAAGACTGTTTCTGGTTACAAGGATCTAGACGGAGTCCTATATGTTCCCACATTGAAGAGTGATCTCCTGTCGGTTGCAAAGATGACAGATATGGGACTGAATGTCACTTTCAATAGTAGCAGATGTCAAATAAAGGACTGCGGATCTGACCAGATCCTTGTGACAACTGAAAGAAAGAGCAACTTGTATCATACAAGTATCTTGAATTCTGCTGACCAAATTCTTGTGACTTCGGAAGAAGTAGACGAGAACTAAGCATGGCATAAAAGGATGTCACTCTATAAAATGTCAAGGAACAGAATGGTAGAAGGGATGGATGTCACCGACAGAAAAATCAGACTGTGTGAATCGTGTTTGAAGAGCAAACAGCACCATGAACCATTTAGGTTCGAAGGAGCACGAGCTAAGGAGCTTCTTGACTGATTCATAGCGATCTATGTGGGCCTAGGACGGTTCCATCTATATTTGGATCACAGTACTTTGCTACTTTCATAGACGACTATACACACATGACCTTCGCCTACTTCTTGAAGAAAAAGTCTGATGTGTTTACAGTTTTCAGGCAGTTCAAGAGTTCAGTCGAAATACAAATAGGAAGAAAGATTAAAATTCTGAGATCCGATAATGGTGGCGAATACACCAGTACAAAATTCAAGAATTATTGTCTGAATGAAGGAATCGAGAGGCAGTATATTGTGCCCTACACAACACAACACAATGGGGTATCCGAAAGAAAGAACCGGATCTTGATGGAGGCAGCAAGGTGTATGGTAGCGCAGGCAAGACTTCCAAGAGAATTTTGGGCAGAAGCTATCTTGACAGTTGTTTATCTTCAAAATAGGAGTATGACAGCTGCTGTAAGCGATGCGACTCCTTATGAGGCCTAGACTGGCGAGAAGCCCAACCTATCACATATCAGAGTATTTGGTTGCAAGGCTTACATGCATGTACCTCAAGAGAAGAGGTCAAAGCTTGATGAGAAGTCTAAGCCCGTGATTTCCGTGGGCTATGCAATCAATTCACCTGGATACAGGTTGTATGATGTTAAAACCAATAAAGTTCAGGTGAGCAAAGATGTAAAGTTTGATGAAGAAGCATTTCAAAAAGACGTTGACTTGACTGGTTATTAGTTTATCGATCTAACTCCTTACATCTTTGAATGGGCTGAAGAGGGAGAGCAAACTTGTGTGGAGCCATTTCAACGTTTTCTCGATCATACGGCATGTGTTGTCGTCGAACAAAACTCGAATGCCAAGATTTGCCATCTTGGAGACAGATTGCAGATCTTTTCTGAGTGAGGGCACATAGAGTGCTCCTGGAGCTCTGCTTGGCCTGACAGTGTTCACAGCTGTAGAGTGCTGATGCCTTTGACATCGTGTCTGCTCCCATCACCTAGAATCACTGCTCTGTTATTTTCGAGCTCTCTGAAGTCGATCAAGATCTTCTTGTTGCAGGTGATGTGTGATGTTGCTCCTGAATCAATGACTACATCATAGTCGTGTTCAGTGTAGCTCGTTGAAGCTTCATCAAGTATCGTGAAGGCTTCGTCACCTCTATCAACATCCTTGGATGACTCTGCAACATTAGCTTTTTCAGCTTTGTTCTTTCTTTTTGGGTTGAATCTGCAATCGTATGCAGAGTGCCCCTTCTTCTTGCAGTGCATGCAAGGTATTGCTGGATTGAACCAGCATTTGTTTCATGTTCAAAAGTTGGTTGTTGAGATGCAAGATCTCCGCACTTGTCAGATGCTCATGTTTAGCTTGTAGTGTATCCCACATTTCGTGGCTGGTTTCACAGTCCACTGTGGTCATCATGATGTCTTCTGCAAGTGACAGAGTGATGATGCACTATAGCCTCCAAACAAAGCAAGGAACAAAAGGGTGAAAAAAAGCTTCAAGAAGCTGCTTTGCTTGCCCCCACATAATCATAGTTGCCCTCTCCTATGTGCTACATTCATCTTGCACTCATCATGGCCTTCACATAGAGTGCTCACACTACCCATTTGGCCACCTATTGCTCTCTCCACAAGGTTTTTTCTCCCCAAAAAAGTGCACTAGAAATGAGGCGTCTTGGACTGTATGTAAAAGAAATTTACAGTTTTTTTACAAACTATATTCCTGCGTTCCGGAACCCAAGGGTCCGGAACACCATTCTGAGGCAACTAAGGATGAAGCAAGGACATGATTGCTTATGGGTGGTGGTTGATCGCCTCACAAGGATCAAAAAATTCATTCGTACAAAGACTGTGGTCAAGGCTCTGGAATTGGCAGATGCCTTTGTGAAAATTCCTTTTTAGTGATCGGTATATAAATTTCACTAGTAGCTTTTGGAGTGAAGTTTTCAAGTTGTTGCAGACATGGCTAGCCATGAATAGTGGGGACCATAGGCAGACTAAGAGAGTAAACAAAGTGGTTGAGGATATGTTTCATGTTTTCGTTGCTAAAAAATAGTGTAATTAAAAACAGTATGCTCCAATCCTGAAGTTGGCTTATAACAATAGCAAGCATTCGTCCAATTGTATGAGTCCTTTCATGACAATGTATGAATTCAAGCCACGCTCTCCAGCCCTAGTGGGCCTCACTAATTGTTGGGTGGAAGTGGAAGGGCATATCTAGCGAATATGAAGGAAACCTTGTTGCTAGCCTAGGAAAACATAGAATAAGGTAAGGGCTATGTGAACTTCGAGTTTATAGAGACTCTAAGACTCTTCGTACTGATAAATGCTCAAAGTTGTCACCTCATTATTGTGTACCATGTACGGCCGTAGTATACAAAAAATTGAAGATTCAAGAAGTTGCTTAGAAACTTCAAATCCCTAGTTCCATTAAAGCTGCTTATGAAAGTGTATTTCCTAGATCCATGGAAGTTCGTCCAATTTTTTAAGTAAGTAGATTTATATGTTTTTTAACATGATAAGGACAACCTTGTGCATGGTTAGTTCAAGTTCAAAGATGTGAATCCTCAAGACCATGGACCAGAAAAAGTATTGGAAAAACATGAATTTCATTTCAGAAATCACGCAAATTCGGAATACGGGGTCACATAAAAGGGAATACCTCATGAAGATGCATGCAACATGGGAGACAGTGGATTCCTAGAAAAGATTTTTCCCTGATTTCATCATCAAGGACAATAAGTCCTTTTTTCTTTTTCTTTTTTTTTTTGGGGGGGGGGCGACTATGAAACACTAATACACAATCGGAATTAGATAGGTCAACATTATATGGTCAATCAGGTCTATCCTAATCGGGCATAGGAGACTTAACTTTTAAGGATGAAATTATGTTTAAATTTGAAAAAGGGGGAAGCAGTTTTCCAACAAAGATTCAAAGGGAGGAGGTAGCTTTCTGGTACCCGCTTAGGCTAGGGTTCTTAGCCACTTATACACCTAACAATTGACCTCAATTAAAAGAATGAGGGATAAGAATCATAAAAAAATTTGTGGGAAATAACACAGGTGATCAATCTACGGCCACAGATTAATGAGTGTTGAAAATCGGGAGGAGCTTGCTAAGCTTCAAGCAATCGGTGCGCGAAAGCTTTCTTCTTCTCCAAAGTATGTTCAATATTAGCTTACGCAGCAAACAGTGCTCACAGAGAACTGGCAAAGTCCTCCAACCAACCGAATAGTTTTAAAATTTACCGATTGATCTTGAAACAAGCAGGAAACCAAAAGTCTAAGAACCGGCTAAAAATCTAAGTAGCAGGAAAGTTACCTCCTTGATGCAAAAAATAGGATGAAATTTTTTAAAATACTTTAACATGATTCATTGAATTACATATGTTTTATATTGACTTTTAGGTAAGTAGTTATACATGTTATAGTAAGTAGCATTACTCTTTAAATCTCATTTGGCAAACTTAGCTTAAAGTACCTCAAATATAAGTTTGCTATTCAGGGTTGTAGACTATTTGAATTTTGTGCCAAGTTTGAAATTGTGCATGATCTACTTTTTAAGAGAATGTGAATAATCAATTTGCAAGTGCACTTTTTAACTTCAATGAAAAACCGACCGGCTTTGAAAGTTGTAGACACAGTAGGAAACCAACCGACTTGCAAAAAACAATGTGTCTGACAATCTACCTTCCATTTTTTCTGACCTTTCAATCTATTGTCTATTGAACCAGACATGAGGGTCCGGGCCGAAATGCCCGCGTCCGCGTCCGCGTCCGACGCCCGGGCCAGGACCCGGACGCGTCCGACGCCCGGACCTGGACACGTCCGACCCCCGGACGCGGGGTTGGACGCGTCCTTTTTTTTTTTTTAATTTTATTTTTTTTTTTGGATTGGACGCGTCTAGAGGACGCGTCCAGGGCCCAAAACGCATCCAGGCCCCAGACGCGTTTTTTTTGAAAAAAAAAAACACCAAAGGACCCAGGCCCTGCGGACAGTCCATTGAACCCGAGAGCAGCGAAAGAGGGCGGAAGAGGGAGAGAGAGAGTGAGTGGGAGAGGCATAGAGTGAGAGAGAGAGAGAGAGAGAGAGAGAGAGAGAGAGATGGTGTTTGTGTGTGCGTGTGATGAGTTGTGTGTGTGTGTGTGTGTGTGGATATTGTTGATTTGTGTGCATACAATTGTGTGTGTGGTGATCTGTGTGTGAGAAAGAGAGAGGAAGAGACAGAGAGTGTGAGAGACGGAGAGAGAGAGGATTTGTGTGTGTGCACAGTGTGTGTGAGTTTAGGATTTAGGTTTAAGGGTGTTTGGGTTTGGGGTTTAGGGTTTAGGGTGGGAGAGAGAGATTGGATTTGCGTGCTTCTGTGTGTGTGTGTGCGTGAGAGAGAGAGAGAGAGAGATATGGCTGCTCGTCCCATTTGGGATGAGGTGGAGGTGATGCCCGACAAAAAGTGGCGTTGCCCTTTTTGTCGAAAGCAGTTCACAGGGAATGCCTCTCGGGTTCGAGCACATCTAGGGGGTTGCGAGTTCGACCCACGGGGGGGGGCGCTACGGGATCGGCGTTTGTGTGGTCATCCCCGCTGCAGAGAGGGCTCGCATTATCGAGACATATTCTGAGCTAGTTGCTGAGCCCGACGAGCCGTCCACAAATGCCGCGGACTCTATTTTCCACTGGTACACCCACTGCCACCGCCCCTGCCACTGGTACACCCAGTGCCACTGCCCCCACCGTCGCATCTGCACCTGCCACTGCCGCTGCATCCGCACCCGCCACCGCCTCCGCCACAGCCACCCGTACCCCCTCCGCCAGTACTCCCCATGGATCCACAGCCTCCACTGTTGCACCTACGCCTGTGCCACCACCGTCAGATCTGCACGGCCCGTCCACATCCTCCGCTTCCGCACCTGCACCTATGCCACCACCTCCAGATCCGCATCGTCCGTCCACATTCTCCCAGCCATCCACATCCCGAGGCACCAGACAGATGTCCATGTCAGGATCTTTCAGAGAGGGGCAACATAGAGAGGCCACCAGGACCATAGCACAAATGTTCTATGACCTGAACCTCCCCTTTATCATGGCATCATCCCACATCTTTCGAGAGGCTATCTCGAAAGTTGTAGTCTGCGGGCCCGGCTACACACCACCCACAGCCGACGCAGTACGCGGCCCTTTGCTCCAGGACCGGGTTGCATCAGTCAGAGAGAGACTGGCTGCACTGCATGAGGCTTGGGATAGCGTTACGAGCTCGTAACCAGTGCCGAACCCTAGAGAACACAGATAGGTCAGATACCACAGTCAGGGTCGTGTCCAGCGTACATGACCAACAGGGCAAGACAGTGTGAGTAGTGTGCCCCAGCACGGTCCATAGCCATGGCGGGCCTAACACAGCCTAGGGACCCTGTTAGCAGGATAGGGCCCCCAGTTGGGTCCCGACGTGCAGTCGGCCACGTCAGTGCCACGTGGCCGACACTTGGCAGTAGCATGCTACCAGTCCTCACACTGGGCTAGGAGGGGCTTACTCTATATCAGGTAGTAGGCAAGGTTGGGTGGATCAGTTAGAGTTTGCCCTACTGTGGTGTTAGGATCTATTACACTGGTATCAGAGCCATCTCCATCCTAGGGAACTCAGTTTTCAGCAGTGGAGAAAGTAGCTAGATTGCTCAGAACTTTTTCAAGTTCTCAGAAAGAAATAGAGGAGGAGACTCGTTGTAGGAACAGTCTCCTACTGAGGAAATCTTGGTGGATTTACTTGCTGGTCAGAGAGAAATTAGTTAAAATTTCTAGAGCGGGTCCAGCGCTGTAAATCTAGTCTTCATCTCTGATTTTTGCCATCAGATTCAGAGAATCAGAGCGGATTTTTGAGGAGAAAGGGTGGTGTTGATCCATCGCTGAGGGATCAGAAATCTACCTCTGAAATTTCAGAGAAATCTAAGGAAATTTGAAGGGTTTTCAAACACTTTTTCTTAGCAGGGCCAGCGCTGGACAGGGAGATGAAAAATTAGTTTTTCATCATTGTTTTTGAAGATTTTTCAGTAGTTTGAACATCAAACTAGATTGCCACATACCAGGGACCTACTTCTTGAAGTCAGATCAGAGTTTCAAGCAAGTTTTGGGACTTGAATTTTAGAAAATTGGGCCAGACAGGTGGCTGTCCAGCCAACGAGGGTAGGGAGACACCAAAATCAGAAATTGAAATACTTTTTGGGTCTCAAATCAGAAGTAAACGAGCCAGTTGGGTTGCAATCAGACCAGCGAGCTACTATCCTCAGAGAACCAGGAAATTTGGCACCGTTTTGAAGCTTCAAACTGGCATTTTTCGGGACAGCAGGTCTGAAATCTTGGGGAAAAGAGCTGAAAGGGTTCCTCTTCATTCTTTCTTTGGAAGTACAGTCCTCAGAAACAGCTAAGTCATCTTTCCTTTCCCTTGTACAGTTGTAAATTAGTCTTTTAGACTTTTTTCCTTCAGAAGTTAAGGTAGCTCTCTTTCAGTTCCGAAGATGACCACTCCTCAGGGACCTGATCAACCCCAGGAGAGAGGCTTCGACGAACTTGAAACAGAAGCCTTGGCTTACAGAAAAGGGAAGGAACCCATGGAAGTGGAAGAACAGGAACAGTTCGTCGAAGAACTCGACGAACTGGTTACCAAGGAGCAGTTTCTCCAATTGGTAACAGAAGTAGATGAACTGAAGTTGGCATTAGCCAATTTCAAGTCCAGTGTGGACGACTCGTTCACTGAACTCAAAAGCTTGATTTTGAGTTCCGCAAAAGGAAGCCTTCCCTCCACTTCTCAGTTATCCCCTTCTCCACTTCCATCAGTTTCGGGTGAGACTTTACGGTCTCACCCCAGTGTTTTTAAAGATTTAAAACCTCCTACTTTTAAAAGGGAAGAGAAGGATAGAAATGCAGATATTCTACAAACCTCAGCAAATGGAAGAACATTCATGCTCTTAAACAGACCCCTGACCATTTGCAAGCAATTGAGGCCAGTCTTTCCTTAGGGCCTATGGCCTATAAGTGGTGGTTAAATCTCCAGGAGACTGGGTAGACTCCCCGGTCATGGAAAGCTTTTGAAGAAGCTTTCCTAAGAGAATTTCTACCAGAAAATGAACTAGATAGAGCCTGGGAAGCCTGGGAAAGAACAGTAATGGATAAATCCCTCATCCAATATATCTCGCAGTATCGAGAAGCAATTTTAAAGATTAAAAATATGGATGACTATCAGAAAATCAGGGGATTTGTCCGTGGCCTCAAAGATGAATATAAAGTAGAGGTCCAGAGAAACTCGCCTACTACCCTTGAGCAAGCTCTCAGATATGCTCAAATCTATGATGATTCAGTGGGTAGCAAGAAGGCGAGACAACAGCCACTTCCTGAGCAGCCTTCTCAGAAAGACTTTCAATTTAGAAAGAAATTTTTAAAAAGAAAGAAAGAAGACAAATTTAAAAGTGAAGCTCCTCAGAAACGCCCTTCACTCATACAGCCCTTAAAACCAGATGATTTTGAGAAAGCCAAACAAGAACGTTTGTGCTTTGTGTGTATGGGCAAGGGACACACAGTCAGACAGTGTCCCAAGGGGCCTTTCACTAAAAAAGATAAGAAAGATAAAAAACAAGTTCATCTTGTTAAGACTGTATGTTTCCCCAGTGACTCGGCAGCTTCCGAGATCAAAGTGTATCATGAAGATCATGAACACTGTTGCCAGCTGACCTCTGCAATGCTAGCGAGACCCTTCAGCTTTGGGCCGCATGACCTAGTACGTATGCATGGGAAAGTTGGTAACCAGTCAATAAGAGTCATGGTTGATGATGGGGCAACCCATAATTTCATCAACCACACCCTGGTTAAAAAGCTTAAACTACCAGAAGTACCTAGTCAGCATAGGTACATAGTTTCATTAGCTAAGGGTGAAGATAAAAAAATATGGGAAACTATGGTAAGTAAGTTAAATCTTGGTATTCAGGGGTACCAAGATGAAATAAACTTTCAGATAATGCACCTGGATCGAACAGACATTGTTCTCGGGAGAGATTGGCTCTACAGTTTAGGACCTTCCCTCCACAGAAACTATCAGGAGAACACCCTCAGCTTTCAGCATAAAGGCCGAGAGATCCAGTTGCATGGGGAGCATGATGTTCCCAACAGCCCTATGGTCTGCAGTTCAAAACTCTGTCAGCTAATCGGAGACGAAGACCATCAGGTATTCTTATGTGACTTTCAGTTTATTCCTGAAGCTTCTATTTCCAGTTCTATTCAGCAGAAAATCAGTAAATTAGAAACTTTACTGTCTAAATTTAAAGATGTTTTTCCTGAAGATTTGCCACATGGTTTACCACCTAGCAGAGAGGTAGATCATGTAATAAACCTAGTACCAGGTACAGCACCTGTTTCTAAACCTCCGTATCGGGTCAGCCGAACAGAGGATGAAGAAATAACTAGGCAGTTAACAGACTATCTTGGGAAAGGCCAAATTCAGACCAGTAGTTCACCATGGGCCTCACCAGTCCTATTGGTGAAAAAGAAAGAGGGGTCTATGCGTCTTTGCGTAGATTACAGAGCCCTCAATAAAGTCACAATTAAGAATAAATACCCTATGCCTCGGGCAGACGAGTTGTTTGATCAACTCGACGGGGCTAAGTTTTTCAGCAAAATAGACCTCAGATCGGGATATCATCAAGTCCGTATAAAATCGGAAGATGTCTCGAAAACAGCTTTTAGGACTCGTCACGGTCATTATGAGTTGAAGGTGATGCCATTTGGGCTCACAAATGCTCCAGCTACCTTTATGACCTTGATGAACAGTGTCCTCAGACCATACTTGGGTAAGTTTGTAGTCGTATTTTTAGATGACATCCTCGTCTACAGCAAAACGAGGAAGGAGCATCTAAAACACCTCAGAAAGGTGTTTCGACTGCTCAGAAAGCATAAGCTTTATGCTAAACAATCCAAGTGTGAATTCTTCGTTGAAGAAGTAGCATATTTGGGTCACATTATCTCTTCAGATGGGATTAAGATGGACCCAAATAAGGTTAAAGCCATACTCAGTTGGCTGAGACCTCAGAATATTTTGGAACTTCAAATCTTTCTTGGTCTGGCGGGATATTACAGACGATTTGTCAAGGAATATGCTCAAATAGCAGTCCCTATAACAAATCTCCTTAAGGGGAAGGGAAAGGAGTTCATTTGGGAGTCCGCACAACAGGAGAGCTTTGATGCTCTCAAAACAGCCTTAGCTACAGCACCAGTTTTAAAAGTCGTCGACCCCAATCAGCCATTTGTGGTCGAAACAAATGCTAGCGACTTTGCAGTAGGTGTTGTGCTAACTCAGGGTGGACGACCAGTTGCGTTCGAGAGTAAAAAACTCGAGCCAGCTCAGACTAGGTACAGTGCCTATGAAAAGGAACTCTTTTCTATAGTCCATGCCCTTAAGACTTGGAGGCATTATTTGTATGGTGCCAACTTTGAGGTCCTGACAGACCATGAGAGTCTCAGATACCTTTGCAATCAACCTGAGCTTAGAGGTCGGAAAGCTCGTTGGGCAGAGTTGATGCAAGAGTTTGACATGTCTATCAGATATAGGCGTGGAAAATTCAATACAGTAGCAGATGCCCTTAGCAGAATGCCTATGATAAACGAGCTGAGTTTTACTCAGATTCGTAATGAGTTACTCGAGTCCTTGAGAGGGAAATGCCAGCATGATGCATTCTTCTCTATTATTTGGAACTCAGTCCAGAACAGAGAGTTACAGACTCCAGAACCAGTTCCCGGGGCTGGTGCCAGTTCATCCAAGAATACGGCAACTTCCGTTGAGGATGATGATGAGTCCGAGTATACGTCGTCAGATGACGTTGAGGATTCTGAGCCTGTATTACCCAAGCAAACCCCAGTGGTTGAGGGTCAGTTGGCTCAAGGATTCAAATGGAAACAGTATTCCATTCAGGATGAGTACTTGCTCTATAGAGATAGGCAGCAGATCCTATATGAATGTCATGACAATCCTAGCGCGGGACACCCAGGCATACAGAAGACCTATGAGCTTCTGGCCCAGTATGAAAAAGGACGTCCACCAGTATGTAACCAGTTGCCAGAAATGTCAAGTAAATAAAGCAGAGCGTTTAAAGGCAGGAGGGTTGTTGCATCCCTTAGAAATACCAGCTGGTAAATGGGAGAGTATCTCCATGGATTTTATAGTAGGCCTGCCTAAAACCCAAAGGGGTAATGACGCTATATGGGTCACAGTTGACCGTCTGACCAAAATGGCTCATTTTATTCCGACCAAAACAACCGTTAGAGCTCCAGAGTTAGCGAGGTTGTTTGTAGACGGGCTATTTAAATTGTACGGTCTACCTTCCGGCATAGTCAGCGACCGGGACAGTAAGTTTACTGGAAATTTTTGGAGGGCAGTATTCCATCATCTCCATACTAAACTTAATATGAGTACCACCAACCATCCACAGACGGACGGTCAAACAGAAAGGGTAAATCAAGTGCTGGAGGATATGCTTCGTGCATACGTCAGCAAGAAGCAGACTAATTGGGAGGAGTATCTCTCGAGATTAGAGTTTGCTTACAACAGTACCAAACATTCAGCTACGGGATACAGCCCATTTATGCTGATGTACGGTTTTCAGCCACGCTCACCCACAGCTGTAGGGTTTAAACAAGAAAAAGTTGAAGCAGCCAGAAACTTTTTAGAAGACCTAAACCAGATGATAGAACATGCTAAGCGTAGCATTAGACAATCCCAGGATCGAGGCAGATCCACACAGACGGGATGTGCAGTTCTCCACTGGTGAGAAAGTCTACTTGAGAGTCCCAGTTGACTCTAAAACCCTCAAATCAGGAGTGTGTGCTAAGTTGTCTCCAAGGTATTGTGGTCCCTTTACCATCAGTAGGAGACTAGCGAGGTCACCTATGAACTAGAACTCCCACACAGCAGTAAGGTTTTTCCAGTCTTTCATGTAAGTCAGTTACGAAAAGCCTTAGCCAGATCAGATAATCTGGTAGGGGACAGTGTTCTAGTTCTCCCATTGGATCCTCAACAACCTCCACATGAACCGGAGGAGATTCTTGATAGTAGAGAGACGCAGACTCGTCATACTCTATACCAAGAATATCTGGTTAAGTGGAATGATCAGCCTGTTGAGAATGCCACTTGGGAAAGAGGCAGCGTCCTTCGCAAGATTTTTCCAGACTTTGTCTTAGAGGACCAAGACGGTTCTTAAGGGGGAGGGAGTGTTACGAGCTCGTAACCAGTGCCGAACCCTAGAGAACACAGATAGGTCAGATATCACAGTCAGGGTCATGTCCAGCGTACATGACCAACAGGGCAAGACAGTGTGAGTAGTGTGCCCCAGCACGGTCCATAGCCATGGCGGGCCTAACACAACCTAGGGACCCTGTCAGCAGGATAGGGCCTCCAGTTGGGTCCCGACGTGCAGTCGGCCATGTCAGTGCCACGTGGCCGACACTTGGTAGTAGCATGCTACCAGTCCTCACACTGGGCTAGGAGGGGCTTACTCTATATCAGGTAGTAGGCAAGGTTGGGTGGATCAGTTAGAGTTTGCCCTACTGTGGTGTTAGGATCTATTACAGATAGATACGGCTGTTCCATCATGGATGATGGGTGGACTGATGGTCGCATACGTCCACTCATCAACGTGATTGTTTCCAGTTGTTACGGTTCCATGTTCTTGCGCAGCATCGACACCTCAGAGGCAGGGAGAGTGCATTCGGCCAAGTACATTTACGGCATCATTCAGGCAACGATAGAGGAGGTCGGACCACAGCGCGTTGTCCAGGTATAATCTTCTTTCATTAGTTGCTTGGTCATTTGCTGCTTAATGTTGATACAATTGTTTTGTGTAGTTTTCAATTGATTGCACTGTGACACTTTGTCCGGTCGGGACCTGAAAACTGGGAGATGTTTCGGAGCCCCCGTGCTGGTACGTAAAATTTCGACAGCGTATTGTAGCGTGTTGAAATAGTGCCATAAGTAATTAGTAAGCTGTTGAAGTTCATCCGGGGAGAAACCGATCTCATCAATCGAGTCACAGTAGTGTATAGGTCTTGTGGTTTTCTGTAGTGAATGACACAGTTTTGCATAAGTAGTTAGTAAGTTGTTGAAGTTCATCCGGGGGGAAACCGATCTCATCATATAAGTCTACATAGTAGTGTGTCGGTCTTGTGATTTCATGTCTTGAGAGCTTGTCACTCTTCTGGTGAGCCCTAATTTTCCCCAGAGACTTCTGGTCCTGAGAACTTGTCACTCTTCTGGTGAGCATTCACCTCTCCCCAATCCTCTGGTGAGCATTCACTTCTTTGAGACAGTCACTGATGCACCCTAAACCCTAAACCAGTAATATGTTTGCCATACAAACCATCATCTTCACTCAAAACCACTCTCAGATCTTTCTTTGCCGCTTTTTTGGAGCTTAGTTCCAATGAAGGTTCGTAATAATTTATGAACTGCTCATTAGTCATGGTTGTTTAGTAATATCTCAGTTGTGAGAGGCATGGCCCAGTGGTTAGGTCTGTTGCAAACTTTTTTGGTATCGTTTTCCTATTTTTTAAAAGGAGGGGGCAGGTGGGTGCCAGACACCCTCGGATAATTAATTCCGGGAGAAAAACAGGGGCCATAAAATGCTTTTATTTCGCTTTTGGGATGGGGGACAGTGTGGGCAGGTGCCTGTATTTTTTTTGTTTTTTTCGAAAAAATCAGACGCGTCCGGACGCAGACGCAGACCTGGCGTGTCCGCGTCCGCCATCCGCTTCCTTAGGTCTATTCTATCCTAGCTCTGTCAATCTAGCTGTTATACCATGCTGCACAACAACTAAGCAGCACTACTGTACATAATATGATCTCCGCTCTACCAGGATCTAAACAACAAGGAAAATAGATCACCAACAGCTATAATTGTAAAAAAGAGTACAGAACGCACTAATACAGAAGATCCGCAAAGTACATGATAAAGAATAAATAACAACGAAATTTCGTAGACAACAAAGTGTGTTTCAATATTCGAAGCTCTGGATTCACCTTAAGGAGCAGAAGAATTTAAGAAACAAACCAGATAAACAACACAATATCTCTAGTATCTCGATCCAAACAAGTTTGCACAATCTTACTCATCTCATCCGGTCTAAGTCTGTCTCTATTTATTTATGTTTCCATAAGTTATATTTTAACACTCCAATTTTTTTCTCTCTTGCATAACTTACTCCATTTTGAATAGCACAGGCGAAGCATTTGAGTGCCTTCTTTGGTGCTTCAAGTGGAAGTGTAAACCTAGCAATACCGAACTTTAGTAAAACACAAATGTAATGATCCAGCAGCAACAATGTTTCAGAAATTTACAAGCAGGGACGGAGGCAGAAAGCGCGACAGGGCCAGCGAAAGCTGATCTGCAAGATATCGGACTTCACGGCCTTTGGTATCCATCGTGCCTACGCATAACACTGTAGATGTTCGGCTTTGAGCTGCATTCGTAAGATCCATCGCATCAAAAACAACAAGTGAACTGTCCTACAATACAAAATTGCATACAAAATTACACTTCTTAGCGATCAATCGATCATGCCAACTTTTAGCAAACAAAAAAAAAACAACATTGCAGGTGATGACTAGTGCAAAGCCATCCTCCTCTTTTATGGATTGGAAAAGTGTTTTTAGCTTTGGCGAGATAAGGATAACGGTGATCAATTAATTGTGTTCATTTTCTAAAAGGTGAGATGGAACTCATGCATTTAAAAAAAGTTGTCGGTTGAAGCCTTGCAACCAGATACTCTGATATGTAATAGGTTGGGCTTCTGGCCAGTCCAGGCCTCATAAGGAGTCGCATCGCTTACAATAGTTGTTCAAATTTGAATCTCTCTCAAACTCGACTACCAACTTTTTCATACTTTCAAAAAGTGTTTATTGAATGTATTTTAAACTAATATAACTTCAAAAAGTTTATCTCTAAGTCTAAAATAAATTTTGGCCTCAAATTGACAATTTACCAAAATATAACTAAACTTGCTGAAATCTCTCATAGAATGCCTATATAGGAGTTGTGTGAACTGCATATTTTTGACAAAGTGTCATGTTTTTCAGATTTCATGAATGCACGGGTTGGTGAAAACAACACATATTGGACAAGTGTCGGATTTTTCGGCAAAATAAAATGGCATAAATGCCAGCACTGTTTGAATAGCACAAAATTCCAACAATGTCCCATTCTTCGCAAAAATACCTTTAGTCTTTTCGGGTTTCCGTAATCACAAAAACTTCCGTCTTCGCGTAAGTGGATGTTCTTCGCATTCCTTGCAAAACAAATCTTAACTTGTTCGTTTTGCTTGGAAATTGAGTTACTCATAATACCGCTTCACCCTCGATCCATTTACTCTGGTATCAAGCAAACAACCTTGGAGATCGCTAACTGTAGAGATCCATTGTTAAAAATAGGAAAACGGTTCTTAACTGTAATCTTGTTTAGAGCACGATAGTCCACACACATCCTTAAACTCCCATCTTTCTTTTGTACTAGAAGTACAGGAGAGCAATAGGGGGAGTTACTGGATTTTATAAGGCCTTTCTCTAACAAGTCATTAATTTGCTTAGAAATTTCTTCTTGTTGAGAATGGCTTACCCTATAGAGAGGTCTATTGGGTATGGAACTTCCAAGATTAATGTCTATCATATGATCTTCAAATCTTTCAGGGGGTAAGGACTTTGGTAGCTCATTAGAAAAACATGAAGAATACTATAATAAAAAGTCTTTTCTATTATTGTCCAAAGAATGTGCATTTCCATCAACATCATCATCCATACTTTGAACAAACAACAAGTACGAAAATATCGCTTTCTTTACTACTTTTGATACTTAAATATGGCTTACCAAAGGAATTGTTTCGCCACTCTGTCCTGCATGCATACTAACGTTGTTGGCTGATTCTGACGAATTCCCAAGATACTCGGATAGAACTACCCAAGAGCACCTCTCACCTTAGACCGAGGAGGCCTCTGAGAAGATGAGACGAACGAAGATTGAGAGCCGAGGAATACTAGTAGTAATGACAAGCAAGAACTATGTAAGCCTCATGGTGAATCCCGAAAGATGGAATGACCATGTAAGAACTAGTATTTCTAGGCAAAGTAATAAATGCAAGTAGACCCCTCTTAAAGAAAGTAGAGTGAGCCACCTTTTGATGATGACCTCTAGTGGAGAGCATTATTCCACTTGTAATTTGTAGTTTGAAACGGGGTTGGCTCAGTTGGTTGGCTTGACATCCAAAGTTTCTTTGGTCCCAGGTTCGAGCCTCCCCTTGGAAACCAAGAAGCACTTGTAATTTGTAAAATGTGAAAATTCCACTAGGATGCCACCTAAGGAGCTCTCTTGCTTATTTAAGAGACTCCCTCTTTGTGAAAAGGAGCTTTTTGTGTATTGTATTAACTCCACGCTGAAATGAAAAGAGTCTCCAAGAGTTAGATGCATCCATTGAGCTCCTTGATCATGCTTGTTTCTTGAGTGAATGCATTCATGATCTCGCCTTTCCCTTCTTTGGGTGTGGTTGTGGATCGTAGGGTGGATTAGTTTTTCTTTCTTGTTTGTGGATTAATTAGGAATCAACATTCAAGTACAAATTTGTAAGATATTTTTGCTATTTTTAAAAAGTTTGAAAAGCACATAACAATTTTGTAATGGTTAGTTAATATTTTTAGAAAGTCAGATAAAATCTGAATTTGTTATTTTCGGAGATCGACTTTCTAAAAATTAAAAAAAAAATCTGCTGGCATTTACGGAGGGGAAGGCCCACGGGCGGGGGGCCTTCCGCGTTGTGAGGCGCCCGCGTCACCCTTGGGGCCTTCCCCCTTACTAAAAGACTTCATTCAACACTAAAATTTCGAGTTATAAATCTTATTAAACTGCCCGACGTAGAGAGTAGAGACTAGAGACATAGACAATGAGCTGGATATTGAAGTGATGGGGGGGTGAGGGGGGCTCATTTGCTAGCTGGATCCAACGAAAGCTACCATTTGACTGAAGAACACCCAACATTTGTATTACGACCGTTTTGGTTCCTGAATGAAAGAGCGAGAAAGAGCGAGAGAGGGAAGGTGATGGGAAAATGCTTGAGCTTCTTTCGGTTTGAGAACACACTGAGCAGCACTCGCTGGCCGCCACTGCCCACCAGTGCCAACTCGGAGAGAGCCTCGAGCTTCCGTTCAGCTACGCTACGCGCTTCCACCGTAAATTTTCTCGATCATCACTTCACTGATCAGCAATCCAGCATATAAATGCGTGGTGCTTCTTATGAGAGAAAGTGCGATATGGGTTATTGTGATCGAGTATATGTTCTCTAGTTTGCATCTACAAAGAGAATGTAGTGCAGGTTTTCGCAGCACACTCAGATTTAAAAGAAGTGACCTTTCCTCTTTTTAATCTTCTATTCTTTGTAAGTTAGTGGTTCAACATCTCCCCTGGAGGCTGATCTCACCTCTTCATTTGCTTTGCTCTCGCCCTTTCACGATATACCCAATAGATCGTTGTAGATTAATATACAACTGCTAGTTGGCATGACGCAGAAGTATTTTCTGTTTGCTATATGTTTTTTGGGCTTCGCACATCTTGGAGCTTTAGCCCGTTCGAGTTCTGCTGCAACCTTTGATCAAAACTACATAGTGACAGGAGGAACGGATAGTCATGTGAGGAAACTAAACCGTGGTCGAACTGTACAACTTGTGCTCGATCAGGCTTCTGGTATGCTTACAAACTTTCTCGCCCTTTCCCACGTTCACCTTATTGTTTCATTCATTTGGCTTTCATCAGGGCATACGTTGTTGGATGGAATGCGTCGTAATAGTAACCTTTGTTTAACAGCAGCGCACTGTGTCTTTTTACAGCTTCAGGATTTGCATCAAGAAACAAGTATCTGTTCGGTCACATAGGGATGAAGATCAAACTCGTACCCAACGACTCTGCAGGCACTGTCACCGCTTTCTATGTAAGTTGCGATGCAAGATGCTATTAAACAATAAGGACCTTGATGTGTTTGACAAAATCTGTAGAACGATTAATGGCAGGACATGTTCTGCAAATGTTCTAATAGTGTCCGAATCATTTTGTTTGTCAGACATCTTCTGAATCTACGAACCACGACGAGCTGGACTTTGAGTTCCTGGGCAATTCCTCGGGACAGCCATATATACTTCAAACAAACGTGTTTGCAAACGGCATCGGCGAGAGGGAGCAGAGAATTTACCTATGGTTTGACCCAACCGCAGATTTTCATGAGTACTCCGTAATCTGGAACAAGCAGCAGATTATGTAAGCAAACTGAGTTCTCGCTCTCTGTCTCATTACCTTTTGCCTTTTGCTTCTTGCTAAGTTATACTGGCTGCTGCCGATGCAGAAACAGATATCAACCAATGTGACCTAGCAACAATGTAACCATCTGATGATTCCTTGTGCAGATTTCAGGTGGACAATGTTCCCATCAGGGTGTTCAAGAACAACGAGGCGTTGGGGCTGCCATTCTTGTCCAGCCAACCCATGCGTATCTTCTCCAGCTTGTGGAACGGAGATAGCTGGGCAACTCAAGGTGGACTGCAAAAGCTCAACTGGACCCATTCTCCCTTCATCGCAACATACCAAAGCTTCAACATCGATGCCTGCCAATGGAGGAGCAATGTTTCTAACTCAGCATGCGCAGCGTGGATGAGCAAGCGCTGGTGGAACCAGGGTGCGTTCGAGACGCTGGATTCCACCAAGCAAAGCCAGCTGACGTGGGTTCAGCAGAATTACATGATCTACGACTACTGCACTGATAGGAAGAGATTCTCGACTGCTCCTCTGGAGTGCACACTAAAAAGCTGATAGATGGGTAGAGGAGATAAGCCACACTTTCTGCTGCCATATTCGTCCCAAGCAGATTTAGACTCCAGCATCAGCACGACTATCATCAGCACTAGCTTAACCACCGTCCTAGCTGATACATTCATACAGGAAATTTACTTGTCATTCTTCAATTCTTTTGGTGGAGGGAGAGCGATGCACAAGTCCCAACAGTGCGAATATATTTCCTCCATCACTAATACCATATTCTAAGCATTCTTGTGGGTGATTTACACCCGACGGCTTTCTCCATTTGTACTAGTAACTTAATCCAAAGATTCTTTGTTCCTTCCTCGGTGGGTATTGTAGCCTCTCACGAAGGAACCCAACGAGAAGCTCAAACACGATTTTCAGGTTACGAGGTAGTAAATCCACCCTCATTCCAAAATTCTTTCATTCACTTTCAAAATAAAAAAGGTAACATTCTCAATTTCAGACATTCTTTTGAGTTACACAATTATGTTGTGAAATTTCTTCCTTCTAATGAAACAGGCGTCTTTTCGAATTTTCCAAATTTCCTTTATCAAATTTGTTTTATGCAAAGTTGGTTTTACTTTTCAGGTCTCTTAATGTGTGGTAACCAAATAACAGTCAGGGCGTTTAATAAATCCTCCACTCAAAAGTCATGAGACAACAAAATTTTCTGTTTATAATCATAACAAGCTTTGCTTGCACCGAGGCAATACAGGTCACCTAATTTATTAAGTGGATATCGCAATACAGGTCACCTAATTTATTAAGTGGATATCTTGGAGTGTCTTATTGCAATGCAAGCACACCTTTGGTGGAGTGTGGATGTGGACAGCCAATGACGGGCTGCCACATAGCACATGCACATTGCACCGGAGAGAGGAGAGAGAATGTGCATTCTACCGGAGAGATGAAAGAGAAAGTGAATTCCACTGGAGAGAGGAGAGAGGAGAGAGAATGACAAATTCATAGGAGAGAGAAAATTGGATGGACATTATGCTCATGGAGGTGGTCCCAAAATACAAAGGACACTTGAGCACAAGGCATTACGTGGGGGAAAAGGCACTGCCTGAGAGCCTTCCTTGCTGGGAGGGCCCTTGCCCGAGGGCGGGAGCCTGAGGGCAGGCCCCGACCAGCAAGGAAGGCCCGAGGGCTTCGGGCCTTTCCCTACATAATGCCATTGTGCGAAGGTTTTTTTTTTTTTCTTCGTTTTTTTTGGCTGTACGGTACGGTCGTACGGCCGTACACGTGGACCAGTTTTTTTTTTTTTGGTTTTTTGCCGTTTTTTTTTTTTGCAAATTTTTTTACGTTTGTGGTGGGATGTGGACAGCCAATGATGGGCTGCCACATAGCACATGCACATTCCACCGGAGAGAGGAGAGAGAACGTGCATTCCTTCGGAGAGAGGAGAGAGAAAGTGAATTACATCGGAGAGAGGAGAGAGAATGACATATTCCTAGGAGAGAAAATTGGATGGACATTATGCTCCTGGAGGTGGTCCCAAAATACAAAGAACACCTGAGCACAAGGCATTACGTCAGGATATAAACTTATTGCAATTACCAAATTCTAAAATTAGACATGAACAACTAGTGCCCCAACAAATTGAACCATCTATTAGCTTAATTAATATCCACCTATCATAATTAATCTATTCAAATATTTCAAAGATGAGTATCAATAGTGTGCTGTGAGAATTATAAATAGTACTTTATAGGCTTAGATGTAAGTATTGTGCAAAATTTGGCAACAAAGAAAAAATGTTACAATGCCATTTATGTATTATGAAAGGAGTCGGGCATAGGCCATTCTGCCTGGTAAGGATTTCTAGAATTTTTTTAGGCGAGGCCCGGAGGGGCCGAGCCTAAATTTTTTTGGAAATCCGAACCGGGCAGAATGGCCTCTGCTCAGCCCCTTCCATTGCGTAATGAATTTTTGGATCCTTTTTAAACCAATCCTTAGTTGCCACGTGGCAGGTGCAAGCAGAATCAGCAATAAAAACTTCGAGACCAATCCAACGCTGCCACGTGACAGACGCAGGCAGAATCTGCACTGTTTTTTTAAAAAAAAAAAAACAGGTGACTATTCTGCTTTTTAATCTGTTCAGAAATGGGCAGAATAGTCAACAAAAATCCATTACATTCTCATACCTCACTTTCCCCATTGAGAAGATTGAACATAAGTGTGTTGTGAGTTTTATTAATAGTCTTGTATATGTTAGATGTAAGTATTGTGCAAAATTTGGCAACGAAGAAAAAAATATCACAATGCTAAATTTGTTTCTACTCTTTTAGATTACTATCATGAGTAGGGGTGTACAATTTTGTAGTATATGATTGATTAATTTTTATGACTTCTATATGAACAAGCCACCAAACCACTCCTACTAAGATTTTTTTTTTTTTTCACTTTTGGTTATTAAAAAAGATTGCCAAAACTTGTTTAGCCAATTGTGTTTTAATGCAAGATGAATCACTAGATGAATAATAACCTATGGTTATATATTTAACCTTGTTACAAAGCCTCACTCTTCCAACATTTATTATGTTTGGTTTGTACTAAAAAAAATTGAATAACACAAATATAAGTGACTTGTTTAGGGTTTAATTTTGAGGTCCTCCTATACTATTTTTTTTGACCCAGCGAAGGTTCTGAAGATATGACGAAGGTTCATCATTCGCCTAAGAACATCATTTGCCTAGGTACTGTAATAAATACAAATTTTAAAGATTTGAACCTATGTCCAACCTAATTTTGGCATTCTAAATCCATCTGGCAGTCGACGAAGGTTAATAAAGGCTGTAAGATACTCGACGAAGATTACCAAAATGGCAACTTGCTCAACGTTCGCCTAATCTCAAAAAATGTATTAAATCTAGAAAAGAACCTTTGCCCAACTCAGTATAAAGAAATCTGAGGTGGATGTATGATCTGAAATCTCGACAAAGGTTTCTAAGACTATATGTACAAAATATGACCCAAAAAGTGATTTTCTAAGTCATTTTTCATCAAAAATTATCTTTTGAAAATACTTTCTTTCAATATTTTCCTCTTTGATGACTTTTTTGACTTTTGCTCATCATTCATTCTTTCTTTTTTTCTTTTTTCTTTTTTCTCTCTTTATCTAAAAAAAAAATCACTCAAATAGTAAAAACCAAAGAAATTGTAAAACAACACAAGTAAAAATTGGTAGTGTTGGATCATGTTGGGTGAACTGGCTAAACAAGCTGCAAAACTTGCGTAGTCGGCTGCCATTCACCGGAGTGTCAAATCTTTTTCCATCCATATGTTCTCAAATAATCGTTCCATATTTCAATATTCTTTCACCTTATACGGTCCTTCACTAGTAAACTTCAATTTTTCTTTGATCAGTTTTGTTTTATACGTTAGAGCTAGATCTCCTTCCTTCAGATCTTTTTCATGTAATCGGCGATCGTGCCATGCCTTGCAACAGGCTTTCTCTACTGCTAATACATGAACTACCATCAATCTGGTTTCACAGAATTTTTGTAAAGCCTCATGATGCATCACTAAGGATTTCACATCATCCAATCGTGCAGTTGCTGCTATGCATAGGAATGGTACTAAAAATTCAATTGGCATAACTGCATCTTGACCATAGACAAGCTGAAATGGTGTTTGATTCGTACTACCTTTATAAGCTGTTCTGAATGCCCATAATGCTGCATGCAGTTATGCTCCCAATCAGAACGACTTGCTTCAACAGTTTTTGTCATAATGTTGTGTCATGTCATCGATGTAGGAAACCAAATTTCCTCCAAGAAATATAGTGTAAGCACTTGTGGATTTCCTATCCAACCTGTCTCCTGCAAAATTTGAATCTCCACAAAAGCTTAGATCAGGCCTAATCATTGTTAACCAAATAAGTGAGCCAATAAGACTCCTATAAAGAGTGATGTCCTCAAAGGATTTTTCATCATCTTTAATAGGAACTTTTATAGTGTGCTCCATAGGTGTATCTATGCCTTTATAGTTCTCCATATGGATTTTCCTGAGCATTCAAAGTGCATATCTACTTTGGCTTATAAATGCATGACCTTTCCAAAAATCTATTTCAAGGTCTAGAATATAGTGAAGAACTCCTAAGTCCTGCATCTTAAACTCAGTACCAAGTGCATGCTTAGTTTCTTCAACTAACTTCTCATTGTTTCCACAAAGAATGCTATCATCTACATAGATGAGAAGAATAATTACAAAGTTATCTACAAACTTATAATACAGAAGGGTCATATTCACTTAGACAAAATCCGAGTGATATGAGATAGGAATTGAGTCTTGCATACCAAGACCTTGGTGCCTGTTTCAGTCCATATAGACTTTTGAACAAAAGACAAACTTCTGATTCATCACCTTCCTTTACAAAACCTAGAGGCTGTTCCATATAAACCTCCTCCTCAAGGTAACCATTGAGAAATGCATTAGAAACATCAAGCTGGATTCTACTTGATTGACAGCAAAAATTGATGAAAATGGTGAAAAAGATATATGTGTGCTCACTTTGGCTTAGCCCACGAGTTGAGTACCCTCTCAAGCTCTCTGATTGCCTAAAACTCTTCTAATTGATAGTTCTCTCTAGAGTGTGGATTGATATTCCAACACCTCCCCTCAAGCCACACTTGGTTGGGATTCTAGTCTACCCACCACCTTTCCAAAAATCTATTTCAAATCCTAGAATATAGTGAAGAATTCCTTAGTCCTGCATCTTAAACTCAATACCAAGTGCATGCTTTACAGTCTGTTCCATAGAAGATGACAGCCACAACCGACTGGCGTTTAGCATAACCATTAGTTTACAAGAATGAATTAGAAGAAAGTGTTTTAGAGAATATAAATGTGCCCACGAGGAGCACAGTTGTAGAGAGTAAGAAAGAAAGGAGAACTATTATGAGACTTGAAAGCAAATATGCGGCAAGCTATGTACTCTCTTCCTAGAACATTTTGAGTAATAGATCATTCTTGTCAAGTTTCTACTGTGCATGAATGATGTTTATGAATTTACTGATATCTTGATGAGTGAATGACATAGTTCTTACAATTTGAATTTAGTTGCAAGTTCGCGGGCTGGAAAAACTGAACGTCGAAAACTTTGTCGGGTTTTTTGCATTTTTCGCATTTTTCGTAGAGGTCAAAATGTGTAAGTGTGTATAGATTCACCAATTTTTGCACATTTCGCATTTTTTGCAATTTTTGGAAAATGCGACGCAGGTTGAGGCACGCTTCCGATCCTAGGCGCTGCTATCTGCAGGTGAACAAGAGGTGGTGCCCGTGCTCCCGACACACACACACTCACACACAATTAGTTTGCTTCAATGCATAGATGACCGGTCACTATGAGCATTCATGTAATTGGTGTGCATGAGGCATTTTGCATTGTTTTTTTGTAGCTTTTGGGTTAGAGTTTAGGGATTTAGGGTAGGTCTTAGGCATCCATTGGCATTACAATTTAGGTCTTAGGTGGCTCTAGGCTTGTTTTAGCTCCCTTTTTGCACCTATCCACTTTCCATTGAGTTTTTGACCTCTTTTATAGCATCTTGAGGGTTTCTATAGCCATGCTTGTGGTGGGACAAGGTGTGTGGTTGGAGGTGGATCTTTTGGAGGGAGACACTATAGGTTTTACATGTTCAGGTGCATGCAGATGGCATTGCTTGTTTTGCAGTGCCACCTTTTGTAGCATGACGACGAGGATCACTTGCTTGGTTTGACAGACCTTGGGCATTGCCCCATGCATGGTAGTTCTTGCACCTAAGCGAGAACGCCTACTGAGCACATATGGAGGAGCAGCATCGATGGGCCCAAAGTACAGATTGGTGGGCAGTTAGGTTCTATTGGTTGGCACATGATCAGGGGTTGGCAGTTGCAACACAGGGCCATCACGGCATAGTCAGGGTAGTGGCCCAGATTTAGCAAAGGCGACTATGGGAGTTGTTGGGAAGAGAGCACATTGTGGAGCACACGCACCCCCTAGAGTCAGGACCATGACCACATGCACCTCCACAAGATAGGGTGAGCAGATATCGACAGACCATAGTGCCTGCAAGGTGGCAGCGGACACACCATGAGGCAACCACTAGACTTACTCGCCAATTTTTTTACAATGGATATCTTGCATGTTCCTTGGCCGACACTTGGAGACTCCCCACATGCTAGGCTCTTAGTACTCCCCCTTTGAGAGAGGAGCATGCACGCATCAAGAGAGAGCTCAGCCCCATATAACATGCCTGGGCCACATATGGTTGCTCTATTCTATCAGATTGGTGGACCATAGAACCCACGGTTCCCATAACCGTGGGTCCTGGGAACCGTGGGTCCTGGGAACCGTGGAAGGAACCGTACCACGGTTCCTTGAACCGTGGTCCCGGTTCATCTAAATAAATAAATAAATAAATAAATAATCAATTAATTGATTCCCCCCCCAAAACCCCTTCCTGCCAGTGATGAGGCATGATGGCTGATTCGCTACACTCACAGACGGACGATCCTGCTGCTTTGGCTACGATCATGTCATGCAAATTCGAGAATCCATTTCACATGACTTCTTCGCCTTAGGCATTCCATCAGAGGAAGGATTCCGCCCGCTGACTTTTCGTTGAAGGATTCTGCTGCATGACTTCACATGTCTTCTTCGCCTTATGCATTCCATCAGACTCCAGAGGAAGGATACCGCCCGCTGACTTTCTGTTGAATTAATTTCGCTGATTCCGCTGCATGACTTCCCGCTGACTTTCCACACAATAATATATAAAAAATAATTAATTAATAACTACACGCGGTTCATCACGGTTCTGGCAAAAAAAAATTGAGAACCGTACGGTCCTCAGAACCGTGGTGAACCGCCCACGGTTCATTAATTCTATGGGGTGGACTATTATCAACATCTTGGTTTCATGTCCATTGGGCATTGTATTTTTCAGGGATGTGGATGCTTCCCAAGATGGCGTTGTTGAGTCAAGAGAGTTTATCTATAGTATATACATACAAAAGTAATCGAGTTGGGGGCACATCATGTGGTGCAAGTGGTCACCGACAATGCTAGGAACTGTGTGGCTATGGGAGAGGGCCCTCGCCATGTTCAGGACATATAGCCCACTGGATCCGAAGAATCCAACACCCACACGCTTTGCCTTCCACTTCGTTGTGTTGGAATAGTTGTAAGAACACGGCACGCAAGAATTGTTTTCCGTTCTATGGCCTTCTTTTACATATCTCCATTTTCATACTCTGAAGCATCTTCAACAATCTATGGCTCATCAACTCACACCGCAAGATGACTTTCTTACCTTGACAAAAGGTCATCTTTCCTTGATATCTCCTCAAATTTGTTTCAATTCTTCTCTAGATTTGTTTTTCACTTCTCTTAAATTTGTATTGAAGCTCTCTTTGCTAGAAAATGTCTTAAATTGGAATTTTCACTTGCTTTTGAACTGGTAAATAAAAAGGTTCTCATAGCATTGTTTCCTACTAACTCCTCGTTCCACTTGAAACATTTTTCCTTAGTTCTCTTTTTGAAGGTTTGATTTGTGAAGTTTCTTTTCTGAGTCCCTGAAGACTCCGACTATAGGCAACCGATTATAGGCAAACATATTTAACTAAAGCCTTAATATTTGTCCATACCTATTCTAGCATCATTAAGTCTTATGATCGATAATAAGCATGACAGAGTATGTATATAATAGAGGTTTGAATGCTAAGTACCATATTTGCAAGATTGGTTGAACCCTTTGTTCTTGGGTGTTGGTGCTAGTAAGAAATTTAATCCAATACATCTCGAATTCCTTAAAAAGGTCTGCTATTGTTGAATATTTTCCCGTGACTGCTAGGTTGTGGTTGATATACTAGTTGATGTACTATTTACTCCTCTTACATGTAACTCTTCTATCTTTATCTCGTCCTGGTCTTCTACTTTCTAGGTAAGGCATCTATGTTAGGACAGTAACGGTTATTCCAATTTACTCTTGAGATGGTGTTAAATCTTACGTGGGGGGGAAGGCCCTTGCCCGAGGGCGGGAGCCCGAGGGCAGGCCTCGACCAGCAAGGAAGGCCCGAGGGCTTCGGGCCTTCTCCTACGTAATGCCATTGTGCAAAGGTTTTTTTTTTTTTTTTTTGCGTTTTTTGGTCGTACGGTACGGCCGTACGAGTGGACCGGTTTTTTTTTTTTTTTTTTGGTTTTTTGCCTTTTTTTTTTTCTCAAATTTTTTTACGTTTGTGGTGGAATGTGGATGTGGACAGCCGATGACGGGTTGCCACATAGCACATGCACATTACACCGGAAGGAGGAGAGAGAACGTGCAATTCACCGGAAAGAGAACGTGCATTTCACCGGAGAGAGGAAAGATAAAGTGAATAACAGATTCCTAGGAGAAAGAAAATTGGATGAACATTATGTCCCAAAATAAAAGGACACCTGAGCACAAACTTATAATGCCTTATGTTAACACTATCAATTCATCAACTAGGTGTGTTCGATATATTATTGACAATAAATTTCTTGTTCTCCTCTTCTGGGACGTTCAAGACTGTGAGAATTTTCATCAGGCACAAGTTATGGTAGTGGATGTTTCAAGTGCACAGCAGGTAAGAGATTGGCGATATTCGCAGAGAAGAAGTCCTTGCACATCATCCAATATCTAATCTGCAATCACTTTCTGCACTTTCGAATGGGAGAGCCGTGGCTGTTTCAACAATGAGTGCTGCACTTGAGAAATTTCTACAAAATTTCACGTCAATAAGGGGGGAGGTGGTCGGAGCTGTTGGCTTAGGAGGTTCTGGAGGAACGGCTCTCATTGCACCAGCTTTCAGGGGGTTTCCCATTGGAATTCCAAAAGTCATAGTATCCACAGTGGCAAGTGGAAATGCAGCACCATATATTGAAAGCTCAGATTTGACTTTATTTCCGTCGGTGGTAGATATTGCTGGTCTTAACAGTGTGAGCAGGTGCATCCTCTCCAATGCTGCTGCTGCAGTTGCAGGAGTGGCAGCTTCCAGAGTAATGAAGCTTGCTTTCTCAGATAATGAAGTGCATAGAAGGCCCACTGTTGGCATGACCATGTTTGGAGTCACAACACCTTGCGTCAATCAAGTTCGGGAAAAATTAGAAAAGAACGGCTATGAAACATTGGTGTTTCATGCAACAGGTACAGGAGTTATCAAGAAAAGGCTGATATACTTGGCTGCTAATATAGTCTCATGATTTTATGGTTTTTAATATTGCCCAAATTTGCATACTTGTTGCCAAAATGAATTTTGTGAGAAAACTTATGGTCCGTGTCAATGATAGCCTTGATAATATTCTGTGGAGAATGGAGGATGAACTCTGTGCAACTTATGACAGGGAGTCCTGGATGTTACTACCACTGAGGTGGCTGATCACATTGTAGGTGGAGTTATGGCTCGCCGTTCAGATCGTTTCAAAACAATTTTGGAGCAAAAAATTCCTCTGGTACTAAGCGTTGGTGCTTTGGACATGGTTAATTTTGGAAGCATAGATTCTGTGCCCTCCTCGTTTTCAGGACGGAAGCTTCATATACATAACAAGCAGGTACCAATCGCACTTACATTAGTGGCATGATCTGCTAAGATTTTTGTTTAGGATGCCATCTTTAACATGTTGGAACATAAGTTTTTCAGTGCATTTGCTTTAGTTAACTCAAGGCTGCTTTTAGTAATTGGGAAATTTATTTTTTTTCTCTCCATGAGATCCATCCATCTTCTACTAGCTCTTAAAAGTTTCCAATATTGTTTTTCAGCTACACTAATCAAAGTGTGTTAAGGCTACCTTTTGGAAAGTGAGATTGTCATGCCATTCATATTATAGAAGGTAAACTTTTCTTTCTTTGTGGAATCTTAGCCTCACGTGTGTGTCATCTACTTTTTCTCTTACCAAATATTTAAACATACATAATAGCATGAGCAGGCACAAATATCAATACTGGTACTTATGAGAAATAATTGAAGACCATTTACAGATTCAACTGGCATCTCTTCAGTGCTCTAACTCTCTCACTAACTCTGAACAATCTCAGATATTAATAGTAACAGGTTTAATATCTACAAAATGGATGATACCATCCATGTAGATCAGCCGCTGTCCATTCATTAGAGCCCCCTGTTTTGCTTGTTTTCGCTCTTGAACCTGAATGAAAGTAAGGTTTTCATCCAGGTATATCGTGGTGCCCCGCAGTGTAGAGCTCTTCCCTAGCACTTCATGACGACCAGTTGCAGATGCAAAGCGTATGACAAGAGTACCTGAATCTTTCTTAGGCCGCCATGCAGTATCCATATCTTTGTGGTGGTGTTGAAGACTCTCTTCAAGAAACTTTTTAGCTTCACCAACAATATCATGGGAGTTCGTAATACCTCTGACTCGGATATTAAGAGCCTTTTGCTCTCGCAAATGGCTCTCGATGAACGTAGCTGAGATAAATGAAGGTGGAGATGGTAGAACAACAGTATTAGGAACTTTAAGCACATCTGCCCAGGATCAGACAACGGTATGATGCTGTTCTACTTGACTTTCAAGCTGTTGGATCTTAGCTGAAGTAGTCGAATGAGAGGAAGCTTCGATTTTGATAGCTGCAACTTCTTTCTTGAGATCATCGATAGACGAATCTAGTTTCTGAAGATGAGATTGAACAGCTTGGATCATAGCTTCAAGAGAAAGAAGTTTTTTCGATGATCGTTGAGATATTCATAGGAACGTAACTGATCTGCATGAATGACGGAGATCATAAAAGTTAGAGGCAAAAGTGATTCCTCTTTTGGGGTATTCGAGGTCAAAGGATCAGCTATAATGGACTCACTATTTACAAGAATAGGATCTGACAGAGAGATAGGGATTGCAATTGGAATAGAAGGTGAAGGTGAAGGGTTCCACCAGAGATGGAGGTGGTTTCCGGGCCAACAGGGCGCGGTGGAGAGTGGGGGGAGTTACCTCCCCCCCGCTTGTGTGGAGCCATGTGGGACTGGCAGGTGGAGTGCTGGGGAGCAGCGCAGCGTGCTCAGATCTTGACAAATGGAGCCGCTAGGCAGATGGAGCCATGTGGAACTGGTAGAGCTAGGCAGCAATAGATGTCCCTCCGCCTGTAAAATAATGGTGTAAAGTATGTTCTGACACTGCCGCTGAACGAACTGTGGACCTCTGTCTCTGAGTGGAGTGTCGGTGTCGTCTTTGGTGCCGAGCAGCTGTAGGCTGTGGCCTGTGGGCTGGCTGTCTCTCTGGACATCTACACTGTCTCTATCATCTCTGTATGGAAGCACCTGGAATCTTAGCCTCTCCGTCAAAATCAATACTCTCTTGTATCTGTCTCCAACGAGATAAGCACGCTTGGATGCTCAGCTGTATCAAGGGGAGGGTGTCTGTGTCAAGCCTCACCATACGCAAGTCTGACATCTCTCGAATCATCAGTGCAACACATCTGGAGTCCTCATATGATATCAAGGTAGAGAGTGTGACTGGGTGATCTTGAAATAGGCAATAATATCTCCCCCGGATCTCATAGTAAGCAGGGTATCTAAAGAGAAAATGACACTCATCCTCTACCTAGTGTGTATCACACATACCACAAATCCGAGCCTCACGTGGGGTGCCACTATATCTACCAGTCTAGGTTCTTCACAGAAGGCTTAGAGCCTGTCCATACCTCATGGGGTGTCTTGTGAGAGGGCCTTGGTCGAACATTCGTTCTGGATGTAAGTTGTAGTGGAGACAACTTCGGCCCAAAATCTCTTAGGCAGCGATGCATGCGCTAGCATACATTTGGCTGATTCAACCCAATGGCTAGCTGGTGAGAGGAAACCCAAAACTGGCCCATCACTGTCCGCAGTCTATGTGAGATGCTCTCCACCAAATAACCGGGTACAATAGGATATCCAACAAGATCTCGAGATAAATAATGTGCGCGATAAAACTCAGTCTTTGTCCCCGACGAACCCAGCCAAGTGCTTTGAAGATACGCCCTATACAGATGGCCCCGAACATACTGATGAGTACTAGCTGGTAAGTCAATAATATGAATACCCAATGAGGAAAGGAGACGACAAGCCTGGGAGTACCACGAGAAGGAGTGTCCCTCAGAATGTAAGTGCTGGGATGATGACAAAGCTGCTGCAGCATAGTGTGTGTCGCCACCCTGGAGATCCTCCAGTCGCTATATAAATGTGACAATATGGAACAGTGCCTCTAGCTGAATGGGGGGGCTGGCAAACTCTACCAGGATAATATGATGTGGTACAGAGGGCTTAGCCCGTATCATCCAAGATAGCATATGGGTCTGGAGTCGTGAGATGCATGCCCACTCGGTGGCTGTCAGGCCAGTACTCCATGTCTCTGCTGCGTACAGGGCAAAGGGGACTGCCATAGTGTCAAAGAGTCGGCACTTACTAGTTGCATCCCTAATGTGTGAGCTGAAACACAGTCTCTCCAAATCTACCAATGAAGAATAGCCCTTCCGTAACTGGGAAACTGCCGTCTATCGCATGCTGAAAGTGGGACTAGAGAATACCACACCCATATATGTGTAGGAGTCAACTACCTCAAGTGGATGACCATCCCATAAAAGCTCTTGCCGCATCAAGAAAGATCTGGAGGTGTTAAACACCATAACCTTGGTCTTGGCCACATGCACTGACAGTCCCCACTGTATACAAAAAGAATGAAGCGCATCCACATATGTGGATGGGTGTGTGGGGAGTGGAGGTGCATCAGGTACAATGTACAACGATGTGGCATAGGTCACCCATGTGTTAAGATCTGTGATCTGGGGTGGAGGTGCGGTGGTCCTATGATATACACGAGATAAGTCCTTTACCAGGAGGGGAAGGTGGCGGCGTGCATAAATCAAATCCAACTGAAGGTGGCTTATGTGACCGACAATGTGTAGGTGCTTGGGCTTTGGGGACGGGAATGCAAGGGATGCAGCGTTATGCATGGTCCGGACAAGAAAAAGAGACTAGTCCGCTAAAGTATGCTCGTAGGGGAAGTGGGTCAGAAGTTCGGATAAGGCTTCAGAGTTTTGAGGGTTATAGCGATATACGGTCTTCCCATTAAAGATTAACATGCGAGTGTGCGGAGTGCGAAGAAGGCCGAGAGAGAGAGAGAGAGAGAGAGAGAGAGAGAGAGAGAGAGAGAGAGAGAGAGAGAGAGAGAGAGAGAGAGAGAGAGAGAGAGAGAGAGAGAGAGAGAGAGAGAGAGAGAAAGCTTTATTAATGTCTTTTCCATGCCAAAAGGCATATAAGACTAAGGAAATACATGTCAAGTATGTGGTAACTGTGGAGCGTATAAACGACTCCAAAAACTGTAATAAAGAAAAAAAGAAACATCTAGTGCAAGTTAAGATAACTACATAAATGATAATGTCTGTGCATGGTAGTCAAATGTATCCATGTCAAGATGCCAAGTTTGTGCTGGCGCTGTAGAAGGATGTAATGCGAGCTGTAGCATGAGGAAGTGCAGGAGCCCGCTAACGTCGCCTGTGAACAGGAGCATGTATAGTGTGTCTCTGTGTAAGAGGTCTAGTAGGGCGTGTAACTCTCGTGACCGCCTGAGGTTGGGTGGTGCGTTGTCTCTGCATCCTAGGTCTGGGAATGTCGTCACAATCACTGTCAGTCATGTCTGCATCAGGACGTGATCTCCGGCGAGAGAAGAAGGATGTAATCTGAGATTGTGTGTCTGGATAGGTGTGCTGAGCTGTCTGACATAGGTCCTGACGCAGGAGGGACATCTCACGTATCATAAGTGCCACACATCTAGGGTCCTCATATGAGATGAGGGACCGTAATGTAACTGGTGTCTGACGAAAAAGGCAATGATATCGCCCTCTGATCTCATAGTAAACTGGACATGTGAAAAGGAAATGCTCCTTTGTCTCAACCATAGATAATGAACATAACTGACAAAGCCGCTCCTCTCGTGGGGTACCCTGGAAGCATCCAGTCTCAATCGCCAACTGGTGTGAGGACACTCGGAACTAGCCCAAAATAAATTGGAGCCCATGAGATAGTCCTGAGGTGAAATAGTGTGGCAAAACTGGAAATCCAACTGTGTCTAGCTCCCAAAAGTGTGTCCTGTAATAGTCGGGTTTGACCCCGAGCTGTCCCTGCCATGTCCGGCACAGGTATGCTCTATAGAGAAAGCGTCTGATATACTCATGGGTGCCCGATGGAAGGTCTGTGATAGAAATCCCAAGTGTATCCAGTCTCCGGGAGGCCTGAGAGAACCATGATAGTCGATGCCCCTGATCATAAAGGTCTCGCGAGGAGGCAAGTGCCGTCTGTGTGTATCTCTGCTCATCTGTGGGTAACGTCATAATACGCTGAATATATAGAATAAGCTGGAAGATGGCGGATAGCTGAATGGGAGGGACCGCGAACTCTGTCAGGATAATCTGATGTGGGACAGATGGCTTAGCCCGTATCATCCGAGATAGCATGAGAACTTGAAATGAGAGTATCAAAAAGCTGACATTTACTCGGGGCATCCCAAATAATCCGTCTGAAACAGAAGCGCTCTAATTGGACAAGGGAGGCGTGACCCTTCCCAAGTCTGGCGGAGGCTGCCTATCGCATGCCAAAGATAGGGCCTGTAAAAAGCACGCCAAGGTAAGTGTAAGAAGATACGACCTCCAAGGGTTGCCCATCAAAGACGAGTTCCTGGCGCTGCATAAAAGCTCTCGATGTGTTGAAAACCATAACTTTGGTTTTCAATATGTTAACCCCCAGAGAGAGAGAGAGAGAGAGAGGGAGAGAGAGAGAGAGAGAGAGAGAGAGAGAGAGAGAGAGAGAGAGAGAGAGAGAGAGAGAGAGAGATTAACGAAACATAGCTCCTCTTGCCAAAGCAAGACCAACCATTTTAAAAGCTTTATTCATAACCCAACAAGGTAAAACATAGCTAAAAGCATACAGTACTTCAAAGAAAGCACCGTATAGCGAAACAAATTTCAAGACATCCAGCTGGTACCTGCCACCATCCCCCCACACAAAACCGCACAAGTTAGCACAATGAGGAAGACAGGTGTCAACGCTGAATGTCAGTTGTTATCCATGTCCAAATTAAGTTTAGCAGCTTAAAATATTTGATCATAAAATGTACTCCAATCTTCCCTATGTAACACATAATTATTCGCAATAGGCTTTCCCATATTATTACCGTATCAGGGCATTCCGCCATTCTGATCAGTCTTATGGTACTAGTCCGTATCAATTTATAAAGGAAAAGCATATGTATTTGAAAAACAGCTGTATTATATAAGTTGCGATTAGCAAACGAGAGGTAGCATGGAACGGTACTCAGAAATGGGACAAATCCATGCCATACCAATATCTGAACCCATAATAGGCATAGTACCATTTCAAAACTCTTGAGCATATCCATGCTTTCCAAGAGTACGACAGCTATCGCCCAGTTTCATAAGATTTTTAAATTCTGATCATGTCTTAAGAAACATGATATCATCATCACCAGTACGTGTTTAAAATTAGCCACGTATTTTACCCTAACACTTGTAATAGGATTAGGGCAGATCCGTGCCATACCAATCCCTACAAATGTAGCAATCCCTTGTACAAATCCATGTATCTTAAGGGCGTGTAGGTTATCAATACTTGTAATATCATTCATAACAGTTACTTACTGACAAGAAAACGGTAAAGTCACTAAATTTGTAGCCCAAGTCACCTACACATATTATCGTTGCGAAACGAGAGGCATAAGTATGATAGTTTAAGCTATTCTGCTATAAGTGCAAGCCACTACCATTTCCTATAACCATTCATAAGCATAAATGCTTCCTATTATATACACCATTACCTCTACACGAAGCAAAGTGTTGCAATACTAACCTAAATAGATGTTGCGTGAGAATCTTGTGAGGAAGCCATATTTGTTTACGAACGATACTTCCTTCGGAGACTGGTAATAGAAGTTTTTCGAGTCTAGTTTTTTCCACAATAGTAATAGCATAAAAAGCATTGCCAATCATGCTATATTTGCATTATAAAATGAATTCTTTGCTTATGTTTTAGCAAAAAAAAGAATGAAGGAAACCCATACATAAACTTCATGAAGATGATCTTCAGAACACATACCCGTATAAGAGCGTACTCCGAATCCAATAGTGGAATCGGGATGCAATCTCGTAGCAGGGAAATCTATGTAAAGCAAGAGACATATGGCATTTGCTTATCATTGAATACACCTATCATAAACCATACCTCACGTGGTGACTGCAAAACCACACAGAATATAGTAGTTCGATGGCAGCCAGCTATGCATCAACTCTATCATTGGGAAGGCAGATATCTACATGAACTGTAGAGCAGCCATCGCTACCATTTCAACGATGAAGCCTTGTGGCTATGTAAACAAAGGTTCAATCAATCACGTGTTATGAGAGTGCAGAAGTGCATGAGGCAGAAGTGTGCTGTCCGTGCATTATCAGCGTGTAGAATCAATCATCACATTGCCACATACTTTATGTGAGAGCGTTATGGGAGTGCATGAGGTAGAAGTGCGCTGTCCGCGCATTATCAGCGCGTATACTCACCAACACATTGCCACATACATTATGTGAGAAGATGGAAACATCCAAAAGGCTTTGCCAAAAGGGTAATCCATCGCAATTTACAGCCTAAACTTACCTCTGAAGTAAATGGCAAGCATGCATAGCATGAATTGTTTTCTCAGAAGGTACTGGATCGCGATCCAGTGCCCTTCTTATGCCATAGTTTACACACTACTCACAGCATATATAAGCAATTCTTGTTTATGCTATAAAAAATGAAAAGCTACAAAGGCATACCGGTCCACATGATTGTGCCGATCAGAGAGCCGTAGATGGGCGCATCCAAATGTAAGCCAGTATGAGGAAGAAGGAGATGAGGAGGAGAAGAGAGAAGAAAAGTGGGGGCTTTGGTAGTGATGCACCTCTTTTATAGACTTTTGATAAAATGAAAGTTGGAGGGAAAGGATACTTTTGAATTATGAACTTGCCAAAAAAAACCTTATATATATCATATGGTGACTAATAAACCCACTTATCATGGTCACAAAAATACTGACACGACAAAGTTGTATAGTTTTGAGTATCATCCATGAGAGAGAGAGAGAGAGAGAGAGAGAGAGAGAGAGAGAGAGAGAGAGAGAGAAGAGAGGAAGAAGAAGAAGAAATTGTATTAATGTCTGTTGGGTGCCCAAAGGCACATAAGACAGAATAAATAGATACATATCTCGTAGGATCACTGTCCATGTCGGACAACATAAAAATCGCTAGTCTAAGTGGAAAAGACAATATAGAACTCTCTCTAGCTAGTTAAAGACACATCCAACATCATAAAAAGCATATAAGAGGGTACGGGTGCAATAGCTTAACTGCCTACTCTGCTGAGGAAAGTAAGAGGAAGAAAAAATATCAATCTCGAAAAAAACGTCTAATACCCATAGAAGATGCTCCAGGTGTGTACTGTGTACAAATGTCAAACCCTCCATTACAATCATGCAGTCTTAGAGCATAAACAGAATTAGCAGGAAGGCCTCATTGAACTAAGAGTATCATACTAGTAAGCAACATCCCAAGAAATCTCCAATAACTGGATAGGTTTTCATCAATTCTTTTCAGAAGGTGCTATCTAGAAGACTCTCAAGAGTTTCACCCACATCCCATCCTCAAACTCTAGACTAGTACTAACGTTTTTAAGAGGTAGTGAATGAGCATGCATCTAGAGTGAATATTTCACTAATGTACAATTTGATGAACAAGTCTCAAAAAAAACTCGCACCTAGTTTTGCGTTCGGACTGAAACTGAGATTCTGTGAAAACTTAGTCATGTCATTTTCTTGTGAATGTAACGTCAAAAATTCTGCTTGATTTTTTTGCTTCCAAGAACAGCTGGTGCAACTTCCATAAAAGCTGAAACCAGTGCGTCGGCGAATTGAGCATCATTTATATGAAAGGGTAACCGCTTTATCTGTCATCGACGCACAAATGAACAAACATCAACTTTCCTTCGGAACTAGTAAGACAGTGAGCCTTAATGCTTTTACTTTTCAAATTGTGTTGATGACTTGATCCACAAAAAGATTTACTCTGGAACCAGTGCCAAACTTTGAGCTTGAACAATAAGCACACATTCTATCCTTCATAATTTGCCCTGTTTCTTAATCTGTGAAAAGACGCAAGACTGACTGACCATTTCTACAGTTAAAAAATAGCATTGATCATTTCAAAAAAGTTCTGTGAAATAATCTAAATGTCATTGGAGCTAGACTGTAAAGATAATATGCAGTAAGCCCACTTAAAAAAGGTACTTGGCGCTCAGCAGTTTGATGAAGGAGGAGTTCGAGTTCATCTAGCAAAGCACCAGTTGCTTCAGGATCATAAAAGGGCATCCCTTCAGTATCAAGAGCAGACAGGCAAAATAACTTTCACTGGCGAGGAAGACTCAATCAGTCGCTCTGCTATAAATCTTCCAAATTTTTTATTTTCTTCCATAGTTGTTCTCATCAGTGTAACCTGTATGCAGAGACAATGCTCTATTTCCTTAATGCCTGCAAAAGTTTATGAGATACACCAAAAACTACTGCAAAAAGTAATGTAAATAAAAATCATGTGACCAAAAGAATACCCATGTCAGAGCCAAATTACTCATTGCTACGCATCTACATGGAAAATGGTGACAGATGTAATCCCAGCAGAGAGCTTCCATTCGGTTCTGCAAGCTTATCATTTGCCTACTATCTACAAAGAGGATACTGGATTGCATACTAGTTTGACTGGTTTTCAATAATGGCAATTTTGGAGCGTACATCCCAATTTTTATAACAGAAGGATAATGAACAAGCCTCGATTTAAAAACTCCCTTGCATGAGCCACCTGCACATTTTGATGGTAGATTTTCGGGGTTACCCTATCAATCGACCTCCATGTCTCTATTAGATTACCATGTATAACAGAGGATGTGTACAATCTTGAACTTCATGGAGCCCATCCACAAATTCTTTAACCATCAAACCCATGCCTAGCAAGGGACAAAAGGCTACGACATCCCTACTCATGTCATCAGCTCTAAGAAATAGGTGCAAGTCACATACACAAACATACATCTATAATATCTTTTGTACATTTGTATAGACACCAATGTATTGATTTTTTACCACTTCTCTAGAGATGGACATATTCAATCATGATGAAGTCTAGCACTAAAGAGCAAAGCTGTATTAGAGTAAAGAATTTACTGCATTGGTTGATATTGGCAATAATCATTCTTTCCTCGGACTCATATTGTCTCTCACATTCGTGCCACGCCAATTATCACTCTGTTGCCTTTACAAGTTGAAGTTGCTAGCACTCATTCATTTCTTGGTACTATGTGATGAGATAAACTCCAACTATGTCCCATTCATAGAACCCATGGTTCTCTAAACCGTGGGTCCTGGGAACCGTACCACGGTTCATGAACCGTGGTACGGTTCCTGTAGTTAATTGATTATTTATTTTTTTCCCAATTTCCCCTCAAAACCCCTCCCATGTCATTTTTGGTCTTCATTTCATAAATTTCACAGATTTTACACAGATTTCACAAATGGTCCTCTGATTTCACAAATGATTTCACAGACTGAACCAGATTTCACAGATTTTTGGATCTGATTTCACAAATGAATTCACAGATTGAACCAGATTTCACAGATTTCACACAGATTTCACAAATGGTCCTCTGATTTCACAAATGATTTCACAGATGTCACAGATTTTTTTGGGCTATTTTTAGGGGTGGGAAACAAAAAAAAATTAACTAATTAACTGTACGGTTCACCACGGTTCCAGGCAAAATTTTTTGAGAACCGTACAGTTCTCTGAACCGTGGTGAACTGTGGATGGTTCATTAATTCTGGGTCCCATTTCAAGTGTGGTAGGGTGCACTATGCGGGGTACCCTAAAGAAGTCCAATCTCAATCTCAAGTTGGTGTAAGGGGACATAGACTACCCAATGTGAATATAAGATCATGTGATAGCCCAGAGCACGACTATGTAAGTGCTGGAAGGAGATGATTGCATCTTGTGTATCTCTACCAGTTAGTCCATATGCGCAAGTTGTTAAGGAGTGGAGGTGGAGCACGAGGAATGAACTCAAGCCAAAAGGCGCCTATGGCAGATTTTTTCAGAAGACCGCCCTCTTCCAACTCTTTGTAGGCCCACTTCCTACGACAGAGTAAGCAGTTATAGAGACAACAGGTAGAGCATAGGAGATGGGGGGTGTGTATGCATGCATGTGTGACAAGGTAATTGTGCGAGTAGGACTCGTCAACGTACCAAGGAGGGCATACTAATCTAGGCTTGGTGGATTTGGTTTTTGTTATTCCAGAGTTTGGAAGGAAAGGCTACTACAACGGCAGTATAGAGTGCTATAGTAAGAAAAGAAGCTTGAGCTTCTATCGAACTATGATGTAGGAAAATGTGTAGCAATGGGGTAAGCGAGTGCTGTGGGCAAATTGGTGCAAGCGAGTGGTTGAAGGTGTATTTGGGTGCACAATTGAGGGGAGTGGAAGCTATTGAGAGGGTGTGATAGTACCAAGACCAAAAGAAAGGACGGAGAGATATAGAAGTCATGTATGAGTGAGATGGAGGATGGTGATCCCATGAGATAATCAACAACACTATGTCTGACAAGTATACTTGGCAGAGTCAGGCTATGAAACTATAACATTAAGAATGGCGAGCTCTTGAGCTTCTCCCAGCTGCAATAGATACTTCCCATGATTGGTAAGAGGACCCAAAATATCCTCCAAAATCCTGGTAACTCTCAAGTCATCGCCATCAAGGGAACGTATTCAAAGCTGGTCAGTAACACCATAAAAGTTTGTCTATTGGGAGGCTTTCCAGAGAGAGAGTCAATGCATCTCCAAAAACTGGAGTAGGGAAGAAAAATATGTTACAGGCTTGCATCTAGAGATGAATGGCAGAAATTCCTACAATTGTTATAAACTATAGATAGTTTTTTTGTAAAGGTGAACAAGTTCTCATGATACTAATGTTACTTATTGTGAAAGAAAAAGGAAAGTGAAGTATTCTATAGATGTAAGCAAAAACCTAACCTATGTCTTGTAGTTATTGTTGTTCTACAACTGGCAGTGGTGTAGGTAACAATTATGGTGGTGTAGGTAGCAATTATTTCAAAATCCATACTGCTCTTTCTCCTTTTTAGACATCTAAACTCTTTCCTATGCTTCGGCCACCTGGACCTTGGATTCTCTCATAGCCTTCGCATTGCAGTGGGACACTTTAGAGTTTTATCTCATGAGTTATAGGTAGAAATTGGATGCTTTTAGGGAATTCAGTACATGATTTGTCAAAAGCATTCCACGGATGTGACAAAGTCATAGGAGCATTTTATTTTTGAATTCCCTCTCTACTACAAGATATAGGGGATGTACTGTTGCCCTTTCTTGAGATTGGACAATGATGCTAAGATCTTTGATGGCCTATGAGGACCAGAGATGTGTTGCCCCGATGATCAGAGAGATGTTCTAGTTGAGGAGTACCACATGCTCTACCAATATTGCTATAGGACAAAGTCCGGTGCAACTATTCATCATTTCATACTTCTCTCATCACCACTCACGAGCAGTGAGATTTAGAGAATGAGATAGAGGTTTCTACTAAGCATTGACAATGCAGACATGCCACATGCCACACCATAGTCCACATGACTCGTCTCATTGCTACATCATGTTTTGGTTCCCATTGGCGATCATCATGATCATCACAATGAACTATATCTTCAACATCCACTTCTGTCGCTCTACTATTATATCTTTCTTCAGATCTCATTGGCATAGTTTATGGCCTCATCACATCTTATGAGCCACATCAGCCACAAAGTTGTATTATAGTGCATATTAGATTTTGGTTGGACTTTGGCTACTGCTTTTTGTTTTTCTATGACACACCATTACAAAAAATAGAACCCTCTTTTGCTATTCTGATTAGTAAGCTAACAAAAGAAATGGTAACTTGTGGTAGACAGTCATTCGGAAGCAAATTTGTTACTTGTTGTAGTGTGTTGCCTCAGCAAGGTATAGCGCCCAAAATTGAAGGTATGTTCCATACTTCAAATGACATTTTTATGGACTGTAGTCAGTCCGTGTTGGTCCTCGAAGGAAATCGCCATACTACATAGCTTTTGCAGGCTAATTTTGATTGTAAACACTAGGATGTTGGTGCACTACCAAAAGGGTAGTGGGCCGCCCTTCCATATGCTGTTTTTCATGCTAATTTTGCTCATAAACACTAGTATGATGGCGCGCTACCAGAAGGGTAGTTGGCTGCCCTTCCATCTACTATTTTTCATTGTGAATTGGCTCATAAACACCAGTATGATGGCGCACTACCTAAATGGTAGTAGTTGGCTGCCCTTCCATCTGCTATTTTTCATTGTGAATTGGCTCATAAACACTAGTATGATGGCGCACTACCAAAAAGGTAGTGGGCCGCCCTTCCGTTTGCTGTTTTTTATGCTATAATGAATGAATCTGTGAGGATTTTACACAAATTGTCTTAAAAAATGTACTTGAATCAAGCTGTTCTTGAAAAGAAGATGATCTTTATGCAAACATACTATTAGGGTTTGCTGAAAAACATTTCTCAGATGGTTTATGAGATACGGAAATACTTGAACTAGCCAATGCTATGCTTAAAAGATATGATACTTGTCACGAGTAGACTTGTAGGAATGCCATCATACTATGGAATTAGGGTTTAGCATACCTCATGCTAAAAGGACTTTTGCAAACAATAAACATGGAATTTTAACCTATGATTTTTGTATTGAATCATTAGTATATAAGGAAGGTGTGCTACCTACTTGTTGGAGAATGGGTAGTTCCTAGGAGATGTCTTCACCACGCATACAGATACGAAGCAATACAAAACTATTTAGGGTTCTCTAGAATAAAAAGTGCTACTAGTAGTACACTAAATTTTAAGAGATGGTATTGCTCTCCCGACGCAAAAGAAACGTTTTAAGGTTTATTGTTTGGATTGTATAGTACCTTCCACTAAACATTATAATGAATGCGAACTAAAGTTCTATGACGTTTTAAATGTAGAACGATGCAATCACAAGACAAAGAACTCCTAGGTAAACAAAATTTGGTAGCATTTAGTATGCTAGGTTTGTGAATAGGTTTTAGTTCTTGGAAGCTTGCATGGATTTGCCCAAGCCTCATAGCGTTCGGACTCTTATAAGGCTTCATGGAGTTCGATGGGTCAGTATGGCAAGGATCGCCCTTGACACCTAACGCTTTACCTGGACCGTACCTTTTTGTATGTATGAAAAAAATGATAGCTTCATGGTACATACATATGTTAAAAGCTACTATGTAAATTACGTATGTTGCTTATGCCGCCCTAAGATTGATGAGTATGGCTTCTGCCCTGATACGATTTCGTACCTAGGGCAGAACGTATTGCTAGTAAGTAGACTATCGTTGGGAAGATGGGATGTATGTTATGCAACTGAATTTATGCTGATAAAGTAGTGAATCTTGTTTCGGACATGGATAACATATGATGCTCAGCTGTGACACCTGTCTTCCCCACTGTACTAACTCGTGTGGTTTTGTATTGGGGGATGATGGCAGGTAATAGCTGAGTATCCTAAAACTTGCTTCGTATTATGGTACCTTCTACTGTAAGACTTTATACAACTTTGTTTTAACCTGTTATGCTATAAAATAAAAGGGTTCAAAGGGTTTGGTCTTGACTTGTCAAGAGGGACTACTTGGTCTTGAGTTGTCAAGAGGACTACTTGTCAAGAAGGACTATGTGAAATCTTTTACTCTCCCCCCTTCCTTTTTTATCTAGTTTCACCATCACTTCCACTGCACTTGCAAACCACCCTACCTTCTCTTTCTACCTTGGTTTAGGTATAGATCACACATCATTCCCCCTCCACCTATCTCCGATGCCCCCCACCTTAGGCATTCAGTGCCTCATACATCACTTGAATCAATAGACACTTTTGTCCTTGCTCCATCATCATGTACCATTAGACAACCCTCTTGAAACTCACTACGACTCTCCATATTGTTGCTTCTCGTCTTTCCCCTATAAAACTTGAAATCTTGCAACATTTTTCCTCGTAATATGATGAGTGTCGTTGTAAAGACCACTAGGGGAAACCCCTAAGATGAGGATAGGAAAACTCAACAAGAGAGACTATGGAGCCAAACCGCCCAACCAAATCTAGATCAATTCTAGATCTAGCCCCCAAGCCATGCCATGTGATAGCAAGAGGAGAAGAGAGCAATGGGTCACGTAATCCCAAGTTGTCGACAGGAGAATCCCTACTCCAATATATAGAGAGTAGTTTTCTGTGCATGAACCCAACAATCTCTATGCAGTCCAGCTATAAATAGATCACATCTCTACATGCAGTCCTCCTACCTATATCCGTCACACGTATATGCACTATTCCATATGTCTCAATTAGAGTGTCTGGGTCCTCTCAAGGTCATTAGTCACAAAAAGGCCTCGACGTGGAATTAAATCTAGGCGTGACCAATAATCTCAACACTGGAGGGTCCGTCTCTACCATATTAGGACTATTCCATGTCCTTATCTAAATATGGCTGTAACAGTCGTCGTAGGCCTCTATGTTGTCCATGTTCTAGTTTTCTCTCTCCGTTTTCTATAGAATGCTAGAAGCTAGTACCACACTCTACTCCAATCTAAGGAAGCCACCTACATGGAAGCCAAGGACTTGGACCTCTTGTATAGCTCTTCATTGAGTACCTTTTGGTGTGAGTTTATCCCTTGAGCTTCTGTTATGTCCTCAGAGGAAATAACTAGGCCAGCCCTTGGTTTAAAGGTCAGTGCCCATTCTAGCAAGGAAGGGAGCTTAGATCACCTAACTTTAAGGATATGTTCCTTTATTTTTGTTGGCTGTAGGCTACATAAGCATGCCAAGCCTAGAGAGAGGAATCATTTTTGGAGAAGCACTTCAAAGGGGATTAAAAGCTATGGTCTAGGTCCTAGAGTTGATCTTGCTATGTCTTGGAAGAGCATCTGTGTGGGTATGGGACACAAATGTTATTGGCATGGGATTGGGTCAGAGATTTAGGAGGTCCTAGGCTTAGAGGGTGGGTTGCTCTTGGATGAGAGCTAACGGTTGGAGAGAGATTTGAGTAGCAATCATGATGGAGCCCAGGAGCAAAAATGTTAGCTCAATAAGAGGTCTCTTACATCCATTTAATATTCCAGATAACATATGGGACAATATGTAGACAACATTCCTAAAAAAAACTATGAAAGAGGACATTCACAATTCTCAACTAGAAGGATATATCATTGAAGGAAGAGGACACCAAGTGTGTAAGCTTCACATAGCACTATATGGGTTGAAGCAGTCACCTCGTGCTTGGTTTTTTTAATTAATAATGGTTTTACACCTCTCTCAAATTTTGCGTACTTTTGTATGTAATTTTCAAGATTCAAATCTTCAATGACATTTCTAGAATTTTGAGACTTTCTATATTTATGTTATGCAATTGGATATTATCATTTGAAGTTTTGATTTTTTTGGGAAATCTTGTAGAATTTTGACTTTTTTCCCTACTAAATAACAAGGTAGGGCATACCTCTTTTTCATTTGTGTAGAATTGCCATAGCAAAAGGTATCACAAACATGTTATTTAAGTTGCAATTTATTGTATGGTTCCTTTAAACCATAGAATCAATGAACCGTTAATGGTTCACCACGGTTCTGAGAACTGTACGGTTCTTTAAAATTTTTGCCCAGAACTGTGGTGAACCGCACTGAATAATTAATTAATTAACTAGATTTTTGTCCCAGGCCCCAAAAATAGCCCAAAAAAATGCTAAAAAAATGCCAATTTTTTTTTTTCCAGAAAAAGCAGATTCTCCCTACTTACAGCATGAATCAATGTGAGAGCTCGTTTAAGTTTCGCTTCGCAAGACAAAAACTATTCTGTGAATATTGTAAGAGGACTGGTTACCTTATCAAGGACTGTAGGACATTGAAATACAAAAAAAAAAAAGAAGCAGTTCCAACAACAACAAGCAAATACTGTGACTACCAGTCACTCGTTGTCTCAGCCATAAGAGGAAAATGAAACAACCTTCATGACCAAAGTTGGAGAACTATAGGATATCGATTCTTGGTATTTGGACTTGGGGGCAACACAACACATGACTCACCATCGTGACTGGTTCCAAGACTATAAGTCATACACCCATTCTAGAGTTGTACAATTAGGAGTCAACTCATCTCATACTATGGAGGGTGAAGGGATTGTTAGGATCAAATTTCAGAAAGGTATTTCGGTCATAAGGTCGAATTTGATACAAAGGGTTGCACTATTCTTGACAAATCTAGAAAAGTTTTAGCTTTCGGTAGGAGATATGGCTATGTTTACAAGATAAGCCATTGTTATTCTACAAACAATCAAGCTCTTCATACTTCGACTTTAGAATCAACTGATATGCTATGACATTTCAGACTAGCCCATTTGGACTTCAAAAGTATTCAACAAATGTCAAATCTGAATTTAGTGCAAGATCTACCATCTATTAGCAAATCGACTTCTCTTTGTGAAAGCTATATTATCAACAAACATGCTAGAAGTCCATTCAATTCTGATTCAGTCCATTCATCTAAATGTTTGCTAGATCTTGTATATAGTGACATATGTGGCCCTATGCAGACTATTTCCACAGGGGGAGCCAATTATTTCCAAACTTTATTGATGATTTTTTTTTGAAAAATTGTTATCTATTTTTTGAAGAACAAATCTAAAGCATTCAAATTCTTCACACAATTCAAGGCATCTATTGAAAATTAGACTCAAAGAAAAATCAAGGCTCTACACATTGATGGAGGGGGAGAATTTATCTCCACCGAATTCAAGGAGTTCTGCAAGGCGAATGGAATACACCAACAGTTTACAGCCAGTTATTCACCTCAGCCCAATGGTAATATAGCTGAAAGGAAGAATCATACATTGATCGAGAGTGCCAAGAAGCATGTTGGGCCATGCCTATCTTCCAAAAGTTTTTTGGACAAAAGCTATCATGACTACAGCTTGTCTGCAAAATCCACAAGGCTCTGTATGGTCTGAAACAGTCACCAAGAGCTTGGTTTCAAAAGGTAAATGTATTTCTATTGCGAATGCAGCTTGTTTGCAAAATCCACAAGGCTCTGTATGGTCTGAAACAGTCACCAAGAGTCTGGTTTCAAAAGGTAAATGTATTTCTAATTAAGAATGGTTTTATTCCAAACTCGGCTGACTCGAATGTCTATTTCAAGTCTGTTTCGACTTCCTTCATAATTATCACTTTATATGTAAATGATATGTTATTGTTTAGTAACAATCTAAATCTCTTGAAGGATACAAAATGCATGCTAGCCCAGGAATGCAAGATGGAAATAGCCATATGGAAAAAATCCCAATTTACTCTTAATGACAAAAGAAATGGGAAGACCCATAAGTGCAGTTTGGGCATTGGAACCATTAAGAAGAAGCAAATATCAATAGGCATGTGAATTTGCAAGGTGCCCTTCTAATAGGCACATGAGGTTGAAAATCAAATCACATTTAAGACCATTTGCAAGACTGTGTAAGGATGGAAGAAAGGTTAAATGGCAACTTGAAGAAGGGCCATGGATCTAGTTCTATAAAGGAGCTGAACATGCTACATGGAAGGATCTTCTCCTGCCTCTAGCTACCAACTTCCTTCTACTATGCTGAGTTTTTTGCCTGATTAGAAATGTGTTCTCTGGATGGCTTTCACCTCTCTCTCTTGTCATTTTCATGGGAATACCCAACGGGGTTGGCTCAGCTGGTTAGCTTGGCATCCAAAATTTCTTTGGTCCCAGGTTCGAGCCTCCCCTTGAAAACCAAGAAGCATTTTCATGGGAATGACTGGTGTGCTGAGTTTTACTGCTGCTCAAGAGTGTGTTCCCAAGCTACTGTGCCAGATTTCCTCTTTATATATTCAAGAATGTGCTGAGTTTTGCTTCTATTCTCAAGAATGTGATCACAAATTGGTGTGTTAGATCAGTTAGTTTTCATTCTACAAGTGCTAGATTTTTCATGTTGAGTGAGATTCAAAGAATGTTATCTCATACTGCTGGTGGGCCTGCCTGGTAAGCTATGAGAACAAACTGCTGATTGTTTGCATATCATTATCAAGGCCTGTGTTTTGTAGTTCTCAAGTCAGTTTTTGATCTTCAATGGCATTTCCCCTCATATGAAACTACAGTCTTCTAAGGCTCTTTTCTGTCTCAAGAGCATGTTCTCAGATGCAGTGATAAATCTTCTTCTGTGGTTGGTGATAAGCTTTACCTCAAGCTGATTTCTCTCATGAAGATTGGTGTGTTGTGTTTTGCTTACTGAAAGGAAAAGAAAAACCTCTTGAGAAGTGACGGATTGTTCTCAATGATGTGCTCAAGATAGTTCTTACCCTTCAAAAGTATACTGAGATTGTTGTGATGATGCTCTGCACAATTATCCTTGGCTTATGACATGGAGTAGTAATGTCACATCTTGGCTGTTACGTTTGTTGTTGTGCCAATTATCTGTTCAGTTCCAGTCCATTGTAAATGGAGCTTTGACCTCCAAAATGTAAGACAATGTAGTGTGATGGATACTGTGTTTACAAGCCGGTGCATCCAGACTTCTCTGTTTTATATTCCAAACATGGTCTGAGCTTTGTTTCCATCCTCTTTAACACGTAGGGGGAATAGATACACCCATTGATTCAAATGGTGCATTTGTGAGTATAATGTAGTTCCTGTTGCTCAAGAAAAATACTAAGAAAGCTTTAGTGGAAAGGGAGCCTTAGAATCCTACCAAGCTACTCTCCACAGATCTGACACAACCCTGCACTGATTAGAGAATTGTCTGCAACTAAAAAGCACATAACACTCTGTTGCCAAATAATTCATCATCAACCCATCCTATTTTTTGTAAGCCAGGTAGGCTTTGAGTTTTATGGCAGATGATAACAGTTGTTAGCTAGTTATAAAACAACAAGAGAGCCAAATTTGAGAAGAAGCTCACCACTCTCTTAAAAAAATCAGGCCAGAAGGCACACCATGTGGGATTTGGCACCTGCAAATGCGCTACATAGATCAAGCTTCTGTGTAGTACAAAATCTCTACAGGTCGCAGATGGGTGGGCGACCCTATTTGCAACTCACTTCCACTATTTTGGCCTATGTTAGCTCATGAACACATGAGTACTCTTCGTTAACTAGTCGTGGATCTGCGTGCACAGACAGTAGCGCTCTCAACGGGCCGGGCTTTTATTTGTGATCCACAATGCCCCTTTCCAAGCTCTTCATACTTCGACTTCAGAATCAACTGATATGCTATGACATTTCAGACTAGGCCATTTGGACTTCAAAAGTATTCAACAAATGTCAAATCTGAATTTAGTGCAAGACCTACCATCTATTAGCAAATCGACTTCCCTTTGTGAAAGCTGTATTATCAACAAACATGCTAGAAGTTCATTCAATTCCGATTCAGTCCATTCATCTAAATGTTTGCTAGATCTCGTATATAGTGACGTATGTGGCCCTATGTAGACTATTTCCACAGGGAGAGCTATTTACTTCCTAACTTTTATCGATGATTTTTCTTAAAAAACTGTTATCTATTTTTTGAAGAACAAATATGAAGCATTCAAATTTTTTAAACAGTTCAAGGCATCTGTTGAAAATCAGACATAGAGAAAAATCAAGGCTCTATGCACTGATGGAGGGGGAGAATTTACCTCCACCGAAGAGTTCTGCAAGGTGAATGGAATACACCAACAATTTACAGCCAGTTATACACCTCAGTCCAATGGTAATATAGTTGAAAGGAAGAATCAGACATTGATCGATAGTGCCAAGAAGCATACTGGCCCATGCCTATCTTCCAAAAGTTTTTTGGACAAAAGCTATCATGACAGCAGCTTGTCTGCAAAATCCACAAGACTCTGTATGGTCTAAAATAGCCACCAAGAGCCTGGTCTCAAAAGGTAAATGTATTTCTAATTGAGAATGCAGCTTGTTTGCAAATTTCACAAGGCTCTGTATGGTCTGAAACAGTCACCAAGAGCCTGGTTTCAAGAGATAAACTTATTTCTAATTGAGAATGGTTTTAGTCCAAACTCGGCAGACTCGAATGTCTATTTCAAGTCTGTTTCGACTTCCTTCATAAGTATCACTTTATATGTAGATGATACATTACTGTTTAGTAACAATCTAAATTTCTTGAAGGATACAAAATGCATGCTAGCCCAGGAATACAAGATGATTGATATGGGTCTAGCCCATTACTGTCTCAAAATTCAGATTCATCGAAATCGATCCAGTAGATAGATTTACATTAGTCGGCGCAGATGCACAAATGTTTTGTTAATTGTACATATTTCATGACCTTCATGAGTGCTTTCCAATGGATTGGCCCTGGGTTCAATCGGAACTGGCTAAGTGAGCTGATTGAGTATTCAAGATCGGGTCGAGTGAGAAGCATTGCATACATCAATGAGCCGATAATGGAGTGAAATGGATAATGTTTCATTTCTTCCTTTTCTGTCTCAGTTTGAGGGAATTGTTCCTACAATAGTTTCAAACCATTGGAAAGAAGTTCGATTTACAGTTGGTCATTCCATATTTTTCCAACACGTTAGTGAGATATCGACTTCTAGATTTGTATTCTTATTCAATCAAGGCCCAATCTCATGTAGCATTATCATCAACTGAATCAGAATACATAGCTACCACAAATGCTACCAAGGAGACAATTTGGATGAGAAATCTACTAGCAGATATTAACCTTGTTCAACAACCAAATATTGTGATAATCAAAGCACAATCGCACTATCTCTAAATCCAAAATTCCACTCTCGAAACAAGCATATTAAAATCAGGTATCACTACCTCAGGGAAAAAGTGCAAAGCAAGGAAAGATTATTATTCTACTATAGGAAAAATTCTATGGCAACAAATCACGTCACCAAAGCATTATGTAAGGATTATCACATCAGATTAAAAAAATTCTAATAATTAAGATCAAAGGTTTTCAAAATCCACATTAAGGGGGAGTGTTGGATTTTGATGCTTAGGACTAAATCCACTCGGTAATGAGCATCCTGAAAAATCTGTTGAAGTTCGACTCCATCGACTTCGACTTTTACTTGATACTCGACTCACTCAACACTCCATCAACACTCAATACTCGACTAACTCGACTTGTTTGACTCCACTCTCAACTCCATTGACTCTCCACTTCGTATGCCCACAACTGGTCTCGGGTAGCGCATGCTAGGGATCAGTAGACCAAAAACCCATAAGTTAATTGTGACTATATGAGAATTGGGGCCCTTATGTGTATAAGGTCATAATTAATGGTTGTAGGCCTAAACTCATGATGGTGGATTTGTATGGGTCTATCAGTGAGTCATTGGGGAACTGGATGACGTGGACCAGATAGGCTGCAGAGGTGTCCAAGGAGGTGTCATAGTGCACTACTAGTGGTGCATGGCCTTGTATGGGTATAAGTATACCTATTGGGCTCTCACTAGTGTATGCTTGATTGCATGATTGGTAGCTACATGCAGCTAGAGTGATTCCACATCCTCATTGAGATTGATCCATAGCTTGGGGGCTAGATCTGTTCGTTGGTTGGGTTGGTTTGTCCACCATCCGTTCCCTTTGTGGTTGCTTGTTTTGGCATGCTTAGATAGTATCCTGTGTGTAGGACATTATATCACTAACTCAACTTACTCGACTCACTTGACTCCCTCATCAAGTCTAATCAAGTTTGATACAGAATAAAGTCGATCCATGTATTGTTAGTCAATTCCAACTCACGTCATGATCAAAAGGACAACGTTGATAGTCCACCTACTTGTACATAGATTTTTAATTTACAACGATGGGTATCTACTATAGGACGACTCTAGTTAATTAAGTAGAGGACCCAAAATAGCAATAACTTAAAAGAAATAACAACAAGCACAACGTTAAGCTAATAATAACCAAACACCATACCAAGCATATGTGGATCCAAAATAGTAGCATTTAGCTCTTTTGCATTAAGGATGGAAATTACATACAATGGCCTTTTTTTTATAGAAGCTTGTGGAGTTTACTTTCCACATTTGCTTATGGGACAAGACATTTCAAGTCTCAAAATACAATGCAAGTTCCTTTTTTGGAAGCTTGACTTTGACTTTCACATACTTTTTTAAGTCCAAGTTTAAACCTTGAGACTTGTTAAAATTGTTTCCTTGCCCACCTAGTGACTAATGGCACCACAAATTGGACTTACACTCATAGGATGCTTGGGGCCAAACATAACTAACTACTGGCGGGCTCTTCAAAATGGGATTATACATGCATGATGCCATACTTGTGGGCCATTATTACCACAGAAATTATTATATACATAGGCTCTTTCCCTGCAAGGCGCTTCTTCTCTTAGTTTTCCCGGGCTCCATTGAAATGTTCCTTAGGCCTTGTTTCCAGCCCCCACAATGGTAGACTCTTTATGTGAGCATTGTGTTTGTGTGATGCTTTGTGTGGTCAAACTTGAATGTGAGCACGAATGGCAAGTGGTTTGTTTTGAGTGCTTGAGAGTGAGTCAAGTATGTAGTAGCATGAACATGCATAACATCTTTTGGACACTCCAAACATTGCTACAAGTTATTGTTTTACACTCCTACTACACTTGAACTTAAGGGAGAGTATTAAGAATCTGAATGAATTTGACGTATTTTATATAAGGTCAAAATGCAGTACTGTATAGTTAAATTACATTTATGGATTATCTAGTTTAATGTGTTGAGTAGTGATTGGGAGTTGATCTACTATCAACATATCAGTCAGGCACTTGTCCCGTAATTGGCTACTTGAATTAGTTGAGTAGCCACACGTAGAAAAATTAGTTGTACAATGTTATTTACAATACTTGCTATACTTGGCATGTATTGAGTTTGTCTGTAAAATTTGGCCATATGGGAAAGTTGTAATAGTAGTATTTGATCATCATAAGATATAAGATACAAGATAATGTTCATACTATCATCATTAACATTGTCAAATTCATGACATGTTTTTAATCAAACATAAAATAAGATGAGTAAAGGAAGATATGAATAAACTTTCTCGCTTATCCATGCATTCATAACTATGTAAATTCATGTCTCTTTATTTTTGAAACAAGTGCTCCTTCTCAAGTTTCTCCAAAATGTCACCAAATCAGATCACATTCAAAACATTAAGAATACAAACAAGATGAGTTGGAGAAGGGAACGACAATAACTAATTAAGTTACGAAAACCAATGACGAAAATTTTCATTCAATGAGCTATGTTGGAAAAGATTGTTTGAGTTTGAAGTTATGGGATGCACGTGACAATGTGAGCCTTCGGGATTTCAAGCTAATCTCGAGTATTGGCACTCACATCGTACGCGAATTGTTGAGGTGATGAGTGGTCCCATAGAGGAAATCTATCAAAAGACTCCAAGAATTTATCTAAGGGACCAAGAAAAGGATGTAGTGAAGTTATAACAAAAATTTTGTGAGAACGTTTGTCGATAATGAAGGCTTTATGAGACATTATTTTAAACTGGCCTACTATCACTAACGTCATGCTGAAGAGATTGTTGCTTTCATTCTTTGTTAAATAAGAAAATTATCACTTTATTTCAAACACAAATATGCATTCACATAAAACAACCATTGATAGAAGAAGAAGAAGAGAGAGAGAGAGAGAGAGAGAGAGAGAGAGAGAGAGAGAGAGAGAGAGAGAGAGAGAAGAATCACTTTATTTCAAACACAAATATGCATTTAAATAAAACAACCATTGATACTTTATTTCAAACACAAATATGCATTCAAATAAAACAACCATTGATCTGAGAGAGAGAGAGAGAGAGAGAGAGAGAGAGAGAGAGAGAGAGAGAGAGAAAGAGAGAGAGAGAGAGAGAGAGATGCATGCCCGATATGGGATGATTTGATCATATGATTTATTTTGAATGATGACATGGGATTTTTTTCTTTTCAAAAAAACCAAGAACTTGTATCGTTTGGCCTTGGCCCTTGGCTGTATGTAGTGGCAAGGACCATGCAGAAATGGTAGATGGCCGCATTTGGAGCTCGGCAATCGGACAGTTACTTCCCATTCCCTTCACTTACAGTAGTTCTATCATGGAGTAATATGCTCATTATCTTCTCGTAAATACCTACAAATTTTTTTCAAGTGTATTTGAAAGTTGCCTTAAATGGCATAATTTTGTACTTTTGAAAAGTATTTTAACTATTCGAGAGTAAACATACAAAGTTTTGGGTATTGGCATTTGTTTCAAGAATGAATACACAAAGCTTTCACAACAATTTCACAAAGATTGAAAAAAAATAGTACACCTTGGCTCTAATACCAAACTGTGAACTTGAAATGAAGGTCTCCTAAATTCTAAAGTCCTGACTTAAGCGTTGTGTCTTAAAAAAAAACAAATCAAAAAAATATTGTTAAATAAAACTGAAAACAACACAAAGCTTAATGAAGTAATTCAACATTCAATCACAAAAGCATTCATTCATGAGACCTGAGTGGTCCTCCGCCCCCCCCCTCCCCAAAGGATTCTTCTTTTAAATTATGCAAGATAGAGGGGGATGTTTAGCATGTTTTTTAAGGAAGAGAGTGAGATGTAGAACATGGATTGTCTGAGATAGGAAGAGAGATAAGATGTATGAGAGGGATATAAAAGTCTGTCCATCGCAACAAGCTAGGAAGAGAGATAAGATGTATGAGAGGGATATAAAAGTCTGTCCATCGCAACAAGGAAGAGAAGTGAAGTTCTCACCAGCGATTTCAGACAGAGGATAAAGCCTGACTAGCGATTTCAGACAAGCGATTTCAGACAGAGATTAAGTCTGACCAGCGATTTCAGACAGAGGATAAAGCCTGACTAGCGATTTCAGACAGAATTTCAGACAGAGGATAAAGCCTGACCAGCGATTTCAGTAGGCAAGAGCACAGACAGAGTTTCATGAGAGAGAGAGAGTGTGAAAAATGCTTCTTCTTTACATGATCATATTCCAAAGATCAATAAATTTGCAGATAGCACTTCTCACTTAACTCTCGAATTCTACACTCCGACCATCCTCTCAAAGTAGCGTCGTCTTTCATCCCCTCACCATCACGATGGTGCAGTTACCCAATTCGTTGACACCGATGAACCAATTTATGTTCCGGGAATTGGTTGCTTAGAGGTGGATGATCTTCCCGAGTTCCTTCGGAACAATTTTCCCATGGAGTCTCATGCTGTTGTTGCTGACTTGGCCAGTAATTTCCACAAAGCTGCTGGTGTTCTAGTCAACACATACGAAGAGCTGGAAAAGAGTGCCCAACGAGCCTTGTGCAGTAACTCAAAGCTCAATCCAAACATGGTGGATATATTTTTTCCAGAGGCCCATGTTTGAATGCAGAAACTTGCGCCGACGATGGATCTACATCAAAGCCGGAGGTGCAAGAAGCTATAAATTGGTTGAACGATCAAGAAGCTTCATCAGTTCTCTACGTCTGCTTCGGCCGCATTGTCATACCGTCTCTTAGTCAAATACAGGAGCTGGCCCTTGGACTTGAAGCCAGTGGACACCCTTTCTTTTGGGTATTGCGTTCGCCTACATCAACCGAATCAGAAGGCTACGATCTTTCACAAATCCTTCCTCCACATTTCTTGTCACGTACCAGAAAACAGGGAAAAGTTTTTGCAGGATGGGTGCCGCAGCTGCAAATTCTTTCTCATTCTTCCATTGGGGGGTTTCTGAGCCACTGTGGATGGAACTCCAGTATAGAGGGCATAGAAATGGGTATTCCTATCCTGGCTTTTCCTCACATAGGTGATCAGATGATAAATGCTAAGCTGTTATCAGAGGAGCTGAAAGTAGCACTGATGCTTGGGAAAGGACCTAAGGGGCTGGTGGAGAGGTTTGAGATACAAAGACAAGTGAGGAATCTCATGCAGGATCATGAGAACCGCAAGAGAAGCAGGGAGCTGCAGCGTACAGCCAGGATAGCTACAGCAGGAGGTAGGCTTTCTCAGAAATTTTTGCAATCATTCATCCAGAGCGCTACTTTTCCTTACCCAAGCCATCGAATCTGTGAATCAGAAGAAGCGGTTTCCTTTTATTGGGCATTAGTGACAATGCACATCCGAATTGACGGAAGAATGCAAACTAGCAGAGAGAAGTAAGCTAGATAAACCTCTCTGAAACTCTCAGGAACCTTTTTCAAAAACTCATTAGAGTATGATCTATCCACATTTGACTTGTCTAAATATCAGTCTATGGCCTCTTATTTCAGAAGCCTGAGCTAAAAAAGTTGCTGATTGTTATGCATCAAAGTTGAACTCTCTCTTTCTTTGGAGGGCTCTGCACACATGAGGGAGCTTAAATTACTTCTGCCATTAAGCTGTATGAATTGAGACCAATTTCTCTTGGTGGAGTTGGTGGTATGAGTGATTGGTGGAGTTGGTGATATGTCTTGAGTGAGCTTCTTGTGCACATTGGTGTGAAACTTAAGAAATTGTCTTTTAAATTAAGAAAGATGTTTTTCTTTGTATCCGTACAATGGCTATGCCAAGAAGAGCACAAGCTCCAATTTTGCACTTGTGTGATAATTGGGATTCGAGTTTAAACCTATGTGAGCACATTCCCTCTTATGCAACGTAAAAGATAACACTTCTTTTTGCAAACAATATCAAATATCTTTATCATGATCAATTAACGAATATGTCATCTGATGAAGAAGTGTCCTGAAACAAGTATTTATATTATACTATACATGAAATAATATGTACTTACGATATGGACTTGTAACATTGTGTACAAAGTTTATATCATATACTTAAACTAGTCAATGTGCATAGACAAATGGACAAGTAATGTTCATAACAGTTAGTTCAAGTTAATGACTCTTTATTTGGAAAGGGTAATTTATTAACTTAGTTATGGTTTAGAAGAGGATCTTAATGTGGTGTTGTTCTGAATCATTAGCAATTGACTTGAGTAAGTGGATTACTCTTGGTTAAAAGTTAAGTGTTTGAATAAGTAGTGTGAAGAGAATTCACAAAGGATGGTTATCCTTGATAACTTCACGTGTGGGGAATGTCCACAAGTATGATGGATCTAATTAAGCTTTGTGATTAGCACAATAACCTGATTCTAGATTGATTAGCAAGATCTAGTTCAGAAGAAATGGCTTAACCACAATCTAGCATGCTAAGCAACTGAATATGATAGCAATGAATCAATAATTAGCAAAAGTACAAGATATCAGTGTATAAGCATTAGCTTCAACACGAGTTAGAGAGAGAAAGATAGAGAGATAATAAGCAAAATAGTTTAGATCCAAAATGGTATGAGATTGCTACAAAACTTTGGTTCTTCATCATTGAGTGTGAGGAGAGCTACACATATTTATGGAGTTTGAGGTAGCTCAAGGTAGAACCACATCCATTCATGACATCTAAAGTGACATCTAGAGTCTATGTGACATTTGTCACTTGCCATGCATGAAATTCTACCAACTTTTTACAAGTGTGCTAGTTCTAACTAACAAAGTACAAATCATCATGCATGTGTCCATTACACTTTGTGCATGCCTTGCATGTCACTATGGATCACTTACAATTAATGCATGTGAATTTTCACGAGTTTCTACAAGCATGACTTTGCTAATTTTATGTCTACAAACTATATGCAAGTTGTATTCTTCAATCTAGATATTACATAACCATGTAGCTCGAGTTCTATGTAGGCCAAACTTGGCATTTTGCATTTATGAGCTACATACTTGCATGGTACAACATTTGTAGCAAGCCAATAAATCAATATGGATTGATTTTTCAATTTTAACACTCCTCCTAAAAATAATCTATATTGATTTGAACATGTATCTTGGTATAACTCCAATATTGGCTCTATGCTTGATGAAGGAACTTTTGCTCAAAGGTTTGGTGAGCATATCAGCAATACAGATGCTTTGTCGATGTGCTCCAAATTGATTTCCTCTCCAATGAGCTTCTCTCTCACGAAGTGATGTGCAACTTCGATATGCTTGTTCCTTGCATGGAATATCGGGTTGTTGAAAAGGGCTTGGGCTGAAATGTTGTCACACATGATCATAGGTAGATCCTCTTCCAAGACTATCTTTAGTTCCACTAGTAACCTCTTGATCCAAAGCACTTCATTTGTTGTTGTAGTGGGTGCCTTGTACTCAGCTTCACATGATGAGAGTGATACAATATCTTGCTTTTTGAAAAGCCAAGATATCAAGTTTCCTCCAAGATATATGACATAAGCAGTTGTAGATTTTCGATCTGCTCTATCACTTGCAAAATCTGAGTCAGAATAACCAATAATAGAAAGATCTTCACTTTTATACAATAAACCAACATCAAAAGTTGAAGATATATATCTAAGCACTCTCTTGGCCATTTTCCAATGATAGATAGTAGGATTTTGCATAGCCTGGCTCAACTTATGAACACTAAAGCTTTTGTCAGGTCTAGTTATTGTGAGCCAAATTAAGGAGCCTATAAGACTTCTAAAAAGTGTGATGTCCACGAAGGATCTTTCATCACCTTTGTTAGAGTCCTTTACATTTTGGTCCATAGGTGTTTCTATACTCTTACAATTCAACATATTGAACTTCTTTAACATTGAAAGAGCATACTTGGATTGAAATACAAAAGCTTTATCTTTAAGAAATTCAATCTCTAATCCTAGAATATAGTGAATTTTTCCAAGATGTTGCATCTTGAACTCTTTTCCAAGTGCAATCTTGGTTTCCTCAACTAACTTGATACTACAACCTGTCAGAATGAAATCATCAACATAAATAAGAAGAATGACAATATCTTTATCAAAAAACTTGACATATAAGGAATGATCATAGTTACTAAGATTAGATCCTAGTGACTCAAGAAAGGTGACCTTGGAGCTTGCTTCAATCCATATAAACTTTTGAAGAGCAAGCAAACTTTTTCTTTGTCATGGATGAACCCAATAGGATGATCCATATAAATCTCTTCTTCTAGATACCCATTTAAAAATGTATTAGAGACATCTAGTTGAAGAACTTGCCAATCGAAAAAACAAGCAAGAGAAATTATGATTTTAATTGATACTATCTTTGCAACTGGAGAAAATGTCTCCTCATAATCAAGTCCATAAACTTGAGCAAAACCTTTAGCACAAAGCCTAGTCTTGTACTTGTTGATTGTGCTATCTTGATTATAATTGACTCGAAAAACCCACTTGCAACCAATGGTGTGCTTGTTGGATGGAAGATCCACAAGCTCCCATGTCTTATTGGCCATCAAAGCATCATATTCCTCCTTCATGGCAAGGTACCATTCCTTCGAGTTGAGTGCATCATGTACATCCTTCGGCTCCTCATGAGAAATAAAAGAAGCACAATTAGTGGAGTTGATGGAATATAACATCTCTACTCTCAATTATAGTTGAGGTAGAGGGAACATAGATTTTGTAAGCTTTCTTATTGGATGCATATCCAACCATGATCCCTTTAATAGAATTAGGATCATCTCTTTTCCTCGTTTCCAAGGGCACATGAACAAAGCAAGTACAACCAAAAACTCTAAGGTGATCTACCTTAGGTTTCTTCTTAAACAAGACTTCAAAAGGTGATTTTCCAGCAAGTGCATTGTGAGGTAATCTATTGGTTTGCACAATTTATAGCTTCACTCCAATATTCAATAGGCAAAGAAGCTGCTACTCAAATTGCTTTAGCACATTCACATAAAGATCTGTTTTTCCTCTCAGCTACTCCATTTTGAGATGGAGAATAAGCACAAGAAAACTCTTTCTTTATTCCTTCACCAGTATTCATAAAACTTGTTGGAGATGTATTCACCTCCTCCATCATATCTTAAAGCTTTAACTTTGAAAGAAAACTGTTTCTCAACATAAGCTTTGAAGACTAGAAAGTGATAAAAAACCAAAGCCTTTGAAGAAAGTAGATACATCCAAGTATATCTAGTAAAGTCAACAATAAAGGTAACAAAACATGTTGCACCACCAATACTTTTAGAAGAGGAAAAATGTACATCTGAGTGTATAAGCTCCAAAGGATGAGTAGTCTTTATAAAAGACTTCTGATATTGTTTTCTATGTGACAAGTCTCACAAGGCTTGAAACCTTTAGAAAGAGATTTTGGAAGACCAATAGCCTTCACCTTCTTAACCATAGAAGACATAGATTTAAAGTTAGGATGACCCAACCTTCTATGCCACAGCTCCTCCTTAGATAACAAAGCAACTTCACAAAGGTTTGCATACTCATAAGAATTCAACTTAAAAATTTCACCACATCTAGATCCATTAGCAAGGATCTCTTCATTTTTCTTGATAAAACAAGTATTGGAGTTGAACTTTACATCACAACCATTATCAAACAACTTTCCCACACTATTCAAGTTCTTTGTGAGTTTTGGAATGAAAAGAACATTAGAAAGTGCAAGAACTTTTGAAGAAACAAGTTTCAATGGAATGTTGCCAATTCCTTCTATTGGGCACTCATGATCATTAGCAGTATAAATAGATATCTTGAGTCCTTTGTAAGGTAAGATTGAGTCAAATGACTCCTTTGAACAGCTCATATGTGAAGAAGCTCCACTACCTATGTACCAAGCTCCATCTTTCTTGAAAGGTGATGAAGAAAAACTGGACACCATGAGTGATCCTTCTCCATCACTTGCAACAGAATCTTCTTCAATCTCTTTGGAGAGATTAGCTTGCTTGAGTTGGTTTTTCTTCTTAAAGCAATTAGAGGCATAGTGCCCCTTCTTGCCACAGAAGAAACACTTCACTTTCTTCTTCTTGGTCTTTGAGTTAGAAGGATGAGATGTATCATCCTCTTCACCATCTTTGTCTCGATCTTTGGCTTTGTCTTTGTTGTATGCTTGAGAGAACTGGTTCTTACTCCTTGTATGCTTGTCTTTGACAAAGAGGGCTTTGTCACTTCCACCATGCTCAAGTTTGTTCATCCTAGAGAGTTTATAGCTTTGTCTAGATTCTTCAAAAATAAGAATTCCTTGGAGAGTTTCTAGATTAGGCAACTCCTCCTTAATAGCAAAAGACTGAACAAGATTATCATAGTCATCTCTCAAGCCATCCAGTATGACTTGAACTAGCTCATCTTGGTTAATAGTAACACCAACACATGAAAGCTCTCTATGTAAATCTTTAACTCTCGGAACATAGTTAGATGCACTCTCTTCACTTCTTTGGAAACTTTGGAAAATCTGATTTCTAAGAGTGAGTATTCTAGAAGTATTCGTTGCTAGATGGACTTTAGTGCATCCCAGGCTTCTTTGGCTGTAGTGCAAGATCCTATCTCTCTCAGAATTTCATTAGATACATTCATCTTAATGAAACGTAGACCCATTCTAGCTCTTTTCTTATACTTAAAAATTTCAGCCTGTGCTTTGTGAGAAATTGGCAAAAATCTAGCTTGGTATTTTTTATGATAGAAGTTTGTAAGTGAATCTCACATGTGTGGAGGATGTTCCCACGTGTGGAGGATTGTAAAGTAAATCAAAATGTTTGATATAGGGGTCTTATAGAATTTCATAGTCAAGCATTTAGGTGTAGGATGTTGATAGGGTCAAATTTGGCATAGATGGCAAATTATCCATTTTCACTTGTAATGCCAATATTGAGCCAAAATAGAGCCAAACTTGTGCCAATTAGAGTGTAGACAAGTGTCATGCTTTTGTTTGATGAAGCTTAAGAGGTCCAATAGGATTTAGAGGTGGAACCTTGTGAGGTCCAATAGAAAATTGAGGTGTGCTTGAATATAGTCCAATAGAACTTAGAGGTGCATGGATCAATGGTCCAATAGGATTAAGAGGTGGCAAAGTACGATCCAATCATAGTTAAGCATAGTGGTAGCTCATGAATCTGTTAGTATCATTGTACTCCTCCTTTTGGATCTAATTGATTTTGAGATTGAGTGGATTTTGAGTGTCATTGAATTTCTAGCTTTCTCTCTCTACCCGAGAGCTCATGATGGTTTTTCTCTCTCTACCTGAGGAGAGCAGCTTGTTTTTACTTAGAATAATTTTGGAACACTTCCCACACGTGTGAGTGAGAGTTGGAAGTGATTGAATGCATTTAGTAGTGTGTTTTTGCCATAGAATCAAAGATAGTTCTTGAATCTCAATCTAGTCTTGATCTTGGTGCATCTACACACCTTAGGAGATCACAAGTACATGTAGTGGACAATCCACACGTGTGAAATTCAACATGGTATCAGAGCCTACCTAAGATTACCATGCATTTTGATCCATCTAAGTGAAAAAATTTTCATCAATCTTGAGCTAGAAGTTGTCAAGGCCCATTTTCCTAGCTATCTTGTTCAATTTTGGATCAAAAGAGATCAAAAGGACATTGATTGGGTCTGACCTGGTACTGTACGGAATCAGGTGCTCAGACACGTGTGAGGAACATCCAATTTCAGTTTGGGAGTTCTCTTTCATGTTTGATCCAAAAAGCTTGCTAGATAGCTTGTTTTGAAGCTATTTTTGTCTAGTTTCTGATGCAATCAGTTTCATTCCATTTGGTTGAGCCAATCAAAAGTTATAAGCTTTTGAAGAGGGTTAGGTAGGGCACCTAGACCTGGGTGGACACATTTGGTTTGGTCAAAAGATTGCTTGTTTGATCCAAAATCACAGTTGAATGCTTACCAATCTCATCTATATGTGATCTAGGCACTGTTTTGAGATCTTAGCCATTTTGTTTCATGCAATATCATTGTATTTGAGTCAAATTTGATTTCTTAGTGTATTTCACACGTGCTATGAGTGTTTGATCATAACTTTGCCCATACTCCATCATTTGATGTGAAGTAGATCTAGTTTTGGAGAGATTGAGATAGCTAGTGAGAATCATCTCACAGTTTGTTGCAAGATCTTGCATAGGAGATGGTAGCACACGATTATTGGATCCTATAGTGAGAGAGAAGCAAAATTTTTTGTTCATCACTTTTATTTATCTCCACTTTACATGACTTCAATGAGTTCATACTTGTTGCAACCAAGTGAGAGATTGTCTACTTCCAATTATTCAATATGGAAGTTGAGGATGGAGTCCATCTTGATACTCCAAGATGTGATGGACATTGTACTTGGGATTGAGGAGGAGCCTCAAGTCCTTCAAGAAGTACAAAAATACAAGAAGAGATCTAGGATGGCTCTCCACTACATTAAGATGAATGTCTCTAATGAGATATTGAGGGAGATTGGTGATTGTTCTACATCCAAGGAAGCTTGGGATTGTCTCAAGTCCATCTACGAGGCTAAGAACACCTCTAGGCTCCTCACTCTTAGAAATCAAATATTCCAAAGTAGTCAAAAGAGTGATGAGAGTGCATCTAATTATGTTTTGAGAGTCAAGGATATTCATAGGGAGCTTGCATGTATTGGTGACTCAATCAATCAAAGTGAGCTAGTCCAAGTCATTCTCAATGGCTTGAGAGATGAATATGACAACCTTGTCCAATCCTATGCTATTAAGGAGGAGCTACCAAGTTTGGAGGCCCTTCAAAGTGTGCTTATTTCTGAAGAATCAAGACAAGAGTACAAACTCTTGAGGATGGACAAGCTATCACTCAATCATGATGATGGCAAAGTTCTATTTGCCAAGCACAAAGAGAGGAGTAAGAAGCAACACCATCAGTTCTCTAATGACAAAGCTAAAGACCAAGATGGAGAGGAGGAGGATACCTCTCATGCTTCTAATTCAAATCTCAAGAAGAAGATGATCAAGTGCTTTTATTGTGGCAAGAAAGACCATTATGCCACCAATTGCTTCAAGAAGAAGAATCAACTCAATCAAGCCAACATCACCAATGAGAAAGAAGACTATATTGCAAGTGATGGAGAAGGCTCTCTTATGGCATCAAGCTTCTCCTCTTCCACCTTCAACAAGGATGACTCATGGTATATTGATAGGCAGCATCTTCACATATGTGTGGCTCCAAGAACTTTTTTTCATCTATTATGCCTTATGATGGAGTCAAGAAGACCATATACTTTGCAAGTAAGCATGAGTGCAATATTGAAGGAGTAGGGATTATTCCCTTGAAGCTTGCATCTTCTAAAGATCTCTTTCTCAACAATGTTCTTTTTGTCCCAAAGCTTACAAAGAACATCTTAAGTATTGGCCAACTTCTTGATAGTGGCTTTGATGTCAATTTCAATATTGACAATTGTGTGATTAAGAAGGATGGTGAGATCCTTGCATATGGATCAAGATTTGAAGGCATCTACAAATTTGATCCAAGTGAGAGTGCAAACTCTCTTGATGTTTCTTATATTTCCAATATTTCAAAGGAGGAGGATTACACAAAATACACATATCTTCTCTCTTCAAGTATTATGGTGTATGATTATTCCTTATTATTCAAAGCATATGTTGAGAAGAAATTCTCATTGAAGATCAAAGCTTTGAGGAGTATTGGAGCTCTTGAAGGAATAGCACCATATGAAGTTTTATTCAAGATGAAGCCTAAGGTTGATCACCTTAGTGAACTTGGTAGTGCTTGCTTTGCATATATTCCCTTGGAAACAAGAAGGAAGGATGATCCAAGCTCATGGATCATGATTGGATACTCATCCATCAAGGAGGCCTTTAGTGTCTTTACACTCTCTATTTCAAATGTGATGGTGAATAGAGATGTCATATTGCATGAAGATTCAATCTTGGAAGTGGCTGAGATCAAGGCTTCTCAAGAAGCATCACAAGTTATCCTTTTTGAAGGTATTCAAGTTATGATGGGGCCAATGTGTGAGGAGGAGTTTCTTCTTCATATGATTTCAAGAAGATCTTCAAGATGCATGGCCGAGACTTTATGGCTCACCTTACATGGCAAAGAGGGGCATATTTCATGTTGTATCTACTACAACACATTCATATATGCTTCTCTTCCTTTTCTTGAAATGCTATCTTGCTTCATTGAATTTTTTGGATCTCAAAGTTCAAGAAAAGCTATACTAGTTTTGTATGATGCTTATGGTATGGACATGTTTCGTGTCATTATTGACTTAGATGTGTTTCCAATACTTTTTGAAAGCAAGATATTGTATTGTCAAAAGTATGCTCTTGGTTCTAGTAAGAACAAGATTGAGCTTGGTACTCACTTTTTTGAAAATCATGTTTTCACATGTTTTGAGGCAAATTGTAAACTCCTCTTGAGATTAAGTGAAGCATCCAAAGTGGACACTTACATTCTTGAGAGAGTAACTAGCCTAAAAAAGATCAAGATAGTCTTTGATATCAAGATTAGATCCATCATGGATATAGTTCATTGTATGTGGACTAGTCAAGCTAGAAAGCATAATCTTGATAATCATCATTGTTTCACATCTTATGATCTTGATCTCCATGATCCTTATGAGGCTTGGAAGCCTCAGATTTCTCTATTTATGGTGCATCCATCATGCAAGTGGAACTTTCAAGGCAAAGATCATCATCAAGCATGGAGGAAGCCCATGATAATAGTGGCATATTGGTGGAGCACTCTTCAAAGGCATTGGCAAGAGATCTCTACCAAAGAGATCTTATCATGGATATGGTGAGGGTGCTGCTATGATGGATCCCTTGGTTGATCTTCACTTCTTATGCATACCAAAGGATCCCCTCAAAAAGATTTACAAACTTCTCAAGTAATCTAGTACCTTTCCAAGCTATTTTTTGAGAAGGAGTGTGAGAAATTGGCAAAAATCTAGCTTGGTATTTTTTATGATAGAAGTTTGTAAGTGAATCTCACATGTGTGGAGGATGTTCCCACGTGTGGAGAATTGTAAAGTAAATCAAAATGTTTGATATAGGGGCCTCATAGAATTTCATAGTCAAGCATTTAGGTGTAGGATGTTGATAGGGTCAAATTTGGCATAGATGGCAAATTATCCATTTCCACTTGTAATGCCAATATTGAGCCAAAATAGAGCCAAACTTGTGCCAATTAGAGTGTAGACAAGTGTCATGCTTTTGTTTGATGAAGCTTAAGAGGTCCAATAGGATTTAGAGGTGGAACCTTGTGAGGTCCAATAGAAAATTGAGGTGTGCTTGAATATAGTCCAATAGAATTTAGAGGTGCATGGATTAATGGTCCAATAGGATTAAGAGGTGGCAAAGTGTGATCCAATCATAGTTAAGCATAGTGGTAGCTCATGAATCTATTAGTATCATTGTACTCCTCCTTTTGGATCTAATTGATTTTGAGATTGAGTGGATTTTGAGTGTCATTGATTTTTTAGCTTTCTCTCTCTACCCGAGAGCTCATGATGGTTTTTCTCTCTCTACCCGAGGAGAGCAACTTGTTTTTACTTAGAATACTTTTGGAACACTTCCCACACGTGTGAGTGAGAGTTGGAAGTGATTGAATGCATGTAGTAGTGTGTTTTTGCCATAGAATCAAAGATAGATCTTGAATCTCAATCTAGTCTTGATCTTGGTGCATCTACACACCTTAGGAGATCACAAGTACATGTAGTGGACAATCCACACGTGTGAAATTCAACATGCTTGAGGCTCCTCCTCAACACCAAGCACAATATCCATAACATCATGGAGTATTAAAATAGACTCCATTCTGAATTTCCAAATTGAGTAATTAGAAGTGTTTAGTCTTTCATTGGCTTCTAGAAGATATCCTCCCTGAGATGCCATTTTAATGAAGACTTCTTAGTTATTGGACTGAAATATGTTTGAGCTTGTTCCAATCAGACTTAAAGTTGCTGCTTTCTTTCACTATATGTATTTTCAAGGATGTACTACCTTCCTATGTGAAACACTTGCCATTGTATTTGAGATGAATCTCAAATATTCCACAAGAGAAAACATAATTGACTCTCAGAAGGCTAAAAAGGTGTTCATTACTTCAAACTCGGTCTTGATTTTCAGTTTCTTGTGTAGGATGCTCAAAACAATGGATTCAGAACAAAGCAACATTGAATTAAATCAAAATGCTGGATTTTAGTGAATTTGAAAGAAGAATCATCATTTAATGATTTATTCATCTGAAATCCATATGGTATATCGGCAATATAGAGTGTATAGGGCATTTTTTTTTTAAAATTCAGAAATTTCTTTGCAATCTCCGGCCTCCTCAACAATGTAGAAGCATAGTTGATCATCGATGTTTTTGGGGAGATAGGTCTCTAATTCATCCTCCTCCGTGACGGTCTCACCCTGTGTTAGTCTCTCTTTGTCTCTTTTTTCTGCTTTTGCCTTCAGAATATGTCTCTTGAATTGCTCCTAAGAAGGACTTTATTTTTCTTATTTTTGGGGGACTGAAAAAGAAGAAGCTATGTTTAGCATAGGAGATATAAATTCTAAAACATAATAAAAAAGAAACAATCAAGAAATACCTATGCTAAGCATGGGTGAAGTAAATACCATGTCTCTAAACAATATAAAAAATGGAGTCAAGGCCTCGTTTCGGCCTCTGGCGCTCTTCGAAATCCTAACAATTTAACCTTGTCACAAGGGCTTCTTGAACTTTCATAAACAATTTATGTCTGCATTTAAAATTGTGTAATGGTACAAATCTTTCAAGATTGTGAAAATCATTTTAGAAAAAAAGTGAAATGAAACAAATATTTAAATTATGAATATTACCTCTGGAATTCTTTTTCCATTTTTGCAAGGGAGAGTTGACCATCTGCAACTCTTGAAAGAGCTAATCCCTTGCATATTCTTCAACTCTGATATTCTGAATTCTGTAGAGATGGGCTTCAGAGTTTGAGTGGAGGCAACTTTTTTTTTTTTTTTTTTTGATTTCGAGGCACCTTGAGCAGGTTGGCCTTTTATTTGGAAATTCTCCCACTTGTCAAAAAATTTGTCAACAAGGGCCCATACCTAAAATCAAAAAAGATTTTCATTATTTGATAATCAATTTAAGTAATATTAATATAAACTAAATTTTAGTCCAATGTAATTATGAAGAGCATGACATAAATGTTGACTAGAGCATTCCATGACAAGCATAGCAAAAAAAATTATCTGGCCACTACGAAAAGCAAGCTGGAAAAAATTGTCATATTTAGTTAGGCTCTACATAAGATGTTTTGAATCAAACGACAGACCTGTTTCTTGAGCACAAAGTGTGCCTTGAGCTCCAATTGATTTATATATCTAGCTTTGGAGACTCTCAAATATTCTTTGTGGAAAAAACGAAAATTTTGTATAACAATCATCTTCATCGTTGAAGCATATGTCCCAGGATGCCAATTTAATAGACAACATCACGAGTTCATCCCCCAGCAAATGCAATGGCGCTAACACTATGGAAAGAAGAAATATGTGGATATTTTTGAGTCGATTGTTTTCGGGCTTGTAAACTATGTATGCCCCCAAGCACAAAAAAATGATATGAATCTAAAACAGAAAAATCAAAATTGGGTACGCTATTGCATTCTGAGGGATCTACCAAAATAACGAAAGGGATTACTATGGCTTGTGTATGATCTTTATATTTTATTTTTGAATTATGTACATGCGTCTCGTTTGGTTCTCTAACTTCCATTGGCCTATCTCCTATTATTGGGTCTATAGGGGCCTATCACACTGATCAATCATCCAAAATTAAGGTGGTTTCTTGTATTTTTTTGTTTTATGGATTTCTTCTCTTAATTTCGATATTTCATATTTATCTTGTAGGGGGCGGATAGAAGCTCCAAGTAAAGATAAAGATGGTTCGTTATTAGGCTTCTTACTTTCTGGATAAGGAATGGCTTTATTACGATGTGTTGCCATGGTTTTTGGGTGGGACTTGGGTCCTGGAGGGGGAGGATTCAGTGACATTGTGTGTTCTCTTTTTTTTTTGGGATGAGGGACAAATACAGTGCCCTCAACAATTTCAGTTATTGGTTTTGTGACCTGAGCAACGGCTAAAGCTGGCTTGCGAGGTCCCTCAGATATTGACTTCAAACTCCGGGATGAGTAGACCGGATCTTTCCCCTTAGCAATTGTAGCAAGCACGACTTTTAAGCATTGCTTCATGCTTAACATAGGAAGACTCAATTTTCATAAGACATTATCTTCTAATAAGTTGTTCGGAGTTTTATATTTAGTTGAAACACTATGCTAAGCATAGCACACTTGTTAATGGATATTAGTAAAAACATGTTTTAGCATTACATACCAAAGTAACAAGAGCTTTATCAAAATAAGTACGACATCATCTTGGCAGAGTCGAATCTTTACAAGAAAATAGAACAAGACTTATTCGACTCTTTAACATGGTATTCTTCATAATCTCCATTGGCATTTGTAATACCCAAAACGTTGATTATTTTGTATTTCAATTTTTGTCATCAACAACAACAATAACAACCCATCTACCTATAGAAAATAAAGAAACAAACTAAATCTTAATGTGTCTTCTTCCCAATTAGAATTTAAAGAGGATTTTTTGAAGGAGATTTTTTTCATAGATGGTTGTTATAACTTCATATCGAAGATGTAATGTGTTATAGATAGAGTCATTTTATAGATTGAGGCACAACTGTTAATGTGATTTTGATTTCGAACTCTGATAAGAGAGTAGTAAAGAGGCTAATTATTATTGGGATTATCACATATAAATGAAGGAAAATCTAGCCTTCATTATTTACAACAATATCACTAATACAAGATGTTGCTTGAACATGGCATTACACCCAGATAAACCAATTAAACTTTAGCAACTTCCCTAGCAAGGCATTACACCTTTTTGGACAACAAGAAAGGAATAGGGAAAATATGGGCTCAAAATGGGGGCCCTTTGTAAAGATAATTTTGTTGACTTCCCGCCTTTTAAACTTTCAAATAGGCCAATCACCTTCAGCCATGTGTATGTAACAAACTGAAAACTTTTAGTCTTTTCCATCTATAGTTTTATGTTATTGAGGGTGATGGAGCTTGTTTTGAGCAATGAAGCTTGTTCTGGGCGATGGAACTTGTTCTGGGCGATGGAGAAGAGATTTAATTACAAGAAGGTAAGGAAATTTTAGTAGTGCTTTACGACGGGGGAGGGGGCCTTCCCCCTTTTAAGGCCTTGGGCCCTCGGGCTCACGCCCTCTGCCCACGCCCTCGGGCCTTAAAATGGGGAAGGCCCTATACAATCAATCTTTCTCTTGCTACTACTATATGCAATGTCCCTTGAGTATCTCCTCGTGATTGGCATGACATGACATGAACCGTCGGATTGCGGGAGGCCGATCGAACATCGAACGTATTTTGGAGAGTTTAAAAAGCACGAGAATGGATGGAATTGTGGAAGAAGAACGAGAGCACAATTACTCTCCTCGCCACCATCACTTTTCTACAGCGCTTTCATCAACGCCTGATCTCATCTTCTCTTCGGATCAGGATGGAGAAAAGGAGAAGGATAGACTTATTTTTTACATCTGGAGGAGTGACCCAGGCATCCACTTCCTCAGGAGCATCAGTACTAGTACCGGCCTTGCCAACCGAAGAGGAGGACGTGTGTTCTGTCTGCCTTGATCCGCTTATTTTTACAGGCCCCGGGAAAAAGCCAGAAACAGTAACTCTGGGGTAGGCAGCTGTGGATAATTCTTGCGTGTGTGAACTTGTTCTAACAAGTTCAATAGATGAGGCTTTTTTGTTTTTCTTTTGGGCAAACTAGAAGCTGCAATTTATTCTATATCATGTTGGAATTTGTGTGAGATGACGGATTTCAGGTGCGGGCATCAACTACATGTCGCTTGCTTTGTACCATGCACGGTAAGAGTGCAATCAGATAATCGAAGAAACTCATTGGTCCAGCGTTGTCCACTCTGTAGGAGAAGCTTCACTCAGAATCTTAAAAACGTTCTGACAGACTGCTACCGCAGGCGCACTCAAGGCATATCTTCGTGTCCCCAGTCCTTTTTTGTAAATTTAGCCTTATCTACTCAAGGAATCTAAATATTAACCATCGATTTCTCGGAACTAGCTGTAATTCGTAATTCGTAAATGTTGCTTCTCACGAAATAACGCAGAAACTCTTATGTACTTATTCAAGAAGGAAGGCTTATCGAAAGACGGCAAAAAAATATTCTGTAACATATATTATGTTTGCTTGTGATCTATAGGAATTTCCCAATGTCTGTTAGGTTATAAACTAACTACTTTTTTGAATTGCAATTATGGCCTTTTGGTAGATGATCTACAGCCATCTCCGAGTTTGTCAAGCTCTCTTTCCGGATCCAGTGATTACGATGACAATATTTTTGATGAACAATCGACAGAATATGAGATTGAACATAATGTACAAGTGTTTGTTAATGGAGTAAGGATGACACGACGGGATGGTACGTCACGACCACACCAGCTGAGACCTCTTTCAGATATCCTCCAGACTGTTGGGATTGCAGATGAGCAAGGAGCTCGAGGGGGAGGTGGATGGGTGACTGTAGAACAAACAGACTACAGAGATCCCAATAGACATGTCCAGCTGCAGCCACGGAGAATAGAAGCATTCCCAACAATAGGATTTTCAGCATACCAAGGGTCACAGACTCAAATACACCCAGTAATAGCATCTCAACAACTGTCGGCAAGTACTTCATCTGAAACCGCTAGATCAACTAGTGGATGGCAAATCAATCCAGTGCCATTTGGTCGTGCGCCAGTAATCCCGTTGCCAGTCCAGCAGGCCAGCAGCGCATACCAAGGGTTACAGACTCAAATACACCCAGTAATAGCATCTCATGAACAACTGTCGGCAAGTACTTCATCTGAAACCGCTAGATCAACTAGTGGATTGCAAATTAATCCAGTGCCATATGCATTTAGTCGTGCGCCAGTTATCCCTTTGCCAGTCCAGCAGGCCAGCAGCGCATACCAAGGGTTACAGACTCAAATACACCCAGACGTAATAGCATCTCAACAACTGTCGGCACGTACTTCATCTGAGGCCGCTAGATCAACTAGTGGATGGCAAATCAATCCAGTGCCATTTAGTCGTGCGCCAGTAATCCCGTTGCAACTAGTCCAGCAGGTCAGCAGCGACTTTGAAGTGGACGCAGGTTCATTTACTATTGGGAGTTCGGAGGACTCACATCGAGACAGACGCAATAATCGGCAACACCGTGCTCGACGGAACCATGGCAACTGACAGATAATTCTGGGCTGCTGGAAAATTGTACAGGCTCCGAATGACAAACTATTCGTACATTACTACACCATTAAGTCAGTTAATTTTTGTCTTATGTTGAAAGTGGTCAGCCTACTCACTTAAATGGTTAGTTAGATTCTTTTTCTTTTTCTTTTGAACAAATCAAACTCAGTAGCTGGATTAACAATTAAAAGATAGATTAGTCTGAGTAGAATAAATACCTGTAAAAGAAATGGTAATGTATCGTTCTCTCTCCTTCTGGTTAATAAAACGATCATCTTGGGTCAGCTTCTTGCTTCTTATTGTTTGTGCACTATGCCTCTTTGGTGAGCCAATAAAGATAAACCTAATATTGCAGAACCTTCTACTTCTGAGGATGATGAACAAGCTGCCTACTCAATGGAGGTAATTGATGATGTTGTTTCTTCTACTTTTGAACATTTCTCATCTGTGGTTGTAGATTCTGGTGCTACTGCCCACATTACACGAGGGGTTATCTGGATAGCTATACACCAAGTACAGTTCCTAGGAAAGTACTTCTTGGTGACAATAGCCAGCATAAGATTGAAGGAACTTGGCACTATTAGTTTGAAAGCTCATGATGGGTATAAGAGGCTTGAAGGAACATTGTATGTGCCAACTCTCAAGAAGGATTTACTCTCTGTTGCCAAGATGACAGATCTTTGGATGACAGTGAGCTTTGACTCTGATCATTGCAGAAATTTTGACAACAAAACAAACAGAGTCATTTCCACTGCTATAAGAAAAGTTAATTTGTATCTAGCAGAAGTTTATGGTCACAATTGAGACTGACGATCCAGTCTAATAGCAACAGGTGTCAGACGATTCAATTCGTAAGCACATTGACAGGTGCCAAGAAACCTTAAAACAGGGTCATATCAAGAAACCTACAGGTCAAGTGACCCTCTAATATTCGCTAATGACCCCAAAACAGACTTAGTAATGTTGGATGTCTAATTCCCAACAATTCTCAGCTCATTCCACATACTACTTATCATGTAGATCTGTGATTCCCATTGTCATTGTTAGTTTTATGAACTTCTCCTTTCCCAGTGCCTTGGTCATGGCGTCCACCATTTCATCTGTTTTACAATACGATAATTTCACGAAGCCCGATTGCACGAGGTCTTTCACAAAGTGATACTGAAGACTTATATATGTTCACTTCTTTTGTGGAGGCCACCGTTCCTGCACAAGTATATAGATCCCTGATTGTCAGTATAGATTACGAAGCCGTTTGAAGCAATCCCTATTTCCTTGCACGAATTCATCATCCAGATATATTCCTTAACTACTTGGCACAAGCCCATAAATTCTGCTTCCGTGGATGATAACGCCACATACTTTTTCTTTTTACTTCCCCATGTCACTGCTCCCCCTGCTCTCCGCTTGTGGACTTCCTATCATCTGTATCTCCCGCCCAGTCTGAATCTGTAAAGCCCATGATCTGACGATTGTTGCCATTGTATGTAATTCCAAAGTCCACCATTCCTTTAAGATACCACAATACTCTTTTTGCAGCATTCCAGTGATCTCTCCCAGGGTTAACAAGATATTGACTTAGCTTTCCTACTACAGTTGCTATGACTGGCCTGGTGCAGACCATAGCATACATCAATGATCCAATCAGGCTACTATAAGGACATTTTTGCATTTCCCTCTCCTCTTCTTGGTCACTTGGACACATTTCCTTTGTGAGCTTTATCCCTAGCTCCATTGGGGTGTTTAAAGGTGACAGTCCTCCATCCTCAATTTTCTGATCATGTCACTAATCTACTTTCCCTGACTAATACTGATTGTTTTATTCTTTCTATCCCTCCTTACTTCTGTGCCTAGACAGGAATGTATGTCTCGAAGATCCTTCATTTCAAATTGTTTCTGCAACTGTCCCTTGCATTCTTTCATCATCTCTACGTCATTACTTATCATGATTATATCATCCACATATAGACCTATTATTACAAAGGAGCTTGACGACTGCTTACAAAATATGTTGTTGTCAGAACAACATTTTTATGAATCCATTCTAAAGAAAACTTCTATCCTATCATACCACATTTTTGATGATTGTTTTAGGCCGTATAGTGCTCGCTTGAGCTTGCATACCATATGCTGGTCCTCCTCGTAGCCTTCAGGCTGCTTCATATAGACCTCTTCAAATAAGTCACCATTGAGGAAGGTCGTCTTCACATCTAGCTGTTGTACCTCCAAGTCTTCTACTGCTGCCCATGCAAGTAAAATCCGGATGGAACTGATTCGTGCTATTGGGGTAAAAGTTTTTTTGTAATCCATCCTGCAATCTGCACATACCCCTTTGCAACAAGCCTGGCCTTGTATCGATCAATCTGTCCATCCGCACTTTATTTAACCTTATACACCCATCTGCAACCAATAGCCTTCCTTCGTTCTGGTAGTTTGACCAAGTCCCATGCATCGTTCTTCCTCATTGAGCTCATTTCATCATCCATTACGGATTTCCATTCGTTTAGATCTAGCCCCTAAGCCATGCCAATGTGACAGCAAGAGGAGAAGAGCTCATTGGTAACCTAGACCAAAGTCGTCGACGGAATAATCACTACCTCAATATATAAAGAGTAGATCTTGTGCATGAGCACATGCAATCCCCATGCAGGTCAACTATAAATAGGTCACAACTCTTCATGCGTATTCTGCCTATATCAGTCACACATACATGCACTACTCCATATGTCTCAATTAGAGTGTTTGGGTCCTCTCAAGGTCATTAGTCAGCAACAGGCCTCGATGTGAATAAAATCTAGGCGTGACCAATAATCTCGAACACTGGAGGGCCGGTCTACCATATTAGGACTATTCCACGTCCTTAGCGGAATATGGCCGTAACATTCTTCCTTTCTTAAACAGGTTCTGTTCTCAGAATGGGAAAAAGAAAACATGAAACTATTCATAAAGCTTTTAAATATTTCCCATGAATCATTATTCTTAGTCTGATCTTTCCCTCTGAATAAGTACTCAGAGATGCAACTATTTTTTCAATTGCTTGCCTCTACTCACGAATACTAACTCAAATACCAAAAGATACACTAAGCTATAAATCTTCCAAATGTGTTGATCTTATCCAAAACAAAATTCACCACCTTCACGTAATCCCAATTACATGAACACTGGGTGATTTATTTTACTTCAGAAACCAAATCCAAAAACTAAAGAAACTCTATTTCAATGTATTGTAGAAAATAATGCTTCTTGGTACAAATATTCTTAGAATATCCAAATATTTTAAAATACTACAATTCATTCATCTAAAATCTCTAGGAGATCCATCAAGTCTCAGACAATTATAACTCAAACCAGAGTACTACAGTTACTCTAATGAGTTAATAGCCCCATTTCCAGCACCATATGCAAGAAATCAGCAACTATTTGTATCTTAATAGATTTATCTGTCTCCTATAAATCTGGATATAGACTAAACTTTGTATACAAGCACTTATAGACTACAATCTGTAAGGTAAGCAAATTACTCAAAAGTAAGCAATTACTTAATGAAAATGCCTGTGAGATCCACACAATCTCAAGTATGTGCTGGAGTAAAGAAATTTAGAATTCAACCAATAGATCTAAATCCTTGACTCACCCAATTGATCAAGAATTACTCATTCTCTTAAGAATCCTCACATTTCCTTATAATCTTCAAATGACCTTTAAGTATCAATTTATGATCAGCCAATCACAAACATTTAGAATCTTATGATTCGTCAATCATAATTTACAAGATTCCAAAACCATTCATTAGAAAAATATTGGAGTATATGCACAACATACAAATGAATCATTTTGAAATGATTTTCACAAGAAAAAATATTGGATTCAGGAATATTCTTCCAAATCGATTGTTAATTAGATGATGAGTTCCAAATTCTACAATCAACCAAGTAATTAAAGACCATTTTATACACATGTCTTCAACAAGATAAACTATATACAATCACCTAGAACAATATCTAGAGATTACTGAATTCCTACAATTCAGTTTACCATTCTTGGCACCAATAGGATCCCGTATCCAATTGAGCTCTCTGGGATACAATCACTAATGTGTTAAGTCTATTCCTCAACTGAGAAATACTCATTCAAGAATTCAGTATTCTATGCAGACAATTTTTCCAGATGAATCCAAATGACTCAGAAATTATGTGTCTTACAAGCAATACACACATAACAAATAGTTTTTGGTGAGTTCTCTTCACCGTGTCCGTTTTACCAATTAACTTCCACAGGAGTAAATCAACTACTCAAGTTAATTGCTCATAATTTAGAAATCTTAAATGTCCAGGTGCAGCTCTTGATTGTACTAGTACAACACCACATTAAGATCCATATCCAAATCACTTTTAAGTTAACCAATAGACCTATCAGAATAGATCTGTTAACTCTGCAAGTAATTGTTTCCACAATACTTGATCATATGTCTATGTTCAATGACTAGGTTAAGTGCACTAGATAACCTTAGTAACCATGAATGCATAGTGTCGCAAACGATTTTGTTTCTTTTGAATTTTCTTATGCGGAAGCCTGCAAGATCCTAGACACGCGACTACAGATCACAGAACAGAAGACATTCCAGCAACCAAGACAGTGCAAAACAAGAGATGCACAAGAGAGAGTAATTGTATTATCAGTTTGATTCTTAGAATGAGATCATCAGTGTATCGCTCGTTGGCGGCCTGATACTCTACTCTTTTTTGCTGTGTTTAGCTCATTGGCAAACTTTCATTCACAGTGCACTCTTGCTCTATTGTCTCTCTCTATTCTACATATATATTTGTTGATCCAGAAAGATCATTTTTTTTTATCTCCACTGTGTGGAGTTTACAAGATAGCTAAACAGAGATTTACCAGAGCAATTAATGCTAATCAACTAGTTAGTTACTCTCTGTTATTGCTAATTGTTTCAGCTAAGCATGAAGTTCAAAGCTCCACGCCCGTTGAGCTGCCGACTGGTAGCACGAAAGATTCTCTTTTGTTTTCTTTTCATTTTGTGTCATGTCGTGTCTCTTGGTCCTGGAGGCGTGTTTGACTTTCATGAATTATTTGACCTTCGAGTTTCGCTTTGCTTCGTGTCTTAGGGTTTTTGAGGTACGTTAACTTTCACGAATTATCAGTCGTTCAACCTTCGCTTCGTGTCACGGCAAAGTTGCAAGAGTTCAACCTAATTGGACGATAACATTCCATGTGCATATTGATGAGTCAAAATACACTATTGGATCAATTTTAACATAACCAGACACATATAAAAATGATTTTCCTAACAGATTTGCTAGTCTTCAACTTAATAATGTTGAAGTGAATTACTCCATAATAGAACATGAAACTTTGGCTATGGTATTTTCTGTTAAGAAATATTGACATTATTTGGTGGCAACACACTTTACATTTTATACCGATTATCTGCCTTTGTTGTATTTGGTTAACAAGACATGCAATACTAGACGTATTACAAGCTGGTTACTTTTATTATTGAAGTGTGATGTTTGAGTTGTGGTTCAGGAGGGGTGGAAGCAATACCTGAATGGGCATCAGATATTGTTGAATATTTGATTATGGGTCAACCCAATGAATCATTGTCCAAAGTTCAACAATGGAGATTGATTATAAAAGCACAATCTTATCAATTGATCGCAGGACAGATGTATAGATGAGCTGATGATATTCTTCGAAGATATCTTCTGTCACACAAAATGCTAGATTGAATTATGTTATCACATGATGGAATGGGATGAGGTCATTTTGCAGTGAATATTACTGTTCGGAAGATTTTGCAATCGAGATGTTGGTGGCCTTCGCCTCATAAGGATACAAAAAAGTACATTCATTCTTGTGATGTTTGTTAGTGTGCACATTGATCAACAAAATAGAATTATAAACCATTGCATCCAATGTTAGCACAACTATTGTTTGAGAAGTGGGGACTTGACTATGTTGGTCCTATACATCCATTAACATGAGGTACTCAGGCTAGATACATCGTTGTAGCGACATAGTATATAATCACCTCACTATATCCAACAAAAATACCTTTCCTTGGAGATGGATCCTCCTTGGTCCTATTATCAAGAGTAATGTTGACATAGCATGTGCATCCAAAAGTTCTTCGAAACTTGACACTCAGCCTCCTCTTAAATAGCATCTCAAAAGGTGTCCTTTCATCCAAAGCACTCGACCACCTATTGCACAAGAAATTGGCACACAACAAAGCTTGATCCCAAAATGGTTCATCAAGATTAGCACTTAACCTCATGGCTTTACAATTTTCACATATAGTCTTATTCTTCCTTTCAGCCACTCCATTTTGTTGTGGGGTCCTTGGTGTTGTATACTCTCTCTTGATCCCATGATCATCACAAAAGGCCTTGAACCGGTAGATATGTATTCACCACCATTGTCACTTCTTAAGCACTTGATCCTTGCGAAAAATTTGTTCTCCCTTGCATTTTTGAACTTGACAAAAACATCATACACTTCATCCTTGCTCTTTAGTAGATAGATCCAACAAAATCTACTAAAATCATCAATGATAGTTACATACATCTAAGCTCCACTATTGCTAATTGTAGTAATTCCATGAATATCTGAATGTACAATTTTCAAATAAAAATATTCAGACAAAAACCTATAGTTTTATAAATTATTGATTTGTAATATTTACATTTTTTAAGATCCAAAATCTTAAAACTTATAAATAAAAATGAAATTTCAAAAACAAATAATGTTTTTATATTTTTGAATTTTGAAATTAGATTTTTAAAGTATTTTAATTTATTCAAATACGTAACTAAAAAAAAATATTATGGGCTTCATGCAAAGATGGATGGGGTGGACGCAGACGGGCCAAGGGTGTATCCGGGTCTAGACATGTCCATCCCAGACGCACTTTTTTTTTTAGTAAGAAAAAAAAAAAAACGCATCCGGGTCCGGATGCCGGACGTAGACGCGAAAAAGCCGCGTCTGTCCTGGACCCTCATGTATGGTTTTATGTTGATTTTTTTTTTTTCAGAAAATGTACTAGTTAGAAATATTGCAGATAGACCTAAAGAAAAAAAATGATTGTCAAAAAATTAATCAGCTATTTTATCTTGTTTATATATAAAATTATGCAACTAGTAGGTTATACACAACATATACAATCTGGCAACACCATTTATGCAACACCAAATGAGAAGCAAGCTCCTAAGATGTCACTACGCAGTGGTTAGGATTCGAGTCTGCACCCTGTCGATTGCAATCAACAACTCTACCCAAGCATTAGTGCTCGCAATCAACAACGTATTAGTGATTTAAGTCATGTAAATACAAATATTTAAGTTTTTAATTTTGAATTGATAATGTTACGTAATTCTATTATATGTCTTTTGTACAAACTACTTGGATTAATTGGACAATCATAATTCTCAATTTGTCATAGACAAAAAGATACTAATTTACAAGATTTCTTATCAATATTAAAAGTTGATTCAAAAGGAGATATGCTAATTGACTCTGATGAAGAAAATTGGACTTCAACTTCATCAATAAAAAAACTGAGTAATAATAATATATCAAGTTTGGATTTAACAAACATTTGCAAAATAAATAAATAAATAATGTATACAAATTACAAGTTGTTTTCTATTTTTATCAAGTTTGGCTCCTTAAAAAATTGCGAGTTATTTTCAAATGTTGTTTTATTTTTTATTTTGCTGGATTTATTAAGTTTCTAAATAGGTTTTTGTCAAGATATATTTTCAATATACATTGGTGTATTGTTTTAAAGATAATTTGGAAATTAACTTATAAAAGAACTTGATTTTAGACTAAAAATAAATAATTTAAAAATTATCAATAAGGTTATCTTTTTTTGAGTCAAAGTCCCAAAACAAATGTCACTGTATTAGTCATGCTACAATTGATGTTGGCCCTTGGAATCTGGACTAAAATTTGCTTTTTTATAAGCCTTGGTGCTAATATTCAACCGATCACTTCAATGTGAAAATTTTTTACTATGGCTTTTAGTTCTTACCAATAGTTCTTGAAATTGGAATTTGGAAACACTGAGAAAGAAGTTACTGCCACGATGACAGCCCATTGATGGGATTATGATGGCCCGTTGATGTGTCATACTTAGTGTTGTCTTCTTAAAAAAAATTCATATTGATTTAGTCATTTTGATGAATGCAAAAGTAAACAAAGAGATATGTATTTTTTGTTTCACTGAAGCACTTCAAAGTTTTTATTTTTCCATTTATGCAAGATGGTTATTTTTTCAAGTTGCCATTGCGGCTACACCAAGTTGCCATTGCAACGATACAAGAATAATCCAACCAATGGCACGAGAAATAAAAGTAGATCAATGCTCTATTGGGCCTAAAATAAGAAAGGACCCAAGTAGTTTAACTTGCAATTTGGCTTAGAACTTTTTAGAAAGTCAAGTTCTTATGGCAAATAGTTTTTGGGTGAACCAAAAATCCTGACCCTAGCTTTGTCTATAAGTAGGAATGTGACACCATTTTGGACTGACTTTTTCATTGTCAAGAAGAGAGAGAGAGAGAGAGAGAGAGAGAGAGAGAGAGAGAGAGAGAGAGAGAGAGAGAGAGAGAGAGAGAGAGAGAGAGAGAGAGAGAGAGAGAGAGAGAGAGAGAGAGAGAGAGAGAGAGAGAGAGAGAGAGAGAGAGATAAGCCTCCTCCTACCTTTCTTACATTTGAAGCCCTCCTTTTTTGCTTATTTATAATTGATTGTGGATGATTGAATGCTTGAATGTTGTTGTTTATTCATGCTATCACACTCTTGAAAGATCATTATCTCATGATTTCGATCTAATCCACAATATCACACATTAGTAGAATAGGTGCTAGAAATCCCCTTGGAAGAGATCATTAAGATCCATTAGGTAGGTTTTATGTCCATTTCTCCCCTCCCTTGAGAAGATAAGCCTCAAGAGGAGAAGATCTAGAGCCAAATAAGCCTACATAGTCTAAGAAACCAAGATCCAAGAAGAGGATAAACTCAAAACCAAAAACCTTAAAAAGAGATAGGAAGAAAGAAGAATCACACATCCACCTCTAAGCCATTCCACCTCTAGATCTAACACCAAGATTGACACCCTTGGTAGGCTTAGAGTCCATATTTAGCTTGTAGTTTATGCCCCTCCCCTTTGGATCAAAGCCCATACTACACCGATACTCACCCGGTTGGAGATCCAAGCCCCTTCTTTTCCCTCTTGATCACACGGATTAGGAAGGCACAGAAAGGGTCCAACATTTTTTTGGCACTGTTGCCGGGGAAACAATGTTAAGCTACTCTTTAGATGGGTTTTCTGTTTGTATTTTGCTTGATTTTTATTGCATTTTGACAGGTTTTTGACTTGCCTACAGACGTTTTTTTTACTTTTTTATTATCTTCCTAACTCACCACTATTCCAGTGTGTGGAGCAAACTTTAGACTTTGTTTTGTGATCTTGGTGAGTCAAAATCTGACAGAAGATTCAACAGACTCATCATCTGGAATTTCAACAGATATGTAAAATACAAAAGCCATTCCTTTGATTAGAAGGCGACATATTCTTTTGTGGATACCACAATATATATTTCTTTTGAAATGGTCATGCAGGTTAGAGTACTTTCTATTGTGTGCTTAGAGGATGGTTGGCAGTGCACAAGGTCCTGAAAATGAACGAAACAAAAACTATCTATATCCTGAACATGAGTACTAATAATCTGAGAAAAATTATCAAGAAGAGAAATTAAATTATAATGATGTTTATAAACTAGCTTATCGATATTGAAGGGAGCAAAAAAAATACTGGAAAAATACTCTAATTTCTCAAATGGAATGTCATTGGCATTCAAAAAATCTAGAAGCTTGTTATCTGAGGACATGGAGGAACTAGCCATATGGAATCTGATATCGGTTCAACGTGACTGAATGATTTCAATCGAGGACTGAACAATAGTGCACACATTGATCCGATATCGTTTTGATGAGCTCCATGTAAATCTCCTCCTCAAGGTAACCATTGAGAAATGCATTAGAAACATCAAGCTGGAACATACTCCAATTGTGAAAACATGCCAGAGATATAAGTATTCGGATTGTTGCCATCTTTGCAACTGGTACAAAGGTATCTTCATAGTCAAGACCTTTGATTTGTGAGTAGCCTTTGGCACAAAGTCTTGCTTTATACTTATTGATAGATCCATCATGATTATACTTGATTCTGAATACCCACTTACATCCAATCACATGCATGTTTGGTGGCTCCACAAGATCCCATGTGTTGTTTGACATCAAGGCTTCAAACTCTTGGGTCATTGCTTCAACCCATATCTTGGATTGAAGAGCTTCTTGGACATCTTTAGGCTCTTCATATGATATGAAGAGAGCATGATAGGAAGTTTCACCTTCCACTTGCCTTCCTTCTTCGTCATATGTGAGCCTCCTTGGCTCAGATATTGCTCGTGTAGATCTTCTTGGTGTGGTAACTTGAATTTGCTCCTCCTCAAGCCTCGGCCTCACCACCTCTTGAGCAACATCAAGATTGATGATTGATCTTGCATGAGACTCCTTGATCTGTACATCATCCAAGTTAAACTTCCGATCTTCATGGAAGATCACATCTCTACTAACAACATTCTTGTCAGTAGAAGGAAGATATACTTTTTATGCTTTTTTAGTGGATGCATATCCTACAAAAATTCCTTTCACTGCACTAGGATCTTCCTTCTTCCTAGTTTCTAGAGGCACATGCACAAAGCATACACAACCAAAAATCCTAAGATGATCTACCTTAGGCTTTTTCTTATACAACATCTCAAATGGTGTTTTTCCTCCTATTGCAATATTTGGAAGCCTATTACAAAGATAGTTTGCACATTCAACTGCCTCTCCCCAAAATTCTTTAGGCAGAGAAGCTTCTAGCCTAATGGCCTTTGCACATTTACACAAAGTTCTATTTTTTCTCCATTTTGCTGAGGAGTATATGAACAAGAAAACTCTCTTTGAATGTCCTCTCTCTCACAAAAGTCTTTAAACTTATTGGAAGTGTATTCTCCTCCACTATCACTTCTCAAAGCTTTCAACTTAAAAGAAAACTGCTTTTCTACATAAGCTTTGAAAGTAAGAAAAACATCATAGACCATGGGTTTAGAACATAGCATATAGATCCAAGAGTATCTTGTATAATCATCTACAAAGGAAACAAAGCAATTTGCTCCTCCTTTGCTCTTAGTTGATGAGAAATGAACATCTAAGTCCATTTAGGACTACTTGAACAAGTTCAGTGTTTTTAAGAGCATCACCAATACCAGCTAACTCTTGATGAAGAGCTCTCTGTCCGTACAGGGCTCTGCTGGAGCAGATCAGGCTCTTTTTTATCCTCTTATGGTCCACAAATAGCTTGTCTCTCACCGAGTTTGAATCCCTCTCCAAAATCTGAGTTCCTACAAGCAAAAGCACTGAAGATATGATGTATACACCCTCACCTCTTCAAAGCATGATGCTTTGATACCATGTTAGAAATCCATAAATCATAATATGGATGGACATACTAGGATTCAAACTCAGGACCTCCCTCATACCAAATGGGATGCTCTGCCACTGAGCTATCTGCCCTGGTAGATAGTTCTCTCGAAAGTGTGGATTGATATTCCAACAGTTGGGTCGGCCGACAATATCGAAATTTACAAGTATCGAAAAATGTACAATGAAGAACATAAAATTGTACAAAGCTTGCCATGAGTGAGGAGATTATGTGTTCCTTGTGACTCTTTGCTGAAATGTGCGAAACATATACATTTTGAAATTGATGCTTGTAAAATGTTGAAAGACATATTATAAAATTTGAAAGTGATCTTACCTATTTTATTTGAGAATATTATGAATTGTCCAAGTCCATGATTTTTTTTCAAAAAAACATTATGCTCATAAAAGGGTCATATATTTTCTACGATTGAAGGATAAGACCAATTAGGATGAATAAGTGGAAGATGTAAAAACCATAAAATGGGTTTCCGTGCCACACTTACTATTGAGCATGATAGTTTTGATGACCTTCAGAAAGATATTTTAAATGACCTTTGAAATTTGCACCCAACATAATTGCCTTGAAATCATGAGGTGACCACTAGGCATTAATAAGACGTGTGTACAAAGCTGTGTTCAAGAAAGCCGACATCTCTTGAGAATGGAACCGACCTCTTTCGTCGAAAATCGATTTCATAAAATTTTTACAAGAAGTTGACTTTCAAAAAACCGACAACTCTTTCTAAATGCATGAGTTCCATCTCACCTTTTAGAAAATGAACACAATTGATCACCGTTATCCTGATCACCTTTTAAATTGATCACCGTTATCCTGATCTCGCCAAAGCTAAAAACACTATTCCAATCCATAAAAGAGGAGGATGGCTTTGCACTAGTCATCACCTGCAATGTTGTTTTTTTTTTGTTTGCTAAAAGTTGGCATGATCGATTGATCGCTAGGAAGTGTAATTTTGTATGCAATTTTGTATTGTAGGACAGTTCAATTGTTGTTTTTGATGCGATGGATCTTACGAATGCAGCTCAAAGCCGAACATCTACAGTGTTATGCGTAGGCACGATGGATACCAAAGGCCGTGAAGTCCGATATCTTGCAGATCAGCTTTCGCTGGCCCTGTCGCGCTTTCTGCCTCCGTCCCTGCATGTAAATTTCTGAAACATTGTTGCTGCTGGATCATTACATTTGTGTTTTACTAAAGTTCGGTATTGCTAGGTTCACACTTCCACTTGAAGCACCAAAGAAGGCACTCAAATGCTTCGCCCGTGCTATTCAAAATGGAATAAGTTATGCAAGAGAGAAAAAAACTGGAGTGTTAAAATATAACTTATGGAAACATAAATAAATAGAGACAGACTTAGACCGGATGAGAGGAGTAAGATTGTGCAAACTTGTTTGGATCGAGATAGTAGAGATATTGTGTTGTTTATCTGGTTTGTTTCTTAAATTCTTCTGCTCCTTAAGGTGAATTCAGAGCTTCGAATATTGAAACACACTTTGTTGTCTACGAAATTTCGTTGTTATTTATTCGTTATCATGTAGTTTGCGGATCTTCTGTATTATTGCGTTCTGTACTCTTTGTTACAATTATAGCTGTTGGTGATCTATTTTCCTTGTTGTTTAGATTCTGGTAGAGCGGAGATCATATTATGTACAGTAGTGCTGCTTAGTTGTTGTGCAGCATGGTATAACAGCTAGATTGACAGAGGATAGAATAGACAATAGATTGAAAGGTCAGAAAAAATGGAAGGTAGATTCTCAGAGACATTGTTCCAACTTTGGTTTTTGAATCTTTGAAAAACTCTTCCCTTTCTTCGATTCTGTTTCCAATATTTGAAAATCATAAAGTATTTATCTGAATTGTTTTGCAATAGCTTGAATTGATCTTCCTGAGTTTTCTTTGGACTAAATCGAATCTCTTGGGAAGTATGGTCATACATGACTGATCCACAAATTTGATGGAGAGTAGTCCTATATGTGGAAAATCCAACCCTGAATAGCAAACTTATATTTGAGGTACTTTAAGCTAAGTTTGCCGAATGAGATTTAAAGAGTAATGCTACTTACTATAACATGTATAACTACTTACCTAAAAGTCAATATTAAACATATGTAATTCAATGAATAATGTTAAAGTATTCTAAAAATTTCCTCCTATTTTTGCATCAAGGAGGTAACTTTCTTGCTACTTAGATTTTTAGCCGGTTCTTAGATTTTGGTTTCCTACTTGTTTTAAGATCAATTGGTAAATTTTAAAACTAGCCGGTTGGTTGTAGGATCAAGTGAGGTATGACAAGAGAGCAAAGGAAGCTCTACACGTGATTAAGACGAATGTTACCAATGAACTTCTCAAGGAGATTGGTAAGTGCACATCATCTTTGGAGGCTTGGGAAGCTTTGAAGAAGCTTTATGAATCCAAGTCTACATCAAGAGTGCTTACTCTTAGGAGGAAAATCTTTCAAACTTTGCAAAAGAAGGAAGAAGTACTCATGCTTTTGTATTGAGGGTTAAAGCCTTCAATGATGAGTTAGCATGTATTGATGAAAGCATTAAGGAGGTAGAACTTGTTCAAGTTATACTTAATGGCTTGTTGGATGATCATGCTAATCTTGTTCAAAGTTTTGCTATTCAAAAGACTTTTCCAAGTGTGGATTGGCAAGAGGTCATGGTGAATGAGGGGTATAGGCTTCAATCAAGAGGAGGTGGATCTACATCGACATCTCATTATGAAGAGGAGGCTATGTTCATCAAAGGCAAGTTCAAGGGCAAAGGCAAAGGCAAGTGGTCAAAAGGAAAAGATCAAGGTGAGACTTCCTCTTTTGGCAAAAAGAAAGATAAGTCTAAGTTGAAATGCTTTTATTGCCACATCAAAGGGCATTTTGCAAATGAATGTTTGAAGAAGCAAAGAGATAAAGGTAGCAAGCAAATCAACTTTACTACTAATGATGAGGATCTATCTTTTGATGTGTTCTTCAAGTCCGATATCAAGTGAAGGTGACAAAGATTCATGGTGGATTGATAGTGGAGCTAGTCACAAACGACAAGTCACAAGGAGTTCTTTACTTCTCTTGTCACTTATGATGGAGCCAAGAAAGAAATTCACATGGCCAATGGTGGTGAGTGTGTGATTGAAGGTATTGGTTCAATTTCTATTTGTCTCTCTACTAATAGGAAAGCCAAAATTGATGGTGTTCTTTGCATTCCTTCACTTTCAAAGAATTTGCTAAGTGTTGGTCAATTGATAGAGAAAGGATACATGATAAAGTTTGGTGGTGATGCCTGTTTCATTACAAAGGAGGAAATCTTGGTTGCTAGGGGCAATAGACAAGGTAGACTTTTTAAGCTTGATGCTTTTGTTATGGCTAACAAAAAGGATGGAATCGAAACAAATTTCCAAAGCTCCCTTTTAGCATCAATAAGATTGGTGGATATTATGCAAGCTCTAAAAAGCTTTCTTATGCTAGATCTAGGTCAAGATCTAATATGCTTCTTGGAATTTCTGTAGAAGAGAGGCATGTTCCATCATGCTCTTGGCACTTTCGATGAGTGTCCGAATGTTCCGTTCAGCTACACCATTGGATTGAGGTGAGTAGCTGGTTGTATATTGTTGATGTATCACATTGGCCTTGCAGAACTCTTTGAATTCTGTGGAGATGTACTCTCCCCCTCCATATGTCTGGGTCTAGTTTTCTATAGATGCCTTGAACTGTTTGAAGAACTTGAATGCTTCAGATTTGTTCTTCATATAGTAGGTTGCAGTCCTTCGAGAGAAGTCATCGATGAAGGTTAGAAAAGAGAGCTCCTCTTGTGGAAGCAGTATGCATCGGGCCACAAATGTCACTATGTACAAGGTCAAGCAAGCCCTTGGATGTATGAACTGAGTCTGAACTGAAGGGACTTCTAACATGCTTGCTGATAATACGGCTTTTGCATGGAAAAGTTAGCTTGCTGACTGAAGACAGATCTTGTACTAGACTCTGAGCTAACATTTGCTGAATACCATTGAAATTAAGATGGCCAAGACCTTTATCTTGAATTTTCAGAGATGGTAGTTATCTCCATCGAGTTTGTCAATGAGAGATGAACTAGATGATGGATCCATTCTCGTTGAATGAGATCATTGGTAGAAACAACAATTTTCAAAATACTGTTGGCTGCGCGTTTGCTAGAAAGATGTCTTGATAGAAACAAGACTGATAATCCACATTAGAAATGCAGATTTCTGAAATGCTTGCTCTGATACCATGTCGTAAACCTTGAGGATGACCGGCAATGGAATCTCGAGAGCGTAGGCATGTAGGAACGGAAACACAATAGTTAGCAGCAGAAATTTCAAGTAGAATGATTCATATAGATTGTGCAAATGGACATCGCAGTAGTGAGACAACAATTGCACTCTGATTTATATCAACAGAAAGTACAATGGGTTGAAGTAATAACTTCAAATTTTTGAGCATGATAGCGCTAGCTACAGATAACTCTAAACTGAAAAAAAAATTCCATTAACACTTACATAGCTTGATTCAGCTAGTATATATATTTACAAGTGTCGAGAGACAAATATCTTACAAGCTTTTAACGCTATTTACGCCAGTCTTTGTATATGTACAAAGTTGGTAACTGCTACCCACCTTTGGGATATTTGATTGTCCAACTGTTTCAGAGTTGCTGATAAGTTGGCCACGTCGATTTGCCAATGTAGCAAAAATGCAAAAAAGCCGAAAAAGCCGAAGGTGCCCTTAGACTAAAGGTATGTAAATCCCGAAGGCGTCCTTACATTTAAGACAATGAAGAAGGCGAAAAAGCTGAAAAGTGCCATAGACTAAAGGCAGCGAAGAAGGCGAAGGTGCCTTTGACTAAAGACATCGAAAAAGCAGAAGGTGCCTTAGACTAACGGCAGCGAAAAGGCTGAAAAAGCTGAAGGTGCCTTAAAAAATGGTTTCTAAGGCTTTCTAGCCACTTTGTCGCATTTTTCTCGAAGGGGCAAAAAAGACAAAAAAGACGAAGGTGCCTTAAGAATAGTTTGTAAGGCATTCTGGCCACTTGGCCACTATGTCACATTTTTTTCTAAGGTGCAAAAAAGGCAAAGGTATCTAAAAATGTTTAAGGCATAAAAAATCTCAAAGGAAAAAATGTGAAGGTCCAAAACATGTAGTCGGCCTTCAGTTTTCAGGATGCTCATAACTTGAATGATTTGTTTAAGGCTGAGCATAGGAAATCTAACAGAATCATCATGAAAAGTGATACAAAGTCTTGATGGCCTTTGCTAAATTTCTTGTTGGTTCAGCTAATCTTTTGATTGGGATATCATCTTCATCGGAGTATGTGTCTACAACCGACCTTTGCTTTGGCTACTACTTAGTAGATGAGACATCCAACTAAATGCAATCCACCGTAGCTAAGGCTTCGGTCCAGTTTACTACATCAGTCTGTGAATCGTCACATATAACAATTATCTTCCAACGATGTCCTATCATCCGACTCATCAAAATGGATTGTAGTCGTAGAGCTTGCAACCATGGCTCTTTGGTTAGTCAGTTTTGTGATCTAGGTAACATGATCGATATTAAGTGTGGAATCACAATTCTGTAGGATGATGTGATTTAGTCTACCTAGTAGAGCTTGTGATGTTTTGAGCCATGGTCTACCTAGTAGGACATTGTAGGATTGGGGGGATTCGGGCAAGTTCAAGACTACAAAGTCTAGTACAAAACGTATTTCGGCTACTTTGGTGTGCACTTCCTTGGCTATGCCTAATGGTTTCACACTAGACTGGTCAGCTAGTCGGATCGTAAAAGGAGCACTTGCCATATGAGTAAGCCCCCATTTGTGATATAGCTTGGAGGAAATGATGTTCACTTCATATGCTCCATCGACTATGGGCGATTCATGTGGAAACCCCCTATGCGTGATTGGGATACACATGCTTGGCATCTTTCTCCCATCCTACCCCTACTTGGTGGACTAGTTGTGATCCCTCTAATTCTACATTCGGCACCAGATTTGTAGGGTGCGCTTCAAGTTTCTTGCTGCCTAGTCCATCTATTTAAGTTTTCAATCCTTCCCAGAGGGTCGGATGTGTTTTGAGTAAGGTGCTCGAGTCAAATAAGTTTCTACTCGCCAGTCTGGTACAGGGTAGATCAAGTGGTGTACTTCCTACTATACTGATGGTAAGTCAAAATACTAAAAAAACAAAGAGGAATTTTTGCTGGCGAGTCAAGAATTTTTGTTGGCGAGTTAGAGAAAAATGAAAAATAAAAAACGAACGGGAAATTTGAAATGGCGAGTTAGGACATGAGTCAGACAGTTTGACTCATCAACCACTAGAATGGTAAACCTGAGGTCTCTGGTCATTCTGTACTAATGGAAAGTCAAATGGCTAAGTAAAAATTAAAAAAATCAAGTTGGCAAGTCAGGATACTGTTGGCAAGTCAAGACGCGATATCAAGCTGCTAAACTAGATCTTGTTTTCTGATGACTAGTATCTAATAGATTGTTTAACAAGCACACAATCAACCTTGTGGATCATTCAAAGATCCATTTATGGTCCTTAGTACTGTACTTTTAAAATGGTATCAGAGCCAAGTACAAGGCTATTGATCAGTGTTTGAAACTAATCCAGTTTTAGCAGGTTTTTGGTGCAAAAAGCTAGTATTGGAAGGGCGAGCTGGTATCCTGGATTTGGTGAGGGGATTTGATCCCAAACTTCTTGTGGATCAAAATTCATATTGTTCACACGTGTGGGCAACTCTGAACCAGCATTTAAAATCCCATATTGGTGCAAATCCTAGAATAAGCTATCAAGATCACTTGCCATTAATTAGTTTTGAATTTTTTTCATGATAACTGATTAATCTAGGCTGATTTTAGACTTTCTTAAAGTGGAAACCAGGTCTAGAAAGTACATCAAAGTGAAAGAGAGACATAGAGTCATTCTATTGTCCAGAAAATAGCCAAGATTGGCAAGATTTGCTTGAGACTAGTTTTCACTTCATCTTATCTTCATTCCAGCTTTGTGGGGGAGTGATAGGACTATGATTACAAGTCCATCTGTTGGATTAGAAGTCAATATTTGAGTGAAACACTGCAAGTTAGAAACCTTTGTGAGTTTCAAGTTCAAACAAATCTATATCTTGTGTGTAGAATTTCACTAGTAAGATGGGATCTACTGGAGCATACCTTCTAGAAGCTAGTGAGAGGTTAAATTCTACCAAATATGCTATTTGGAAAGTGAGGATGGAGTCACTCATGGTGCTCCAGGGTCTCTATGAGTTTCTGATTGATGATGAAGATGAACCTATAGGTGCACAGGAGTTAGCTAAATACAAGAGAAGATCTAGGCTTACACTCCACTGTGTGAAGATGAATGTAAGCCATGATTTATTGAGAGAAATATCAGCCTGTACCAGTGCTAAAGACGGTTGAAAATCTTTAAGATCAATCTATGAGTCTAGTAACACTTCGAAGGTTCTCATGCTTAGGAATCAGATTCTGCAAAGCATGAAGAGGAGTGATGAGAGTGCACAGGTTTATGTGCTCAGAATCAAGTCTCTCAATAGGGAGTTAGCTTCCATTGGAGAGAAGATTCAAGAAAGTGAGCTTGTTTAAGTTGTCCTTAATGGTCTAGGGAGTGACTTTTCAAATTTGGTCCAAAGCTTTGCAATCCAAGACACTTTGCCCACTATAGAAAATCTTCACAGTGTATTAGTGGCTGAAGAGTGTAGGATGATGCATACCAATGCAAGAATGAATGCTATTTCTCTACAGGATGGTGATGAGAAAGCTAATTTCTCATTCAAAGGCAAGAAGAAGACCAATGGCAAGAAGAAGCACTTCAAGAAGACCAAGGAGGAGGAGGAGGTTTCAAGCTCAAAGGGTAGGATCAAAGACAAGTCCAAGTACAAATGTTTTTTTTGTGAAAAGAAAGGACATTGCACATCAGATTGTCTCAAGAAGAAGAAGGCACACGAGAGCAAAAAAAACAACATTGCACATCAAGAGATGAAAAAGAGTCATCCTTGATGGTTTCCAACAAACCACCATCATCCAAGAGCAACACCAATGATTCTTGGTGGATTGATAGTGGGGCTAGTTCCCACATGACATATCAAAAGGACATTTTCTCCACTTTACTTTCTTACAATGATTTACATAGATCAATCTATACTGCAAGTAGTTAAGAATGTAAGATAAGTGGCATAGGGACCATTCCATTGTATGTTGGATCATCCAAAAGGGTGAATCTTGAGAATGTTCTTTCTGTTTCTAAGTTAACCAAGAACTTGCTTAGTGTTGGCCACTTAATGGATAATGGCCTTGATGTACAATTTAAGCATGGATTTTGTTCCATACTTAGAAATGATGAATGTATAGCCAAAGGCTTTAAGCAAGGTAGCTTGTTTAAGCTTGATACTAATATTTCAGTGGAGAGTGTTATTTTGGCAAAGGTGGAACTATGGCACAAAAGTTTGGGCCACCCCAACTTCAAACCCATGGAATCTATGGTTGCAAAGGAGCTTGCGGTTGGACTCCCCAAGCATTTGTCAAAGTGTGGGAAGAGATGTGAAGCATGCAGCCTCTCAAAGGCTCACAAACTACCCTTCTCAAGATCTACATCAAGATCAAGCTCTCCTCTTGAACTCATCCATTCGAAAGTTCATAGCTTTTCAGATTTGTCTAATGGTGGTGCCAAATATTATGTAATCTTCATTGATGACTATTCTAGATATTGTTGGATGTACCTCTTGTCTAGCAAATCAATGGTGTTTGATTCTTTTGTAAAGTTCAAGACTTTGGTAGAAAATCAACTTAGTACCAAGATTAAGGTATTAAGGAGTGATAATGGAGGTGAATATATCTCCAATAAGTTTATTGACTTTTGTAGTTCTAATGGCATAAAGAGGGAGTTGTCATGTCCATACACCCCTCAACAAAATGGAGTGAGTGAGAGAAGAAATAGATCTCTTTGTGAGTGTGCTAAGGCCTTAAGGCTAGATACTTCTCTATCCAAACCATTTTGGGGTAAAGCAATAACTTGTGCTTATTATTTGTGCAATAGATTGCCTAACCAAGCCATTGGAGGAATCACACCATTTGAAGCTCTATTTGGAGAGAAGCCCAATCTCAAGGATCTCAAAGTTTTTGGATCCACTTGCTATGTACACCAATCCTTGGATAAGAGGAAGAAGGATGATGCAACATCCATCAAAGGCATCTTTGTGGGATATGGTGAGAATAGCAAAGGATATAGAGTCTTCAATCCCATCACTAGCAAGGTGATAGTGAGTAGGGATGTTATTTCTGATGAAGGACATGCTTGTGATTTGGATGATAATGCTACTAATCATCTTGATGCCAAGGATCATGCTAGGATGGATGAGGAGCTTCCAAGTGAAGAAAAACTTGAGGATCCACCTCAAGATGCAAGAACTCCAAGAACTCCAAGAAGATCTACAAGGGTAGGGACCGAGCCATTGAGGCTCACCTATGATGGTCAAGGTGATAAAAGAGAAGACTCATCATCTTTCACATCTTACACCTTTCTTACTTCAATGTTAGATGAGCCAACATTCTATGAAGATGCTTGTAAATCTAAAAGTTGGATGGATGCTATGCAAGTAGAGTATGATGCTCTCATTGAGAATCATACTTGGGATCTTGTGGATCTTCCTCAAGGGAAGAAACCTCTTGATTGTAAGTGGGTATTTAGATTGAAGTATAATCAAGATGGATCAATAAGTAAGCATAAAGCTAAGCTTGTATCCAAAGGTTTTTTACAAACCAAAGGCATTGATTATGATGAGACTTTTGCTCCTATGGCTAAGCTTGTCATATCAGGTTGATCATTAGTCTTGCTACAACCTTCAATTGGGAGCTATTCCAACTTCATTTCACAAATGCATTCCTCAATGGTTATTTGGAGGAAGAGATCTATATGAGGCAACCTGAGGGTTTCATCAAGGCAAATCATGAAGGAAATGTGTGTTTCTTGAAGAAGAGCCTTTATGGGCTCAAGCAAACACCTAGAGCATGGTACTCTAGGCTAAACTCTTTTCTCATTTCCATCAATTTTGTAATGAGTGCCTATGATCCATCATTGTACATAAGATTTCATGATGGCATGATCATTATTCTTGTTTTGTATGTAGATGACATTATCTTGAGTGGTAATGATCTAGATGAAATTATAGATGTAAAAATTGCTTTAGAAAAAGAGTTTAAGATGGTAGATCTCGGCTTGTTAAGCTTCATTATTGGAATAGAGGTTATTAGAGGATGTAATTCTAGCCTCATTTGTCAATATAAATATGCTACATCCATCCTAGATAGATTTGGAATGAAGAATTGTAAAGTCATTGAGACACCAATGGAGCAACATATAAAAACATCTATTGGTTCTGATGAAGCATCCTTTGAGGACATCACATTATATAGAAGGCTTATTGGCTCCTTGATTTATTTAATTATAACTAGACCTGATCTTAGTTATAGTGTTGGAAAGTTAGGCCAATTCATGCAAAGTCCTCTAGTTTCACATTGGAAGATGGCCAAAAGAGTTCTTAGATACATTTCATCTACTAAGAATTCTGGCATTTTGTATAGAGGGACCAATCTTGGCTTAAGAGCCTATAGTGACTCGGATTTTGCAGGTGACAAAGTGGATAGAAAATCAACAAGTTTTTTGCCACCTTTCTATGTGATGGAATAGTATCATGGCTTTCCTGTTAAAAATTCACAATTCTAGCTTGACTAGTTTTGGTCATATGACTTGTAAATAGTTAAATGGTCATGATGTGGCTTGTCACACGTGCCAAATAGCATAGGATTCCATTCATAAGGATGTTCTCAAGTAGACCTAAGTGTTAGAACCTTTGGAATGAGTCCAAATTATGCTTAGATACAAGGGAGAAAAAATAGGAGCTATTTTTGGTAATTTTTGGAGCCATTTAGTGAGGTTCAAGCATAGATTTTTGATGGATTTTGATGGTTCAACTTGTGCTAATCTTATGAAATCATAATCTATTGTTTCCCTCATCATTTCAAGTGTTTTAGGATCCTTATTTGCTGTAATTTTTACATGGTATCAGAGCCTAAAGGCTGAAATGAGCTAAATCCTTGGTTTTCATTCAATTTGATCACAATTTTTGATCTAAATCTTGTGTAGATTGGATCTTAGCATCTAGTATTGATTCTAGAACTCAAAGTGAGTCAAATACATTGGAGATTGGTGTTGTGTGACTTCATTTGCAGGTGTTTAGGTGTCTAAAACCAGAGGCAAAGTTGAATTCAATTCACATTACCAAGATAGCAAGTTTTGCTTGCGCCAAGCATTGATTTCTAAGCGAGTTTTGGAGGTGATTTCATAGAGGAGGCTTTCTAGCATTCAAGGAGAGGGAAGATCAGAGTTTTGGGGACTCTTCAAGGCTGTTCTAAGGTGTAGTAGACACCTCCTAAAGTGATTTAGGTTCAGTCCAACCATTGCTTGACTTATGCACCAAATTAGATCAATTTTTCATCAATTTTGATCATTTTTTGCTTGTGATTGGATAATAGATTGTGTTGCATCCTCATTAAGTTCCATTTAGATCTTTTACAAGTGATTTTGGAAGTATATTAGGTTGCTGAAATTCACTCTTGATCAGATCATTTGGAAGCTTTAATGTTCTTTATAGAAAGAGGGGCAATTCTACTAGTATTGTCTACTTCAATCAAGCAAGTGCATTGTTTCTAGTATTCTATGATTTGATTTTGTTAGAGATCATTCTTAGATCTTTATAGGAAGTCTATTACTGATCTTTTCAGGTCCCTAAGAAGTGGGATAAGGTAGACCTTCAATCAAATCAATAGAAGTAACCTTCATTTGTGTCAAGTCCTTGATTAGGAGACTAGATGGCATCTATAAATGCATATCTTTTGGATACTAATGAAAGGCTCAACAAAACTAACTATTCCATATGGAAAGTTAGAATGGAATCTATCATGATCATGCAAGATCTGATGGAAATTGTAAATGGTAAGGAGGGTGAACCTATTCATCCTCAAGAAAAAGCCAAATACATCAAGAGGTGCAATGTCGCACTACATTGCATAAAAATGAATGTTGCAAATGAACTCTTAAGAGAGGTAGGAGATTGCACTTCAGCTCAAGATTCTTGGGAGACTTTGCAAAAGGTCTATGAATCCAAGAACCAAACTAGAATGTTAGCTTTGAAGAATCAAATCTATAGAAGCTATCAAAAGAAAGGAGAGAGTGCACATACTTTTGTCCTAAGAGTAAAAGAATTGAACAAAGAGCTAGCCTTTATAGGTGAACCTATCAAGGATGAAGAGCTTGTTCAACTCATATTGAATGGACTAAGCTTTGAATTTGACAATTTGGTTCAGGGATATGCAATTATGGGTAAGCTACCCATACTTGAAGAACTCCAAGGCACACTCATGGCCGAGGAATCAAGAAGGAGCCAAATGCAAGAGAGGATGGATAGGCTTTCCATCCAAGGTGGAGATGACCAAGCTCTCTTCACCAAAGGCAAAGACAAGTCCAAAGGCAAAGGATCAATATTCAAGAAGTCTACAAAGCTTGAGGATCAAGAAGGACCCCCAAAGGCATCTCCATCAACCACCAAAGTCAAGAAGGACAAATCAAAGGTGAAGTGCTACTATTGTAGCAAGATGGGGCATTATGCCTCGGAATGCTTCAAGAGGAAGCAAGATCAAAGCCAAGCCAACATGAGCAAAGAGGAGGAGGAGGAGAGTTCACATGAGGACTCTCTCATGATGTCCATATTTTCTTCAACAAGCTTCAAAGGAGAAGATCCTTGGTGGATTGACTCGGGTGCTAGTTCACACATGACTAGTAAAAGGGAGTTTTTCTCTTCTCTCTTATCTTATGATGGACCTATAAATTCTATCTATACAGCAAATGATGAAGCTTGTAAGATTGAAGGAGTTGGTAGCATTCCCCTTTGCTTAGGATCTTCCAAAAAGATCAACATAGAAGGTGTTTTGTACATTCCTACAATAACAAAGAATCTACTAAGTGTTGGCCAAATGGTAGACAATGGTTTCAATGTTGACTTTGCTTCAAATGAATGTTTCATCAAGAAGAAGGGTAAGATAGTGGCTAAGGGCACTAGACTTGGCAAACTATATAAGCTGGATGCATTTGTGGATACTAATGTTGTCATGTTGGCCGAGAAGAGCAAGATATCTACCTTTACTTTATGGCACAAAAGACTTGGACATGTCAACTCGGGTTCCATGGAGGCTATGATCAAGGAGGAGTATGCTTTAGGCCTACAAAGGTCTATTGGGAAGGAAGACAAGGTTTGTGAAGCTTGTGCCTTATCCAAGGCACATAAGAAGGTGTTTCCTAACTCCATCACAAAGTCATCTCATCCTCTTGAACTCATACACTCGGATGTGCACATTGCTAGCACCAAATCTAATGGAGGTTCATCCATGTTTTTAACCTTCATTGATGACTACTCAAGATATTGTTGGGTGTTCTTACTTTCCTTCAAGTCTCAAGTATTTGATACTTTTGTAAAGTTCAAGTTGTTTGTGGAAAAGCATCATAATCATAGCATCAAGATTCTTAGAAGTGACAATGGTGGAGAATTCATCTCCAATGAGTTCAAGGCCTTTTGTGAGGAGGAAGGGATCAAGAAAGAGACTTCTTGTCCTTACACTCCTCAACAAAATGGAGTTGCTGAAAGAAGGAATAGAACATTATGTGAATGTTCTAAGGCTTTAAGATTAGATGCTTGTTTGCCCAAATCCTTTTGGGGTGAGTCTCTTGTATGTGCAAACTACTTGATGAATAGGGTGTCTTGCAAAGCAATTGAAGGCAAAACTCCTTATGAGATGTTGTATGGAAAGAAACCCAATCTTAATCACTTGAAAGTTTTTGGGTGTATATGTTATGTGCATGTGCCATTGGAAACAAGAACCAAGGAGGATCCATCTTCCACAAGAGGGATCATGCTTGGATATGCAAGCTCAAGCAAGGGCTACAAAGTCTATCTCCCATCCTTGAACAAATTTGTTGTTTCAAGGGATGTCATCTTTGATGAACATCATATGCATATGCTTGAAGAAGGCTCAAGTGCTCCAACAATCAAGAAGAAGATGGCCGAGGAGCAAGATCTTGGTTTTGAGGAGGAGCTCATGGAGGAGCAAGCACCAAACCCACCTATCACACCAAGGAGATCTTCAAGGGCAAAAGTGGAGCCATCAAGGCTCACATATCAAGGCAAAGGACATCAAGTTGAGGGTATCTCATCCACTTCTTATGCTTTATCTAGTTTTGAAGAACCGTCTAATGTTGAAGATGCATTGAACTCCAAAGAATGGTATAAAGCTATGTTGGATGAGTATGATGCCTTGATTGAGAATGAAACTTGGTTGCTTGTTGAGAGACCTCAAAGGAATGTAATAGGATGCAAGTGGGTCTTCAAGCTTAAGTTGAATGCAAATGGGAGTGTTAACAAACATAAAGCAAGATTAGTTGCAAAAGGTTATGCTCAAGAGAGAGGGATAGACTATGAGGAAACTTTTGCACCCGTGGCCAAGATGGTCACAATAAGACTAATCATTGCACTTGCATCACATTTTGGATGGATTCTATGTCAAATGGATGTCTCTAATGCTTTATTGAATGGTTTTTTGGAAGAGGATATCTATATGGAGCAGCCACAAGGGTTCATCAAGCATGGAATGGAGAACAAAGTATGCCATCTCCAAAGAAGCATCTATGGCTTGAAGCAAGCCTCGAGATCTTGGAATTCAAGACTACATTGCTATCTTATTTCACTTTCTTTTGTTCAAAGTGAATATGATCCTACTCTTTACATTAAGTTTGATGATGTTGGTATTGTACTTTTACTCATTTATGTAGATGACATCATCATTAGTGGAAATAGTGTTGATGGTATTGAAAAAATCAAGATAGATCTATCCTTAGAGTTCAAGATGGTAGATCTAGGGTGTCTTCACTTCATCTTAGGCATAGAAGTACTTAGAGGGTCTGATTTTATCTTTATAAGTCAAGTAAACTATGCTCAAAGTCTTTTGAAGAAGTTTAAGATGGAAGTATGCAAAAGTGTTGACACACCAATGGAGCAAGATGTAAAAGTGCCAAATGAAGATGATGAAAGATCCTTCATGGTCATCACTTTGTTTAGGCAACTTATAGGTTCCTTAATGTGGATCACTATAACTAGACCAGATCTTAGCTTTAGTGTATGTAGGTTGAGCCAATCCATGCAAAAGCCATTGAATATCCATTGGAAAAAGGCTAAGAGGATTCTAAGATACATCTCGGGTACATTGGATTTTGGGATTCTATATAGAGGAGATGTGATTAACCTTCATGCATTTAGTGATTCAGATTTTGCAGGGGACAAGAGGGATAGGAAATCAACAAGTGCCTATTCAACTTTCATAGGAGAAGGTGTGGTTTCATGGCTTTCAAAAAAGCAAGAAACTATATCTCTATCTTCAACCGAGGCCGAGTACAAAGCTTTGACAACAAAGGAGGTACTTTGGATCAAGAGATTATTGGTGGAACTAAAGATCATGGATTCAGAGGAGGCACCAATCATCTACAATGACAATATATCAGCCCAACACCTTGCATCTAACCCAATCTTCCATGCAAGATCTAAGCACATTGAGATATGCCATCACTTTGTGAGAGAAATGGTGCAAGCCAAGGAGATTGCTTTGGAGCATGTTCCAAGCAATGAATGTGTAGCTGATCTACTTACTAAACCACTTCAAAGGACACCTTTTATAAAGTTCAGATCATCACTTGGAGTGATTAGTAAAGCAATGATTGAACCAAGCTAGATAGTGAGGAGGAGTGTTAAAAATTCACAATTCTAGCTTGACTAGTTTTGGTCATATGACTTGTAAATAGTTAAATGGTCATGATGTGGCTTGTCACACGTGCCAAATAGCATAGGATTCCATTCATAAGGATGTTCTCAAGTAGACCTAAGTGTTAGAACCTTTGGAATGAGTCCAAATTATGCTTAGATACAAGGGAGAAAAAATAGGAGCTATTTTTGGTAATTTTTGCATTGTTGAGGGATCTCCAAGATTCCAACCCTAACTTGGTAGGGATGAAAGATCCACCAAAATTAGCATTAGGGATAGGTTTAGGGCTACTCATACCTGTCCAAAACCGTGATGGATCTTGTATATATAGGTGATGATATCTCACCAAAATCAATCAAGCAATTTCATGTTTTTTCTCTCATAATGGTGCAATTGCTCTCTATGTTCATAATTGTTTGAGTAATTGTGATTACTAATGATTATAGGATTGAATGTAGGTCTGGTGTACAGTACTCAGACTGTGGGAGGCCGTACTTTCACACGTGTGAAGCCTTCTTCAAGGATTTGGGCCATTTAGTGAGGTTCAAGCATAGATTTTTGATGGATTTTGATGGTTCAACTTGTGCTAATCTTATGAAATCATAATCTATTGTTTCCCTCATCATTTCAAGTGTTTTAGGATCCTTATTTGCTGTAATTTTTACATTTCCAAACAACAAGATACCATCTCCTTATCTTCCATAGAATCCGAATACAAGGCCTTGACATCAACATGCAAGGAGGTCTTGTGGCTCAAAAGGCTATTGGTGGAGCTTCATGTCATGGAGGAGGAGATCCCTATCATCTATTGTGACAACCAATCAGCCCAATCACTTGCAACTAATCCTACATTTCATGCAAGGAGCAAACACATCGAAATTGCTCATCATTTCGTGAGGGAGAAAGTGCATGCCAAAGAGATCAAGCTCCAACATGTGTCATCATCAAGTTACTTGGCTGATTTGTTTACTAAATCTTTATCTAAAGATTCATTTGTCAAGCTTAGATCTTCAATTGGAGTGATTGATAAAAGTATTGTGGTTTCCAAGGCTAGATTTGAGGAGTGTGAAAAATTGCCTACATTGGCAAATCTAGCCATGTAGAATATTGTACATTTTGTCAATATTTTTTGCTAGTCATTTGAATGGCCAAAGTGCCACTTTTAAATCCACACCTAATGTAGGTTACCACGAGTCAAGAGGAGTGGTTGGGTCCATTTGGTAGTGACTCCTGAAGAAACGAAATGTTTCTAACTACAAAGCCTTGCTAGCTTTCAGCCCTCAGCTGATAAGCAGCTCACGTACCTATTGAGAGCCTTACCCAGATCATTCTAGACGACAAGAACCCTGCTCGCGAAAGATCCCACCATGAACCTTGAAAAGGCGATTGTCGAGATTCGAGAGGAAGTCGAGGCCAGAGAAGATCTTGATCACAAAGATGGTTCTGACCAAGCCCTCTATGGCAACAAAGAAAAATCCAAGAAGCAGTTTAAACCTAAGTGGGAGTGATCTTAGTAGGAGGTTCAAAATATTATATAGCCTTCATTGATGATTATAGCAAATTTGCCAGAGTGTATTTTATTCAGAATAAATTTGAAGCACTTGATAAATTCACAGAATATGTGAATTGGGTTCAGAGATGTAAATGCAACAAAGTGAAGTAGATCAGAACAGATCGAGGTGGCAAATACATCTTGAATCTCTTCACTTACTTCTGCAATGATCGTGGCATCATTCAAAGAAGAACTGCAGCCTACACACCGCAGCACAATGGTGTTGCTGAATGAAAGAACAAGACCCTAATGGAAGCAGCCAGATGCATGATGGCCTACTCGAAAGCTCCAAGGGCACTATGGGATGTAGCTACAACCGCATACATCCAGAACAGAACAGGCAAGTCTGGTGTCCCTCACATGACATCACATGAGCTATGGTGGGGTAGAAAGCCCAATTTGTCTCATGTCAGAATCTTTGGCTGTGTAGCTTATGCACATATTCCTGATAAGCTTCGAAAGAAGCTTGACGAGAAAGCCTAGCAAGGATTTCTGGTAAGATATGACAACAATTCGTCATACTACATAGTCTACATGCCAGACACGAACACTGTGAAAACAGTGAGAGATGTTAGATTCGATGAGAGCAGGACAATGGCCAATGACGATCCTGTCAGCTACGAAGTTCTGGAGAGACAATACTATGACCTGTCGCCAATGACAGAGAGAGCAGAGGACGAACACAAAAATGAAGATTTTTGAGTCGTCTCCCATTCGAATGACGAATCTGACGAAGAAAGATTCGAGAGGCAACCTGCCGCCGTAGTTCTTGTAAACCAAGATGGTGCCGGACTGAGAAGAGCAAACAAAGGCAAAGACATAACTATCCCAGGAGATCTCCCAGAAGGTCAACAAGACCATGAAGAGCGCCAACAAGATATGTGCCAGGCAGCTCAGCTTCCACATCAGAAGAGTTCTGCAGATTCAGTGGCAAACCACAAACTTTCGAGGAAGTGATTGAAAGTCTAGAAAAGGACAAATGGATCCAAGCCATGAACAAAGAGATGGAGTCCATGAGGAAGAACTAGGTATGGACGTTGGAGCCATTATCACATAAGCGCAAGATTATCAAATGCAAATGGGTTTTCAAGCTCAAAAATGGACCAGATGGAAACATCACGAAATACAAGGCAAGATTGGTAGCGAAAGGTTTCTCTCAAAGATGTGGTAACTGAAACCTTCTGATTGACTACTCTGAAACCTTCTCTCCTGTCATCAAACATTCATTCCTACGTTTGTTATTTGCATATGCAGCAGCTTATGACCTCAGGATCCACATTGTGGATGAGAAGACAGCCTTCTTGCATGGCAAATTAGACGAAGAGGTCTACATGGATCAACCCCCATGATACGTCTCGAACTCACTTCTTGACTATGCATGCAGAATGCATAGAAGCATTTACGGTCTGAAACAATTAGTCCAACAATGGTACAAGAAGAAAGATCAAGCCCTAAAATCATTAGGATTCAAGCCTCTGTTGGCTGTATATGTGGACAACACTCTAATACTTTGTAGAAGTGAGCAGCTAATTGCTGAAGTAAAGGCAGACATCTCGAAATATTTCGAGATAGTGGATCTGGGAGAAGCCAGGTGTTACCTAGGCTTACAAATTGAAAGGGACTACAAGGGAGGTAAGTTATACCTTCACCAGTCCAGACACACCCAGAAGATCCTAGAGGACTTTGGGATGCAGAACTACAAAGTAGCAAATACTTTAATGCTTGCAGGGATGGTGCTGACAAGCTACGACTGTCCAAGAACTAAGGAAGAGAGGAAACAAATGCAGCTCACACCTTACAGGAAGCTGATAGAATTACTGATGTACCTTGAAGACAACACACATCCTGATATTACTTACACAGTGTTCAGGATGAGCCAATTCTGCAAGAATCCAGGCTCAATACATTGGAAGATTGCAAAACGTATTTTGCAATATCTTCAATTAACGAGAGATTATGGCTTGTGTTATTGTCATGATGCAGGTTTTAGGATATTTTCCTACGGCGATGCTAGCTGGGCATCCCTCAAGGACGACTGTAAAAGCGTCTCAGGAGGATGCACCATCGCATCAGGAGCAGCAGTTCTCTGGGTCAGCAAGAAGCAGACTATTGTAGCCCAGTCATCCTGCAAAGCAGAATATGTTGCAGCAGCAAAGATGGCCAACAAAATAATCTGGCTAAGGTAGTTCTTGGACGAATTGGAAAAAACAAGGAACGAGCCCCTGGTCTTGCAGATGGACAACACCTCTGCAATACACCTAATAAAAGATCCCATGTTCCATTCCAGAATGAAGCACATTGCGACGGACGTCGCATCCTTTTTACGCTCACTCCATGCAGTTGCGCTAACAGATTGGACAACGATTGCAGCCACAAACTCGAAAGATTCACGAACGAGAATCTTTTGCAGTCCAGTACGAGAGAAGACAAATGACCAAAACGAGACCTTCTCCTGACCTCCACGCACCAGAGAGTACCAGCGAGATCATGCAAGTACCCAGAAGTACAGATATCTGATCTGATGGCATGACATCAGCAGATACATTTTAGGACATGGCTAATCTGCCACTCTTGTATCTCCCTGACTAGTTGACGTAGATGCTTAATCACTCTAATCTTAGATTTACATAGAGCGACTATACTTACTGGATGTTACTTGACATATAGATCTATAGAGCACACATACAATGTAATGTAGTAGTTTGATGCTAGCTTGTTGAAGAGTTGTACAGAGTCTACTAAGTTCCAAAAATGGGGCAAAAACCCTAGTTTAGGATTTACAGATGATAAACCGTGGATTTCTCTCTGTATTCAACAGATTTTGGAGCTAACAAACATACTCATGGAGAAGGACGTGTGGGATGTCGTTATAGGTGATGAGAGAAGACTGCCAAATGAGGCGGACATCAAAGTATTCGATAAGAAGGTGAGGAAAGCTTTGACCTTCATTAACTTGTCAGTGAAGGATCACATCATTACCCACATTTGTGATGTTGTTATATCCAAACAAGCATGGGATGTGCTAAAGGAGCAGTTCGAGACATCAAATCTATCAAGAATCATGTTTCTGAAGTCAAAACTGAATAGTGCCTGCATGGAACAAGGAGAGCACATTCAAACGTACATGACCAGAAGCAAGACAATGAGAGATGAACTACACTCTATTGGTGAGCGCATACATGATGTGGAGCTAGTGCACAATGCATTGTGCGGCACTGTAGAACCTTATCAGATGTTTGTGAGCAAAATGGCATCAAGAGAAATATTGCCAACTTTTGACGAGCTCATAGGAATCTTGATGCAGGAAGAGCAATGGCGAGCAACGGTGAAAGCTAGACATCAAAACACTGACGATCAGGCACTTGCGACATGCCAAAAACAAGGCAAGGGCAAGGGCTAGAAGAAGTCTAAGCAGCAATTTGCCAAGACTCAGAAAGATGAGGGATCTTTCAACAAGACCAAGAAGAAAGACACGCACTTCCATTGCGGTAAAAAAGGCCATTGGAAGAGTGAATGTCGGTAATTCCTAGTGGAATCAGGCAAAGGGAAACCAAAGCAAACATGTAACCTTGTCAATGAGGGTGAGATTGACTACTCTAGCATCTTCATATCAGCATTGTTATCTAATCAAGATGATTAAGCGTGGTATATTGACTTGGGAGCCACAAGACACATGACAGAACAAGGATTGTTCAATATCTTGAAAGTGTTGGATAATGGAACGTCCATTTCACAAGCAAATGGTGATGTGTGCAAGATCAAGGGGATAGGCACCATTTCAACCCAACTACCTGATGGAAAAAGTAGAATGATCAAGGAGGTACTTCACGTACCAGGTTTAAAGAAAAATCTACTTTCTGTTGGCGTCATTACTGATCAAAAGTTGAAAGTAGAATTTGCCCATGATCGTTGCTTTGTGAAGGATGTGAACCAGAAGTTCAAAGTCATTGCGGATGTTATAAGCGAGCCCAACACTAAATTGTACAGGTTGAATGCTACAATCAAGGGGCAACATGAACTTGTCTCATCCATTTCATTGCAAACTGAACTGTGGCTTGGTCACTTGAACTTAGGAAGTCTTAGTTTGATGAGGAAATTGGAAATGGTGAGAGGATTGCCTACGGAGGCATTCATGAAGAAGAAGCTAAAGGTGAATCACTCGCAAATTTTTGGATGTAAGGCCTTTGTATACATTCCTAAGGAAGAGAGACATAAACTTGATGTGAAAGCTATCAAGTGTAAAATGAATCTAAGATGTATGAAGACGAGGATGCTGAGAAGATAGACACATCCAATGGGAAAGATGGCATAGTGAGGATACCTTCTGATAATGATCCATTTATTGACTTTCCTAGTGATGGACATGAGGATACATCTCAAGATACTACTACTCAACCTCAAGACATAGGTTGGAGAGGTAGGGACAAACTCTTTGGTGCAAGAAGGATTGAAGTTGCAGGTGACAAACGCAAGGAGAAAGATGTACCATGGGATACATTTTCACCAGGAAGCTGATCACCTGACAGGAAGCTCCCTAAGTGGTTTGAGAGATTGTTGGAGAGTCATGACATGAATGACTTTCCAGGATCATCTAGCCAGGGAGAGCTACAAAGATCAATAAGAGAGAAGACACAACTTGAAAGGTATGAAGCAAATTATGCTCTCTTATCTAGTATTATTCAAAGCAAAGAACCTTCGACTTATGGTGAAGCAAAGAATGATGATATTTGGGTCAAGGCCATGGGAGAGGAGATGGAGTCAATTGCTAAGCATAGCACATGAGAATTAGTGGAACCACCAGTTGGTAAGAAACCCATTGGTTGTAAATGGGTATACAGGACTAAGTACCATGCAGATAGAAGTATAGCAAAACACAAAGCAAGATTGGTGATCAAAGGGTATGCACAAAGTAAAGGGATCAACTATGAGGAGACCTTTGCACCAGTATGTATGTGAACTTGAAGTGAAGGTCTCCTAAATTCTAAAGTCCTGACTTAAACGTTGTGTCTTTAAAAGAAACAAATCAAGAAAACACTGTTGAATAAAACCGAAAAGAACTCAAAGCTTAATGAAGTAATTCAACATTCAATCACAAAAGCATTCATTCATGAGAAGATGGGGACCCCCCCCCGAAGGATTTTTCTTTTAAATTATGCAAGATCAAATGGCCCAAGCCCAAATACATATACAGTGGTTTGGGAAGATAGATTCTTGAATCTTTACATCAATTAGATGTTAACAAATTTTGGATTTTAAAGAATCTCATACGAAGAAAAGTGGTTTCTTATGACATGCAAAAGCTTAATGATCAAGAATGGAGCATGCATGGGCATTCGACATTAGATGGCATGACATGCAAGCTTTAGATCTGACATGCAAGCTTCACATCCAACATGCAAAGTCATTAGGCTAGGGATGGAATGACATGCAAGCTTCAAATCATACATGCAAGTTTCTAAATCAGACATGCAAGCTTCCAATCAGACATGCAAGTTCCAAGTCAACATGCATGACCATTAAACTATGGATGGTGTGACATGCAAGGCCATCAAGTTATGGATGGTGTGACATGCAAGGCCATCAAGTTATGAATGGTGTGACATGCATGGCCTTTAGGCTTATGGATGGTGTAAAAGTTTGAGAGAGAGAGAGAGAGAGAGAGAGAGAGAGAGAGAGAGAGAGAGAGAGAGAGAGAGAGAGAGAGAGAGAGAGAGAGAGATGAAATAGATAAGAGATAATGAGTGTGTGTGTGTGTGTGTGGTTCCAAAATGGTTCCAATCCAAGCTTGATAGATCCTCTTCATGCCATAGCTCCAAGCTTTCTTCCAGGCACCTACACACATAGAAGCAAGAACAAGAGGCAAACCAAAAATGAATAGGAGATGAATAATGAGGGAGAGGGGCAAGTTAGTCCTTTTATAGGAAATGTGTAGCCTTGAGAGAGTGGCCAAGGTGTCCAAAATAAGTGTGAGAGGTGTAAGGGAGACTCTAGGAGAAGTAAAAGTGAGAGGGTGAGGTGTATAGATGTGAGAGGGTGTTTATCAACTAGTTAAAACAAAAGGGGAGGAGTAGGAGGGTGCATTTTCCTAGGTGTCTTATGGCTTACAAGCCATGTGGTAAAGTAGGTAAGTTACAAATTGATAAGAATGGAAGGTAGGTAGCTTAATTTGGTCTATACAATTTTACACTCCTCCAAATCATTAAGCGTTGCCCTCAACGGACATTTCTCAAATAAACATTTAAAATTTCTGGATATTCTTGGAAGAATTCTTCTTCCATCCATCTTGCATCCGTAGTAGGATAGTTTTTAAACTTGAGGAGGTATAATGTAGAAGTTATTCTCTTTCTACTAGTTCTTGTCTTGTGCATCAAGATCTGCTCAGGTTGAAGGATTTCTTTGGTTCCTTAAACTTTTGGAGGTTCGGAATCTGTAAATCCTTCAGGTTCTAGACCATTGAATTTATTTAGCAAGCTTACATGGAATTTGTTATAGATTTTCCAAGTAATAGGCAAGTCAAGTTCACATGTAACCTCATTGATTACTTTTTTGACTTTAAAGGGTCCATAATACTTTTGGGCTAGTTTTGGGTAGAATTTTATACTGCCCTTCTTTTTCATGAGCTTTTTCTTTTCAAATTTTAGGAAAACTAGTTCTCCTTCTTCGTACTTGATTGCCCTCCGACGCATATTTGCACTTTTCTGTTGTTTCTGTTGTGCACTTGCGATGGATTGTTGAACCTTCGAAAAGGTGTCTTGATAATCCTGCACAAATTCATCTGAGGCGAATATCTTTTCTTTAGTCCTTAATACAGGAGGCATAGTAGGTTCTCCATACATTACTTCAAAAGGCGCTTTACCAGTGGAATGTTGGAGAGAGGGGGAGAATAAATGACGAACACAAACAAGAAACGAACTCGAACAAGAAATGAATGAGAAGCGAACTCGAACAGAAAATATTCATGCGCAGCGGAATGAGTTATTTGACTCTCTCCGAAAGCATGACTACGCCTATCAAAATGAAGAGAACTTTAGTGATAGAAATCACAATCATTCTAGATTACGTAGCCATACATTTAATGGATGAAGCGCTAGATGAATAATTTGTCGTGAATGATTTGCGAAGAGCTAGACTGTGCTCGACTGATAATTAGTTGCAAATTGTTTGCAAAAGACAAGACTAAAAGTTGATCGTCTATTACCAGAAAGAGCAACTAGAAAGATCAGACAAAATGAAGAACAAACATAGCAATATTAACACAGATCTGAATGCAGAACAAAGAGCTGTATCAGATTAAGTATATCATGTATACAAGTTAATAATGCGGCAGAGCACAATACAATAGCGAACAAAACCGTGTGCCCTACGAAGCTTCTTTTTTTTTTTTTTTTTTTTTTTTTTTTTTTTTTTTTTTCTGTAATGAGGAACCTAAAGATGTCCATAAAACTGCCTTTAGGACTAACTCTAGTCCTTATGAATTTTTAGTGGTGCCATTTGGTCTTACTAATGCTCCCGCAACATTCAATAGAATGATGGAACGAGTCTTTCGACCCTTTCTCATTGGTAATATTGGCTTGCTTGAGTTGATTCTTCTTCTTGAAGCAATTGGTGGCATAATGGTCTTTCTTGCCACAATAAAAGCACTTGATCTTCTTCTTCTTGAGCTGGGATGATGAAGCATTAGAGGAATCATCTTCCTCCTCATCTTTGTCTTTGGATTTGACTTTGTCCTTGCTTGAGGATTGTTGATGTTGGTTCTTGCTCCTCTAGGCATCCCTCCAAACCTCCCCTTCACACTGCCAACTTTTCACTCTTCAACCCCTTCATGCCATGTGTCCCATTTTGTGCAAGGCCTTTACTTGTGACTTGACTTGGGATGGCACCCTTCCCTTCTTAGAAAAGATGTTTTGGGTCATGGGTACAAGGTGCCACATCTTTCCTTGTTGCACTTGTGGGTGGTTTAAATGGGGTAAGTATTTCAATGGATTTGCATTGCCTTGAGAGATTGCCTGTTGCCCAAGTTCCCACTTGTCAAAAAATTTTTTTGGTCCCATAATTCGTTGCCCGCTTCGATTTCCTTATGGCATCTGCAACTGTTGCCGAGCAGGCAATCGGTTCCTTGAAAACACAATAGGCAATTTTTTATATTCCATTTCTAAGGCCTCAAAATTTGCTCTAAGCACATTTTGGGTGGGCTGGGACCCCTATCTAAAGGCAAATTTGTGCCGATTTCACCATTAATAGCCGGGTTTTATATGCCAATTTTTACAAAATTATGAAATCGCTTTAAACATAGCTCGATTTTTCGTGCGAAAATATCGGCTAACATTGGCGACTTCACTGGGGAGTGTGGTCACCACACGGACGGACCGATCCAGGTTGCTCTTTTTGCATCAGCTCCTGGTGATGAATCTCATCTAGTGGGCTCAGCACCCTTATTGGATGACGCTAACCACATAATCTGGTATGATATCTTCAATCACTTCCTTCTCAAAGGCCATTGATTGAGCCCTTAGGATCCACCTGCAACTAATTGGTCTCTTAACTGCAACATCTTCAAATAATTTGGTGCCTTCATACCTACATTGAAACCCACCCGTGACCTAAATGGCAAATGCTCCCGATCCCATCAAATTTAAGAAAATTCCCATACCCATGCATGGAGGGATATGCAAATGCAATTCTCAGCGTTATTGGTGGAATGACATGGATGCAGGTCACCAGTACTATGTCTAACATTGTGTGATTGATGTGTGTACATGCATCAATTTCAAGGAGATGTGGTTGATCAGATTTGGACCTATGAAGTCATGAAAATTTCCATCTTTAATACCTATTTTCTGGTCTGATCAACTAGGAGGTCTAAAAATAACTTGTACACTACTCATCAAGAATTTTCACACATATTGATGACTAGAGTTGCACTCGTAACACCAGTGTGTCACTCAAAAAAGCCTTGATCATAATGAGATATCTTAGTTGGAAGCATTGGACTGAATCTAAAGTGTGCAATTCAAAAAATCTACCAAAAATTTTCTATCCTCACAAATTACCATAGATCCGATCTGGAGCCATCAAGCAATGTCAAACTGATTTTTTTTTCTAGTGCTTTATCCATTGGGCAATGGAGTCACTCCCCTCCCCACTGCAATGTTTTCATTCCCGAATTTTGTCTCTCTAGCACCCCTGATATGCTTCTACATCAATCACTTGTATGCCCATTACAATAATACATGATGCCCTATGCAACTCAAAGTATATGTGGAATGCATGGATATGGAGTCTCGCTGCACTAGCGGACAATTGGATCTTCTGATTCTAGACACAGAGCTCTTCTCGCATGCAGACGGAGTTGCTGTCTGTAATTTGTCTTGATTGCTTACTAGCACCAGACTTCTGTGTATTACACTATGTGCTATCTGGTCTGATCTATGTGTCAAGTATAATCTGGTAGGTACAGTATCTTTGTGTAAATCTAAGATTAGAGTGATTAAGCATCTACAACTAACCAGAGAATTACAAGAGTGGCAGATTAGCCACAACCTAGGGAGTATCTGCTGACGTCATGCCATCAGATCAGATTATTGTACTTCTGAGTACTTGCGTGATCTTTGGTGGTACTCCTTGGAGCGTGAGCGCTGAACCAGTTTCGTTTATCTCGTCTGTCTTCTTCTGCACTGGACTGCGAAAGAATCTCGTTCGTGGATCTTTTGTGTTCACGAACCGTTCGTCTTCGTCTCCGTTGACTTTGTTCGCAAAACTCTTCGTGTTTCATGTCTCTAGATGTTCGAGTTTGCGAACATCTTCGTCAGGCGAAGGGCTGAAAGCTAGCAAGGCTTTGTAATCAGAAACATTTTGTTCCTTCAACTACAATGATTATCAATCCCTTCTGCCTAATTTGGGTCTTAAAACAAGAAAGATAATCTCAAGAAGTGCCCACAGTCTCTGCTAACAAGCAAAATACCAAGCTGTTAAAGCTGTAAAACAAGCAGCAAAAGAAAACAAAGAACTAGTTAACAGATTCTAAGACTAAGAATTTATCGCTCGTTGTCGCTTGTACTAACACACATCATTTATCCCTGTAGCTGCAACAGTCAATGCTCAGATCTCTGCAACTGTTATCTAAATATTTTAAATGTTCTAAGTTCCTCTAGACCTGCTCATAATAGTTACAAAATAACTTCGCCAAACTATTCCAATCACCACCACACCTATATTTGAAACCGTACTGACCACACATCAACAATCTCATGACCTGAACCACCCTCATCAGACCTGAAACAACTCATCTAACTTCCACACACACATCTTCTACAGATGCTTTTTCAAATCTCAACCGACGCTTTTCTTCATATCTCAACCGACGCTTTCCTTCATATCTCAATCGACGCTTTCCTTCAAAATCTCAACCGACGCTTTCCTTCATATCTCAATCAACGCTTTCCTTCAAATCTCAATCGACGCTTTCTTCAAATCTCAACCGACACTTTCTTCAAATATCAACCGACACTTTTCTTCAAATCTCAACTGACGCTTTTTTTTCACATCTCAACCGACGCTTTTTTTTTTTTCAGATCTCGACCGACGGGTTCATGTCAGATCTCAACCGACGGGTTCGCGTCAAATCTCGATCGATGAAAGTGATCAGATCTCGACCAACGGGTTTGCGTCAGATCTTGACCGACGGGTTCACGTCAGATCTCGACCGACGGGTTTTTGATCAGATCTCGACCGACTGAAGCGATCAAATTTCGATCGACGGTTATTGGTCCAATATCGACCGACGGGGTTCCTCACCATCTCAACTGACCAACTCCATGCCACACCACAAAACTTTCAAACGACACCTCTGATTGGCATTTCGACTAAACCACCATCTTCCCAAAGCCTTAGAGGCTGAGAAAAAAAAATGGCATGAAAACCAAAAAGAATTTTAAAAAATAAAACTCATACTAATAGAAAGCCCTTTTCATACTGAGTCTCCACCTTCACTTCCTTCAATACCCTAAAAAAAAATAAAAAAAGAAAACCCTAAAAAATCTAAAAACACCCGAAATACATACCCAACACAAAAATGACACAACAATACCCGATGGCCAACAATACAAATCTTGAAATCCTAGAAGATTATCCATACAAGATCAGGTCCCCTGTAGCTGAACAAATCAAACGTCATAGGTTCTACCGAATGCGGGCCCAAATACACGAGCCATCCACAAACCCATTCGAGAGACAAGAATCTGAGAGAGCTGAGTCTTCACGAGCACGAGCACGAGTCTATTCTTATGGTGCTGACCCCTCCCAGGCCAAAACCAACCTTAATGGTGCTTCTGCTACCCACGGTGCTCATCTTGAAAGACGTACACCCAAGTTAAATCTACCAAAGTAGTTCGGACCCTCAAAGTTTTTTGCAAATCTTTGAGAATGCATGTGATGTGTATGGCGAAACATCTCCCGCTGCTATGGTCCAATTGTTTTCAATGACTATGATCGCTAAAGCACGTGATTGGTTTTTCAACCTTGATCGTGAAAAAAAGATAGACTAGTCAATTTTAAAAGAGTCCTTTGTCAAGCGTTTTAAGCCCTTTCGCTTGATCGAGAGCCCTTTTGTCAAATTGAGAACATCAAAATGACAAAAGACGAATGCGTACGAGACTATTTTGAGCATTTCAAATGCCTCAAAAGTCAAGTACAAGAACAGCCCTCTAAACAGATGCTCATCATGTGGTTCTTAGTCGGCCTTCCAAGATGGATTAGACGCGAGCTTAAATCCAATGATGAATATATGAGCCTAAAGTTAGCTATGTCTGATGCCATCAAAGAAGAAGACGAGGGATCAGATGTTGACGAATCCAAAGAAAGAAGAGCACCACGTGCTGTTGTCCATGAGTCAAAGCCGATCGAGGACACCCGAGATCAGCTTTGAAAATCACAGCTGGAGTTGCTTAATAAGCAACACCAACTTCAAATGGAGAAACTCACCAATGAGTTTCAAACTACCCTAAAGTCTATCCAAAGCAGTATGCTTGGTCAGCCAAACACTACACAGGTACCTTATAGACGAAAACCAATATGGTGCCCACATTGTCGGGCTACGCATCCTACTGATGCTTGTCCTTCATATTGGCCTATCCAAGCACATATAGTTCAACAATATGAAGAACAATCATCACAGTCTATAAATGCCTTGACTTATCATGAATATCCACCTGAAAGTCCAGAATCATTAGCCATACAAGATGGCTATGCTGTTATACAAGGGCCATTGTACACCAGATGTTTCATCTGTGGTGAAACTAGCCACTTCATGGTTGATTGTCCAGTCAAGACCAAATACCATGAAGAGTGTCTCGACTGTATCAAAAAACATAGTTTCAAAGACTGTCCGAAACAACCAACTACGATCCTACATGCCCGTCATGTCAGTTATGAATCATGATAGGATCCTCACGACAACAACACGAGCACCATGGCAACCAACAATTAAACTTGTTGCTCAATCGAGAAGTTTCTTGCAAACTTCTACATTACCTCACAATACACCAGCTCCATAATGCAAAAGACACTAATATGAAATGAGTCCTTGTCGAAAGATAGTGAAACCGATATTCCGTCATCTGCTACAATGTCCAACCAAGAGCAACCTCCATAGGGAATTGATAGTTTTTCTCCCCTTCTACAACCTCCAATCTATTTGTCTTTCCACATGATGATAAGATTTCCAAGGTGCAAATACACAATAACTCTAGGATTCAGAAATCCAGATAGAGATTCGGTTCTGAATCTCTTGTTTAAAGAGGTCCTCAGGACATAGTACCTCAACCATACCTGCATCTCAAGATATATCTTACATCATCTGCTATCAATGATGGTAGATTTTAGTCTCACCAACCCTACCTTGTTTTGACAAGGGCATGTGAGAGTAAGTCTTCTTACCCTACAAACAAAGGGAAATATTGCAATTGTAAAGATACATTATCAATGTTGATGAATGCAAGTTTTGTTCGACAAATGCTATACAGTTCTCACTCTCTGTAACATTTGTTTATTTTCTTGTTTCTCTTCACCTATTTTGTGTGATTGATTTTTGCATGAGGAATCGCTACTACATGAGAGTCTTCTGTAGAGCGTCTCCAGAACACATTTTCATTCATCTATCTATCTTTAGATCCCCTTGTACAACAGTTTAGGATTTCTGAGAAATATGAGAAATCCATGTCAAATTAGAGTTGATTCCTGCATCTCATTGCCATATTAATTTTTTAGTCAACTACAACAAGATCAAAACAAATTTAGTTAAAATTTGTTCAATCTTTAGTCCAGTCACATGTTCAATGTGTTTCAGCTACGTGTTCCACACGCCAATCCAATCATGAGCATGAACAGTTACAAGCAAAAACATCCTTACCAACAAATTTTTGGGGGGGAGAGAGTGGATATGCTTGGATCCACTAGAGCAGTTACGCTGCCAACAACAACAAAAGCAAGATCGACAACCAAGGGCACAAGTCAAAAATGAAAAAGAAAAGGCTTAAGAAGACAGATGGACAATTTAAAGTGACTCAATTAGAAGAAGTATTCCAGTCACGACGAAGATCCTTCAGAAAGAGAAACACAAGCATTGGAAAATCAGTCTCCGTCAACCGATCTCTCGCCATACTTATGCGCCCATTCTCATGCCTATCGTTCGCACCATCTACTGATGTCACCACCTCCACCCTTCCTTCCACTTGTCTGTTTATCATCAGTTTACTGTTCTTCTGAGAAATTCCTGGTTTTTGATAGTCTTACCAAAGCAGTTGATAAATCATTGCAAATGTCTTGTGGAGACCAACTACCACCTACAATGGATGATCAGCCAAACGAAGATCTAAGAAGCAAGCGAAGAAGCTAGAAGACATAAGAAATTAAGCAAAGAAGCTGAGGAGGAAAGGATCGACAGACATTAAAAAGTAACCAATATTACTTATGTTTGGGATGGGTAATGTTAATAAATTCAAAACAACAATCCGGCCTCTATCGAATCGAATGAAGCGCGTTCTACAGATGAGATGTTATCAGAGTAGTACAACAATACTACACTCTGGTTGATTAAGATGTCAACAGAGAATCGAGAATTGTTCGATGTATTTGCGACTATGCAGATAGTTAATTAATTGCGTTCGCGAACTATTCGTTTCTAGACAGAAGTCCACCCAACTTAATCGTTAAAGAGCACGAAGAGTTTTAGAACACGTTAGAAACTTATGTCAATGCCAATCAGGAAAACAGATCAAAGACTCAATTCTTCAGACAAGGACTGTCATCTCATATGTATACATATAGCTTTATTCAATGATCGTGCTAGACTGTACCAAAGATAGTCATTATTCGAGTGCCAAAAAGAAAGTATTCGGACAGACGAATAAGATGCTTTTAAGACAGTTCTTTAGAGCATGCTTTACGAAAACACAACAAATGACTGTAATGCACTAGAGCGTCTGTCTGATCAGAGAGTAATTCATGAAATGTATTAGAGATTGTTAGCAGACTCAAGATCACTCACACTCAGCAGTGCAGAGAACAGAGATAAGAGAGAATAACTCACAGAACTCTATTCACTTCTTCAATCTCTTACATAAGCATAAACTCTTCTCTTTCGATGATCGAGACTGAAGTGTGAGATCTATATATGTTCTACACGGCGAACAAACACACATCTAAAACAACAGGTGCGTCGCTCCCGCGAAAGGTCTAGTTAAGAATTAGACTGAAAATATGTTCAACTATACCATAGGAGGTATACTTAACTATGAGTTAAAGTTATTCTAGTTTAACATGTCTTTTCGTATCTAGTCGTTTCGTATGGACAACCTAGTAAAGGTTATCCAAGACAATGTCTTTTCTTTTTGTCTTGTCCTTAATTACAAGGCAAGTATTTAGGAGATATATTCTCGAAAAATGACTTAGGCCTCTTCATGATTTATACTTAACCAGCTCATATCTTCATTTTCGAGTATATCATGCCATATTTATGTTGATATTCAATATTTAACATTTTTGTGGCATCACAGAAACTATCTTGGTTTACAAGAACTGCGGCGGCAGGTTGCCTCTCGAATCTTTCTTTGTCAGATTCGTCGCTCGAATGGGAGACGACTCAAAAATCTTCGTTTTTGTGTTTGCCTGCTGCTCTCTCTGTCACTGGCAGCAGGTCACAGTACTGTCTCTCCAGAACTTCGTAGCTGACAGGATCTTCGTTGGCCATTGTCTTGCTCTCGTCAAATTTGACATCCCTCACTGTTTTTACAGTGTTTGGGTGCCATTGCCAGGGATAGTTTAGGAAAGTTATAAGAAATCTGACAAATCCATCTCCATCTCTAGTGTATGTCAGATAGAGAATCCAGATTAGAACGATACTGTAAGCTTAGAGAGAAATTTTTACAAAGACAAAGTGAGAGTACTAGTCGAAGAAATCTAGACGAAATCACTGCCCAGTTACTTGAACTCCTAATTAGCTTCGGTATGGAAGATCCTGCTACACGTTTCACTTCTATCTCTAAAATTAAATATGATTATTTTAAAAGGACTTCTTCCGATGATGCAGATAGCTATGTCTCACAATTCGAGTCAATCGCTAATGCGAATAACAAAGGAACTGACGTAGACAAACTACGAATTTTTCCTGGTCTGCTAAGAAAGCAGACACGCATATGGTACAACCAAGTTGAACCAGGCCATGTAGGAACCTGGTACTTGCTGAAAGATGCGTTTATGAACCAGTTCAGAGAGATCGGTTACAAATCTAGAATTCTTGGACGTCTGAACAATGTTCAGAAGAAGAGTAAAGAATACCTTCGCAAATATACACAAAAGGCTAAAAATCTCATAGGAAAACTAACCGGTGTATATCCCATAGATATGTAAATCGAATGGTTTTTGGTTGGTTTACCACCAAAGATTGATCGGTATTGCAAACAAGGGGACATGACCTCCTTAGCAGCAGTAATATCTAGTGCCGAAAGTTTTGAGACCTCGAAACTAGCATGAAAGTGACGATCGTCTAAGAAATCTCGAAAGTCGAAGACTGATTCTAGTGACAACGATGATGATTTAGATTCTGATTCAAGTACCAGTTCTTCAAGCTTGAAATCTGAAAGCAGCGATTCATCAGAATCAGAAGTTGACAAAGGAGAGAGAAAGAATAAACGACGAGCTAAACAAAAGGATGACACGAAAGTTGTCGAGGATAAGTCGTCAACTTCTAAAGTTGAAAAGCTTTGGAAGAGTAATATGGCTGACCTTAATAAAAAATTTAATGACTCGAAAGTGCAAATATTTGAAGTTGCAAATAAAAGACCAAAAGCGTCTTCTTCCAACTCAGGAATGTGGTGTACGAAATGTGGAACTTTTGGATACACTAAGGAAGACTGCACTACTATGAATGTCAAATACATTGAAGATCCTGCCCAGGAGGTACTTTTTATTTTTCAAAATGATGTGACTACTAACTATGTACATGGTACTGCAACATCAGCCTAGTAGGACAAACCCAAGTTCGCACCAAGAAGACATAATCCTCCTGAATTTGTTGGACCAGCGAAGTCTCAAATCGCGACTAACTAGTTTCGGACAACTGCTACAACTGTGGAGAGCCGGGACATTTTTCTCTTGACTGTCCTCAATCGCAAAAGCCGATTGGTTATGTACCATTATGTTCGAATTGTAGAGAGCCTGGCCACAAGCCATGACCCAAATATCAGTATGTAGCAACACTAGCTGCTGCAGACACAAAAGTGAAAGCTGCGACTAATGTTGTTGTGTAGAGAATTGACGTTATTGAAGGAAAACTGGCAAAGACAGAAGATCAGTCTTGGCCAAGTGACATGGAGATATTATTTAAAGTCACAACGAGAAGAAAAGCTCCTCAAAACCTGATCAGAAATCTTTGACAAAGCATAAAAAATCCTTGAAGAAGAAATCCTCTAGCAAAACAACAAACAAATCTACGACTAAAGAAGATCTCAAAGATGACCCTGACTATGACCGCAATGCTACGAAGTTATTTGCAAAAGATATCTCAACAGAAGCAAAAGAAATCATCAACACTGGACTTCAGACAGCTGCTGGAGAAAAGGTGGTCACTTTCGAGGAAGAGGACGAAGAAATCGCGAAGACGAAATTGCCTAGTGCTGTTATCGATAATCCAACCTTGAAATCGAAGACGAAAGAATATGACATCGTGACTGATATTGGATCCCTTCATCCGAACATTACTTTTGAACAACTGTTGGCAAATAACACTGCGGGCTCGATGCACATGATGAATACCTTCAGGCCCTTCTTTGAATTGATGACCTCACACATCAAATCCAAGTTGTGCATGCCTGCACCAGAGCCTCAGACCATTCAGAATTCTTGGAGGCTATCACAAAGATTGACAAACTCGAACAGGAGCTCTCAGATCTTAAGCAACAAATGGAAGATCAGAAGCTGGAAGCTGAGTTGCAAACTCAGGATTTGGCAACTACATCTACACAGCCAAAGCAAATGCGGTGAAATCAGTCGAAGGTATGTGCTGACAGATTCCGTGCATTTTCTGAACGCTTCTGGAAATGGTGTCCACATGTTTTTAATATTGAGTTGCAATGGCGTGTGGATTACATGATGCTACCAGGCGCAGTAGGCATCACCTTCGACGAATGGAAGCGACCTTGGGAGAAGGACGACTTTCTCTGGTTATGGGCCCAGCTCTCTATCGAGCAGAAAAGATGTCTCTGCTGGGGCATAATCTAGGGTAAGTTCCAGGTCATACCTTTCAGATCAGCAGTGTTATACATAGGCTCTTCGGCTATGTATGCTCTCAAATATATTCGAATCAAGGAGCTTCAATTTTTGCGGAACGAAGATAATAAAGGACATTTTTGGAAGCGAAAGTTGCAGTTTCAATTGTATAAACCACAAGCTATTGCAGATTTAGGTGCATTTGACGATGCAGGTTTGCTGATTAATATAAATATGGCTTATTCAGAATTATTCAGTCTTCATGTGGATTGGAAGCGAAACCTTGCAGAATATTTTGCGGAGATTCGCCATAATTTGCAAGATAGCAGGAAGTCATTCCGTTATAAGCAATTCTGTACATATACATTTTGGCAGTTTGGTACCTTTGCGGCAAAGACATTATTTTTTGTTCAGGATCTTTATGTTAAAAACAATTTTATTAGATTTTTCGATCGTTACTGTAAAGAAATCACTCTACGTAGTGATTCAGATGAAGATACCAAGTTAACCCAGAAGCTGTTTGATGGAACATTACTCCAATTAAGTTAGAAGAATTCGGCAACTTACCAGTTGGCCGCTATACAAAATCAAAAGAAGACTTGCTTTTGATCGAAGCTCAACAGAACTTGGAAATTGCTCAGAAATTATATGAAGAACTGAATCAGTCATGAATATTCATTCGTGTCTTTGTCGTGGTGATGTTTCTATGGGCTGCTGACTTTTTGAAGTTTAAAGATGTTTTAAAGTTTGATTCCAGTTTTCATCAACAATTCAAAGATCAACTCAAAACAACCTATTCAATTAAAGAAACAGCAAGACACATATTCTCTAAGACAAAGAAATATCTAAAGGACGAAATACACGAAGAAATATCTTTTCGCCTCAACAAAAATCTGACGAACAAGAATGTTTCTAGAATAATCCTCAAAATAAAGCTGATATGTTCACGAGGATATTTCACATTTAAGGAAGGAGATATGTGATGCCACAAAAATGTTAAATATTGAATATCAACATAAATATGGCATGATATACTCGAAAATGAAGATATGAGCTGGTTAAGTATAAATCATGAAGAGGCCTAAGTCATATTTCGGGAATATATCTCCTAAGTACTTGCCTTGTAATTAAGGGCAAGACCTTTAAAAGGAAAAGACATTGTCTTGGATAACCTTTACTAGGTCGTCCATACGAAACGACTAGATACTAAAAGACATTTTAAACTAGAACAACTTTAACTCATAGTTAAGTATACCTCCTATGGTATAGTTGAAGGTATTTTCAGTCTAATTGTTAACTAGACCCTTTCGCATGAGCGACGCACCTGTTGTTTTAGAGGTGTGTTTGTTTGCCCCGTAGAACATATGTAGATCGCACACTTCAGTCTCGATCATTGAGAGAGAAGAGTTAATGCTTATGTAAGAGATTGAAGAAATGAATAGAGTTCTGTGAGTTATTCTCTCTTATCTCTATTCTCCGCACTGTTGAGTGTGAGTGATCTTGAGTCTGCTAACAATCTCTAACGCATTTCATGAACTACTCTCTGATCAGACAGACGCTCTAGTGCTGGCCCAGAGAACTACTGCTCCTGATGCGATGGTGCATTCTCCTGAGATGCTTTTACAATCGTCCTTGAGAGATGCCCAGCTAGCATCGTTGTAGGAAATTATCCTAAAACCTGCACCACGACAATAACACAAGCCATAATTCCTCGTTGATTAGAGATATTGCAAAATTCATTTCGCAATCTTCCAATGTGTCGAGCCTAAATTTGTGCAAAATTGGCTCATTCTGAATACTGCATAGGTAATATCAGGGTGTGTGTTGTCTGCAAGGTACATTTGTGATCCTATTAGCTTCCTATAAGGTGTGAGTTGCATCTATTCTCTCTCTTCCTCAGTCCTTGGACAATCATCATTCGTTAGCACCATCCCTGCGAGCATTGGAGTGTTCACCCCTTTGCAGTTCAACATCCCAAAGTCCTCTAGGATCTTCTGGGTGTATCTGGACTGGTAAAGGTATAACTTACCTCCCTCATAGTCCCTTCCAATTTGTAAGCCTAGGTAACACCTGGCTTCTCCCAGATCCACTATCTCGAAATGTTTCGAGATATTTGTCTTTACCTCAGCAATTGGCTGCTCACTCCTGCAAAGTATCAGAGTGTCATCCACATATACAGCCACTATGATGATCTGTCCATCTGTAATTCTGACATACACATTGGAGTCAGCCAACAGAGGCTTGAATCCTAATGATTTCAGGGCTTGAGCTTTCTTCTTGTACCATTGTCGGGCTGACTGTTTCAGACCGTAGATGCTTCTATGCATTCTGCATACATAGTCAAGAAGTGAATTCAAGACAAATCCTGGGCGTTGATCCATGTAGACCTCTTTGTCTAATTCACCATTTAAGAAGGCCGTCTTCTCGTCCACAATGTGGATCCTGAGGTCATAAGCTGCTGCATATGCAAATAACAGACGTAGGGACGAATGTTTGATGACAGGAGAGAAGGTTTCAGAATAGTCAATACCATATCTCTGAGAGAAACCCTTCGCTACTAGTCTTGTCTTGTATTTTGACACATTCCCGTCTGGTCCATATTTGAGCTTGAAGACCCATTTGCATTTGATAGTATTTCGCTTATGCGGTAATGGCTCCAACATCCACACCTAGTTCTTCCTCATGGACTCCATCTCTTCATTCATGGCTTGGATCCATCTGTCCTTATCTGGACTTTCAGTCACCTCCTCGAATGTCTTTATCTTGCTAGCGCTCTTTGTGGTCTTGTCGACCTTCTGGGAGATCCTCCTGGAACAGCTATGCCTTTGCCCTTGTCTGCTTTGCTCGGTCCGGAACTTTCGTACTATACCAACAGGTTAATATAGATTTTATAGTAAATAATGTTGTTCCCACAGAGGACGACGTTAGAAAGTTATGTTTTTGGTACAATTTCTGACAAGTGGTTTCGAGTGTTATTCTGGTTGTCGACAAACATTAAAAAGTAACCAATATTACTTATGTTTGGGATGGGTAATGTTAATAAATTCAGAACAACAATCTGGCCTCTATCGAATCGAATGAAGCGCGTTCTACAGATGAGATGTTATCAGAGTAATACAACAGAACTACACTCTGGCTGATTAAGGTGTCAACAGAGAATCGAGAATTGTTAGATGTATTCGCGACTGTGCAGACAATTAATTAATCGCATTTGCGAACTATTCGTTTCTAGACAGAAGTCCTCAACAACTAAAGCCCAACTTAATGGTTAAAGAACACGAAGAGTTTTAGAACACGTTAGAAACTTATGTCAATGCCAGTTAGGAAAACAGATAAAAGACTCAATTCTTCAGACAAGGACTGTCATCTCATATGTATACATACAGCTTTATTCAATGGTCGTGCTAGACTATTCGAGTGCCGAAAAGAAAGTATTCGCGACAAACGAATAAGATGGTTTTAAGACAGTTCTTTAGAGCATGCTTTACGGAAACACAACAAACGACGTTGTAGCCCAACCATCTTGTGAAGTAGAGTACGTAGCAGCAGCGAAGATGGCCAACAATTATATGGATTAACATGTCTGAGTACTGATATTGATGGTTGTTGTACAGATAGAGACATTAGAATATCATATCTAAGTTCTTATTGAGTTTTCATCTTCTACATGTAGTTGATGCCGCGATTTCTACATTTGTAAACATGAGAGGAGTTAGAAACTCCAAAAGGGAAGTCTAAGGAATGCCACGTATTATTGAAAAAGTTGTCGGATTTTGTAAATCCGATGGACTTTTTGGTCCAATTACCTTACCAATAATGTGTAGTTAACAAGAGACTATTATGACGCATGCAACTGTGACTTCAAGAACTCGTGGCACTCATTAACTAACTTTTCAAATTTTAACATGAGATTATGTCTCTCATTTTAACTAGCGAGAGAAGAAACATAGTATCTTGGTACGCCATGGAAGACGGAGAGTATCTTATAACTTACATAGTCAGATGGATTTAGCTGATTTTTTCTGATTTGTCTATTGATATTTATGGAGATGTCTAAGTTTCATCTACATATTGTGCTCCCTACTGAGCACACTCCGATATCCAAAAGAGGAGCTGTAAAAGGATCCACTATTTTTTCACTTGAGATTATGGCTCACAGATAATTTGGATGACGGAAGTTTGTACCCATTGGATCTGAACTCAATGCAATATCCACAATTTCAATCCCTCACACAACTCATAACATTTTTGCGTGAAAGACAAAACGGTTTACTGGGTTATTGTGAAAGATTGAGGACTTATGGTGTTGCAAACTTGGTTAAAAAATCCAAAGCTTAGTTTTCTTGCTGACTATAGAAAAAAAGAGATCACATTATTACAAACAAAAGAAGAGAATGCATGTTTGCTCTTCTCCATAATCAAATATTAGAACCATCTATTTAAATTCGTGATTGTACTCAACAAATATAGTTATCTGGTTCAAGGAACACCATTGGATGAAGTTGAATCAATTGAAGACCTGCCTACAAATTGCTTTGAAGTAAACCAATTCACAGGGAAAAAGTCTTGAATGATGTTCCACAATGACTGAACACGTCCTTGGAAAATCGATGAGGCAAAGAAAATCAAATTGTTGTGACCAATACCTCCAATATAGTAGAAGTTATATTCCAAATCTTCTTAATGAGCTCCTAATGTATTTCAAAATTTCATCATGTCACTAAATTTTCAATTGTGTGATCCCCTGCAAAGGACTTTTTCAATCTAAATGAATGGATGCATTGGTCCGCATTAAGCCCACAAAATATTTTCATATATCAAAATACCAAAAAAATGGACAATGACAACTCATTATGTATGCAAGGTAGTTCACTAACTAATGGGACAATACATGTCTCATGCACTTAATCATGAATTGTTTTGCATCTTATGGTAGGACATACCTCCATGATAGAACTTGGCAATTATTCTTGTGTGGAGAGTGTGATTCATTCTTGGAGCTTGGAACTTTGATTCTTAGGAGAGATGTTCAAAGTTCCTCTATTCCAACTACCAAGGGGGCCCATTGAGCCATGCTAGCCTACAAATTGTTTATTCAGAGTAATTTCCAAGTTTTGAAGAATTGAGCCTCCCTTAAGATTTTTGCAACTTAAATAAACTACCAAATTGTATCAAGCAAGTAAAATAACTTAGTTGAATAGGATAAATTTTTGCTGACCATGTAGCTAACTAGTAGAGTATGTAAAAGTCCCTTGGAGACATTTGTCTAGGCTCATTCTAGACTTACAATGACGACAAGTCTTTGAGTCTATATGAGTTTTGGTGTGCATAGGTTAAGTTTATATGAGTCTTTGAGTTTATTTGAGTCTATATGAGTTTTGGTGTGCATAGATTAATGTTGAAAAAGGTCTTTTGCCTTTCATGTGCACTTGGGATTCCCACCTTGTGACACATGAGATGGCATTATCTCTCTTGGGGAGTCTTATTTCCATTTGTGACTTAGAGTGGTGCAAATGATCTCACACTCATCGAATGGTTGGAAATGCATGGAATATATTATCATGGTATTTCTGTCATCATGAAGAATTCCCAATTCTTGAATGGGAGCAAAAAGGGGGGGGGGGGGGGGGGGGGGGGGGGTGATCCTAAGTCACCTTTGAGAGTAGTCTCCTATTCCTCTTCACCATGGAGGCCCAACTCAAATGCTTTTATTGTGGGCCACCCTCATTGATTGATAAGCTTATTTCTTGATGTAGGGACCCCTAATGGTTGGGAATCCATGCAATATCCAATGCTCGGATGAGGGTCGTAAGTCAATGTTGAGGATAATCTTCTATTACTCTTGAGTCTTTACCATGAAGGGCCCACCGTCATTGACGATTGAGCTTACTTCTTAGCCAAATTGAGGGTGTAGATATATATTAGTTTTCATGGTATATTCTACATCACTTGATGAGAGTGGGGGATAGTGAGAAATACTTTTCTCCCTCGTTGACAAGGTGAGTGGATTGTGGCATGCTCATTGACAAGCTAACTTGCAAGTAGGTACTTCACAAGGTGAGTGGCATACTCATTAACAAGCTAACTTGCTAACGGACAAATCACAAGCAATGGAAAAATTACAAGCAAGCCTATTATAAAGCATAGTCTAAGTTTCACCCTTTCTAAGACATATGCTTGTTGTATTATAATAGGAAGGAAACTTCAAAAGATTTGATGAGGTAAGCAATTCAAATTTGAAAGTAATGTTTGAGTTGCCCTTTCAATTTGATGTGCAACCTTGTCTTTTAAATTGAAGGACATTTGTTTATCTATAACTTTCATGTAAAATTTAAGTTCAAGCTACTCTCAATTTAAAAATGTGATAAGGTTCCACCCTTTCTAAAGTTAATCTTGTTATACTGCAAGAGGGGAAAAAATGTTGATGTTGAATGAAGTTTGGATTTTTTAAGTTTGAAAGTAATGTATAAGTTTTACTCTCAATTCTTTTTTGCCTTTCTTTGCAAGTTTGCAAGCCTCAAGGCAATAAAGCCTTTGACGTGGATGCAAAACAAATTCATATTCTAATTTTGAACAAGGATCTAAATTTGCAGCCAATAAAATTCTAAAGACAAATTCATGTCTCATTATTAAAAGTTAGTAATGGGGTCCTCAAATTGGATTTCAAGTTTAGACCTTCCATTCATGGAAGGTCCCAGGTTCAGTTGGTTGCCTTGGCATCCAAAGTTTCTTTGGTCCCAGGTTCGAGCCTCCCCTTGGAAACCAAGAAGCATTCATGGAAGATTTTAGGACAAAATCAAGTCTCAATATTACAAACTAAGCAATGGGGTCCCTAAATAAATGTCAGCTCTCCGTAGTCACTTTGTGTATACTTAAGGAAGAGCTTATTCCTCATCACGATTGAGGACTCTTCATGAGTTGGAGAGCAAGCTTGGAATTCGACATGTATCCCTACCTTTTAGTCTGATGGGCTTCTTTTTTCTTTACCTTTCACCTGACATGTATATTTCAAGGGCATCTCTCAAACAAAATATGTAGGAACCTTATAACCACATATATTCATGGTCTTGTTATACCTAACATGACATTTAATTTTCTAAAGTTACATTTATATAGTGAGTATGATTAACAAATGGAAATTAAATTGGTTGTTTACTATTTCCAAATGTAGGTAAAGTAGGAACATTTTCCTACTCGAACCGATTTATAACCTATTCATAGAGAAATTTGGCAGTAGAACGAGCGTCAGCATTGCGAACAGCTCTTGCTTCAGCCCATTTGGTGCAATAGTCCGTAGCTACTATGATGTAATGAGATTGTGTGTGTCGAGCAACAAGACTAATAGGTCCGACATAATCAATTCCCCATTTCTGGAAAGCTTGATCAGTGGTTACAGGGTGTAAAGGCATGTACTTTATTTTTTGAAAGCATTTTGTGCGTTGGCAGACATCACAAGCCTTAGTGTAATTGTGCGTATCCTTGAAGAGTGTTGGCCACCAAAAACCGGCCAAGAGGATTTTCTTAGCAGTTGTTTCAGAAGCGAAATGGCCTGCACCAATACCCTCATGAGTGAGGGAAATTACAGAGGGTATTTCTCCTTCAGTAGGACATCGTCGAATAATTCCATCTAACCCTTGCTTGTAGAATTGTCCTACTATTAACGTATAAGGTTTAATTTTGAGGACCAATGCACGTTGTTCAGATTTAGAGAAGGAAGGATCCATCTGCCCTAAAGTTAGATATTCGGTAATTTTCTTAGCCCATACAGGTGTAGAGTCAACTTTGAAAAGGATTGCATCTGGTAAATAATCGTTGACGCCTTGATCCTAGGGGTAGGAAGGTTAGGGATTCGAGATAGACGGTCTGCTAAAAAATGCTAAACTCCCTTACGAACCACGATCCTAAACTCAAATTCTCGCAATAATAGGATCCATCTAGTAATACGGCCTATGGTGCAGGTCTTGTTAATGAGATACAACAATGCTTGATGATCGGTGAAGAATGCAAAGAATGGCGAAACTTCTGAACCGCATATACCATTGCCAAGGCTTCGCGTTCGGTAGTGGTATAATTGACTTCAGCAGGTATCAATTGTCGACTAAGAAAACGAATTGGGTAGTCCTTTTCGAATTCTCCCGATTGGGTGAGCACTGCTCCAATGGCATACTTGGATGCATCGGTATGCACATGGAATTCTTTAGAATAATCAAGAGCCCGGAGGATGGATGCATTGGTAAGGGCTTTCTTGAGTTGATTAAAGATGATGCGTTGTTCATCCGTCCATTTGGGAACTACAATTACTTTGTAGATTAAGCGTGTTTTGTTAGCAAAATAAAAAATAAAGCACCGATAGTAATGGCGTGGCCAAGAAAGGAGTAAACTTCACGTATCGTACATGGTTCCGGTAGATTTTGAATGATAAGGATCTTTTCAGGGTTAGTGGCAATGCCATTTCGTGAGATAATATGTCCTAACACAATACCATGGGCTACCCAGATCTGGCATTTTTCAGGATTAAGAGAGATGCTGAAGCGTTGACATTGGATAAATTTTTTTTTGAGAACAGACAGATGGCGTATTTCTTTGGAATGTGCTCCTAAATCGTCCAAGTAAACTTCTAAGGTATCGCCCATCTGCTGAGAAAAGGTCGTTTGCATAACACGTTGGAAGGTGCTAAGAGCATTGCAGAGACCAAAGGGCATGACTTTCTAGCAGAAGGTTCCCCATTCTGTGGCAAACGTGATCTTGTGTTGATCTTCTTCAGCGATTTGGATCATATTGTATCCGCTAAAGCCATCTAAGAAGGAGTAAGCCTCATCTCCTGCTAGATTTTCTAAGATGGATTCTCCGAAAGGTAATGGAAAATGATCACGTTCAATGACAGCATTAAGTTTCTTAAAATCAACACAGATGCGGAGTTTTCCATTTTTCTTGGGGACAATGACAATTGGGGAGACCCACTCAATATGCTCAATTTCATAGATAAATCCCGCATCTAAGTGCCGTTGTAATTCTTCTTTGATCTTGGCCTTATAGATGGGATTACATCTGTATGGACGACTCGTAGTGGGTCTCACACTTGTTTTAAGCGGGATACGATGCACAACTACTTGGGGTGAGATGCCTTTTATGTCTTTATAGGTCTAGACAAAGACATGTCGATAGGCGTCTACAACATTTATTACAAATGCCTACACATACGAGCTCTTCCATGGTCATTCCATTACTTGGGATTCACCATGAGGCTCACATGATTTCTAATTGTTGTCCTAGCTACTATTTCTCCTGTTCTCATGCTCGGCTCTCATTCTCGTCCTTCTCTCCTTCCTCAAAGACCTCCTCGGTCTAAGGTGAGAGGTGCTCTTGGAATAGCTTTAGCCCAAACCAGCCAGCAAGTCCTAGCACATAGATTCTTGATTTCTTGATCACAATAGATCTAAACACAATATGATGAGATTTTGCCAACATCTAAGATTGAAACACACTGTTGAAAAAGTATAGCAGCTTAAAATCAAGAGATCCTATCAAATTTAGGGTTTCACAAAAAATGCAAAATATTGAATCAAGCAAAATCTACATGCAAAAGCTAAAATTTAGATATCTCATCTAATAGAATGTAGCATCCACAATCATGATCAATTTTTGTCTCCACATTCCAGTAAGTGGATTAAAAAAACATCCTACTCCACGTGATTTGACCTAAAATGATGCTAGGCTCACAAAGATCCACTTTCTACACTTGAAAATGCTTGATTTGAGGTAGAAACCACTCCAACTCCTCATAGAATTGATGGCGCCCTCAAATGCACCTCTGAATTCAAAAAATACACCATATTTAGAATGAAACCTAATCTGATACCATGTGATAAAATCAGATCCAAAACATGCTCAAAGGATCATTAGATCTTTAGGCAAAATTGGGCGCACATCTAGAATCATTCATGAGCTAAAAATCATGCATCTACCATGCTAGAACTTGGAAAAACATGAAGATCTGATCAAAATCACTAATAAATGATATAGTATAGTGCCTATCCATACAAAAGCATCTATACATCATCCTTCACACGTGTGAAATCAAGTACAACAAGAAAAATCACATTCTACACATTAGAACTCAAGATATCATGAGAAATATGCAAGAGATAGACATAGAATCAAAAGAGAAAAGTTCTCCATACAAAATGACAACATGAAGATCATTTCTCCACTTTTTTACAACTATTTATACCATCCATAATGCCATTTGGCCAGTTTCCCTAAACTTGCCCTAAAATGACTTTAAATCCTCTATTGGAACTAATATCTAGGTACTTCACCGAAAACCTAGAAATAAGTGTCTGGTTTCAATGTATCTCAACTAACCAATAGTAGTAGCTCTAGATCCGACCTTATCTACTTATATACTTGCTAAAATAGTAAATAAACTATTTTTAGGCCTTATTGACATTAGAAAATGTATTTCTATGTTGAAATTTCACTTTGGCCTCCAAATTGCCAATTAAACCAACTAAACTAGTTGACATTTTTCACACTCCCTCTTCAACTAGTTTTACCACACAATTTTGATCTATCTTAAGATTGATGTACATTCTAAGAATAGACCTCCTTTCTATGGTTTTGTGATAGCTTTCATAATTGATATAAATAATAGTGTCCATGTTGGATGCTTCACTAGTTCTTATATCAATTTTACATATCAAGATGAAAAACCAACATAGAATGTAGCATAGAATCACAATGAATGAATTTTTCCATGTTTTCACCTTTGATATCTCTAGAAAATAACAGCAACCAATTAGAAATAAATGTGAGTGATAACCATTTTGTTGCGTGTATCATCCATCTTTGTCCTTTCACCAAGAAAATCCATGGATGAGCCTCCATATCCATCTTGCCATGAGATATTTTCATCACTTGATTACTTGATCATGAATGAGTGATATAATGAGCCTCCAACAGCTTCATTTCCATCAGCAAAACCAACCAAGAATGCTAGTACAACATGATATAGAACAATATAACTAGTTTCACCATATCTTGCACACGTTCACATGAAATTGCTCAAACAGGAGATATCACAAGTAAAGTAATCTTGAACAACACTTCCTTGTTGCTCCCTTGACCTTACTTGACTCTTCAATAACTTGAAAAAGCAGATCCAAAATATCTTTGCCACTACACTTGCCTTTGATGCTCTTGACTAGCTCTAAATTGCCACCCTTCCTTTTGTGTTGAATAACTCCTTGGCCTTTGCATCACTTGGGTATGATTACAGTAAAGGCCATGGAGGCTGGTGGTTGAGATCAACCTCTTGGTATTTCACTTGACCATCAAAGTCATTGACTAATACTTCTTTTCCAGATACATTCCTTGCTTCCATTCCATGAAAACCACCACCCACTTGCATAGCATCATCTATACAAGAAGATGAACCAAAACATGTGAGTAAAGCAATGTTTGTACCTTCAACTTGTTTACACTTCTCATCATATATAAGCCAAGATGGATTTTGCTTTTGCCTTGAGGATCCTCATAGAGCTTTACTTGGAGAGGCATCTCCACTATCACCATCCAAAAAACCATCTTCATCACCATAAAAAATGTTAGATTGATCAACATCAACAACATCAAGCTTATTCACATTCTAGTCCTCTTGAAAGACAACATCCTTAGAAATGTGAAATCTCTTTCACTTAGGAATGTAGGCCCTATAATCTTTTCTTATTTCACTATAGCCAACAAAAATTCCCTTCAAGAATCCAAAAGATGAGTTGACATAACAAGTACTACCAAAGATGTTAAAATGCTCCAAGCTTGGCTTCTTACCAAAAAGAACTTCAAATGAATTCTTACCCTCAAAAGAAGATGAATCACCTTGATCTTGTCCTTTTAGACCACTTGCCTTTGTCCTTGCCCTTGAACTTGAACTTATCCCTTGAGAACATAGCTTTTTCCTCTCCAACTTGAGATGTAGAAGATGATCTTCCTCTTGCTTGGAGCCTAAATTCTTCAGCCACTATCATATCTCAATTTATCTTACAATGCCAAAGTTCTCTCCTACACACATACAACAATATCCATAAACTCATTCATCTCTAGCAAAAACTCCATCCTCACCTTCCAAGTTGAATAGTTGCTTGAGGTAAGCCTATCATTGCCTTCCAACATGAAGCCACTTGAGGTTGCCATGTTGCAATGATTAATCTTCTACTTCGAACTTGTTCCAATCACTACAAGAAAAGGTGGCAAAAATTGCGGAAAAGATGGCAAAAATTACGAAAATTTTCGCAATTTTCGTCATTTTTTGCCAAACAATTGCCAAAACGGTTTCCGCAATTTTCTGGCAAATCCGCAATTTCGGACCTGCATTTTTTTTTGGCTAATTTCTAGAAATTTTTTTGGCTAAATTAACAATAAAAAAATTGCGGAAACCCACTCGCAATTTTTTGGCATAATAATTGTGGAATTATTTCCACAATTTGTTTCCGCAATTTGTTTGGGTGATATTTTTTGCCAGATTTTTTGGGCAAAAATTGTCAAAAAACATTGCGGAAATTCATTTTCGAAATTATTGTGGCAAAAATTACGGATATTTTTCCGTAATTTTTTGTGCAAAAATTGCGAAGAAAATTACAAAAATTCATAATTTATGAAAAATAAATTCGCAATAGAATATAAATTGCAAATTTATTTTCTGCAATTTTTATACACTATTTTAAAAAGAATTGCGGAATGAATTTCTGCTATTGTTTTGACAATTTTGTCAAAAAACTTGCTAATAAATACCTGCAATTTATTGGCTAAAATTGCAAAAAATATCACCAACCCTAAACCCTAAACCTCGATAGCAAGTTCTTTACCTCAGATAACGGTTGAGCTAAACATGACTGCCGTGGCGTTGGATCCTTATCTATAGTTGCACGCTACATGACATACAAAAAAGATTATGAAATTGTAAAAAAACTTATCTCTATCTCTCTAATGAGGTCCATACTTTTTATAAGGCTTTCACAATTTAGAGTATGACATCCCATGCATTGTCTTATGTCTCAAAGTACATCTGCAATTATTAGACTCTTAGAAAGAAGTGAGGTTAAATATCTTTAACTATAGATAACGGCTGAGCTGAACCCAATTGTTGTAGCATTGGATCCTCCTCTACAGCCATATGATGCATGATCAAAACTGAAATAAGAAATATTTTCTCTCTCTTTCTCATTCTGTCTTTCTTTCTCTTTGTCTCTCTCTCTCTCTCTCTCTCTCTCTCTCTCTCTCTCTCTCTCTCTCTCTCTCTCTCTCTCTCTCTCTCTCTCTCTCTCTCTCTCTCTCTCTCTCTCTCTCTCTCTCTCTCTCTCTCTCTCTCTCTCTCTCTCCATCTCTCTATGTAGATAGCTAGGACCGTACCAAGTTTCAAAAGAAAGAGATGAAGAGAGAGAAAGAAGAAATGAAAAAGCGAACTAACTTTTTATCATCTTCATCTATATATGTACAGTCTTTTGGAGTTCTTCCATTTCTTCACTTTGTCTCTCTATCTCCTTCCTCATTTTATCTACTTGGGAAGAATATTGCATCTCTTTTCTATAGACACTTAGGCCTCTTACTCTCTTTCGTCCCCGACTATTTTCTTCTAAAATCTTCATTACTTTGTCATCGAGGTTTGTTCCTGACATGTAATTAATCAAAATCTTCATTCTACACAAAAAAAAAACATAGCTAATCAAATTTACATGCAAAATCATATATATGTTCATCATTACATTTTATAAAATTAAATGTATTTAAACCATAATTTCAAAAAATATATGTTATTATATCTCATGTTTGGTGTTACCTTCAAAGTCTCAGCCACAGGTCAGGATCCAACTCACTTGTTTTTAGTTTGCCAAAACCTTTACTAGTATGAGCATCCACATAGATCTTGACAACAATTGGAGCCCTATTCTTTTCTTGTGCCTAAAATTTGGCACTCAACAATAGACAAAAATAAATGACATCATGAAAAAAGAGGTTTCGCATATCGGAGTATACAAATGCAAGTTTTGTTGTATACACATATACCAGTCTCATATTGATGTCCGCATATCCAACTCGACCAACATTCGACATCTTTTGTTGTTTTGATTTGCTGATTTTATTTTGTTGACTCAATTTCTAAGCAAATTATTGTACACACATCAAGCGAATGAATAATCAGTCAGTAGTAAGATAAATAAATCATGCACTAACTAGAGATGACCAAGCATTCAAGTCAAATTTTGGTTTCAAAAAAACATAGATAAAACAAAAAAGTGGAATACAAAGTTTTGCTTTTTAAGTATTGACGTAGAAGCTGCCATCTCTCCTTTTCCATCCACTCAGGACATTTTGGCGTTACATTTTCTGCCTCTACTTTATCAATGTCGTTCTTGAGTCTTTGTCTCAATGAACGAAAACTGGACGACAATTTGTCCTTGAAGTAATATGATGAAAACTAACGGTCATATTCTGCCTGTGATATGAAATAAAACTCATCAAACTATCTCTCTCTCTCTCTCTCACACACACACACACACACACACACACACACACACACACACACACACCCTCTCTTTCACTTGAAACTCACAACACACACACACACACACACACACACACACACACACACACACACACACATGATCTATATAAGATTCAAATAAAAGTAGAGTAGCACTAGCAATGCTTGACGAATTGCCTCGATTTGCATCTTTGGTACATCTCTACTTGTTTGATAATGTAGATTCAACTTGGCCTTTCTAGGCAGAGAGAACAAATGGATGCTATTCTCCAACAGTATAGGTCCATGTTAAACTCTTCAACGGCCTCACAACAGGGTAGTCCTCAGAGGCTCCCCACTAGTGCACATTCACATGTACCATCATAGAGGCCCTCACCCGTACCATCATAGAGGCCCTCACCACATAGGTCCACTCCTCAGACCTCCACACCTCGTGTTGCTAGGTCAGCACCACATAAGAGTCATTTAGGTGGTTGTATTTTTGCTTGTGGAGGTGACGATGATTTCGAGGAGCCTAGATATAGAGATGACTCACCCGTGCGTGATGCACCACCACCTAGTTACAATGCCCCACTTGCTAGAGCCGATCCGATATTATACTATGACATTGATACGTTAGAGGCTATAGTTGAGGATGTTAAGGGGACAGAGGTCCTAGCTTATATGAGAAAGCTCTGCCATGGGGCGTTTGATAGGAATATGTTTAGAGATTGAAGGGCTGTCCTTATTACTGAGAAGCATCGGGTCATAGATGATTTAAAGAGACGATTCCCTAATCCCCTTGAGCACACCTTCAACGATAAAGTAATGATAGATAATATGTTGATGAATGCACTACTTAACCAGTTCATGTTGATGAATGAATGCACTACTTAACCAATTCATGTTGATGAATGCTCATGTTGATGAATGCACTACTTAACCAGTTCATACACTCTTCATGAGACGGAGACCCAAGAGATGGAGGGTTAGGCATCTGCATATTAAAAATGAACAACGATTAAGATAACAATGATGAACATAAAACAATAAATTTACTATAATCACAAACCTAAACATAAACTTTATCCTCTTTTTATTCAATTTCTCTCTAATAATCCTTACCTTTGATCCACTGTTTCTAAATTTTTAATTTAAATCTTTTACCCTAAATCTCTTATATCATGTCCTCATGTACACCCTTTCTATAAATCTTTTAATCTAAACTCTAAACGCTAAAGCCCTTTTTAGCTATCTTACTTGTTTTCATGATTTTAAAATGTTTATCTTTATCAAGCTGTAGCATATGTTCTTCACATTATTTTAGAAAGTTTCAATTGAAAGAAAATACCCACAAACAAAGCAACAAGATTTTAACAAAACAAAACAACAATATTTCAACAAAACAAAGAAACACGATTCACAATAAACAATGCTCACCTTGTTTCCAAAACTTTGTTTCAAAAGCTTTACCCCAAGAAACTTTACTCCAAACTGAGGATATTGTGATAAAAGTGAGAAAAAAGAGTGTCAATGAGAGAGAGAGAGAGAGAGAGAGAGAGAGAGAGAGAGAGAGAGAGAGAGAGAGAGAGAGAGAGAGAGAGAGAGAGAGAGAGAGAGAGAGAGAACAAGCTTTATTCCAACCTTTACTCAAACTACTTTAACTCTAATGAAAGGGAAACAAAAGAGTGTCAATGAGAGAGATAAAAGGATAGAGAGTCATCAAGGTTTTCAAAAAACTTACTGTACTCCAAGCCCTACTCCAAGTTTTACACCCTTTTAAATAGCTTTACTCCTTTTGAGAAGCTTTCTTATGCTCTCTTTGAAAAGGTTTACAAGCTTTTAAATAGCTTTACCTCAAGCTTTTGAAAAGCTTTAACTATGATGAAAAAAAAAACAAAAGAGTGTCAATGAGAGAGAGAAAAGAACACAAACAACAATAAACACAAATGTATCAAAGCAAAACAAGTAAACTTTTCAATGTTGGCTCTGGTGCTTACCTTTGTGTCCAATGCTCAATTTTTTGCTCAAGCCTTGCCTATGGTGAGAAGGTAAAGAGCTTTGGCGTGACAAAAGAACATAAACAACAATAAACACAAATGTATCAAAGAAAAACAAGTAAACTTTTGAAGGTTGGCTATGGTGCTCACCTTTTTGTCCAATGCTCCACTTTTTCTCAAAGCCCTAGCTAAGGCGAAAAGGTAGAGAGCTTGGTTGTGACAAAAAAGCATAAGAAGGATCAAGCATTATTAGAAGAGCCATAGAGAGCAGCACCATCGCTAGGCGCAAAAATATCCTCCTCTTCGCGCTCAAAAATCGAAAATCGAAATGAAAAGAAACTGCGACGCACCAACAATTCGGCTTCCGATAATCGATGCTAGACAAAAAATTGCAGAAAGTTTTTTTCTGCAATTCTTACCGTGATGGCAAAAATTGCGAAAATTTTTCGCAATTTTGTCCGCAATTTTCCACAATTTTATCTACAATTTTGTTCGAATTTTTTTTTCGCAGTTTTGTTTGCGATTCCTACCATGACGGGAGAAATTGCGAAAAACTTTTTGCAATTTTTTTCTACAATTTCAGCCGCGGAAAGTTTTTCGCAATTTCTGCCATGGCCTAAAAATTGCAAAAATTTTTTTTTGCAATTTTGTCTGCAATTTCTACCACGATGAAAAAAATTGCGAAAAATTTTCTACAACTTTTTTGCAATTTTTGCCGCGGAAACATTTTTCGCAATTTCTACCATGGCCCAAAAATTGCAAAAATATGTTTCCACAATTTTGTCTATAATTTTTTCCACGACAGGAGAAATTGCGAAAAATTTTATTCAATGTTTTCTGCAATTTCTGTCGCAAAAACATTTTTCGCAATTTTGCCCACTACCAAAAAATTGCGAAAATTTTTTTTTGCACTTTTTTTTGCAAATTCTGTGATGAGAACAAAAATTGCAGAAGTTTTTTGCAATTTTTTTCCCAACTTTTGCCATGATGGTAGAAATTGCGGACGATTTTCTATAATTTTGGTCATAACGGTATAAATTGCGGATTTTTTTTCACAATTTTTTGGCTTTCCGCAATTTTGACCAAAAATAATTATAGGAAAATTTTTTCCGCAATTTTCGCCATCTTTTCTTGTAGTGAATGCACTTAGCACTCCCTTGAAAATTAACAAATGATGAAAAGAAGAAATCACAAAGATTTAGAAATAATCTAGCCTCAATTTTTCTCTTTTCTAGCAAATCCTAGCACATAGAATCTTGATTTCTTGATCACAATATATCTAAACACAATATGATGAACTTTTTTCAACACCTAAGACTGAAACACATTGTTGAAAAAGTCCTCCAGCAACTTAAAATCAAAAAATCCTATCAAATTTAGGGTTTCACCAAAAATAAATAAATATTGAATCAACAGGGTGACATCTCATGATATTGCCCTAAATGTGGTATCAGATTGTTGTGATGGATTTTTTCCTGTATTGTCAAAAGTATGCTCAAGGCTGGATTGTAGAATTATGCTGGTTTTTCTTTGAAACAGATCTCTATAGGAGCTACTGATAGTCATATTTTTTCAAGTTGTTGTGTTGAGCTTTCTCTTGCCTAGAAACCCACTCATTATCTTACCTCTAGCTTAGTGGAAACAACTTATTAGTCTTTTCTGGTGTTAAACCAAATGTTACTTCTGTTGAACCCATATGTAAGTGCTACGTGGAAATCTACTTCTAATGTAGGTTAGGTCGAGTCAAGAGAGTTGGTCATGTCTATTTGGTGGTCATCCCTACATTATAGGACCAACACCTTGATTTGTGATGAAATTTGACCAACTAGCTATCTACCAAGCATAACTTTAAGAAAAGTAGAAATGCATTCTTTTGTCCTTCATGTACACTTCAAGTAGTTTCATTATACAGATTTACTTACTGTATCAGTGTATAATTTTATATTCTATATCTATTACGATTTTGTACTAAATGCTCATTTTTACTTTTCTTCTAAATCTAATATGTTCATTCTCCATTGATTAGTGTTGAATATTAGATTGAAGAATGCATGGCTATCTTAGACGCCTAGATTATTTGCATTCCTTGTGGCTATCTTAGATGTTTACTATGATATTCATTTTAGTTAAGCATTATTCCATGATGCAATTTTGCAAAATTTGACTGCAAATTATTAATATAGCACTATTTTCACTCCACGTAATTGTGATGCCAAAAAATTATTAAATATTGAATATCAACCTAAATATGACATGATACACTCGAAAATGAAGATATGAGCTGGATAAATATAAATCATGAAGAGGGCTAAGTCATTTTTCGAGAGTATATTTCCTAAGTACTTGCCTTGTATGTATGGGCAAGACCTTTAAAAGGGAAAACATTGCCTTGGATAGCCTTTATTAGGTCATCCACGCGAAACAACTAGATATGAATCGACATGTTAAACTAGAGTAATTTTAACTCTTAGTTAAATATATCTCTTATGGTATAATTGAACATGCATTTAACCTAATTGTTAACTAGACCTTTTTGTGGGAGCGACAAATAGAGAATCCCGATTAGAACAATACCGTAAGCTTAGAGAGGAATTTTTACAAAGACAGAGTGAGAGTTCGAGTTGAAGAAATCTCGACGAGATCACTGCCCAATTACTTGAACTCCTAATTAGCTTCGGTATGGAGGCTCCTGCTGTACGTTTCACTTCTATTTCAAAAATTAAGTACGATTATTTTAAAGGGACTACTTCAGATGCTATGTCTCGCAATTTGAGTCAATTGCTGATGCAAATAATGAAGGAACTGACGTAGACAAACTATGAATCTTTCCTGGTATGCTGAGAAAGTAGGCACGCATATGGTACAGTCAAGTTGAACTAGGCCGCGTAGGAACCTGGTTACTACTGAAAGATGCGTTTCTGAACCAGTTCAGAGAAATCGGTTATAAAAAATGAATGTCTCTATGATCTTAAGAGAGATTGGATCTTGCACTACTTCCAAAGACTCTTGGGATGCACTCAAGACTACCTATGAGTCTAAAAATACTTCTAGAATTCTTGCTCTTAGGAATCAAATTTTTCAAAGCTTCCAAAGAAGTGAGGAGAGTGCATCTAACTATGTATTGAGGATCAAAGATCTTCATAGAGAGCTTGCTTGTGTTGGAGTCACAATCAACCAAGATGAGCTAATTCAAGTCATCCTTAATGGCTTGAAATAAGACTATGACAACCTTTTCCAAGCCTATTCTATCAAGGAGGAGCTACCAAACTTGGAGACCCTTCAAGGAATTCCTATTCCCGAGGAAGCAAGACAAACGTACAAGCTTTTGAGGATGAAAAGGCTATCTTTCAATCATCATGAATATGGCAAAGCTCTATTTGTCAAGGACAAGCACAAAGTGAGGAGAAATAACCAATAATCTCATGCCTTTAACAAACACAAAGCAAAGGACAAAGACAAAGATGGAGAAGAAGATGATTCATCTCATGCTTCTACATCCAATATCAAGAAGAAGAAGATCAAGTGTTTCTTTTATGGCAAGAAGGGGCATTATGCCACTAATTGCTTAAAGAAGAAGAACCAACTTAAGCAAGCCAACATTATCAATGAGAAAGAAGAAGCTTTGCAAGTGAATGGGAAGGATCCCTCATGGTGTCAAGTTTCTCCTCTACACCCTTCAAGAAGAATGAATCTTGGTATATTGATAGTGGTGCTTCATCACACACATGTTGCTCCAAGAATTCTTTTGATTCTATTGTAACTTATCATGGATCTAAGAATCAATATACATAGCAAGTGATCAAGAATGTACTATTGAAGAAATTGGAAGTATTCCCTTGAAACTTGCATCTTCTAAAGTTTTATCTCTTTCCAAACTTTTTTTTGTTCCTAGACTTTCAAAGAATATTATAAGTGTTGAAAAGTTGTTTGATAATGGTATTGATGTGAGATTCAATATCAATACTTGTAATATTGAGAAAGGTGATGAGATCCTAGCACATGGATCTAGATATGGTGGCATTTTCAAGTTAGATCTACATGAAAATGCAAGTTCTTGTGATGTTGCTTTTATGACTAATATCTCAAAGGAGGAGTTTTGGCATAGGATATTGGGGCATCCCAATTTCAAATTCATGCCTACTATTGTCAAGGGTGCAAAAGCTATTGGCTTACCAAAATCACTTTTCAAAGAAATCGAGGCATGTGAGGCTTGTGCAATAGCCAACTCACATAAGAAGCCATATCCAAAGTCTTCTATCAAGATTAAACATCTCTTGTAGTTCGTACACTCGGATGTACATTTTGCATCATCTAAAAGCAAGGGAGGTGCCACTTGCTTTGTTTATCGTATTGATGATTTTATAAGATACACATGGTTATGTCCTTTCTTCAAGATCTATGGTGCATGACTATTTCCTATTATTCAAAGCATTTGTTGATAATCAATTCTTGTTAAAGATGAAAGCTTTGAGGAGTGATGGAGCTCTTGAAGGAAAATCATTATATGAGGTCTTGTTCAACTATAAGCCTAAGGTTGATCACCTTAGTGTACTTGAAAGTTTTTACTTTGCTCATATTACCTTGGAAACAAGGGAGAAAGGTGATCCAAGTTCATGGATCATGGTTGGATGCTTATCCACCAAGGAGGCCTACAAGGCCTTTATACTCTCTACCTCAAACGTGATTGAGAATAGAGATGTTATTTTTTATGAGATCAACATTCAACCTTGAAACGGGTCGAGATCAAGGTATCTAAAGATGCATCACAAATCATTTCTATTGAAGATAGTCAAATTGTGATGGGGTCGAGGTTTGAGGAGGAGCATCCTCAACATATGTATTCAAGGAGATCTTCAAGAAGCAAGGCCGAGTTCTTGTGGTTCGTTTTTCATGGTAAAGAGAGGAAAATTTTAGGTGGTATCCACTCCAATATTCTCACTTATGTTTGTCTTTCACTATTTGATGTACCATCTTGCTTTATTGATATTTTTACATCTTGAATTTCAAGTAAGGCAATTCTATTCTTGAATATTGTCTTGTGTATGGACATATTTCTTGTCATTTTTGTCTTAGATATGTTTCCAAAACATTTTGAAAGCAAGATATTGTGTCATCAAAAGCATGTTCTTAGATATAGTAAGAACAAGAATGAGTTTGATACTCATTCACACAATTATTGTACATCCCACACGTGTGAACTTGCTGATTTTTGTCAACGGTGACACTTCACAGTCAGCTGACATGTTAGTTAGTTGATTAAGTAGTTTCTACGCTCATGACAAGTTACGCTCTTGTTTTTGGTTTTTGGCATACATGCTTTATGTTGATGCTCGATGCCATGTGACACAAATAAATGGTTAGATGCAGTTTTTGTTCACACGTCATAATGCTAAAGTTGTTGGCATGAAGAGACTCAAAAATTTTGACACTCCAAAAATTGAAATCTCGAAAAATTCGAGTTTCGAGTCTTGAAAAATTCATCCAATTCGAGTGTGCATTTAGTCCAATTTGTGTCTAGAAAATATTTTTGAATTCGAGTCGAGTCAAGTGAGAAAACATCTCTGCATTCGAGGAGAGAGAGAGAGAGAGAGAGAGAGAGAGAGAGAGAGAGAGAGGATTTTTTGAGAGATTTTTTGTGTTTTAGAAAGAGAGTTCGTCCAATTCGAGTTTTTCTAATTCGAGTAGAGTTGAGTTCGTCCAATTCGAGTCGAGTCTGCATGCAGTCCAATTCGTGTAAAGAAAAATTCTCTGAATTCGAGTCGGGGTGTGTGTGTGTGTGTGTGAGAGAGAGAGAGAGAGAGAGAGAGAGAGAGAGAGAGAGAGAGAGTTCTTTGAGATAGAGAGAGAGAGTTCGTCCAATTCGAGTTTCAAGTCTTGAAAAATTCTCTGAATGCGAGTCGTGTGTGTGTGTGAGAATCTTTCAAGCACCTTACGCTGTCTCTCGGATCTTCTTGGATTATTCCTGACTTCTTCTGATGTAGCTTCATCATGCACACCTTCAATTGCAAGTTCCCCTTCGAATCTCCCCTAGTACATCTCCGGTAGTTCCTCCATGAGTCCGTTGTCCAAGCTTTCACACTCCCATTCATTGTCCTTTGATCCCTCATCTGATTCCACTTCCACGATGTCCTCTTCAGAAATCACATCCCTTGACATTGTCAGTGTGTGACTGTGTTGTATACCTTGTATCCAATAATATTTTCTGGATATCTCACAATTATACAGAATAGGTCTATTCCAGACCAAACCGTTTCTGGAATTTTTTCTTTCAGAGCCAAGCTTGGTACTTTGTTTGATATGTACATTGTTGTGTTAATAGCTTCAGCCCATAGGAATTTTGGAAGTCCATTCTCCTACATCATACATCTAGCCATATCCAATAGAGTGTGATTCTTTCTCTCAACAATCCCGTTCTGCTGAGAAGTGTAAGTCATGGTAATTCTTGATGAATTTCTTTCTCCTTGCAAAACTCCTTAAACCTATTTCCAATGTATTCCCCTCCATTGTCAGATCTCACCCATTTTACCCTCAGCTCCATCTACTTTTTAACTTTTGTGACAAATTCCTTGAATTTGTTTGGCACTTGATCCTTGGTGTAGATGACATATATAAATGTCTTCCTACTATAATCATCAATGAACGTGACAAAGTACCTTGCCTTTCCTATTGATTTCTCTTCCATCGGTCCACAAAGATCTGTGTGTATCAGTTCTAGTATCCCTTGTGTCACTGTCCCAGTCCTGCGCTTAAAAGGCTCCTTGTTTTGTTTCCCTAGAGCACAAGCTTCACAAATGTACGGTTCTGCATCCTTATCATAATCAAAATTGCTCACCAAATCCTTGGATTTCATCATTTCCATCGATGCAGCTCCTATGTGTCCAAGCCTTTGATGCCATAGTGCATCTTTCTTTGTTCTCGATACTGCAATATGTGCCTGATGGTCTGTCAGCTCCAATCTACTTTGCGCCATCCTGTTGCGATGTGTCAAATCAAGGATTTCGTACACAGACTTCTTGTGTACGTGGGCCCATAACCATTGTGAGTCCAAGTGTCGATCAACGATTCTCGATCTATGAGTGCAAGACAAATGTTTTAGTGCAAGTAACAACTAGTCATTCAATCACTTAAATGCAAAATGATCACAATACAAAAGATGACAAGCGAATATTTCTAGACTCGAATTTTGCAGTCTCCAAATTTTTGAGACTCAATTTTTGGAGACTACAAATTGTCGAGACTCAATTTGTGGAGGAACAAATTTTTGGAGACTCAAGACACGAATTTCGAGGGTCAGTGTCTCAATTTTTTGAGGTATTTTTTAGGGTCAGGTTCTCATTTTTCGATGTATGGTTGTTGAGGTATTTCGACGTACTTTTTGAGGTATTTGCGAGGTTTTTAGAGACTAGAAACTCGAATTTTTGGAGTCTCCAAATTTTTGTGGTACATTTCGAGGGTCATTGTCAATTTGTGGAGACAAAATTTTTTGGAGACTCAAGACACGTCTTTTTGGAGGTATTTTCGAGGTATTTCAAGGGTCAATGTCTTAATTTTTTGAGGTATTCGAGGTACATTTTGAGGTATTTCAAGGGTCAGTGTCTTAATGATTCGAGGTACTTTTTGAGGTATTTTGAGGTACATTTCGAGGGTCAGTGTCTCAATTTTTGAGGGTTAGTGATTTTTGCGAAACCTTCAGGAAAATTTCGCGACATTGTCCCTCCCCCTCAAGTGTCGCATTTTTTTTTGAGGGTCAGTGTCGTGAACATAACTGAAGCCTTCGCGAAAATCCCCTGAAGGCTTTGCGAGGATTCGTCGGTTTTTTTGAAATTCTCGCGAGATTTTTGAGGCCTTTTCCCGTTTCGAGGTATTTTCGCGAAGTCATCGGGATTTTTGCGAAGCCTTCAGGAAAAATTTTCGAGATATTTTCGCGAAAGCTTCAGTGATTGTCACGAAATTTTCGCGAAACCTTCAGGGAAATTTTGCGAAATTTTCTCGACATTGGCCCTCCCCCTTCCCAACAATGCGATACGTCGGCTGGCACACTTCGGCCACGTACACACATACATCTTCCACCCGTCAACGAGGACATACTAAATTTTCAAATCATCGGAAAAACATCGCCTGTCAACGAGATACTCAATTTCCAAATCATCGGCCGTCGCCTAGATCGGCCGCCATTGCCCGTCAACGACGTGCACTCTTTACTAGTTATAAAAAGAAAACTATTTTTAGGCCTTATTGACATTAAAAAATGTATCTCTGAGTTGAAATTTCACTTTGGCCTCCAAATTGCCAATTAAACCAACTAAACTAGTTTACATTTTTCACAAAGTTTCTTCTGACAAGGAAGTATGTGGATCATCTGAAATTCACATTCACAATTTTCAGATATTAGGTGGGCTGGAGGACATTTTATGTGGGCTTGAGCACAAAAATGTTTTAAAAAATTGAGGGATCTAGCTAATAACAAATTATAATACTCAAATGCTACATAGAAAATAAAACTCTCATCAACCTTCTTCCTCTCACTTTGTACAATGCAAGGGAGTTGGCTCAATTGGTTAGGTTGACATCCAAAGTTTCTTTGGTCTCAAGTTCGAGCCTTCCCTTGGAAACCAAGAAGCACTTTGTACAATGTGAGAAGCTTCTAACATTCACTTGGACATACTATAAAGAGGAACAAGAAGGACAACTTTACTATATACTTGGTAGTCACTTTAGAAGCACATTTCTATTTGTTTATTATTTAGCTAGCCATGGGAATGTTTGAGAATCATTATCCTAGGCAACTAGCACATGGCTTTAACTTGAAAACTGTAGAATGGTGGTGGAAATTCATATTTCTTTTCAAAATGCAACCACAATGGTTAGCTTTTTATTCTACCAAAAGATTGCTAACTGTTTACATGGGCTTTAAGCCTTGAAAAGTATCGATAATTCATAAAATATAAGCTTTATCTAGCATGTCAACAAGCATTTTGTTGTTATACTTTCTTCACTTTCTGCTCTTCTTATGCTTTTCATTGTTTTGTTGAGATTTCTTTCTTTCCAAGACAAATACAAACAAATAGCTAAGAATATTGTGTTTAAACTTGTTATACTCATCGACATGAATATTGATGCATAATTTGAGCATAAACAAAAATTTCAAAAACATGAATCGCTCGTGTCAACATGATATACAACTATCCTCCTTCCAACAAGTAACAACTATATATATGGCACACAATTGGATCATGTCTGGACAAACATACAAAAATTCAAGAAATTTAGTACTACATACGTTTATTGGTCAAATCATTCACCAATATATTAGTACATGTGTGATTAACAAAAACCAATAATGTTATTATATCAACTCCCAACTATAAACATTATTAATTAGTACATGTGTGATTAACAAAAACCAGTAATGTTATTATATCAACTCCCACCTATAAACATTATTAATTAGTACATTTGTGATTAACAAAAACCACTAATGTTATTATGTCAACTCCCAGCTATAAACACTACTTTATAAATACTAAACTTAACATGTAACCTATTATTTTTACCAAAGCATGCATTTCCATGTTCTCATCTCCCCTATCAAACAAATTTCAAAAAACTTTAATAAAATGCAGTTTAGCACATATTGCAAAGCAAATCTTTTGGAATAATGACTTGAAATATAAGAAACTTGGAGAAGAGTGTGTGTGTGTGTGTATCATATTGGGACACCCATCAAAAGTCGAGGTTCATAGCAAAAGTCGTGGCACAATATGGGGCGACTAGTTTCAACAGGACATTCTGGTGCTTCCTTCCAAGCGTCCACACGCAACCGCAACCCATCCTCATCCGTCATGGATAGATCCAGCACCACCACTCTAAGTCCCATATCGTCCCGAAAGTAGATGAAATTGCCTCCCCCCGAGCTGTATCGATGAAAGTTAGCATAACGGCTAGGTGCTCTCTCAACATAAGGAGTAACGGATCTGGCATTACGCCAAGCCTAAGCCATCCCGGCGCTGGGTGAGGATTGAATTTCCAAACCTTGACGCTCGTTGCTATTAGGTCTTCTCCAGTTGTTCCCACCAGGATGAGATTATTGTTGCAATTCAATAACGCAGCTGCTCCTGGGAAGCAGAAAACTTCTGGCATTGGATATAGATTTGAGGAATATTGCCTAGATTTCAGATCAAATTGGTGCAAAAAAAGTTGGTATCCTACAGCTGTTTCGCATAGCGCTAGGTGAAGGCTTGCATTACGGAAAATACTGTACAAAATATCGTAGCAAATGGCGCTGCTGCCTTGCATCTTCCAGCCCGGGGGCATCCCGCAAGCAGTCCTCTGCAGGATCTTTTTCCAGCGCCTATGGGTTTCGTCATATGAATCAACAAACACATGATTAGAATTTTCTGCAATACTGGTCATGCATCTCGTTACGATTACTTTGTATGTGCACGTTGCTGGATTAATCATCCAAATATTGACAGAGAAATTGGGGCTGAAAATTCCCGTGAGGGTGTATCCTTCGTCGGCGGGTAGAGTAATATAACTTTGTGTAGACGGATCGAGTGTTTTCCGCTCGAACTTCGGTAGAGTTCTAAATCTTTGGGTATACGGATTAAACAGGTCCAGCTCGTACGTCGCATAATCCAGAATTTGCGAATAACTTGTTGCACACACCAATCCATCTGAGGAGGCAATTTTGTGCCACATACAGTTCCGCCAATCCCTAATTGGACGCATAAACGGAAGCGGAAATTTATACCACCTGTTGCTGATAGGATCGTAAGCCCATGGGGCACCAATGTCCCCTTTCCAGAAGAGCCATTTAGCTATTATATACCAAGGACGAGGGGGCTGAGATGGGTCGTCTCTCTCTCTCTCTCTCTCTCTCTCACACACACACACACACACACGCACACACACACAATGATCTATTCCCCTATACTTAATTGCCATTTGCCAGATTTTTGGGCCGTTTTGGGCCTTATATTATTTTGCGTAATATAGGGCCCGAAGTCAAATCTATGCCTAAGTGCGTGCAATAGACAGGGTATGAACATAGAACTAACAAGGAGAAACAATGAAGAGAGAGGAGATAGTGTGCACGAAGAGAGAAGGAAGAGAGAAGGGAGAGAGAGAGTCAGGCGCACGGAGGGGAAGAGATAGATAGTGCGGAGAGAGAGAACTTGCGGAGGAGAGAGAGAGATAGCAAGCGGGGGGTGGGGGGGAGAGAGCACGGAGAGAGGGGAAAGCGAGCACTCCTTCACAATCTGAAAGTCGTAAAAAGGTAGATACATCCCCTAAGTGTGATTTCAGTGAGTAAACTTGAGCTTTGGAGCTGCTTGATACATACATAGTGCAAATAATTGTTGCACGAGAGTTAGTACAAGAGTTACTACAACCACCCAAGCAAGCAAAGGGTTGATATGGAACTTGACATACAATATGATTAAATGTATTATGAAAGGTATCGGGCAGAATGTCCTTTGCCCCCCGACACATTCCATTGCATAATGAATACTTTTACTTTTTTCACGTGTACTTTATGAAGCATAATAAGCAGTTTGACTTTTATTCACCAATGTGGAACTACCACATGGCAGTCGTACGTCTGACGCCCTTGACGAGCAGGCTGGAAAGTGTAGCACAAGGATTTTCAAAAAAAAAAATGCATATTCTGCTTTTTAAGTTGCCTTAAAATGGGCATAATAAGCAGCATCAAGTATCCATTACGTATAGGGGAAGCCCCCCCCTCCAGGGGGCTTCCACTAGGGGACCCGCCCGAGGGCGGCAGCTCGAGCGTGCCTCCTTGGCGCAGAAGGCCCCCAGGGGCCTTCCCAGGCATAACAACCATCAAAGGTTTTTTTTCATCATTAATTTTTCTATTTTTTAAAAATTCGAAGGCCAGGGCCTATTTGCGGCTCGCATTTTGAAAAAAAATAAATATGTAGCTCTTTGCCTTTTCAAAAATAGGAAGTCTCATACTTATGATATATGCAAGTTTTCAAATATAGTAATTGTACCTTATAGATTATAAGGTGTTTATGCAACTTTTCAAAAATAGTAACTATACTTTACAGATTGTAAGGTATTTATTAATCTCATGTATCTTTTAAATAATAATTTCAAGCGTACTATTATGCCATTTAAGACTTTTTCCAAATACAAAAAGAAAAAACTTGTAGGTTGTTACACATTTGAATGGAATCACTAAAAAAAACTATCATTTCTTGTGTTTGGTTTATGCCAAAGTTGCTGAGTAATTAAGTACATCATCATAGCCATACCGCTCATTTCACATCCATTTAATGGATCTTCATCTAGGTGATATTAGTTCTCATCAAATAGTTGGTGAAGGAACTGTCAACCTAAATTTCCAACTTTTAGCTTCCCATCTCGAACTCCCTCCCTAATTTCTTAATCAAATATTGCATGGCTATAGCATATAGCTAAGGTGACAAAGGGCATCTTTGCTTACCCCACCTTGAATGCTAATTTATCTATTCGATTATTTTTCATTGAATAATACTTGATGTAAAGCTTTGACAGTCTTAAGAAGATATGAGAGAGTCCTAAATTCTTTATAATAAACAAAAAAATAGTCCCAACTTAATCCATCAAAAGCCTTTTCAAGGGCTAGTCGATGAATAGCTCATAAAGAAAAAAAAAAACATCCAATTCCACCAGAAAATGAAAACATTATCCAAAGTACTTAGTCTTCCTACTTGAAACCACCATGTTTGTTTTTTAAAGGAAAAAGCAAAAAATCCAACTTCTTGGCAATGAACTTCAAGGTTATTCTATAATGAATATTGAGCATCATTCAAGATTTTTAATCTTCGTTAAAAAAATGAATCAAATTCTTGGAAACAAGTACATTATATCCTTCATAATACTTTTTGAGATATGATATGTTTTTAAAATGATAAGCAATGGCTTCATTGTTTCTCCTTTATGTTGGAGAAAGAGGGTGTGTCGTGTGTGAAAAACGAAAATAGCTTGAAAAGAAAACAAACACAAAAAAAGAAGAGAACTCGAAATTTGAACGAGAAACGAACTCGAACAGAAAGTGTTCATGCGCAGCGGAATGAGCTATATTATCTTTCCTTAAGCATGACTACGCCTATCGAAAACGAACAGAACATTAGTGATAGCAATCACGATCGTTCCGATTACATAGCCAAACATTAATAAAACACCAGAAGAATAATTTGTCACGAACAATTAAACAAATTATTAGTCGCGAATGATTCGCGAAGAGCTAGACCGAACTAGACAGATAATCAGTCGCGAATGATTCGCGAAAGGCAAGACTAAATATTAGTCGCCAACAACTAGACTAATAATAAGGCATCTGCTTCGTCTATCTCTGATAAGCTTCTGATGCTATTATATTACACACACTTCATAATTCATTATTGAATACGCAAATGGTATTCAATATGTATACACAATGTTACAAGTGTGCAGATGAAAAAAGTACAAAGTCGATGTGCTGTCTGTAGGAGATTGTGGGTGACATGACGTGACGTCAGCCTTTGCTGAAATAAACGTTGCTAAAGATGCGAAAAATATGTCACACTGACGAAATGCCTTAAGATTTGATTTACAGGGTGCCTTCGCTTTTCCTAGGGCACCTTTGGCATTTTGTAAGGCAATGTTGTCTTTTTTTCGCTTGTCACAAAACACGTGTAAAAACACAATGTTGCGTTTTTGCCTTTTCTTCGCCTGTGAGAATTTACTCGCATTTATGCAGACAATCACGTTTTATTTGTCTGTCTTATTTTACATGTAAATATGCAGACTATGCGACAACATGAGTAAAAATGTTGCATGAATGGAGGCAGATTAAAATGGGATTTAGGAGAGTAGAGGAAATAAATACAACACTTTAAAGTCATTCCAGCAAGTTCTCTACATTTTTGTTGAAAATTTTATCTATTCATGGATTTTGTCTCCTTTAAGAATGGAAAGAGTTTCATAAAATTATTTATCTTTTAGTAAATCGTCCGATTTGCTAATTCTGCAACATTTAGCTTCTTATCCATAAAATAGTAGTTGTCCAACATAGATTTATCTACAATCTTAATTCATCATAAGATGACACAAACTTCCTTTTGATGATGTTGGGAACTATCAAAATTCTTCCTCCATCTAACAAGCCTTTATAATCTGGTGATGAGTTCACCATCCTTTAGCAAGTGGACTCTACATGTTTTTCTAAAGTTGTTTGTTCTACACTTTTTTTTAATCGACTTTCGACTATAGCTCTTCCTTCTTTGGCCTTTTCTTTTTCCCATTCTCCCAAAAAGTTCTTTGTGTTGGAAGAAGAAAAGGATGCTCAATAGAGAAAAGACTGCATTTGACAGATGCACGATCGGGCTCTACGGAATAATCCATCTCCTAATGTATGACTACGCCTATCAAATTCGAACAAAACCATTGCAACTATTGCCACGTTTGAATTCTAAGTAATTCTAACCTTAAAATCCCCAGATTTCGTTAAATTGATTTCGTAGACAAACATATATAATAAACATTTTGTATCGAAATATTCGATAGTTCAGACAAAATTGTATGAGAATATAATCAGATTATAGTAGAACAGAGAAGCATTCAATCATTTTGACATAATAATGGAAGCAATAAAATTGTATGACCAATTCAGTAAGTAGCATGTACAAATCAGAAGAATCATGAGCAGAAAACATGAGCGGATGCAATCACATACTCGAAACTATCGTTGAGTATCTGATTGACTCTGTTTGACATTTTCGCTAATAAGCAGTAAGTGATTTTAGCAATGCTAGATATTAATCTTCAAGACTAATATGCAAAAAGAGGAAGTGATGAAGTAGTTAACCTAGAAAGTGATCAACTATTTATACTAGTTATGAATGTCATTTAGGGTTATCCAAATGACAGTTGAAGATAGTTGTATGGTTGCAGATGACAATTGGCACTTTAGCCACAATGCGCTATCACTTTTCCAGTTGGGCTTGTTGGGAACTACTTGCAAAAAGCGTTAGAGCAAGTCATTGCCATTCCCGTGTATTTCTACAGACAATGTAAAAACATGAGTAAAATTACATAATTAGATAGATGAATGGATGTAGATTAAAGATCGATTATTCAGATAAATCCAACACTCCCCCTTAATCTGAATCCATGAATGTCTTCACCTTCAAAATTGGTTTTGCACAAAATCTTTTGTGTGCATCCAAGCTCAACGCCTCCATGAAAATATTTGTTATAATGTCTCACATTTGACAGTACTCCAAGCTTACCTCTCTATCAAAAACTTTACTTTTGACATAGTGATACTTGATTTCAATGTGCTTATGCCTGGAATGAAACCTAGTGTTGGCCGATAAAGCAATAGCACTTTGATTATCAGAATAGACAATTGTCGAACCATACTGCTTCAAACAAACATTCGATACTAAGTTTTGCAACCATATTGCTTCTTTTGTCACTTGAGAGTTGTTGCTTGAGAGACAATGATATACTATGATTTTGTAGACGATAGACCTATTGAGATTTGGTACCGACTAATCCATGAAATTAGACCACTATTGAGGGAGAATGTAGATCCAGATGTGGATCTATGAGTGTCTACATCAACTACCCAATTTCCATAACAGATGGATTGGCCCATAGTAGTTCTAATGTATCTCATAACTCTTATAAGAGCTTTCCAATGTCTAATACTAGAATTAGCCATATACTAACTTAAGGAACTGACTACAAAAGCTATATATGGTGTAATATAGATAATTCCCTACATAAGAGAATCTATTATCGAATGATATGTGTCATGTACTTTTAGTGCATCAATGCTTTTCAAGGCAATATAATATTCATTGGCCCAAAAGGAGCTATTAGCCTTAATAACAAGGCGGTTCTCTCTTTAGGCCCTCCAAAGTAATTAGTAAGGATAACAGGCCAATAAAGGCCCAATGTAGTTTAAATAATACTTTGTCGATGACTTCGGATCTGTCGATGACAGTTACTTCAGTGCCCTTGATGTTGGTCAGTTCGGTGACTTTGAACATGTCAAGGACTTCGACATATGGGGCATCGGTTGAGTCGAGAACTTCGGTTGAGTTAGTTGGATTTGAGGTTGCCATGTTGCAACGATTTGATATTCTCTTTGAGCCTATTCCAATGCACTTACCACTCTCTTGAAAATCAACAAATAAACTCAAGAAGAAATCACAAAGATTTGGAAACAATCTAGCCTCTCCTTTTCTCTCTTCTAGCAAATCCTACCACATAGAATGATGATTTCTTGATCACACTTGATTACACCTCAATATAATGAACTTTTAATTTTGAAACACACTCTTGGAAAAGTTTAGCAACTTGAAATCAAGAGATCCTATTAAATTTAGGGTTCTTCCAAAAATGCAAAATATTGAATAAAGCAAAAACTATATACAAAAGCTAGAATCTTGATATATCATGTAATAGAATGTAACATCCACAATTATGAGCAATTTGGAACAATCTCTATTTGATGGTCTATTTCGATCACCTCCTTTATCGTTGAAGCCGGAGGCTAGCCTTGTCCACCTACACTTAATGAATCACTAAGATCTTGACCAAATTTGGTTGCACATCTATATTGAGCTACAAGATAGAAGTAACCACTATATGCATGCTAGAACTTAGAAATGCATGAAGATCTTATCATAAGCACTTAGATTTGACTTGTTATTGTACCTGTCTGTACTACAGTAGCAGCCTACTATCCTTCACACGTGTGGATGCACGATCAATCATAAAAATTTCACATTCTACACACCACAAATCAAGATATCCAAGAGATGGACATAGAATCAAAAAAGATGAATTCTCCACATAAAATGAGAATACAAAAGATAAGTTATCCATGCTTGTACTACTATTTATATCTTCCAAAATTCCACTTGGCCAATTGCCCTAAACTAGCCCTAAAATGAAAACTTCTTGGTACTTCATCAAAAACCTAGATTTTCTAGCAATGTAACTATTTTAGCCAATTAGAATGGGTCCAAATACGACATCATCTAGAAATCTACTTGCCAAAAATAGTACAAACACTATTTAGGCCTTTATTGACAAAAATAAACCTATCTCTAAGTTGAGATTTCTTGTTGGCCTCAAAATTGCTAAATAAATCAACCAAACTAGTTGATATTTCTCACAAAATGGAATCACTTGTAATATATATATGTATGTATGTATGTATATATGTATACATACATATTAAGAGGATGTGATTGGAAGGTTTGTCTATAACTCAATTTTTTTTAACACTAGAGTCGTTTCAAAATGCACACAAAAGTGTGCATTTCAAGCACTTATTCAAAATATCATATCTCATAAACTATGATGAATCACATCAAATCCTTTCACATGCGTGTTCTTCATTATGTACATTTATTGATTAAAGATTTTGAGACCTTCATTTTGAGCAACTTATGTGTAAGATATGATGTGTTAAACATGTGGGGGTACTGATGAAACTTCAATATTTTCATATATGGGACTACGTTGTTGTGAATTTTACATTTAATTTTTAGCTTGTTTACTTTGAAAAATCCTTATGATTATAGAAACATGCCTATAAAAAAAAAATTGAATTTGGAGATCTATAGAAATAGATACGTGCATTCAAAGTTACCCTTTTAAGTGTTGATAAAAATCACCACAATTAAAAATATCATATATAAGTGTATAATATCATGATTTTAACAATATTTTTTTGGTTTGTCTACTTTAAAAAGTATTATATGACCATAAAAACATGTCTATCAATTTTTTTTCAATTTGGAGTTATGAAAAGATAAATATGTGCATCAAGCATCTAAAGTTACCCATTGTCAAGTGCTGAAAAGTATTAAAAATTATTGAAAGGTGCTAGAAAGGTTCAGCTCTTTTGGAGGTGCATTTTACAACTCTTTTTTTGACTGTCTACTTTCAAAAATCCTTTATGACCATAGAAACATGTCTATTAAAAAAATAAAATTGGAGTTCTATAGAGATATATAAGTCCACCTAAAGTTACCCAAGTGAAGTGCTAAAAAGTGCCAAAAAATTGAAGTTTTTTGGGGGCAAATTGCCATCAATTGAGTAAAACAAAAATTAAGTCTTCCAATACCACAGTGAAGAGTCAAGTCTAGTTCCACATACAATTGAAAGATTGAAATTTCAATCATTTGATGGCATGTTATGTCTTGTCAAGTGACCAAGGGTTTTATGCACATTTTTGTGCGCACACGCACAAAAATGTGCTGAAAACAACTCTAGTGTTAAGTAGACAAAATTTATATGTACGATGATTGATTTATTTTTTAACTATAGTCCGCATGTAACAATATCAACAATATAGTGCAATGTGGGCATATGGTCGTCATCATCGCATTGAACTAATTGATATGAAATGCTGCACTTATGATTGTGGAGTGATGGCATCTTTCCATCAAGAAAGTCGGAGCAGCGCTCGAGATCAAAGTCCAATTTCTAGAGAGCTTGAGTATGAAGGAACTATACAAGCGTATATGAGGTGTACTTTGGTGAAATAGGTAGATATTTTTTATTTGACGTGAAATGGTTCAAAATTAATTATAGAGGATCAAATGCAACCGTAAAAAAGATCATAGTGGATTTTTTGCTATCGATTAAGCATGGATTTTTCAGACACATTCTAGTGTTGCCTGGTCATTTTGAACAGGTGTGTGTAAGAGTTTCACATTTTTTCTTATTGTTCATCATAACTAATATCATATTAAACATCTACACTTTACATTACATCTTTTTATTGTGAATCAAAATTTTATGATGATAACAAATCTTTAATCTTAAAATTGTTAAAATGTGTAGGTATTTTTTCAACCAGATCGACTAAACAACAATTGGTGGTATGTTGTTCAAGTTAAGCCACGCGCAAGACATGTATATGAAAATGCATATATTGAGAATGAAATGGAGGATCTAAATTTGGACAACACAAATATATCTGATGAAGATGTTGAGATATCTTCAAGTTTTATGAATCCTGAAAGCCTTAGAAATAAATCAAATGATTCTGACTTAAATGATGATGAGGACAATAGTAATTCTCTGCATGAGGACAATATTGAGAGAAGGTCCGAGTTTTATAGGGATGATAAAAATCATCTAAGTGGAGATGAGTTGCAAGATCTATTGGCTGATGAATTTGAATCTTGCAATGATGAATAAACTATGTATTGTGAGAAATATCAACTAGTTTACTCATATTTTGGTTAAATGTCAATATTAGGCCAATTTGCATTTTAGATTTAGAGATAGTCATTTTGAACTTATATTAGTTCAATGTTTTTGAATTACCACTTTTAAAAAGTGAGGGAACATGTAGGAGGTTGAGTTTGGTAGATTCAAATTTGAATAGTACTTTTATTGAATCTAGTCCACATTAATAGTAGGGTTTTTGATATAGAGAGAAACCAAGATCATTAATGAGACATGGATCTGTTATAAATAGTGTACAAGCGTGGGAGAACAGTACTCTCTCTCTCTCTCTCTCTCTCTCTCTCTCTCTCTCTCTCTCTCTCTCTCTCTCTCTCTCTCTCTCTCTCTCTCTCTCTCTCTCTCTCTCTCTCTCTCTCTCTCTCTCTCTCTCATTTCATGCTTATACATGAGTTCTCTTGGGTTCATCTAACTATCTTGACGATATCTTGCAATCTTGTATGTAGAATGCCCATATTTTGTTATTTTTGGATCCACAAATGTGAAATACAATAGGGTAGTGTTATTGTATGGAAAAAAATTTCATTTTATCATATATTTGATGTTTGATCAAATTCTTATTAATTTAAATCAATTTTGTGTAGATGATGTTCACTTTCTACATTGTCAATGGTGCTAATTGTGTTGTCATTCATAACCTAAGATTAAAGAGACATATTGGATATTAGTGATCTATATTTCTTCACATGGATTCAGAGCTTTTGGTGTAGGTTATTGAAGAATCAGCCATCTTTATCAAGGATTTGGAGGAGCTACCAATTCTAGAGCATGCTAGATTGATTTCTACTAAAAAATCAAGCATTTTTCATGTGTAGAATTGATTTTTTGTAAATTAGAACACAATATAGGTTGAGACCTTGAAGTAGGCTTATTTCACATGTGTCTTACTGGATTTGGACAATTTTAATTGCATTAGAAAAGCTTCATTAGAATGTACAAGATTCTATATCAAGTTTTTTGCAATTGCATGTAGAAATTGGAAGATTCAATTTTTGTGATTTTGTCAAAACCCTAATTTTGATTGGATCTCTATTTTTTGAAGTTGCTAGACTTTAATAGATTTTGTTTCAATCTTAGAAAGTGGCAAGATTCATTAGATTTTGGATAGATGATAGGTTGATCAAGAATTCTTCATTCTATGTGTTGGATTTGCTAGTTTGGTTTAAGATTAAAAATATATGCATTCAATTTTTTTGCAAAAATGATGTAGTGCCAAAACATTATATTGATTGATTTAAAAAAAAGTACATTGATGAGAGAAAGAATTCCCCCTTCATACATTGCCTTCTACAAGGCCTTACATTTAATTTTAGATCTCTACTCATCATCACTTCCTCCCTTCTTGCTTCGTTCGTTTTGTAGGTGTACATTGGTGTCCACATCTTCAAACTCTCCTTCGCTCTCATTCACGTTCTCTTCCACATTCTGCTTCTCAATATTTTTCACATTTTCCTCCACATCATGAACGCTTGAGTTGTAGAGCCTTTCTACAAAATAGAATCAAAGATTCAATTTTGTAAACCACAAAGTAAACAATCACAAAACAATAAAGGTTAAGAGTTCACAATTGGAAACAATCCATGGGATTCCATGAAAGCTTTAAGACCAACATATCCATGATCATAATCTTGTTTGTACTCTGCGGCGGTCATGTGTCTTCCAAAATCACTAATTCAACAAAAAAACATAGTTTAGCAATACGATATAGTTTATCAATAAAAAACATTAACAATCTCACTACAAATATAGAATCATGGTAAAAAATATTGCACTTACAAATTGGGCCTCTAGATTGACCCTTCTTCTCGATCCCAAGTGATTTTGGCCATGTTTTAAGAGTTTCTTGGCAGTGGCCCTACGTTGTTGTTCATACTTTTGGGGATTGTTTTGCAATAATTCCCCTTTCACCTTCCTCCAATCCCTTTTGGAGCACCATCTTGGCTTCGTAAGATTCTTGGGATTCCTCACGGCTATTCTCATCAGTTGTCATTTGTTTCGAATCCAAAGGCACATTGAATTCAAGGCCCAAGTTCTACTAAAGCATTGGATTGAGAGAATTCAGAATATAAAGTCTCTATCATTTTATTTTTGTCTTGAAGTGATTGGGAGGACCAATTGATCATGTAATCTTTACCAAAATATAAAGCGACTAAATCACGCAAACGGGCATGAACTACATCGCCACGCGTATTTTTATAACTCCACCACATGGATTAAGATCATAATACACACGACATGATTCTTGGGAAGGGGCATCCTCAAGAAGGGCGCATTTCCACTTATATAGAGAGTGGATGTTGAATTTCACACGTGTGGACTGTCCACTACATGTACTTGTGATCTCCTAAGGTGTGTAGATGCACCAAGATCAAGACTAGATTGAGATTCAAGATCAATCTTGAATCCTATGGCAAAAACACACTACTACATGCATTCAATCACTTCCAACTCTCACTCACACGTGTGGAAAGTATTCAAAAAATAATCTAAGTAAAAACAAGCTGCTCTCCTCGGGTAGAGAGAGAAAATGCATCATGAGCTCTCGGGTAGAGAGAGAAAGCTAGAAATCCAATAACTCACAAAATCCATGAAATCACCAAATCAATTGCATTCAAAATGAGGAGTACAATGATACTAGTAGGTCCACGAGCTACCACTATGCTTAACTATGATTGGACCATATTTTGTCACCTCTTGATCCTATTGGATCATTGATCTATGCACCTCTTAATTCTATTGGACTATATTCAAGCACACCTCAATTTCCTATTGGACCTCACAAGGTTCCACCTCTAAATCCTATTGGACCTCTTGGAATTCATCAAACAAAAACTTTACACTTGTCTACACTCTAATTAGCAAGTTTTTAGCCCCTTACTCTATTTTGGCTCAATAGTGGCATTACAAGTGGAAATGCATAATTTGCCATCTATGCCAAATTTATTCCTATCAACATCCTACACCTAGATGCTTGATGTAAAAAACATAAGACCCCTATATCTAACATAGATAATCTTTTTCAATTCTTCACACTCCTCCTAAAAAATTATCTATGAAGATTTGAGCATTGATCTTGATATAGCTCCAAGATTAGATCTATGCTTGATGAAAGCACTTTTGCTCAAAGGCTTGGTGAGTAGATCAGCAATACAAGAGGACGAGTTGACATACTCCAAATAGATTTCTCCTCCAATAAGCTTTTCTCTCACAAAATGGTGTGCCACTTCTATGTGCTTGCTTCTTGCATGAAATATGGGATTATTGGCAAGAGCTTGGGCCGAGATGTTATCACACTTGATCATTGGTAGATCATCCTCCTTGATGCACTTTAGTTCCATTAATAACCTCTTGATCCAAAGCACTTCTTTGGTAGTTGTAGTGAGTGCTTTGTACTCGGCCTCACATGAAGAGAGAGATATAGTATCTTGCTTTTTGGAAAGCCAAGATATTAGATTGCCTCCAAGAAAGATAGTGTATGCACTAATAGACTTTCGATCCATCTTGTCACTTGCAAAGTCCGAATCCGAGTAGCCAATAATGGATAGATCTTCACTTTTATAGAGTAGACCATAATCACAAGATGAAGATACATATCTTAGAATCCTCTTGGCCATCTTCCAATGATGGATCTTAGGATCTTGCATAAATTGACTCAATTTGTGCACACAAAAACTAAGATCGGGCCTAGTAATGGTAAGCCAAATCAAGGAGCCTACAAGACTCCTAAACAGTGTGATGTCCTCAAAGGATCTTTCATCACCTTTATTAGGATCTTTTACAATTTGCTCCATTGGAGTATCTATGCTCTTAGAATTTTCCATATGGAATTTTTTCAACATAGAGTGACCATATCTAGATTGGCATATAAAGACATGATTTTCATAAAAATCAATTTCTAGGCCTAAGATGTAATGTATCTCTCCTATATCTTGCATTTTAAACTCACATCCAAGTGCTAGCTTGGTTTCATCAACTAGCTTGATACAACTTCCACAAAGAATAATGTCATCAACATAAATTAGAATAATGACAATATTGCTATCAACAAACTTTAGATACATGGAAGGATCATAGTCACTAAGAGTAAATCCTAGTGAGATAAGAAAAGAGTTAAGTCTTGAATACCATGATCTTGGTGCTTGCTTGAGTCCATAAAGACTTTTGAAGAGCAAGCACACTTTGGACTCATCCTTGATGAATCCTTGAGGTTGTTCCATATAGATCTCCTCCTCAAGATAACCATTTAGAAAAGCATTGGATACATCTAATTGGAACACCTTCCACTTGAAAAAACAAGCAAGAAAAATAAATATTCTTATTGTCACCATCTTTGCAATGGGTGCAAAGGTCTCCTCATAATCAAGACCATGGATTTGAGCAAATCCTTTGGCACATAATCTTGCTTTATGCTTGTTGATGGTGCCATCATGATTGAACTTGATCCGAAATACCCACTTGCAACCAATCACATGCTTGTTGGATGGAGGATCCACAAGCTCCCAAGTATTGTTGGTGATCAATGCATCATAGTCTTGCTTCATGGCATCATACCACTCCTTGGTATTGAGTGCCTCTTGTACATTCTTTGGCTCTTCATGAGAGACATAAAAAACGTAATTAGTGGAATCAAGATCCACTTGTTTGCCTTTGTCAACATATGAGAGCCTCTTAGGCTCAGATCTATCTCTCATGGATCTTCTTGGTGAAAAAATCCGAGGAGAGTCTTCTTCAAATCTCGACCCCATCACATCATGATTGTCTTCAAAATCAGTAATTGATGATGCATCCATACATTTCTTGATCTCGGCCTCTTCAAATGATGAGTGTTGATTTTCATGAAAGACAACATCTCTACTTTCAATAACTTGAGAAGTAGAGAGTATAAAGACTCTATAGGCCTTCTTGGTGGATGAGTATCCAACCATGATCCCTTTGCATGCACTAGGATCTTCCTTCTTCCTTGTTTCCAAGGGAATATGGACAAAGCATAAGCATCCAAAAACTCTAAGGTGATCAACCTTAGGCTTCTTCAAAAATAAGATTTCATATGGTGACTTTCCTCCAAGAGCTATATGTGGGAGCCTATTGCAAAGATAATTTGCACAATTAATGGCTTCTCCCCAAAAATCTTTGGGCAAAGATGCCTCAATTCTCATAGATTTTGCACATTCACATAGAGATCTATTCTTTCTCTCGGCCACTCCATTTTGAGATGGAGAGTAGGCACAAGAAAACTCTCTTTTAATGCCTTCAAGCTCACAAAAATCTTGAAATTTATTGGAGATATATTCACCACCTCCATCACTTCTAAGAGCTTTAATCTTGAATGAGAATTGCTTCTCTACATAAGCTTTGAAAATAAGGAAATGATCAAACACCATAGATTTTGAAGCAAGAAGATATATCCAAGTGAATCTTGTGTAATCATCAATGAAAGTAACAAAACAAGTGGCTCCTCCCTTGCTTGTAGTTGATGAGAAATGCACATTCAAGTGGATTAACTCCAAAGGATGCTTGCTTTTTATAGAAGATCTTTTAAATGGCTTTTTGTGAGATTTAGCAATAGCACAAGCCTCACAAGGCTTGATCTTCTTGGAGAATGACTTTGGCAAGCCAATAGCTTTGGACTCTTTGATCATAGAGAGCATGGATTTGTAGTTGGGATGTCCCAACCTCCTATGCCATAATTCCTCCATAGAGAGCTTGTTCACAAGAGCAACATTACAAGCATTCACATACTCATTTGGATCTAGTTTATAGATGCCACCAAATCTAGATCCTAATGCAAGTATCTCATCATTCTTCTTGATAGTGCAAGTATCAATATTGAATTTTACATCAAGGCCATTATCAAGCAATTGGCCAACACTAATAAGATTCTTGGTAAGCTTAGGTACATAAGGAACTCTAGAGAGAGAAAGAACTTTAGAGGATGCAAGCTTCAAGGGAATGTTCCCTATGCCTTCAATAGGACATTCAAAATCATTTGCAGTGTATATTGATTTCTTCACTCCATCATAAGGTGCAATAGAAGAGAAAGAGTCCTTGGAGCTACACATATGTGAAGAGGCTCCACTATCAATATACCATAGGCTGTCCTTCTTGAAAGGAGTAGATGATAAACTAGAGACCATAAGAGATCCCTCTCCATCACTTGCAATAGTATCTTCCTTCTCATTGGTAATATTGGCTTGCTTGAGTTGATTCTTCTTTTTGAAGCAATTGGTGGCATAATGACCTTTCTTGCCACAATAAAAGCACTTGATCTTCTTCTTCTTCTTGAGCTTGGATGATGAAGCATTAGAGGAATCATCTTCCTCCTCATCTTTGTCTTTGGATTTGACTTTGTCCTTGCTTAAGGATTGTTGATGTTGGTTCTTGCTCCTCTCTTTGTGCTTATCCTTGGCAAAGAGAGCTTTGCCATCATTATGAGTGAGAGAAAGCTTGTCCATCCTCAAGAGCTTGTACTCTTGTCTTGATTCTTCTGAAATTAGCACACTTTGGAGAGCCTCCAAACTTGGTAGCTCCTCCTTAATGGCATAGGATTGGACAAGGTTATCAAATTCTCAAGCCATTGAGAATGACTTGAACTAGCTCATTTTGATTGATGGAATCACCAATGCAATCAAGCTCTCTATGAATATCTTTTACTCTCAAAACATAACTAGATGCACTCTCATCACTCTTTTGGCTACTTTGAAAGATTTGATTCCTAAGAGTGAGAAGCCTAGAGGTATTCCTAGCCTCATAGATAGTCTTGAGACAATCCCAAGCTTCTTTGGTTGTTGTACAAGTACCTATCTCCCTCAATATCTCATTAGAGACATTCATCTTAATGTAGTGGAGAGCCATCCTAGCTCTCTTTTTGTATTTTTGAACCTCTTGAAGAACTTGTGGTTCTTCTTCAAGGCCAAGAACTATGTCCATCACATCTTGAAGGATCAAGATGGACTCCATCCTCATTTTCCAAATTGAATAATTTGAAGTGGTCAATCTTTCACTTGGTTCCAACAAGGATGAACCCATTGAAGACATTTGAAGTGAAAAAAACTCAAATGATGAACAATAAATGTTGTTACACATTTTCAATAGGATCCAATAATTGAGTACTATCTCCTCCTATGAAAGATCTTACAACAATTTGTGAATTGATTCTCACTAGCTACTCAAATCTCTCTAAAACAAGATCTATTTCACATCAAATGATGGAGTATAGGCAAAGTTAGGATCTAACACTCTTAGCACGTGTGAAATACACTAAGAAACCAAATTTGACTCAAATACAATGATATTGCATGAAACAAAATGGCTAAGATCTCAAAACAATGCCTAGATCACATATAGATGAGATTGGCAAGCATACAACTGTGATTTTGGATCAACCAAGCAATCTCTTGACCAAACCAAATGTGTCCACCCAGGTCTAGGTGCCCTACCTAACCCTCTTCAAAAGCTTATAACTTTTGAGTGGCTCAACCAAATGGAATGAAACTGATTGCAACAAAAACTAGACAAAAATAGCTTCAAAACAAGCTATCAAGCAAGATAAATGGATCAAACATGAGAGAGAACTTCCAAACTGAAATTGGATGTTCCTCACACGTGTCTGAGCACCTGATTCCGTACAGTACTATCAATGTCCTTTTGATCTCTTTTGATCCAAGATTGAACAAGATAGCTAGGAAAATGGGCCTTGCCAACTTCTAGCTCAAGATTGATGAAAATTTTTCACTTAGATGGATCAAAATGCATGGTAACCTTAGGTAGGCTCTGATACCATGTTGAATTTCACATGTGTGGACTGTCCACTACATGTACTTGTGATCTCCTAAGGTGTGTAAATGCACCAAGATCAAGACTAGATTGAGATTCAAGATCAATCTTGAATCCTATGGCAAAAACACACTACTACATGCATTCAATCACTTCCAACTCTCACTCACACGTGTGGGAAGTATTCAAAAAATATTCTCAGTAAAAACAAGCTGCTCTCCTCGGGTAGAGAGAGAAAATGCATCATGAGCTCTCGGGTAGAGAGAGAAAGCTAGAAATCCAATAACTCACAAAATCCATGAAATCACCAAATCAGTTGCATTCAAAATGAGGAGTACAATTATACTAGTAGGTCCACAAGCTACGACTATGCTTAACTATGATCGGATTTATTTTGTCACCTCTTGATCCTATTGGATCATTGATCTATGCACCTCTTAATTCTATTGGACTATATTCAAGCACACCTCAATTTCCTATTGGACCTCACAAGGTTCCACCTCTAAATCCTATTGGACCTCTTGGAATTCATCAAACAAAAACTTTACACTTGTCTACACTCTAATTAGCAAGTGTTTAGCCTCTTACTCTATTTTGGCTCAATAGTGGCATTACAAGTGGAAATGCATAATTTGCCATCTATGCCAAATTTATTCCTATCAACATCCTACACCTAGATGCTTGATGTAAAAAACATAAGACCCCTATATCTAACATAGATAATCTTTTTCAATTCTTCACAGTGGAGAGTCCTTCCAAAGTGAGCGAGGTGTCAAGTTCAAGTGCATGAGCTGTGAGGAAGACTCCAGTTGGACTTAGGGTGAAGTGGAGTGCATGGATGAGGTGTATTAGTTAGGGAGGAAAAAAGGGTGATGTGTATTGGCTTGGGAGAGTTATTATGATGATTTGGCATGAAGTGAGAGTGTAGGAGGGTGCCCCATTAATATATTCTAGGTGTCAAATATCCTAGAATGCATGAGGAAAAGTAGGTGGGAGGTAGGTGGTACAAGGTTCAAACTTGACTTTTAATTACATATAATTTTACATGGTTACAACTTGGGAATTCACCCAAGTGCAATCTTCCGGAAGAGCCAAGGTATATGTCCATCTTGTTTTGCATAATGTCCATCAATTCCTATGCCCTTTTTTCTAGAGGTTGCCCATCCTTAATCATGGTCATTGGCACTTATTTTCTAGAGGTTGCCGATCATCAATCATGGTGGAACAAGTCACTAGGGTGATCAGACCCTAGGCCTTGTCTTGTTCTTTATATACTCCTCTGAGCCTTCATTATAGACTTAGTAATAAGCCTTCTTTATAGACTCTACTGAGCCTTCATTATAGACTTTTTCAAAAGCCTGCTTTATTTTGCTTAGAAAGCTTCTTGTTTTGATTCTTGTTTCTTCTGGCACTTTCTCGAGTACCTGCACATACCCTCAAAGAGAGGTCAGTCCTTAAGCCCATAGGGCTTCTTATTCTTGTTTTGATTCTTCAGGTGCATTTGTGTGTACCTGCACATCCCTTCAAAGAAAGGTCAATATTCATAATAACATCAAACATGGTTCATAGAAGATTCTTAGTTCTACAAGTATCAATGCTTGTTACTCAATTCAACACATAGAGCGTTGTCCTCAATGAAAATTTCTCAGCTAAGAGTCTTCAATCTTTTAAAAAATTTCTTGATATTCTTGGAAGAATTCTTCTTCCATTCATCTTGCATCCATAATTGAATGCTTCTTAAACTTTCTTTCTTTCAGATTTGATCTTATATGTTAGGATCAGCTTTGGGTGAAAAATCTTTTCAGCTCCTTGATCTATCTCAGATCTCTTAATCTATAAATTTCATAGTATATTGTTTATTTGGGGGATTCAGGAATGGGATAAGGTGAAGTGGTCTTAAAATTTTCAGTCTCGTTCCTCCTTAGTATGTTGTCATACTAGTCATGGTTTTACATAATGTCTTAGGAGATTTAACTTCCTATTCATGATTTCAAAAGATGAAATCTGGGTCCATCTTAATTCAAGAAATCATTTCTAAGAAGCAATACTTCTATACTCTAAACATGACCTTCTAGTTCTTTGCAAGTAGGCTTCTAGTGTTTTGTTGTCATCTAGTTCTTCATCAAGCCTAGCAAGAGTCTTGGTCTTTTCCAAGCAGGTCTTGCTTTTTGAAGCACAAGGCCTCTTAAACATCAAGTGGAGCTTTATGTTCTTCTACATGCATGAACATACAAGGTCTTCATATCAAGTTCATAAAATTTTAAACCATAGCTCTGATACCAAACTGTGAACTCGAGGGTGAAGGCCTATCCTAAGTTCTTAAAGGCCTTTTTGTAACATTTTCACAACTCACGTCCAGACAAAGACATATTTCTTACATTTGATTGTTTTGTCTTTTCCATTAGTCGTTGAGAATGGCATTAGGCCAAAATGCAAAATAAATGATGGCCAAATTAAGGATCTATATAGTCTTTTGGTCCATAGGCATTTGTGCAAATATTGCTGGTCATTAAAATACAACGCTTCTGAAGCTAAGTAAAAAACAACAAAATCCTGACAATTGAATCGACTATATAGATAATCTTGTTTAATTCAATATTTGCTTTCATCTACGAGGACTAATTGACATCGTCTATTTTACTTTGCTATTAACTTCAATCTATCAAAGCCAATGATTATACCACTGGCATTTGTGCAAATTTGCCTTTGATGTTCACTTGCATAAGTTTTAAATGTAGTCCTTTTTTGTCGCCTTCAAAGAACCGTATAAATGGCGTTCCTAGCTCCAAAATTGAATCAAACCATGTATCCTTTAAAGTAACATCAATTGACGAGCCATCCAATTTCACAACCTTTGTTCGTAAATTTCCAATTTTTACTGCGGTTGTTTCTTTCAGACAGAGGCAACAATATGTTGAGCTTTCTTTGTTTACAAAGTTTGAAATTATAAAAATTGAGCAGGCGATCTCGTATAAACTTTGATTGATTCCAGTCACTACCAATGTTCCTTCAACCTAAAATATCGATCCAATTGTCAAATTGTTTGCTACTTGTGTGGTAGACAATGATATTAAGTATGGAAAAGGGAATAATCTTAAAAGTACCTCATTGCCGATCGCCTTTGTTTTAGCATGTGTTTCAAAGATTCTTTCCAATTTTCGATGATCCGACCTTGTGGAACGTCGCAAATGATTGTTTGGTCCAACAAACACAATTTGGTGGATTTGGCTTTTTTTAAATGCCCAAATTTCTCAGACAATATATAGTTCTTCCTTTCTCACGAAATGCATGAACAATTTTTTTGTAATCAGCTCTGCGAGATGACCAAAAGGTTTTCGGGAAAAAAACCAAAAAATAGATAGTTGTTTGTTATGTAATGATTTCTTAGCACAACATCCATGCATGATAAAGAAAATGCTTTTTCAGCACAACATCCATGCATAATAAAGCTGCCTTTTTAGTCTCAAGATCATTCAAGCATGTTACTTTGGCCTTCAACAAAAGTTCAGTCCTTTAAGGTTTAGGCTCAGACCACAAAACATATCTTTAATGTTCACTTTTTTTCTTACTCCATTGACCAGCCTCACCACATTGTATTGCCTTTGCAAGGCAAGGCCAACCAAGTATTTTTTGTGATGGACGTATTTAGAATTTGATGGATAGTCAAATTTTTAAGTATGCATCAAAACACAATTCTTGTTCTTAAAATATCATGTAGTGGCATAAAAAGAGTAGCACACCATGTGCTACCATTTTGTTGGATCATGGGTAGAAGAAACTCGTCAAAACCCTTTTTTGGATTCAAAATTTCTCTAATGGATACCAAAATAACATGACACAATTTTTTGAAGGTAGTGCTTGCGACCATGAAGGGGAAAAAAGCAACAAGCAAGAAAATTTAGAGAAAAAGTTATTAGAAGTGAAATGCAACTATTAAAAAAAAAACAAAAAGCTAAGAGAGAGAGAGAGAGAGAGAGAGAGAGAGAGAGAGAGAGATGGCAACAATCACCTAGCAATTGGCAAAGGCCAAGAGCTCTTTGAGGACTGGTGTATATAATAATGGCCCAACCAATAAAACCTTATCACATGTAATTGCATATACTAGGAATGTTGGCAACTATCTAATACATTTCTCTTTAAAATTATGGCCGGAATCTTTGGGAAGCTTGTTACGGAATATAATAAAAGCCCCAAAAACACCTAATATTCATGCCAAAGGAAGTATAGCGACGGACTCCCCGAAGCAGTGCTCTGGAAATTTGTTTCGAATTATCCTAAAGAAATGCTCGGAAAGCCTCTTTTATGCAAAATAATATAGGGCCCATCTTTTTTTTTTTACGTTTTTAATCTGAATGAGATAAAGTGCGCATCAGTTTTTAATGTAAATGAGATAGAGACAGAGCGAGAGATACTGTGGGCAATGATAGACAAAAAAGTTTTTGTATATCCTCATTGGTCCACATGTGGGCATTGATAGACAAAAAAAGGTTTTGTATATTCTCATTGGTCCACGTTTGCCCTAAAATTTATTTGAAGGGCATGTGAACTGCATTTGAAATGGGTTGAAAATGAGATGTGCATTTAAAATTTTTTAGAGAGAGAACATGTGACTTAGAAATTATTAAAAGTAATTTGTTTTAGAAATATAGAAAGGTACAAGAGGACAATGATAATGATAAAGAGATGTTTTTTATATTTTAGGGTGTTTTTTAGGTTTGAGAGAGAGTGAGAGTGAGAGATATATAGACATGAGAGAGAGAGAGAGAAGAGAGAGAGCGCGGGAGAAGAGAGAGAGCCGGAGAGGGAAAAGAGAGAGCGCAGGACAGACAGGGGGCAGAGAGCCAGAGGGAGAGCAGAGAGAGAGAGAGAGAGAGCGAGCGCATGGCTGATACTGATATGGAACCTAATTATCACTTGTTCAGTTTACCCAGATGTGTGCCACCCAGACTAGTGGTGAACCAGAATGAGCAGGATGATGATAGTGAGGACATTGATGAGAGAGATCTGCCCCTATTTTTGTTAAAGAAGATGTGAGATGATACGTTCATGCAAGTAATCTCGAATATGCCCCTTCGTAAGGGAGGAACGTTCATCGCTAATTACGCTTGCCGTCGCTTAAACCGGATCCTTGCAACTACAGCACGGTTAGTACCAGTGGCATACGACCCATCTCAGCCCCCTCGTCCTTGGTATATATTATTAGCTAAATGGCTCTACTCGAAAGGGGACAGTGGTGTCCCATGGGCTTACGATCCTATCAGCAACAGGTGGTATAAATTTCCGCTTCCGCTTATGCGTTCAAGGGATCGGCGGAACTGTATGTGGCACAAAATTGCCTCCGCAGATGGATTGGTGTGTGCAACAAGTTATTCACCAGTTCTGGATTATGCGACGTACGAGCGGGAACAGTTTGAACTCTACCGAAGTTATATAACTCAACCCGGGAGGAAAAATATGAGTAACAAAATGTTTTTTTTTTTATATGAATTTTGAAGGACAAAACATGTGAGTGATATGAGATATTTTGGGTACACGAGGATCAAGTTTCTTTTAAGATTTTGAAGATCTTTTAAAAAGGACAAATGAATATCAATTATGTTTTAATTTGATATAAGACAAGTTAATGACTTGATATTGTGGTACAAAATGACCATGTGTTTAAAAGAATTTTGTGATTTAAAAAAAATGACAAATGTAAATCTATAATTTGATGTCACATAAAATTTTTGGACATTAATTAGTTTATAAAGTCTTAAGCGATTTGTTATATATATGTCCTAATGTTGTGAAAAAATATTAATGTTTGTGAACATTTGATGAGCGACACTCTATTCATTTTGAACATAATATTGATATCATCTTAGAATCATGATTATTATCACAATTGAGCGTAACCAATTGGAGTTGAATTTCTTTATGCAGAGTATGTGTTGTAACTAATATGAATGTCGAGGTTTTCTCATAAGATGATTTTTGATAAATTTTGGATCCTGACCTCTTGGAATACGGAAAAAAGCTAAATGGAACCCAGTGAGGCGAAATATCCTATTGGGCCTAGGAAATTGAACACAGTTGTTTTTGTTTTGATGCCACACCTAGAGCACAATCCATAGTGCATGTCGCGATTGACGAAATATATAGATATTACAGGATTCATGTGTAAGCAATCTAATTACCTACGCCAGAAGACCATCGATGTAGTTCACTCTTAAAGGAAGTATCCCAATGTTTTAACAAAACAACATCATTTACAATTGGTAATCGATCTTATTTCCATCCCTCAATAACACTTGCTGTGAAAAGTTTTGATTGACATAAGCAGCCTGTTGCGCCGGCGCCTCAAAGGGCGCGGGGACTTGAGCGGTTTCCCCAACACGCGCTTAAGTCTAACATTCATCCATCATGCACTTACGTAAAAACCAACTCAGAATCGTAACAAGCTTAACCATTCAGACTTAAGAAAACTGGAATCCCAACCAACCCGAAAGCCAACTCAGAATCCGTCCCCAAAAGGTAACCAAAGGCAAAGACAAGCCACACATGAATCCCAAGGCATAGTGGTCGCCAAACTGACCAATTGGCATAGCGGCAAGCCCCATGTCGATGACAGGGACCCTTAGGCGCCAGCGACGCAAAAAGGTTGTAGTAAGGGTCCTTCCACTTGGACCAGTCCCGGAGGCGAAACCGAAATGGTAATCATCCCCAAGGATCAACTTTATTAGATTTGGAAGAGGTTACATTCATACATAGACTGACCGGTCTCGGGGCCACCAACACGTGCTGGGCATTGTGCCTGGCTCGTGCTGGTAGAGGGAGCTGAGACCTGGCGACTGGATTCCTGGCGCTGGTTGAGCTGCCCAAGTTTCTGTCTGCCGGACTCCCCCTATAGTTCTGCTGTGATTCGGCGCACCCCCTCTGGTTTGAAACATAGTGCTTTCTGGTAAAGCACGCTTTTTAGGACTTAGTTTTTATTTTGCTGATTAAGCCTGGCAAGCCTGGCAGAATCAGTCTGGCTCCCGGACATGGGTCCCGGGAGCCGTCCCGGCGGCCGAATCAACCTGCTTTCATGACTAGGCCATGACTCGAGCTCCAGAGCTAGCTCATGACTTTGTGACTACTTGACTGGCTCACCACAGGTCGGAGGCTCAGTCCTTGACATTCTAACTTGCTCTGGGACCTTAGGGAGTGTCACCCCTTTGAGTCTTACAGGGCACGCTGGGTGCACCCAAGTCAGCTTTACAACATCCTCCCCTCGTTTGAGAAAGCTGATGTCCTCATCAGGGCCAAACTAGAACCTAAGACTCATGGCACGGGCTTAATTCACCGGCCAGACTTTAGTCACATATACAAGGGCACGGGCTTGATTCACCGGCCAAAGAAAACCAACTGTAAAGCAGAGTAATGATATTGTGTTTTACACCCAGCACAGGAAAAGTGTGGATCTAGTTCACTTACGTAAAACCTGTGTGAAGCTGCTGCACTTAGACATCAAACTGAAGCTCACTCCTCAATGAGAAATGCGGCTTACTTTATTAACATGAAAGAAAAAGGTACTCACGGCTCCCTTAAGCCTCAGATATGTCGTTGTGGTCGCACATCTGGATGAGTCCCCTAGGACTCTAGATATTTCGTTTGGTCGTCCAGGTTGAGCTCCTTGAGCTCTGCATCGGCACTTAGATTCACCTTTGACGTAGAAACTGCAGGCAATGTTGGCTCCATTTGACCTCGCGTCAACTGGTTTGTCACTGTTGGATGTCTTTCATTAAAAAGATGAGTTTTCGCTTGGTCACACAAGGTGAGCTCCTTGAGCTCTGCATCGGCACTTGAATTCACCTTTGATGTAGAGACTATAGGCAATTTTGGCTCCATTTGTTCCCGTGCCAGCTGGTCTGTCACTGTTGGTTGTCCTTCGTTAAATAGGTGAATGAGATTGGGAGGAATGGTTGGCTCAGGTTCATTTGTGTCGTTCTTTTCTAGTTGGTCCCCTGGCACAGCTCTGACGACACAAGGTCTCCTGCCATTATATAATAACACAAGGTTAACCCCTTTTGCCAAGAAGGCCACCACATGTTCGTTAAACCAACTTAATCCCAAAATAGCGTCGAAGGCATCCATCTTCAAGATTGTGAACGTTAGTCGATTCTTCCAGGCTCCCAGAGAGATTGGTAAGTTGGTTGCCAATCTACAAGTGGTCATTGTACCTTTCGCGGTCTCCACACAAATAGGAGTCACATTTTCTTCACATTGGATGTCCAATTCTCCTGTCAGTTTTTCTGACAAGTAGTTATGAGACGCCCCCAGGTCTACCATGAAGTAAATGATCCTGCCTTGAATACAGCCTTTCAGGTACAATAACTTGGATCCTCTCGCAGGAGTCGCCATAAGATGTTCACGATAAGCCGCAAGTGCCCCTATCTGTTGCAAGGCATTCAGGTCAGACTCCGTCAAATCCGTTTCTGGGTCCTCTTCATCATCTTGTTCACCATCTTCTTGATCAAATGCCTCTCTCTCCATCCTATCAAATCCTTCAATGGCAGCCATGATTTGCTTATTCAATGGTTTGGGGCATGATCTCCAAGAGTGACCTTGCTGATGACAGTTGAAGCAACGCATGGAACTGCCCACTGTTGGTGAGCTGTTGCTGTGACTAGTCGAAGATCCAACATTGTTTCTTCTCTGGAACATGTTCCCTCCATTGTTGCCTTGGTTGCCAAACCCTGTTTTTGTTGGGAATTTATTCACGCTACTCGAGGCTTGGTTGCCATTTGGAGCTGAGTCCCCTCTTGAAAAGAAGCTCGGACTCGGTCTGGATCCACTAAATACTCTTGTTGAGGTTGCGGGAGCAGCTGGTGCCAATGTGCTCTCATAATCACAAACCATTTCAGCCGCTCGAATAGTTGAATTGAAATCATGGGGCATGTAGCTGTCTATCGCACGTCGGGTCCAGGATTGCATTCCAGACAATAGGTAATGAGTTTTGTCCGCCTCGGACATATCTTCAATAACCCATACACTCTGTCTGAATCTATTGAGGTACTCTCGCAATGACCCTTTCTGTTTGAGCCCCGATAATTCTGTCCTCAATCTCATGTGTGAATCCTTCGGTATGAACTCCTCTCGTAACGCGGCTTTGAATGCGTCCCATGTTTGAAAATGCATTCCTGCCATCCGGTACCAATTTGTAGTGTAGCCCTCAAAATATGCTAATGCCAAGTCAGTTCTTTCTTCCTCAGGAGTGTTCATTAGACGGAAGTAATGGTCCATGTGAAACAACCAATCTTCCACAACTCGAATATCACGCTCTCCTTTGAAAGTAGGTGGTGCTTTCACTTTGGCAGTCTTTCTTGGGCCCTCCGTGGTTCGCGCTCGTGGTTCTCTTGGTATCTGTGGAGGAGGCGCCACTGCATTCTCCCTAGTTGCTTCCAACTCTTCAAACCTGGCTTCGAGCTGTGTTAGCCCGTCTCTCATTTCTCTAGCAAGGTTAATTTGGGTAAGATTCATGGCTCGCAAGGATGTTTGCCATTCTTTCCTTTCGGTTTCTCTATCCTTCTTCACCTCGCTAAGCATAGCCGTCATTGCGCTTGATAAGTATTGCCGCATCTTCACTTCAAAGAGGTCCTGTTGTGCCTCTGGCAAGGGTTCATCTCTTGGTGTAGGTTCAGAAGGGCCACCCATCTCTTCATGGAGGGGCGCCACTGTGGAGTGCATACGCTCTTTCTTTCTCGACTTGGACCTGGTGGCATCTCGATGCATGCGAGAGCTGTATTCTCGAGTCAGCTCTTCTCCGTCCGTCAGTGCTCGTAACTCTTCAAGATGGTCCTCCATTATAGTCAGAGGTGTACTTCCAACAGATTATCGCCTCAATCCTTTTTATATTTGAAGCTCTCCCTTCTGTCAGCCGGGCCCCACAGCTCTCTTTTCTTCTTTATTAAATCAGCTTCAATGAAAATATCCCTTCCTCAAACTTAGCACGCCCACATCACCTGAGAGCCAAGTAGGAACCAGGTCATTTGTGTCCAAGCAAGCACACGACAAACGAAACATACCAACCAAAGCAAACATAGAGGATCCCTCTCAAGCCACAAACCCCCCCTGAGACCGGACGTAGGACCTTTGCCTAGCCGCGCCCACACAAATCTATCACAGAATTAGCCCACGGGGAAACATCCATCCAACCATCCGTGCTTTCACCATTAAGCAGCACATTGCCTCAGTCACGCCCCACCACTTTTTGGTCGATAGCCCTTATAGCTAAACGATCGGCAGCTATCCCGCACCGGCAGCTAACCACCCGTGCTTTACACCCGAATTCGAGCAGCATCTCTGTATCAATGGTTAACCCGTACAGTTCGAATATGTCGCCCCGCACCCCACAAGGTACAGACCGTGCTTTCACCTACCTAGGCAGCACTTTGCCTCATCCGTCCTACGTGCAGACAGCGCCAGGCCCGAACCGCGAGAACTGACCGTGCTTACACCTCGAGGGCAGCACTTTGACTCATCAAGTCCCCCGTTCTGCCGACCACCCCGACCGTGGACGCACCCGTGCTTACACTGTGGGTAGCACCTTGCGCAACGGTTGTCCTGACAAATCCCAAAAACGTGGCCATCCCTGTGAGACTTGCGTAGCTGACCGGCTAGTCGGCTCTGATACCACATGTTGCGCCGGCGCCTCAAAGGGCGCGGGGACTTGAGCGGTTTCCCCAACACGCGCTTAAGTCTAACATTCATCCATCATGCACTTACGTAAAAACCAACTCAGAATCGTAACAAGCTTAACCATTCAGACTTAAGAAAACTGGAATCCCAACCAACCCGAAAGCCAACTCAGAATCCGTCCCCAAAAGGTAACCAAAGGCAAAGACAAGCCACACATGAATCCCAAGGCATAGTGGTCGCCAAACTGACCAATTGGCATAGCGGCAAGCCCCATGTCGATGACAGGGACCCTTAGGCGCCAGCGACGCAAAAAGGTTGTAGTAAGGGTCCTTCCACTTGGACCAGTCCCGGAGGCGAAACCGAAATGGTAATCATCCCCAAGGATCAACTTTATTAGATTTGGAAGAGGTTACATTCATACATAGACTGACCGGTCTCGGGGCCACCAACACGTGCTGGGCATTGTGCCTGGCTCGTGCTGGTAGAGGGAGCTGAGACCTGGCGACTGGATTCCTGGCGCTGGTTGAGCTGCCCAAGTTTCTGTCTGCCGGACTCCCCCTATAGTTCTGCTGTGATTCGGCGCACCCCCTCTGGTTTGAAACATAGTGCTTTCTGGTAAAGCACGCTTTTTAGGACTTAGTTTTTATTTTGCTGATTAAGCCTGGCAAGCCTGGCAGAATCAGTCTGGCTCCCGGACATGGGTCCCGGGAGCCGTCCCGGCGGCCGAATCAACCTGCTTTCATGACTAGGCCATGACTCGAGCTCCAGAGCTAGCTCATGACTTTGTGACTACTTGACTGGCTCACCACAGGTCGGAGGCTCAGTCCTTGACATTCTAACTTGCTCTGGGACCTTAGGGAGTGTCACCCCTTTGAGTCTTACAGGGCACGCTGGGTGCACCCAAGTCAGCTTTACAACACAGCCTCCACACTGAGTGAGTAAGCAGAATTGATATCCTCCTTCGCTTCAGGAAGAGGCTCCTGAGCAGTTTCATTGACAGATAGCAAATCTAGTTGTGAACCATCACGTTTGTCGAAAAATAGCTTCTTACCCACTCTTTGGACAACAATATCCCATGAATATACTGATCTTGGAGCACACATAAGAGTAGACAAGATGGAATCGGTGACAAACACTATAGCCTTGTCATGTGCAACATCTAGGATAGGTGTGGTTGGGTGATAAGAACGTTCTAGAGATTCGGAAACATGGATTGACTCACAAGGCATTGATGAACTAATTATATCATGCAAGGGGTCATCCTCAACAAGAGCATCATCTAAGGCCAATGATGATCCAAAATCAATATTCATGTGATTTATCCTATCAATAATATTCTCGATCTCTCTTGCAACTCTTTTCCTTGAAACCAACTTATGTTCCTTCTTCTGCAAAAGTTCAAAATGTTAGATGTATCAATTTCTCTCTCTCTCCTCTCTCTCTCTCTCTCTCTCTCTCTCTCTCTCTCTCTCTCTCTCTCAGGCATGAAACATAAATAAAGATATAACAATGGACTAGTAAGCATGAAACATAAACTAACGGCATTATACTTAAAGCTAACTACCATGAAATGTTAATCTTTGAGAACAAAAGCATGAAACACAAATTAATATATAACACAAACCGTAAACTAGTAGCATGAAACACACACACGCATACCACAAACACACGCATGCACACACACACACACACACACACACACACACACACACACACACACCCACACCCACCCCAAACACACATGAAGAGAAAATAGAGAGAACATTATAGAGTGCTAATGAAATCTCCCGAACCACACGATTATATCCTATTCCAGAATGTCACCACATGCTCCCTCCCTGCAGCATTTGGGCTTTCTTGTGAAACTCATCTTCCAACAAAAAACATTTGAACCACGTCTTTAATGGAAGAAAACAAGGGCTACACACCTTTCTAGAATTGGGAGCATTGGATCGACTCTCTCTCTCTCTCTCTCTCTCTCTCTCTCTCTCTCTCTCTCTCTCTCTCTCTCTCTCTCTCTCTCTCTCTCTCTCTCTCTCTCTCTCTCTCTCTCTCTCTCTCTCTCTCTCTCTCTCTCTCTCTCTCGCGCGCGCGCGCGCGCGCGGACATGAATGAGTCTATTATGGGTGACTGGATATGGAAATCTTCATCTAATCATTTTATCTGGATTTTTTCTTTTAGAAGCAAGTGAGAAATTAACTTCATCTAATCATTCTACTTGGATTTTTCCTTTTAGAAGCAAGTGAGAGATTAACTTCATCTAATTATTCTATTTGGATTTTTTCTTTTAGAAGCAAGTGAGAGATTAACTTCAAAGTATTGTGGCACTCATCCTATCGCTCAATATTTATTGGCCAAACTATACTTGAAGTGCCATAAGGGCCAAATATTAAAGCATTTCCAAAAAATACTTTAAAGAGTTTACCTCTCGTACTCTTGGATCCTCTGTGTGCACTCCATTGGCCCAAATATGATCGTTGACAATCCTCCTTGTCCGAATCCTAAGGCCTTTGCAGTGTGTGCATGTACATGGTATCCTCTCATCATATTCTAGTTGAAACTGTACAATAACTCAATTCCAAATGGCACAAATTCTTTCAGTGTCATTCAAGTGAAAATTGACAAATTCTAACATGTGACGAATTGTAACATGTGATAAAAATTGATAAAATACTCTTAGTACATTTAGTGCATTTGCAACCTTCATTTGTGATGGAGTGGTGTCTTGGCTTTCCAAAGAGCAATATACAATATCACAATCCTCAACCAAATCGGAGTACATCACTATTACGAATAAAAAAATTGTGACATAAATCAATATACATATATGTGATGGATCAATAGGCGTCTATGTTGATTGATGGAAGAGCTTGAAGATGAACCAGTCAATAGTTGTTCATTGTACTTTAGTCTTGCTTGCTCCTTTTTTCTGTGATAGAGCTCAATTCTTTTTTCTTTTTCTAAATCACATGGACGTATGATAATTTTCCTAGAATTCATAATTCCAATCAATGTCATTGTAAGAATAAATTTGCAAGAAAAATTATACACTCATATTCAAATAACAAATAAAGTGCAATTGATGTCAATATCAATAACAATATACCTGCTATTGTGATCATGAGATGAATCGCTATCTGATGATGATGACATCGTCAATGACATATACACACTGTAGCCAACTACTCTATACCACATCATAAGTAATCATTATGAGACTCTATGTACTAAACAAATACAATAAAATTTGTTAAAGACATGCCAACATCTGATCCATGTATATTCTAGTTATGCTTAATGAAAATTTAATATTCTAGTAACATTGCTATCAAGAAAATTGTTTGGGTGGGGCAACACATGATGAGCAATCAAAATGAGGTTCATACTGACAAATGTTAGACATCAGTAGATAGTGCACGCAGGCCTATCTCAACTAATTTAAAGACCACATGGCAGTCAATATTCGAAGCTTTCAGTTTGAACTCTTGTCCAGGATGAGTGATGATCTCACTCAATCTTTCTTTCAAGATGGAATGATCAAAATCAAACAATCAGTCATATACTCAATTGATTGATTGCCCACTCAATCACTCATTCGATTAATTAATACCTGGCTCGAGTTGTTTAGTGATAAATCTCTTTGGATTGGCCTAGTGTGCCATGGTATCTCATGAGGAGCAATATGCATTCGCCCTTTCTATCTATGGTTGCTTTGTATGCAAGATGATGTTCCTCGAATCGAAAAGAAAAGATGAGCAATTGGACAATGTCAATCAATCATATACTAGCTAGCACGTCATTGATCAACATCTTTATTACAATGCTAAATGATATTTCAACTAATAACTATGATTTCATATAAGGTAATATAGGTCACACACCAACAATTAAAAAGATATTTCATATAGGTCACAAATCACTAAGGTTCTCAATATAGCATACATGATTTTGATCATGAATCTAAATGACCCCGTGCAACCATTTAAGAGGTCACATGACAAAAGCAAAATTTTTCTATTTGACCATATAATTATGTCATCAAATTATATCAAATCTATAACAGCTAGATTATTAGTAAACTAAATTTTTTATGAAATCATCGATTTGACATAATATTATGTCATAAAATCCTAAAAACCTTGTCAAATTACTTGTTTAATAACAATATGTACTATTTTGTATCTCATGATTTTGTCTTGTATGTCAAATCTCAAGAAAAATAAAATTTATAACAATATAAAGCTAGTTTTAACAATTAAATACTACCATAATGATCTTTGAATTGATTTTTTATGTTTCATCATATTAAAAAATATATTTTATGTAAGATTTTATGTCAAATTCTACATTGAAATATTCTCATAAAATCTAGAAAAGATTACGACTTGCATGACATTTAAATCATGCAAGCCCATGTGGGGGACAAAACGGTTTTTGTCCCTCTCTTCGCATGTGGGAGGGTCTCCCACATGGTTTTTTTCCCCTCTCTTCCTTGAAACTTGAATGCCCATAAAACCCCATTTCCGTGAGCATTCTTGCTCCTCTTCTTTTGCTTTCAAGTTTTAGTGGTTTTCCTAATCTAGTGTTTAGTGCTCTTGCTTGCTATTGCTCTTCCAAGCTCTATAGATCTTGCTTATTTGCTTGCTTGCTTGCTTGCTTTTGGTTGCTCTTCCTTGCTAGTGATCTTGCTCTTGCTATTGCTTACAATCTCTTTCTAATCTATTGATCTTGCTTGCTATTGAACTATTGCTTTCTTGTCATTGCTTACTCTTCTAATCTAACACTCCTCACTACTCTTTCACTCCCATTCTCCACTACTTTCTAATTTTTAAAGTTTTTCTTTGATACAATGTCTTCAAGTGGTAGGTCAAGTGGAAGGTCAAGTGGGAGACCATCTAGGAGAAGAGCTCGCGAGGAGCCCGAAGAATATAATCAAGAGTGGTTTGAGAATCTATCTCCTCAACAAAGAGATAGAATCAAAAATATTGTGTTATCTTCTTCGGGTGAATCAGCCATTGTTTGTTTCTGTCCCAGAAGGAGAATACTGGTGTTTACTCGTTTAGGCTAGGATGCCGATGGTGAAGTTGCCCTTGATCATGCACGCTTGGACTTTGTTGACTCAATGGGAATTTCTCATGCCTTGTCCGCAAGCTGCAAGTGTTGTTGAAGCTTTGGCCTGTTCTGTACTTGGTGAAGAGTGATATCTGTCAAGAGATATCCGAGTACTGTTGTCTACTGCTTGTTCTTAATGCAGTTCAAAACAAATTGTGCCCAGTCATAGAGATTTTGGGAATGCAGTTGTGAATCTGCCATAAAGTGAAACAGGGACATGGGTACCCTCTGCAACTTTGTTCTTGGTCATTGTGTGCACTTTTCAAGTACGCACATGCCGCTTGTAGGTGGGTCATTAAGATATAAGTCTTGTATCGCATAACTGGGTTAACGTAAATAGTCTAATTTTGAGTTCTTGTTCGATTGCAGCTTTTTCATGGAGATCTGTTGAAAAAGTTTCCATGACTCGTAATGATGAGACTAAGAATTCTACTAGCATTACCGCCTCTTGACCATATACTAAGTGGAAAGGGGTAACCCACCCAGTGACTTTCTTCAGGGTGGTGCGGTAAACCCAAATAGCTGAGAAAAGTTTTGTTTCTCAATCAGAATGACTAGTTTCAACTATCTTGATCAAAATTTTACATATCGTCTTGTTAGTTGATTCAGCCTGGCCATTACATCTAGGGTAGTACGGTGTACTTTTTCTGTGAACAACAAGGTAATGGCGTAGGAGGTTATCAATGACAGAATTTAAAAATTGCGTGCCGCGATCACTAACTAAATGGGACAGCCAAAACGTGTAATAATGTTTTCGTAAAGAAAACGTGCAACTGTTTTTGTGTTGGCGTCCTTCGTTGCTCGAGCCTCCACCCACTTAGTGGCATAATCTATGGCTATGAGGATGTAACGAGCTTGAGTATGTTTTGCTGCTGGACTGATTGGTCCAACAAAGTTAATTCCCCACTTATGGAAGGCTTCGCCTTCTATAATGGGAGTCAACGGCGTAAAATCTGCTTTGGTGTTTTTCTTGGCTCATTGACGGACATCACATGCTTTAATGATAGCAAACGTGTCCTTAAACAAAGATGGCCACCACAGTCCTGCTCGAAGGATAATCTTTGTTGTGGCTTCAGCAGAAAGGTGGCCAACCTCCAATGCCCTCGTGAGCCTGAGATATGATAGGTCGTATCTCAGATTCATAAGCACATCGGCGAATGATACCGTCAATGCCCCTTTTGTAAAGTTGTTTCACAATTAACTAAAAGGGCGTTATTTTTAGCAAAAACAATTTTTTGCCACCGTATTTAGACCTTCTTTGAGTCTACCTGTTGTGAGAAACTGGGTGATCTCCTCAGCCCATAAGGGTGTAGCATCGATCTGAAAAAGGCATGTATCAGAGAGATCATCGTTGACTGGTGCAGTTGCTTTTTCAGCACTTGGCAGTCTGGAAAGTTGGTCCACCATGAAATGTTGGGTCCCTTTCCGAATGACTACGTGGAAATTAAATTCCTTAAAAATCAACATCCATCGAGCTATACGTCCTGTTTTACAAGATTTATTAACGATATATAGAAGGGCTTGATGGTATGTGTAAAACGCAAAGGTCTGGCATAATAAATAATCTCTTACTTGTTGCACAGCATAGACCATCGCCAATGCTTCTCTCTCGGTGGTTGTATAGTTTACTTCAGCAGGCACCAATTACCTGCTCAAGAAACGTATTGGCAAGTCTTTGCCATACTCGTCCGGTTGTGCAAGAAGACCTCCAATGGCATACTTACTTGCGTCAGTATGTACTCTTTCATGTAATCTAGCGAGTGGAGTATGGGAGCCATGGTGAGGGCTGTTTTCAACTCCTCAAAGGCCTTAATTTGTTCTTCGGTCCAGCGAGGATCTACCACAACTAAATAAACGAGGTGTGCCTTGCCGGCATAGTCGATTATAAAGATGCGATAATAATTTGTATGACCAAGGAAGACATATACTTCTTTCACTGTTGCAGGTAAGGAAATTTCCACTATAATCTTGATTTTTGACGGGTTCAGTATACTGTCCTTTGAAATTATATGCCCGAGTATGACCCCATGGGTAATCCATATTTGACATTTATCAGGGTTTAGTGAGATTTCAAATCTACGATAGTGAATGAAGATTTTCTCCAGGGCGTCAATGTGTGTAGCTGTGGATGAATGTACACCTAGATCGTCGAGATAAATCTCCACGATCCGATGTAACAGATCTTGAAAGGCCAGTTGCATGACCCTTTGGAACGTTGAAGGGGCGTTGCATAAGCCAAAAGGCATAACGCTATAAGCATAAACCTCGTTCTCTGTTGCAAAGGCCGTTTTATGTTTATCTTCAGGGGCTATTTGAACAAGGAAATACCCGCTGAATCCATCTAAGAAGCTGAAAGCTTCAGCTCTTGCCATTTCCTTGAGGATTTGAGTCGTTAAAGACAAGGGAAAATGGTCTTTCTTTCCTAACCGTATTAAGGTTTTTGAGATCGACACAGATACAAAGCTTGCCATTTTTCTTGGGTACAACCACAATGGGTGATACCCAATCATTATGTTGAACTTCATAAATGAAACCAACATCCAACAATTTCTTAATATCTTCGTCGATCCTCTCACGATAGACAGAGTGAGATCGATAGGGTTAGCCCTAATAGGCTTAGCATTGTCTTCTAAAGGAATCCTATGGACAAGTATTTCAAGTGGGATTCCTTTCATTTCTGTATAATTCCATGCAAATACATCCCTGTATTTGCGGAGTAACGTTTCCAGATCATAAAGTTGGGTTGATGACAAATGTGCATCAACATGAACTATTCGATCTATCTCCTCGTCAGAATCTTTAAGGTTTAGTTGAATTGTTTTAGCAGGTCCTTCAAAGGAGTTGGAACTTGGTGTAGGTTCCTGATGCGGCTATGGTAGCTGGATAACAATGTCATCCAGTGTAGAATCTTTGAACTTCTGTGGAAGATCAAAAGGTGGGTTGACAAAAGGTTCGAAAACTTTGGGAATCATCTGAGGTAATTCACTGTCGGACATGGAAGCTTGGTCGGATTGTTTAGTTTCTGTCCCTTTTGACAAGGGCTTGATCTGCTGTTTAAGCTTCTCACGCATCTGTTTTTGACGCTGGGTTAATTTTGTATCAATAAATTTAGTTGTTTGTAACCGAGTTTTTTGTGGTTTTTGAGTGGGCGGTGTTGGTGCCTCACTTATCATATCGTCATCGATTGTATCCCAGACTTCATTGGGTTACACATCCCATGTATACAAATTCATGCTGTCCTTTCTCTCGGATGCTCTCCCTCTCTCGCATCAGATCCCGACCGACAGTTTCCATCCCAATCTTGACTGACGTTCTCAAATCAGATCTCGACCGACGACCTCGTGTCAGATCTCGACCGACAGTTTCCACCCGAATTTTGACTGACGTCCTGGCGTCAGATCTCGGCCAATAACCTCGTGTCAGATCTCGACTGACAGCTTTCGTCCCAATCTCGACCGACGCTCTCACGTCAGATCTTGATTGATGACCTCATGTCAGATCTTGACCGACAGCCTCCGTCCCAATCTCAACCGACGACCTCGCTTCAGAACTCAACCGACGACCTCACGTCAGATCTCGACCGACGACCTCACGTCAGATCTTGACAAACGCCCTCGCGTCAGTTCTCGACCGACGGATGCTCTCAGATGTCAACCGACCCTTGAACCATTGAGACCGTCATAAAACACACCACAATCATTGTGACCACCTTTCATCCATAACAACCGCATTTCCCCGTAGTGATCGCTCTACACCGTGACAACTGCATTGAGCCGTAGAGAATACATCCAACAAAACTCCATTGCTTTACACCTTGCACCATAGCCACCATAACAAGCGTCTAGGAGTCTATTTACACAATCATATGATACTCTACAAGTTGTTATGGATCGCCCTTATGATCCAAATTCTACGGAGGACTATCCACTAGAGATGGTCCTCCATGTATATCCTAGACTTCGTCAGTGCCCACCAATTTGATAAGGTAGTAGATTGCATGAATTAAATAGGAGATCGTAGGTCCATTCGCATGAGATGATTTGCATGAGTTGGAAGCTATGCAACCGTATGCTTTTCCAACTTCATCCTCATCTTGCAGTACTTTAATCACATCCTTCTCTTCATATGGAAGCGATGAGCCCCCCACTCCCACAAACCCCCACAAATTAGAAAACAATCAAGCTAACCATTCATGTGACATCGTCCAAGGTGATGAGAAATTATAATTACCTTCCCAAGGAATCACATGAAATCGGGCTAATTATTTTTATAGAAATTTCACTAATATATTCTTAGAATAAAGAAATAGCTTTCAAGTCTCTGCTTTTGTAGATTTGATTCATCCAAAAAAAGGAGATCGTGATCAATACCGCAAATTTTCAAGAAAACACCTTCTTGTGACTATTAGTATTTGGCATCATTTAGATTTATGGCCATACATTCATGTCAATTTGATTCGGTTAGTTTCAGATTCCCCCTTTGGAATGGCTTGTGTTCCATACCATAGGTTCTTCCGCCAGGAAAACCATCCACTTCCCAATCAAATCGTCCAAAATCAATTGATTTCATTTAGAATTTGTCTCATAGAGTTGTCAAAAATTTCTAGATCTGACAAATGACTCACATGACATTTGAGTCCAACAAATCGGTACTATCAAAGTTCTCAAGAATTTCTCCAAATTCTAACTTTATTACAATTCCAACTCACGTTAGTTTTCACCACTTGATTTTTATTGTCACCAAAAGGAGTGTGGGTCCTCATCATTCCATGAGTGACAAATTTAGTAATGCGTAAGAATGAGTAGGAATGATATTGATTTAAGAACAATTTTGATTTAAATGCTTCAAGTAGAATTGCTCTACAAACGGGCTGGATTAAATTCAAATAGCAATACTAAATTTGCATATGACTTTTATTCAACCATGAGAGTTTTTCAGTTGAATCATTGTTTGTCAAATTTCTTTCGGTTCTTAAAAAATTGCAACTGGTGTGACTCCTCTTTCCATGACTCTGATTGATCCATAGCTTGCGGGCTACATCCGTACGATCTAGGTTTGGTTGGGTTGGTTTAACCTCCACCAGTTCCCATGTGTTGTTGCTTTGTATGGTATGCTTAGACTAGAATCCTGTTGTTCAGGACTTTATATTGGTATCATAGCTCTCTCTCTCTCTCTCTCTCTCTCTCTCTCTCTCTCTCTCTCTCTCTCTCTCTCTCTCTCTCTCTCTCTCTCTCTCTCTCTCTCTCTCTCTCTCTCTCTCTCTCTCTCGCACGTGCGCGCACGACTACGCCCTCTGAAATTGGGTTTCAGAGCCAGATGAAGGTGCGTGTGTAAGGCCCGTGAAGTGGGGGGAGGGGGAGGGGGTAGGTGGCCCCCTTAACTCAAGTTTTATTTAAAAAACTTGAGTGGGCCATGCAAGGTGGTAGGTAAGGATGGGATGGGGAAGGTTTAGGCCAGTATTAAATTTTTTTTGAGTTTCTGTAGACTTGTGGTTCTTCTTGCTCGTAGTAGGTTTTTTTAGTTTTAAGAACAGATGTTTTAGTTTTGCAATTGTTATATAAGCTAGTACTTGTTAATGGATTTTCGATGCAGTGACATTTTAATTCCGGTTTATATTGCTTAGTACCCATTTGCCGATTCATTGGTATAATTTGTAAATGAGAGCAAAAATTGTCTGTAAATTGGTTTTTGTAGACATTGCTTGGTTCAGTAACTATTATACCCGTAATGAATGTGTTAACTAAACGAAATTGTTTTTTAATTTTCAGTTGGCAAGCAAATGGATACTGATGAAATTTTGGAGGGGGGTGCTACCGATATTCACCCAGCATCACTTGGAAGTGATGGGGGAAATACAGAAGTGATATTCAGCCGGCCTCACCCGGCAGTGATGACACCCTAGACTCAGAAAAACTGTTGCAAACCTTAGGCAAAACAAGTTTAGAACTTCATTAGAGCAGTAAACAATGGGATAATCAAATGCAAATTCTATTTAATCAACTGCAAGCTATAAACTTTAACAACTTGGGCTACCAACCGAAAATATTTTCTGGCGATAAAAAGTTTAAACGTCCGGAAGTTGTTGAAGATTGGATAAACCATAAAACAAGCTATTTTAGCTTGCACAATGTCCCAGAAGATAAACGAATATCATCAGTTCTATTGTTTCTGGAAGGTAAAGCCTCTTCTTTGTGGAGGGAACTTTCCACAAAACCGGTGACTTGGGCTAGATTCCTGACAGAATTCCAAAAAGCTTTTGTCACAATAGATGATTTCGAGTTGTATATTCGGTTTATCAATTGCAAAATGGGCAGCCGAAAACTAGATGGTTATGTCCAAGAGTTCTTGGACTCGTTGGCCAAGGTGCCATTGTTTGATCGTAATTTGGCACAGTGGCAATTTATTGTTGGACTGCCAACTGACTATCAAAATAAATGCAAACAAAATATCCTTAACTCTCTAAAGGATGCTATTTGTATGGTGAAAGTCTATGATAGTACAGTTGTTGCATCACGAAGAAGCGTGCATGGCCAAACGGTTCCGAAACCCAAGCAAGAAAAATCTAACAAGCGTAAAAAGCTATTTTTTGACGAGCTGGAAGCAGAAGCGTACCAACAGTCAAAGAAGAAGAAGAATAAGAAGAAATTGGTGGTGAAAGACAAAGCACGATTGGCGGTGTTGAAACGGAATCTGTGTTTCCTCTGCAATAAACCCGGGCACCATGCTAAACAATGTCTCGAACGGAAAGCAAAGTTGTCAAGTTTCAAAACTGTGGATTTACCGGCAGGTATTTTGGAAGTCAATTTATTGAATAATTGTGACTATACTTGTAAGTTTAGTGCACTCTCTTTCAAGCCTAATGAATTGTTTCGTGTGAGAGGCAATATTTTAGGGAAAGACATGAATGTGCTATTTGATTCAGGTAGTACTCACAATTTTTTGAATGCTCGACTTGTGCAAAAGCTCCGAGTGCCCACCATGGCTAGTGATCATCGTTACGTGGTCCGTCTTGCCTCAGGGTCGGACACTAAGATTTGGGATGTCAAAATCTCAAACTTAGAGCTTCGGATGCAAGACTATGTTGAGCCGTTGGATTTCCGTGTCATGAATATGGACCGGACTGATATAATTTTGGGCTATGAATGGTTTTTTGGCAAGTGAGACTCTTTAGAGATAGATTTTAAAAGTCATTCTATGGTGTTTAAAGATAAGTTTGATCAGATTGTCTCTATTTCTGGAGAGATCAATGTACTTCCATCCTTGATGATTTTTTCAGATGAATTAATTGAGAAACTTCATGATTCTGAGTATGAACTCTTTCACTTGCTTTTGCAAGATTTATAGCAAGAGTTTAGTGAAGTTTTTCCGAAGCAGCTACCTTATGGACTACCACCCGCTCGGTCGGTGGATCATAAGATCGAGGAGTATCTCGAGATGGGACACATAAGACCAGGTAAATCTCCATGGGGAGCACCTGTCCTTCTTAAGAGTAAAAAAGATGGGAGTTTCCAGCTATGTGTAGATTACAAGGGTTTGAACAAACTAACAGTCAAAACTAAATACCCGTTGCCCAAGATGGACGATCTCATAGATCGATTGAATGGAGCTAAATACTTCACGAAAATTGATCTACGTACGGGATACCATTAGATCAGGATACATCCAAAAAATGTATCTAAAACTAGTTTTAGGACCAAGTTTGGCCACTACGAGTGTCTTGCCTTTTCGTAGTAGTGTTTGTGGATGATATTTTGATCTATAGCAGAACACTCAAAGAGCATGCTAAGCATCTTCGTACTGTCTTACGTATTTTAAGACAAGAGAAGCTTTATACGAAAGAATCAACGTGTGAATTCTTCAAGAAGGAACTTCTTTACCTAGGTCATAAGATTACCTCCTTTGGGATCAAGATTAACGAGGAAAAGGTGACGACGGTAGTGGAATGGCCAGTCCCTAAAATGGTGCGTGAACTTAAGTCATTCTTAGGTTTCACTGTGTTTTTTCATAGATTTGCAGAGGAGTACTCAAAGATTGCTGCACCTCTCAACAATATGTTGAAAGGAGTGAAAAGCCGCAAAGGTAGGCCAAGTCCTCCCATTAGATGGAATGAGAAATTAGATGAGAGTTTTCGCAAACTCAAGCTTCTAATTGTCTCAGCTCCAGTTTTTGAGGATAGCGGATCCAGATTTGTCGTTCGTCATTAACACTGACGCGAGTGACACGACTATTGGAGCTGTTCTCTTATAGGAGGGTGCCCGTTGCCTTTGAGAGTAAAACTAACTAATGCGTAGGTCAAGTACACCACTCAAGAAAAAGAGCTTTCTACGGTGATCCATGCTTTGAAATCATGGAGGCATTACTTGTACGATAATAAATTTGTGGTTAATACGGATCATCAATCTTTGAAGTATAATCAGAATGATTTGTGAGGTCGTAAGGCCAGATGGGCAGAACTCATGCAAGAATTTGACTTTGAAGTGAGGTATATCAAAGGCTCATCTAATCAGGTGGCTGATGCACTTAGTCGAATTGGTGAAGTGAACGAACTTTCCTTCACTGAGATTAGTACGAACTTTTATCTCTCCCTGAGAGGTCTTTATGAAAAAGACCCGCATTTTGGACCAATCTGGAATAGGGTTCTAGCAGTTACATCAAGCAGGACTGATGATCATGTTGATCAGTCTGGGGGAAGGATATAAAGGGTACTGATGACTTCTCTATTCGTAATGGACTTTTGTTCAGGAAAGGAAAGGTTGTGTGCCTGATGTAGATGTTGTTAAGAATAAAATTCTTTATGAATGTCATGACTCACCATGCGCAGGTCATCTCGACATACATCATACATTGGATTTGGTATGAAGGATTTTTATTGGCCAAAACTTAAGCCTTTGTAGAATCTTATGTGGTCAAGTGTGACCAATGCCAACTGAATAAAGCTGAACACTATAAGGCTGGCAGTCTGTTGCATCCATTGGATATCCCTGATAAAAGATGGGATAGTATTTCCATGGATTTTGTGGTTGGGTTACCGCGGATGAATAAACAACATGATGCAATTTGGGTTGTGGTCAACCGTCTTACCAAATTGGTTATGTTTATTCCAGTAAAGACCACCGCGAAGGCTTTTGATTTAGCTCAGATATTTGTAGAGCATCTGTTTAGGCTTTACGAATTACCAAGTAATAATGTGAGCGAACGCGGTCCGAAGTTCACTGGTCACTTTTGGTCGGCCGTGTTTGCTAAAGTAGAGATGACACTGAACTTGGGTTCTTCTGATCATCCTGAGACAGATGGACAGACGGAAAGAACAAATTAGAAGATGGAACAAATGCCTTAGGCATATGTTTCTAGACGACAATCTGATTGGGAAAAGTACCTTCCATTGATTGAGTTTGCCTATAATAGTAGTAAGCATTCGACTACCGATTATAGCCCATTTATGCTTATGTACGATTTTGAGCCTAGGTCACCCATCGTGGTTGAGACTCGAACGATCAAGTTTCAGAAAGTAGCAAATTTCCTACACGATATGCAGGAAATGCTACGAATTGCACATGAAATGTCCAGAGTGCCCAGGATAGGGATAGACATTATGCAAATATGAAAAGATTACCAAGAGACTTCCAAGTGGGAGATTGGGTATATTTGAGAATCCCGAAGGATTCAAGTGTAATGTGTACTGGAAAGCATTATAAGTTTTCCTTTTAGATATACAGGACCATTTAAGATCTTGAAGAAGATTGGATCCTTAGCTTACCAATTGGAACTTCCAGAAGGATCGCAAGTGCATCCCATATTTCACGTTAGTTGTCTCAAAAAGAGTCTACGTGAAGGAGAGCATCTTGGATCTGGAGATCAGTTGGACCTGTTGGATGAATCATCGGGTGTATCTTGTCTTCAACCTGAAAAGATCTTGGATACAAGAACTAAACGATTGAGAAATTGTATAGTTACCGAGCATCTGGTTCGATGGAGGAGATGTACGGACGATGACGATTCCTAGGAACAGGAATGAAGCTTAAGGAGGAACAACATACATCATACATTGGATTTGGTATGAAGGGATTTTTATTGGCTTTCCCAATTTTAAGTTCTGAGGACAAAATTTGAATAAGGGGAAAAGAATGTCATGCCCATGATTGGTCTCGGGTAGCGTGTCCACGCTAGGGACCGGTAGACCAACAACTCGTAAGTTAATTGTGACTATAAGGAAATTGAGGCCCTTATGTGTACATGGTCATAATTAATGGTTGTAGGCCTAAACAAATGGTAGTGGAGTTAGTATGGGTCTATGAGTGAGTCATTAGGGAACTTGATGACATGGCCCAGATAGGCTGCAGAGGTGTCCAGTGAGGTGTCACAGTGCACTACTAGTGGTGCAAGGGCCTTGGAGGGTATAAGTATACCTGCTGGACTCTCACTAGTGTATGCTTGATTTTGTGATTAGTAGCTACATGCTACTGGTGTGACTCCTCTTTCCATGACTCTGGTTGATCCATAGCTTGGGGGCTAGATGTGAGAGATTTCAACTAGTTTAGTCTAGTTTAGTCACATTTTGGTAAAGTGTCAATAAGAGGCCAAAACTCATTTTAGACTTAGAGATAAACTTTTTGAAGTTATATTAGTTTAAAATACATTCAATAAACACTTTTGGAAAGTGTGGGAAAGTTGGTAGTCGAGTTTGAGAGAGATTCAAATTTGAACTTTGGGTACATTGAATCTAGACCCAAAAATAGTAGGGTTTACATTTTGGAGGGAAAGCCAAGTGGCCAAATAGGGTTTGGAAACTCTATAAAAGGATGTAACTCGTGGAGAGACACATCTTCTCTCTTCTCTCTCTCATTTCATCATTATACATGGTTCTCTTTGGGTTCTACTACTCATTGGTGCACTATCTTGGTGTTATCTTGCAATCTTGTGTGTAGAATGATCATTTATTGCTATTTTCGGTTCCACACGTGTGAAAGATAGTAGGGTACTGTAATTGTACGGAAATAAAATATATTTTATGTTTTGGTTCATGTTTGATCAATATCTCTTAGATTTTGCATCTCATTTTGTATGTAGATGCTGATTTTTCTACATTGGTAGGATTGTTGGTTTGCTCCTTATTGTAACCAAAGATTTGGGACATGGATTGGATCTTGAATGATCTGAAATCCTTCACATGGTATCAAAGCTATTGTGTTTCAGGTTATGAAAGGATCAACCATCTTTAGCAAAGGTTTTGGAGGAGTTACCAATGCTAGAGCATGCTAGATTGATCTCTACTCAAAAATCAGCATTTTTGCATGTGTAGAATTGATCTTTTGTAGGTCAAAACTCAATATAGGGTTATATACTTGATCAATTCCGATTTCACACTTGGTTTACTGGATTTAAATGATATTTGGTGCATTAGGAAGGTCTCATTGGAGTCTACAAGAAGATATACCAAGTTTCTAGAAATTGCATGTAGAATTTGAGATATTCGCTTCCTTATGCTAGATCTAGGTCAAGATCTAATACGCTTCTTGGAGATGTTCATATTTGTGCTAACTTGGCTAGTCTTGAGGATAATGATGGTGTTTCAATGGTTCTTCATGGCAAGTGCAAGCATGCAAAAGGTAAGGAAAGAGCTAACTTCATCAATGGAGGTGAAGGTTCTTCCTTGGAAAAGATTGTTGTTAATGATTTCTTTGATCGTATGTCAAAAGATGTTGCTAGGTGCATGCATGAAGGAGGTGGTTCTTCTAAATTCTTTTGTGATGAGTCCAAGAAAGTCATTTTTCCAGCAAGTGGAGTCACATGTCTTCATAAAGAGAGTACATCAAATGGTTCTATCAAGAGACTTAGTGAGGGAGATAGTCACAAGTCAAGAAGAAGAGAAGTATGTGAAGAGTTCAAAGTAGGATGTACCTTGAATGATGTCATTGTGAATGACAGTGAGGAAGAATCATTATCATACGAGTCATTACCTAAAACATTGAGTAGAAGTTCTTGTTTGAAAAAAGAGAGTACTTCAATCATCCTTATGTTGAAGGTACTAATCATTTTTTTCATGGCTTCTAATGTTTTTGAGGTTTCTTCTTCTTATGATGCAATCATTAAGAGGGAGTCTTATGAAGGGAAGAGCAATGGAAGATTGGTTCTTGGGAAGATCCAAGGCATGGATCTCACATCTCTTCATCAACTCAAAGGATTCTATGATTGTGAATTGATCACTCATGATCGAGATGGCAAAAGGTTGGTTGGAGAAGACTACATGGAGCAAATCGAGAGACAATTTTTTCAAGGCAAGGGAGATCTCATTGGTGAGCTTATTGAGGTTTGTTATGGACTCAAGAGGGCTGGATTTCTTCTGTTTGATACTCATCTTCACCTACTCTACTTCATGTTGGATGGAAAGTTTGGAATCTGCCTTTTGATCTATGATGGGGACATTGGTGACATTGTTTTCACTAACCTTTGTGGAAATCCAAGATCAAGCTTTGATGTGTTCTTGTTGGATATTGATCATATGTTTGAGAGAGAGTATTTTTAGAGGTTCAGGTCTGAAGATATTCATATCTTTGATATCTTTGATGATCAAGAGAAAGGTAAGCAAGTGGAAGCGACACACTTTGCTTTACTCACATGTTTTGGAGACTTTTCTTGTGTAGATGATGCTATGCAAGTGGATATTGGTTCTCATGGTTTTAATAATGGAAAAGCAAGTAATGGATCTGGAAAACAAAGTTTGTTCAATGACTTTGATGATCAAGAGGAAGATCAAGAGGTTGGTCTCAAAGGGCTTCAACAACACAAAAGGAAAGGTGGCAATTTGGAGCTAGTCAAGAGCATCAAATGAAGGTTATTTGGCAAAGATGTTATGGATCTATTTTTGTAGCTTATTGAAGACTAGAGTAAGGTCAAAGGAGTAGCAAGGAGGTGTTGTTTGAGCTACTTCATGTGGATGTGTGCAAATTGTCAAGATATGGACAAACTAGCTACATTGTCTTGCAATTCTTAGAGTCATTACAAGAGAGAAGAGTAGAAAAATAATGCCTGTTAAAAGACATGTGGGAACTAGCCCCACTATCTATCCACCATGTGTCTTGACTTGAAGTTGGTGTAGATGCAACCAATCACATGTTATGCATTTAAAAATGGGCAGAAGGTGTAAATCAAATTTCTAGTAGGAATGACTTCATGTCTTCAATATGAACCTCATTTTGATTGCTCGTTGTGAGATACCATGGCACACTAGGCCAATCCAAAGAGATTTATCACTAACTAACTCTACACCACACTCTCAAGAATGATTTAACACTGCCAAAGGAACACAAAGCAAACAATGAATGGAACCAAAAGCATGAGAGAGAGCAAGGTTAGAAACATAGATGTTCACAATGAAACAATGACACCTCTTGTTAGCAATGTGCCTTTTTATGGTTGAGGTAGGCCCTTCACCTCTTAATCCTACTGGTTGCCTATGTGGCACACCTCTTATTACTATTGGCTATCCTAGGAGGTGCCCATGTGGATGTGTTGAATCCATCCTCATCTTCTTCCTCTTGAGCAATGTTCCCTTGATCTCCATTTGCTTGTTGATTCTTCTTCAAGTAACATTCCAAGGCAAAGTGTCCTTTCTTCCCACAAAAGAAACACTTGAGCTTTGCCTTGTTCTTCACCTTGCCTTTGGAAGTAGATCTTCCATTCTTCATCTCGGCCTCCTTGCCTGATTCTTCTTGAATGGATGTTGTTTCTTCTTGCCTTTGGATGTAAAATTTGCATTCTCATCTCCTCCATTAAGTGACATGCCTTCCATTCTTGTCTTGAGGTGTAGAAGTCTACTCTCCTCGGCTACAAGAACATTGTGCAACTTTTCAATGGATGGAAGATTGTCTTGAATAGAAAATGATTGGACCAAGTTGGTGAACTCATCACCTAGGCCATTCAATATGATTTGTACTAGCTCTTGATCTTGGATCTTCTCTCCTATAGCACTCAATTCCTTGTTCAGAGATTTGATCCTAAAGACATACTCTTGTCCACTCTCTCCACTTCCTTTCATGCTTTGAAAAACTTGATTTCTTAGCATGAGGATTCTTGAAGTGTTATTGGATTCATAGATACTCTTTAATGAATCCCAAGCCTCTTTGGATGAGGCACAAGAAGACACCTCCTTCAAGAGGTCATTGCTGCATACATTCAACTTTATGCAATGTAGAGCTAATCTTGCTCTCTTCTTGTATTTGATTTGTTCTTGGGGAGCTTGAGGCTCTTCCTCAACTCCTAGAATTATGTCAAAGAGGTCATGGATCACCAGCAGTGATTCCATCCTCACTTTCCAAATGGAATAATTTGTGGAAGTGAGTATCTCACTTGATTCCAACAAATATCAACCCATGGATGACATTGTAGAACGAATGTTCTACAAAAATCACAAAGATTTCTGAATTTTTAAGGATCTATGAAAGGCCTAAATCTCACAAGATTGCCTATAGCCTTGTCTCTATCAACTAGCACACAAGCTTGAATGATACACAAAGATCTTGACAAAAATTCCTAGCTTTCACTCTCACAAAATTTTTTGCTTTACACTTTTCTTAGAGATTTCACTTCAACTAAGGATCTGAACAAATCAGCCTCTTAGATCTGATCTTAAACTCCAAAAGGAAATGCTTCAATGATCCAAAACTCTATATGGTCATAGGCATTAGCTAGATTGAATCTAGATCAATACTATGCTTCAAAAAACACTAAAAATGAACTAGAATTGTGATTTTAGGACCAACAAACACAAAGTAACATGTAATGAAAGTTGTTGTACAGTTTCACACGTGTGAAAAGTACATACACAGCCTCCAAGTCGATTTGATCCAAATAGAAACAAGCTATCACTCTAGATGAACTCGCCCTCACTAGTATTGGCCAAAAACAAATTTTGCCAATGATCTTTGCAAGTTTTATGATTCAAATGATCACTCTCTTACTTAGCTCTGATACCATGATAAAATTTCAGTTTTTAGGACAATAATGATTGTACTTAACAATCATAGAGAGTTATTGGTTGCCTAATCAATGGATCTATCAAGTTCTACACATTAGATCTTGGTCTAGATTCACTACACTTAGATTTAAGCAAGAGCAATGGATCAAAAAATCATAAATTAGTGAAGGAAGCCTCACATGTGTGGAGTACTGTCCACAATACAGCCTGTACCTGAAACAACAAGTACTATTGTTCTTGATAGCAATCATTCATAGACATCACAATTCTATTGACTAGAAATCTGACAAAAGTGTAGAATGCACTAAAAGTCTTATCAATCTCATTAGCAAAATGATGATCCTTTTATAGATCAAGTACATCCACGAGTCTGGTACAGCCCAGCAGGTCTTTACACGTGTGAAGGGTGCCACATCATTCAGATCTATCCATTTGATCCATCCTTGATACTTATCCAAAGTTGACCTTCTAGAATATGGCTAAAATCCAAAGAGCTAGTCTCCTAGGATATAGGAATATTTCCTACAAAATAGAATCTAAGGAAAATGGTCAACTCTTATCTTCTAGAACTCTATACACGTGTGTGAACATCCATTTGCCATGTGGGAGCATTTACTCATGCACATGCAAGGAAAAGCTAATTTCTAGGTGACTAGTCAACTTGACTAAAAACTAGTCATATCATGTTCACACTAACTTGACTAATACAAAATCAAAATAGATATATACAAGTATGAAAAGTACTTTCTTTCACATGTGGAAAAAGGCTCCACATGTGTGAAATTAGATCATGAACATTGTTCTAATGATTGATCTTTATTTACAATAACAATGTCAAGTGAGAAGTGACAATTTTCAACATATCGTTCCCCTAGAAAGAAATAAATGTCTTCTTTTGGATGAGAAATGTAAAATGAATAATGGAAGAGGTAAGGTGTGTTATATTTAGAGCTGAATACCACAATGGAAAGTCTGGTTATCCAAAGATATTGGTTTAAATTGACATCCAATAACACCAATGCGAAAAGATTTGGTCAAGGATTCAAAATGTAGTTTATCTTTCAGACAACAAGGATAAACAGTAAGCAACCTTTTTGTCAGAGAAAGCATACAAATTTCACAGGGTTCAAAAATTCAAAAATTGACACTATATAGCAAATAATTGGATAATGTGAAAATGTATACCTCCACATATCCCCTTCCTGATTTGTGAGGTGGCTCACAAACAATTATTCATGTCCTTATGGCTCGCTTCCTAGTGATTGGTTTTTTGAGAAACACTGTCTTAGCTTTGGCAGCATTTTCTTCATTAACCTGGTCCACTGCTTTTCCAACTGTCCTAAGAAAATAATCATTCCATCTGAGGTAGTCTCCCATCCGAGGTAGTCTTCATTGACTGCAAGATCTTGATATCCACCCACATCTTTCTTTCCTCCCAGTAGACCAATTGGCACATCGATCAAAGTAAAAATAATTCACAAGGTGATCATACCAATTTGCTTTGGTCAGTACTTCAGACATTTTAGTAGACGATACTGTTAGAGATAGTGTTTCATATGTATATTGAGGTGGAATGTTTATTATATATAGATGTCGGGCTGACAAGAGGGAATAGGAAATAAGAGAAGCAATAATTACGTAGTTGTATGTATAATAGGGCTTAGTAAATGGTATGCCCATAAAATGGATAAAAGTTTTTTATCCCAATCAAAAGAATGTGTTTCTATAATTTTGTTCAAAATTTTGCACAGAATAGCGTTGGCTCTTTCAATAAGTCCATTGGCATTTGGGTTATATGGTGTGGTTTGTCTATGGGTGATGGAACAATATGAGAGTAATGCTTCGATGGTTTGATTGAGAAAATGAGTTCCCCTATCGCTAACTAATTCTAAGAGACAACCATAACGTGTAATAATATTCTGGAATAAAAACCTACTATTTTAACATCATTTTTAGCTGCTACCATTTTGGTCACACAGTCGGTAGCAACAAGTATATAACGTCTCCTAGTTTTGTGAGTTGTGGCTTAATGGGTCCGATGAAACCAATTTCCCATTTTCTGAAAGGTGCTAGAGGTATAATGGGTGTTAATGGCCAGTGAGTCGCAAAGTTGGATTTTCCCATCCTTTGACATGTGTCACACTTTTGGATAAAAGATCGAACTTATTTATAAACAGTGGGCCACGAATATATAGCATTCAAAATTTTATTAGCAATATTTTCTTAAGTGCATAATGTCCACCGAAATCTTCTTCATGTAATGCGCGGATTACAGTAGTAGCTTCTATGGAATTAAGCATCACTTGGAACTCACCAAAATTTGAATCTCCAAAATTTGAGTCATCAGAATACAAAACATTCGAGTTCATCTCAATATCTAAGCACCAGTACATTATGTAAATATGTACACACACACTCTCTTTCTACGACAACATTGCAGTCTTACTCTCTGAAGTCGAACGTTTGTGCATCAACCAACTAGAGTAGAAGTAGGATCTATGACAAACTCTTCGAGTTTGAAATATTCGACTACATCCTCTTCGATCGCCTACAAACTCAAAGTCTTCAAGTTCGAAATCCACGTCATCCACACTGCCCTGTCCAAACGCAGACCACGTCACAGTTAACTTTAGCACTTTTTAGCAAATACATTGTTTCACGCTCGTTGCCTACGCAGTCATTGTAACTATTCCATGTATATATTCATAACAACAACTCATGAAACTATGAACCAGTGATGAGACAATATGTGAAGAACACATGCAATTGGAGAAGCGTGAATCAGAGTTCTTGCGCGATCTCCACTGTGTCTTAATTATCTGATTCCATAGGATTGGAGATCTTAGAGAGAGTGAATGTCATTCAGAGAATAGAGATAGTTATTTGATATATAGCTAGCTTAGTAAGATCACTGCACACACACAGTGCGCCATTACTGTGAACCATTCTTGGGCACAAGATTGTGATCTGATTGTTGTATTCACAACTGCCTAATTCAGATTCTCTATTTTCTTACTATGCATTGCACTATGAATGCTTTCTGATAATTTTCTTTCTCTATTGACATCACTCCATTCGGAATGTCTAATCTCAAAGGAAGCCTGGTTGTCCAGACGCCTAATTGTTCGCTCCCTTCATGGTTGTCTCTGACACCTACCAAGACATTCCTCCATTCAATCTAAGTCAATGCTGATATTGTAGTTTTGGTAAAGATCTTGTTATGTTCTCTATGTTGGAGCAATGTTTCTTATTTCGCACCTAATCTATTCAAGAACACCCCAACAGAGTGGTGTTAGAGCTTTCGTTCCAAACTACTTTTAGTATTCAAAATTGTTTACTATTCTTAGATCATTTATCATGGAAGGAACATGTTCAAAAATCCACTTGATCAACAAGTTCAATGGTGATGACTTCCACATGTGGAAGTTTAAGATGAAGATGATACTCAAAGAAAAAGAACTCTGGAGATACGTTAATGGTTCAATAGCTAAGCCGGCTGAACCTGACATGCTGACCGTTTGGGAAGCTAAGGATGGCAAAGCTCTTGCCATTGTATCTTTGAATCTCGAAGACTCACAAATAGCTCACGTAGCTAACTATTCCAATTCCAAAGAAGCATGGGACATTCTTACTGTAGATGTTTCAACTTGTCTCTTCTTGAGGAATAAGTTCCTATCACTCAAGATGAGTGAAGGGACCTCAGTCATTGATCATCTAAATAAATTCAAATAACTACTCAATCAGTTAGCTGTAGTAGGTTCGCCAGTATCAGACGAAGATGCTAACATGTCTCTTCTATCTAGTCTTTCTCCCTCTTATGACAATCTAGTATTGCTATTTAGCAATACTACTAACCTGTCTCTGCAAAAGGTGATAGCAAGTCTATTACAAGAATAAGTAAGGAGGAAAAGCTTATCCACTTCAAATTTAAAGATAGTCGCTCTCTATTCGAATAAGCAACAGCTCCCGAAGAAGAAATCTTCAAAGGACAAGAAGACAAAAGCTTAACAAATTGATTCAGACCAGCAATCACAATATCACAATAGACAACTTCAAAAGCCTATGACTAGACTCTTCTGCAAGTACTGCAAGAAAAACAACCACAACATCAAGGATTGTCGAGTTCTCAAGCACAACAAAGCAAAGACGAAGATGCAGCAGGATGGAGGATCTGATTCTACCAGAACCTCTCTCGAAGACCCAACACTACTACTGATACAAGATGTACCCATAAGAGATGCATTTGATTGGTATCTCGATTCTGGTGCTTCTCAGCACATGACTTCATATAAGTCCTTATTCGAAGATCTCACACTTAGAACCTACTTCGAACAGGAACACAGATCATGCTACATAGTAACATAGACAAAAAACGCTCTCCACAGCAAGCTCACATAGCAACTGTATTTCTCAAAATGAAATTACACTGTACATATAGTTCTTCACTCAGGCAACCCATGCATGACCCAGGTTTCTGTTGACGGGATGCGTGTCCCGTCGACTTGCCTCGTGGTGAGGCCAACTCAACTGATAAGACCCACAGTATAGTAGCATAGTGATTCTACTTTAATTCTAACTCTCTCCCTTAAAGTAGAGTCTACTTTTTATACAGTCATTTACATGGCTTTAAAGTCAACAAACTTTAAGTACAAAAAACTTTGATCTAAACTTATCAAACTTTTCTCCAACAAGTGGCTTAGTGAAAATATCAGCTAGTTGTTCTTATGTGCTACAATGAACAACATGAATTTCACGACTTAGCAGCCTCTCACGTATAAAGTGATATTGAATTTTAATGTGTTTGGTTCTCGCATGGAATACTGGATTCTTTGCTAGCTGAATGCCACTCTGACTGTTGCTATGTAATGTTGTGAGATTTTTCTGTTTCATGCCAACTTCTTCCAAGATTTGTGTAAACCATATAGCTTCCTATGCTGCACTACACATTGTCTTATACTCTGCTTCTGTGGTGGATAGAGCAATTGTACTTTGCTTCTTACTAGACCAGGAAAAGCAACTACCACAAAACTGGAATACATACCATGTGGTGGATCTACGATCATCATAGTCACCTCCCCAATCCGCATCTACATAGCCACACAACTCATGTAACCCATCATGCTTCCTGTAAATCAATCCATAATCTGAAGTGCCTTTCACATAACGCAGAATGCGTTTAGCTGCCTTCCAATGCATTTTTGTAGGTGCTGCCATAAACTGACTTACAATGCCAACACCATAGCATATATCTGGTGTGAAAATTGTCAACATTTCCTAGCTAGTTTGAGGCCTAAATTGGCAATTTTTGTACATAGTTTTGGATCTAACCTTTCACACGTGTGAAAGAGACCTAGATACTTTTATTCTAGTATATATTTCATGTTGAAGAAGTCTCAAACTTCGGGACCTTCTAAATGACACTAAAATCATGTTATTTGGACATATAGGCCAAAATTGGCTATTTTAGGTTACTGGTGTCCTAAAATTGGGTCCTAAGTTCTAGAGAGAGGAGAGAGAGTCATCTCTCTCACCTATATTAGGCTGAAATTCGTGGAGAACAGGTTGGAGAAACCTTTTGTATGCTTCATTGAGATCAATAGATCATTGTCATTGTTTCTTCCTCCATTGAGAGCATTGTTGTGTGTATTGTCTTCAAGCTATTGTGTATGATCTTAGGTGCTTTCCAAAAGTGGTAGGCTGATGTATTATGGACTGTATAATGCTATTTTGGGCCGCACTTGATGTTTATGGAAGTTTCCATTTGTGATAAATGCTTTTTGATCAAGTTCTTTGCATTCTAGGTAGCATAGAATGTGTTGCCAATTCCTAGCTTATGTAGTTTGGAGTGCAAGCATTCAAGCCAATGATCTTGGAGTTTAGATCCCTTAGGATCTGTATTTTTCACATGGTATCAGAGCTGGTTGGCTTCTATTCATAGTAAGTATTCCATTTTTGGTGATATTTGGATGTTTGATCAAGTTCTAGCATGATTTTGCATTGCTTTGTTGATCAAATCTTACTAACCTTTGTTTTGTGAGTTGAACTTGTGGATCAAAAGCATATTTCAGGTCTATTGAAGATCAGAGGCTGAAAATAAACTATTTTGGATCAGATCATAACACCTAATCATTTGTGATTGTGAGGCTTGTGCATATTCAATACTAACAATGTTCTTTTCAATCCTATTGTTGACAATCTCCATTCTTGGATGAACACTCTCCTTAAGTGGATGAAACTTCTCCTTAAGTGGATGACAAATGCTCTTTTGAGTGAGTTGTAATTCTCCTAAAGGCTGAGCAAAGCTCCCATTTGGATGAAAGATCCCCTTTTTTGGGTGAACATATTGTAAGCTCCATTGTGAAGAGCATATTGTAAAGATTGTCATCAATTTTGGCATAAATTTTGGTGTACTTTGTTGAGCATGTAAGTAACTCTCCTTATGTAATTTGATTGGAGCATTTGCTGGAAGGTATTAACCATTATGCAAGTGTGTTTTCAGGTTCTTAACAGGTTGAGGAACATTCTCATGTGAAGTGATCTTAGATCTACATCTAAACGCCAAGATTTGACAAGATAGTGAAGCTAGTCTTGTGATTCACTAAGTGTGCTCATTCATTCACCTCTAAATCTTGTATTTATCACTTGCTGGAGTTTATAAACTTTTAGAAGTGTGGTTTACATGTGGTTTTACAGGTTGAATCAATATCTTAGTGTGTTGATCATATGTTGATCAAGTTTGTTCATTACTAGGTAATCTTGGCATCCTAGTTTTGGGTATTTTCTAAGAATGCAAGTAACTCTTCACACCATAACTTGATTTGGTCACTTGCTGGAAAGTTTGAGAGCTTAAGCAAGAGTGTGTTCAGGTTGGTTTGATTTTGTAATCCATTCTTAGTGTGTGCAAAGTGTTGCATGTGTTTCAATCTTCCTTTCTATGCTTGGAAACCATCTAGGTTCAAGATAGAAGTGTTTTAGGGTCCTAAATCTTCATAGATCTCTTTATCTATCATTTGTTGAGAGAAAAGTGAGTGCTAAGTGCTTTAGGACAGAACCTAAAAGTTGAAGAAACATTAGAATCATGGCTTCCAATGGTGGGATCATGCTAGAGTCTAGTGAAAGGTTGAGTTCATCAAACTACTCTACTTGGAAAGTGAGGATGGAGTCCTTACTTGAGTTGAATGAACTCATGGACATAGTTGCAGAAATTGAAGAGAGACCTCTCACACTTCAAGAGCAACAAAGGTTTGATAAGAAGGCCAAAAGGGCTCTTCATATCATTAAAATGAATGTTACAAATGAACTTCTCAAGGAAGTTGGAAAGTGTCAAAGTGCAAGTGAGGCATGGAATGCCTTAAAGAAGCTCTTTGAATCAAAGTCCACATCTAGGGTATTGACCCTAAGGAGACAAATATTTTCTAGTAGGCAAAGAGAGGGTGAAAGTGCTCATGCATTTATCTTGAGAGTTAAGTCCCTAAGTGATGATTTAGCATGCATTGATGAGAACATAAAAGATGGTGAAATAGTCCAAGTTATGTTGAATGGTTTGCTAAATGAACATGCTAACCTTGTGAAAAGTTTTGCCATTCAAAGAGTCTTGCCAAGTGTGGTTGACTTGCAAGAAATCTTATTGGCTGAAGAACATAGGTTGCAATCAAAGCTTGATGGTGCATCCTTGCAAGGTGGAGGTGAAGAGGCTTTCTTCACAAAAGGCAAATTCAAGGGCAAAGGTAAAGGCAAAGGGAAATGGTCCAAAGGTGGTAACTTTGATCATGATGATCACTCTTCCTCTTCCTCTTCTACTAAGAACAATAAGTCAAAGTTCAAGTGCTTTTATTGTGGGATAAAAGGTCATTTTGCAAATGAATGTTATAAGAAGAAAAGAGAGCAAGGAGAGAGGCAAGGAAATCTTACAATAGATGAGGAAGAACATAACACATGTGAATCACTTGTTATGACTTCAAGTTTGTTAGCCAACATAGATGATAATGATCCTTGGTGGATTGATAGTGGAGCCTCATCTCACATGACAAGACATAAGGAATACTTTACATCCTTATTGTCTTATAAGGGAGAAGGTAACATCATCTACACTGCAAATGATGGTCAATGTGACATCAAAGGCATAGGCACTATTCCTATTTCCCTTTCAACAAATAGGAAAGCAAATCTTGAAAATGTTTTGTACATTCCTTCAATCACTAAGAATTTGCTTAGTGTAAGTCAAATGATTGGCAAAGGACTTGATGTGGAGTTCATTGGAGATGCATGTTTGATAAGTAAATGTGGATCCTTGATTGCTCAAGGTAGGAGGCATGGTAAACTTTTCAAGCTTGATGCATGTGTGATCTCTAATCATGAAGGATGTATGGCTAGGGAGCAATTGACAAACCAAGAAGTTTGGCACAAGAGGTTGGGCCATCCCAACTTCAAATCTTTGGAGGTAATGGCAAAGAAAGAGCTTGTTCTTGGTCTCCCTAAAAGTCTTGTTGCAAACAATAGTGTTTGTGAACATTGTGCCTTGTCCAAATCTCATAGACTTGCTTATTCTAGATCTACTTCTAGATCTAAAGAAGCTTTTCAACTTGTGCATTCTGATATTCATTCTTCTAGTACAACTAGCAATGGTGGGGCAAAGATGTATGCAACTTTCATTGATGACTTTAGTAGGTATACTTGGATCTATCTTCTTAAAAGTAAGGATGAAGTGTTTGCTGCATTTGTCAAGTTCAAGAATGAAATGGAAAACCAATTCAATACAAAGATCAAATGCTTAAGATCTGATAATGGAGGGGAATACACCTCAAATAGGTTCAAAGACTTTTGTATAGCACATGGGATTAAGAGGGATATGTCTAGTCCTAGGACTCCACAACAGAATGGAGTGGCCGAGAGGAAGAATAGAACCCTTTGTGAATGTGCCAAGGCAATGAGACTACATGCTAATCTTGCTAAGTCTTTTTGGGGGGAAGCTTTAGCATGTGCTAACTATCTATGTAATAGATGGACAAGTGCTTCCTTGGATGGTAAAACTCCTCATGAGGTTCTTTATGGTAGAAGGCCGAGTGTCAAGCATTGTAGGATCTTTGGATGTACATGTTTTGTCAATATCACACTTGATGATAGAACTAAAGAAGATCCTTCATCAAAGAAGGGTGTGTTTGTTGGCTATAGTGAAGTAAGCAAGGCTTACAAAGTGTACATTCCTTCTACAAAGAAAGTTGTCATAAGTAGGGATGTCATCTTTCATGAAGAGAATGTTTCCAATGTTGTTGATGTTGATGTTGATGTGCCTACTAATCATCATGATGTGCAAGATGTCTTGGATGAAGATGGAGATGCCACTCCAAAGCAAACTTCAAGGAAGACTCAAAGGCAAAGGGCTAAGCCATCAAGGCTAACCTATGATGAAAAAGGAAAGCAAGTGGTGGACAACTCTAACTTTGCTTTTCTTACCTCTTTTGATGAACCAACTTGTGTAGGTGAAGCAATTCAAAAGAAGGAATGGATCCAAGCCATGGATCATGAGCATCAAGCACTCATCAAAAGCAACACATGGAGGTTGGTAAAGCTTCCAAAGGACAAGAAGGCAATTGGTTGTAAGTGGATCTTCAAGATCAAGACAAATCAAGATGGATCAATCAACAAGTACAAGGCAAGGTTGGTGGCAAAGGAATATGCTCAAGAATATGGTATTGACTATGATGAGACCTTTGCACCCGTGGCAAAGATGGTAACTATTCGAATCCTAATCTCTCTTGCAACTCTTTATGATTGGGATATGTGGCAAATGGATGTTACTAATGCCTTCTTGAATGGTGATCTTGAAGAAGATATTTACATGGAGCAACTCAAGTGGCAATTTCTTCAAGGCAAGGAAGATCTCGTTGAGGTTTGGTTTGAGCTCAAATGGGCTGGTTTTATTAGGTTTGATACTCAACTTCATCTACTCTACTTCATGTTGGATAGAAGTGTAGAAATCTATCTTTTGGTTTATGATGGTGACATTGTTTTCACTAACTATAGTGAAAGGTTGAAATCAAGCAATGATGAGATCTTGTGGGATGTTAATCATGTGTTTGAGAGGGAGTATCTTCAGAGGTTCAGATCTGAAGATGTTTATAAATGCAAAGTCCTTGATGTTTTATTGGAAGATCAAGATGTTGATCTTGAATTGCTTCATCAACACCAAGAGGCAAGTAGCAATTGGAAGCTAGTCAAAAGCATGAAAGGGGAGCCAAAGCATCTTGGATCTGTTTTTACAGGTCCTTGAAGGTTCAAGTAAGGTTCTTGGAGCAGCAAGGAAGTGTCCTTTTACTCTACCTTACTTGTTTAATCTCATGTATGAACATTGTCATGTCAATGTGTTGGAATTGTCAAAATTCAATGAAACTAGTTCCACAGTTTTGCATCTTTTGGATCTTGGAGAATGAGTTTGAGAAACTTGGGAAGAACCAGTAGAAACAGATGGAAAAGTTGCAGTCGCAATTGTATGAGAAGATTAAAGCATTGGAAGATTTCCATGGACAAGCGAACAAGGAACTTGAGAAGTTTGCGAAGAATTTTCCTACTAGGAAAAATGTATGGTGTTCTATTTGTACAGGAAATCACACAGTGAATGACCATCCTCAATTGAAAAAACGAATGGAAATCAGTATATGCCATTTGTGTAATTCGCCTAATCATGAGGCTGCTTTTCGCAACTTCAATCCTCGAATAGTTTAGCAATGGTGCTCAGATGGAGTATTGAGAACCACAATATGGAGGAAATCCAGCAGCTAGACCTCGACAATCTTGGATACCCGGAGCGTTTAGCCTTACCTACCCCACCAAAGCACCCCGCTCCTCCTGCCAATTTGATGGAACCAAAACCTTACAGAGGTGTCGAGCAATGGAATTATGATAATGATCAAGAAGGTGGATCTTCAGAACAATATGCTATTTATGCTGCCGCGCAACAATAAGCATCTAGAAACTGGACCAAAGCACCACTTGGATGATTTGCATGTGGAGAAAATCACAAAGTTGCAGAATGTCCAAATAAAGAGAAATTTGTACCATTCTATCGTGATTGTGGTTATGGGCATTGCTATAAAGACTGTCCAGCAAGACCGAAGCCACCACTAGCTACAACTCTTGTAAATTTGATAACAATCAAGCAAAGACCAGTAGCTCAAAGTAAACCAAGTGTACCCTTGATGGTGGTAGCCAGAGCACAAAAGCAGAAAGAACCGGTAGCAGATCCAATACCTGCTGATTCTATGCCATTAACTAATATACCAACAACATCTGGAAACTATCCAAATCTTCATGCAAAAAGAAGAAGATATCAGGATATGAGACAGTGGATTAAACATCTACAAGAAGAAGAGTAACTTGAAGCTGCTAAAGTGAACAGCCGAAGTTCATTCTTCACCTTTGCAGCCACCGAAAAATTCACATACAGATATGAATGATCAGTTGCATCATCATGAAGAACCCTTCAGGATGATTGAACCGGAAGCACCGCAAACAAAACTGCTCATGAAAATTTTGTCTAGTAAGATCAATATTTTATTGGGAGAGTTCCTGAAGTTGGTGCCAAAAGCAAAAGAAGTATCAGCGCAAAAGTTAGCTCAAGCAGAACCAGAAGTCCATCAGGAGCCACTTTTTTGTGCGTGTGTAAGTCCAACCTGATGATCACATAGTTATTTGATTAGTTACAAGTCAATAAAAGGACTTTAGGCCTTTTTGCGGGACTTTTAATGTCGTAGGGCCTAAGGTTCTGCTTAGTTAGTGAATAAAGTTGGGTTTCCCTCCAATTTGGATGGTTCCCACTCTTTTTCAAATTTGAATAATTAGGGAGGTAGAAATGGACCAATATGACTCAGAGGCCAGGGTCCTTTTCTCTACTATAAAAAGGGACCAGCTCGAGTTCCTACACATGTACATTTCTTCATTTCAATAAAGCAGTTGGTTCTCTTGTGAAATGGATTTATGAATGTCCTTACTCTCTATTACTTTTCCTCCATCTCTCATGCTTTATTTGTGTTTTGCTAATTGTTAGATTTGATTGTTATTGGGATTGCATATTTTTTATACTTTTATGAGGGAGAAAGGGAGAGAGAGAAAGAGTAAGCTATCTTCATTGTGGATCTAGTGTTAGTGGATGTAGTGTTAATGCTTAGGGTTAATGGATGTTAGAGTTAGATGTGAATCTTCCATTCATGCTAAAATCTGAACTATACTATCGCTCTCATGGGAATGAATCTATGTGTGACAACTAACTTCATCTCTTTGATGCTAGATTGACGTGGTAAAGATATTTCCAATAGGCCCATGTTTGGCTATTGCAGAAACCTCCGATGATGGATCTACCTCAAAGCCAGAGGTCCAGAAAGCTCTAAATTGGTTGAACGATCAAGAAGCTTCATCAGTTCTCTACGTCTGCTTCGGCAACCTTTTCAAACCGTCTCTTAGACAGATACAAGAGCTGGCCTTGTTGCGGAATGTTTAGTTGCAAGCCACACACAGGAAAGTGTCGTGGGCTTGAGCGCCCAGTGAAGGCCTTGAGAATTCTCAATATCCCATAAGTAACTGCTTGCCTTGAGATCTCCCATATATAAGTTGGGGCTTCTCTATATCCTCTATTCCCTGGTTCCAACCCTTTTGGGGTTTAGACGGATGGCGGGTGGCTAGGCGACTAAGGTTGGGATCCCAGTAAGCGGCTCACGTGGGTACGTGTGTATGCGTGGCCCTGAGGCCCAAATTCTTTACAAAGATACATTTCATGTGAGATATGTGGAGGGCCTCTCTCGGGACCACATCGGTGATGCCCCATCCCCTAGAAATGCATCTACATGATTGTTCTACAATGTCATTGTCCTTACTAGAACCCAACACTTATGAAGCAATGCCAAACAATAAATTCAACTTAGACAAACCCAACTTAGGATTGATCTGGCCATCATTTAGTTCAAAAGGCTGTCCTCTACGAGCATCAGGATCACAAACTAAGCCATGGTCCATAGACTCGATATCATAAACCATTGCAATAAAGATACACTTGCATGTTAAAATTCAGTTCTTCTTATTTTCAAACCGGCGTGTAAGCATGAGATCGACCGAGATTTTGGCTAAGCATTTCGGAAAGATATGCATATGTTAGGATAGAACCAGCTCCATGACATGGCAAACTAGTGATAAACAAAAAGATTAGTGATATGTATATGTCAGGATAGAACCAGCTTCATGACATAGGAAAGTAATGATAGACAAAAGATTTATGTCGGATGCTAATATCCAACCGTTAAAGCATCAGACTACATTTGTGCATCACAGCTTGCAATAAACTGCAGAAAGATAACAGAGAAAATCATGCAGAAAGACCGATCATTGCTTGGACTACATCAAGGTAAATCATTTGTGTTTAGTAGCTGCGCCTTGCAACGTCAGCTTATGATAAAACTTAACCTGACAGTGTTTTCTTCTGAGTAGAGACAAACGATTTACTAATATTTCGTAGCAAATAAAAAGCTTTCCCCATCATAGCAATCCTCCCAGTGCATTGTCTACGCTGCCGTCTTCTCTGGGAAGTAGCTTTTCCCATCTGTCTTGAGTTCATGACGTTCTCCTCCGATCACAACATAGGAAGTCACTGCATTTAGCTTATTTACGAGTCAATGAAATGAAGATAAGGGTAGAGATAATACATTCCGAGCCCACTCTTTTTCTCTTTTGACATATATTCACCTTTAACTAGAATTTGTGGACTGCTGAACTTTGGCTTTACAAAAATCTGAATCTAATAATCTGGATTATAATGTGCTTTAGTAAGTTTGCATAAGAATACCAACTCTTACAAGGTGCAATGTAGTCAATAACAGCATCTGGAATCCAGGAGCCATCAAGCCTTCCCGCATGAATTTGTACTCCCGTGATCACAGCATAGTCAGACTTTTTTGGATCGACAGTTTTAGAGATATGGTCCTCAATGTCACTAGTGATAATCTGAGCAACGTATTAGAAGAAACATTCAAATCCAAGGGGCGGACTAAACATGCAATATCAGTAAGTACTTGTAGATTGGAGAGCTAATAATTAGAAGCAAAATCTCTGCCACCTACCTCACATGTGGCCTTTGTCAATTCAAAGATGGTTGGATTAGCGCCAAGATTCTGCAGTTATGTAGGTAATGAATCAAACTTCAAGCTGTGTATGATGACAATGCAAAGCTAAGCTACCGAACACTAGGTACTTATGCTGTGAGCTCATAATGAGAGAAAGTGCAACTGCCACGAGCCTTTGCAAAGAGCTTCTTCTTCAAAATTCCGTACTCAACATTGTCATCGTGAACCACACCATCCTGCTGTATGTTGCTATCAAATTCTTGCTTGATAGCCACGATGGCTCCACATGCATTTGATGGCTTCGGTCGGCCTTCTCTCAGGACTTGACCCTCGACTCCTGGAGGAGGTAAAATAATCCAGTTTTCAGTTAGTATGTCTTTATTCAAATTATACGTTCTATGCAGACGTGTAGTGCCACAATGAACACTGAGTTTAACCCATGAATTTTGAAAGTAAGGCCAAATGCAACATACCCTTCTCATCCACCGCAACATGTGTAGACCCGAAAAACACATCTGCAAACAATCATTCGCAACTATTGAAGGTCAAAGTTTTAAGGGCAGCAAATTATGTACAAGGGAGGTGAAATTTTGCAGATTCCAGTTGCAGGAACCAATTGGAGATCGAACTGCCATCCCTGTTTCTCCTACACTAATGATTGCAAACTACAGTGCTACACTTGATAAAGCACATGCTTATATATCCATATTATACCTGAAGTAATCAGGCCTATCAGCGTGCATGTGTTTGCGAAGATTTTACAGAGATTCACATTGTCGCATTCATCATTGCCAACTTGTCGTCAACGCATTTACCCAGCCAAGAAAGGGTAAGTGTAGCTGTCTAACAATCAACGTTCAAACGTTTTCTGTCATAAATTTCAAGAACTTACACTTTTCCTTTCCATCTTCAGACACTGGAGAATGTGATATGGCAGCCTTGAAGCCAAGTGTTCCAGCCGTCACGATACCAGCTATACCCGACAGATTGAACGAGTTACCATATGTCTACACGTAACACAACAATGACGTAAAGCTCAATTAGCCATAAGAAGTAAAGACTATACTGCATCCTGGCGAATAATCTCGCCGTACAAGCAATTAATCTGGAAGTCCACCATAATGGTAACAATCAGAATGTGGCCATTAAGAAGTTCACAATTCATACTCAAAATGATGTATAATTCGGACTAGAGAAGGTGAGTTGAACCCCCTTCCTAGCTTCTCCTTTTTGTTTCTCCACATTATCAACTTAGATAGTTAACGTGCTTCTAGGTTCTAATGCGATGATTGAGAATGGCTTATGAAAGGGCCGGCGTTAACCTTGTCGAAACTGTTAGAAAGAGGTCGCGCAAGCTCGTCTCGGCAAGTGTTGACTATCGCAATGGAGTTATCACTGTTCATTTTGAAACAAGTTCAGATAAGATTGAAATTCTGAAGACCCGCTCAAAATAATCTACAGCGTATCACTGTGCAACGTGAGCAATTTAAGAAAACGATCTCGATCAACCCGCAAATTTGCTAAATTAATATTGCGGAAGTAACCTCTGATATTAAAGATTTTTAGAAAGACAACCTGAGATGCTCATTTGTGAGATCACCTTTTAAATCCCAAAGCCTCGAGAGCATTGAACAAGGCGCCGAAGAAAACGGTGTCTACCAAGGCAATTGGAAAATACTTGGAAATGGTTTCCAAAGCAGCCTCTGACGCCTGGAGAGGTTGCGAACTCATTGTATGACAGAAAGAATTGCCTTCAACAAGCGGCAAGACAAACTACAAGTTCAATCTAGCAGTACACAAACTACACAACAATGAAAAAGCATCTACAGTCCTCGAATTCCGTCACATTTGTATTGTATAAACATGAAGCAACAAATCTTTAAAATCCAAGATGGAAGCATTCAACTGAAATGCATCACCTCAATGGTTAAAACTCCAATTTAACTATCAAACAATCTCCAAGCGCATGTTCCTTCAGATTTCTGTCTAATCTGGACGAAGCGGGGCCACACCACAATCCACCACTGCTAAATTATCTGGATCCGTTGGCCCTTGGTGTGCCAATTGCCCCCCCATGAGCTGCACCTTTTCAATCCTTCCCTATCTGACCAGATACATTGCACTTCCCACATCTGCCTCAGTTATGATTCAACCATCTTTGCTGCAACAATGACACCAGCAGATTTGGACAAATGAACAGGAAATCAATCTATTTGCTCATGAATTATGGTAGGCCATGGCATTCAGACTTGCTTTACAGGCTTCAAAAAAAGCAGATCAGAACAAACGCTGAGGACTCAGACGAAGCAATCAATGGCGAGTTGACCTGGGCAGTGGGGGCTAGGCCCTGGCCCAGTCCTGGGAAAACCGGCAAACAATAGGAAAAGAACCGGCGTAATTACCCTAAAACCGTTCATAAAATCCTCGATCCTCGATGGATTTTTATACAAGCATATATATACCCTGTTGAGTAAAAGTTTTCAAAAAACCAACGGCTTTAAAAAAAATGCAAGTTTTTTTTTAGCATAACTCAATATAGAGCCCAAAAAGGCGTTAAAATCAACCCAACATCAATTATATGAAATATAAGCGTCCAAGAGTGTATTTGTCTCTCTCTCTCTCTCTCTCTCTCTCTCTCTCTCTCTCTCTCTCTCTCTCTCTCTCTCTCTTTGCGAGCAGCACGTCGAAATCCAAAAACGTCGCAACCTTTAATTAGAAAGCAAATAGATGAATCTATTCTTATGAGCAAAGCTTAAGAAAAACTTTTTTTTCAATCTAACATAAAACCTAATTTTGCAAGCTTTTTAACAATCATGGGCTAAAAGCCTGAAGAATCATAAGGAGAAGGCTCAAAAAAAAAATAATTCAATACATCTCAAATTTTTATATGTCAACGCTTTACAAGGCATTTGTTCTTTTTCGTTAGATTTCAATAGATTTAAATTTTGGGTCATTGTTCGAGAAAGCCGTCAAAGTATAGGAATGGAACTAGCATCATTCTCCATAAACTAACTTCGTGAAATACTTACAGTAAATTGACTCTTAAAAAATTGACAACTTTTATGAAATTCAAACAATTCCTTCACTGTTATCGACATATTTGGTTGGAGTTGAGCCACATCTTCTCGCGGTGGGGTCTCACCTTTTCTATGGACACTGCTACTATCTTATCGGGGGGGAATCCGTTCTGACAGATTCTTCTACTCTTACCCTTTGGCATGTGTGCAGGCTAGCGGTCTTGTGGAGGATTTGGACAGCCAGGAATCATCAGGTTTTTGAGGGGGAACCCCCCCTCTTTGTCTGCCACGGCTTGTATTCGGCTAGCTATGTACTTTTTACATTCTACTTAAAGTTGTTTTTAGACTGCTACCCTGCGTGGTATGCTAGAGTGCCTAACTTTTGGGCTTTTGACAGTTCTGTAAGTTACAGTAATTTTCGGCCATGGAAGTCGTTTTTTGTATTTGTACATTTGTGAATATCTAATAGTGAAATTAAGCTATCAAAAAAAAAAAACAAACAATATATGTGTAGTAAAGTAGGTAGATCCATATAAAGCGTACGTTTGCGCCATAGCTTTATTAAGTCAACAAAATGATTTATTAATGTGAATCGTATTATTTTGCCAACAAATTGAGATGCAAAATCTGGAAGGCAAGATTTTAGAAAAACTGGCAACAACTAGAAAACACAAAAAATCATAATAATGAAATAATCAATATCATAGTGTTAAATTTGTACATTTTGATATATGTTAGGATTTAATAATGATTAAGAAATACTTGTAGGATCTTTGTATTTAACAAGAAGTAAAATGGCATGCACTTTGTTAAAACTTTATTATGGGCCACTGAAAAAATGTATTAAAGTCTAGAGCCAAACTAATTATTGTGAGAAATTGTCAACTAGTTTGAGATTTATCATGTTGAGTTTAATTGGCAATTCTGGTCAATATTTATTTTAAAACTTAAAGATAAACTTTACAATGTTATTTAGGCCTAAGAATAGTTGATTTACTATTTTTGACAACTTAGGCAAGTTGATAAGGTCGCATATAGATCTATTGTAATTGGTTGATTTAGATACATTGAATCTAGTCACTTGAGATCTAGGGTTTGGAATAGATCTAAGGCGAAATATCCTCTTGGGCCTAGGTAATTGAACACAGTTGTTTTTGTTTTGATGCCACACCTAGAGCACAATCCATAGTGCATGCCACGATCATCGAAATCTACAAGCATTATAGGATTCATGTGTAAGCAATCTAATTACCTACGCTAGAAGACCATCGATGCGGTTCACTCTTAAAGGAAGTATCTTAACGTTCTAACAAAACAACATCATTTCAACTGGTAACCATAAGACCTCATGCATCTCATAATCTAGAATATGCGGATCAAGAGCCAACCTCTACAAGCACCATAGGTCACAAAGAGAGAAAAACCATCCAACATATAACAACAAAAGCAATCGAGAAAGCTTTCTGGGAATGCCTAAGGAATAAGGTAAGAAAGTGAAAACGAGAAGCGGGTCTGTAGCTAATAACGGTACTTAGGGACCGCTAGGACCCAAAAAGCACCTATCATTGGAAAATAGAACAAAAATCAAGAGTCAACTACGTTGTGGCATATCTAGCACGAAGCTAATAGGTTTTTTGTTTCTCGCTCCATCTGAAATACTTCACATGAAAAACCAGTGAAGAAATGAATGGGGTTAAAGGATGAACCAATTCCATGGTTCATTTCCTTCTTATGAATCATTTTTTGATGATTAGTATATTATTTATATTCCTTTCTATTACTCTAATTAGTCGTACATAGAAGGAAAAGGTGTGGTAGTAAAGTCAGATCATTGTATATAAGTTTTCATGATGGCATGATCATTATTCTTGTTTTGTATGTAGATGACACTATCTTGAGTGGTAATGATCTAGATGGAATTAGGGATGTAAAAATTGCTTTAGCAAAAGAGTTTAGGATGGTAGATCTCGGTCTATTGAGCTTCATTCTTGGAATAGAGGTTATTAGAGGATGTGATTTTAGCTTCATTTGTCAATCTAAATATGCTACATCCATCCTAGATAGATTTGGAATGAAGAATTGTAAAGGCATTGAGACACCAATGGAGCAACATGTAAAAGCATCTATTGGTTGTGATGAAGCATCCTTTGAGGACATCACATTATATAGAAGGCTTATTGGCTCCTTGATCTATTTAACTATAACTAGACCTGATCTTAGTTATAGTGTTGGAAAGTTAAGCCAATTCATGCAAAGTCCTCTAGTTTCACATTGGAAGATGGCCAAAAGAGTTCTTAGATACATTTCATTCATTAAGAACTTTGGTATTTTGTATGGAGGAACTAATCTTGGCTTAAGAGCCTATAGTGACTCGGATTTTGCAGGTGACAAAGTGGATAGAAGATCAACAAGTGCCTTTGCCACCTTTCTATGTGATGGAGTAGTATCATGGCTTTCCAAAAAGCAAGATGCCATCTCCCTATCTTCCACAGAATCCGAATACAAGGCCTTGACATCAACATGCAAGGAGGTCTTGTGGCTCAAAAGGCTATTGGTGGAGCTTCATGTCATGGAGGAGGAGATCCCTATCATCTATTGTGACAACCAATCAGCCCAATCACTTGCAACTAATCCTACATTCCATGCAAGGAGCAAACACATCGAAATTGCTCATCATTTCGTGAGGGAAAAAGTGCAAGCTAAAGAGATCAAGCTCCAACACGTGCCATCATCAAGTTGCTTGGCTGATTTGTTTACTAAACCTTTACCTAAAGATTCATTTGTCAAGCTTAGATCTTCAATTGGAGTTATTGATAAAAGCATTGTGATCTCCAAGGCTAGATTTGAGGAGGAGTGTGAAAAATTGCCTACATTGGCAAATCTAGCCATGTAGAATATTGTATATTTTGTCAATATTGTTTGTTGGTTACTTGAATGGTTAAAGTGCCACTTGTACATACACACCTTAAGTAGGTTACCACGAGTCAAGAGGAGTGGTTGTGTCTATTTGGTAGTGATTCCTACTTTGTAGGATCTAGACCATGATTTATGATGAGATTTGTACCTACCATGCACCTACCAAGCATGACTCTTGGATCTAGGCAAGGGTTTTCACATTAGGGCAAGAGAGTGGAGTCTACTTCCTTATTGCATGCTGGATTTTCACATAACTTTGCAAAGGAAGTGTGTTTTACTATGTATTCCCATTCTCCATAGTGAGAAGATAGAAACTTTTTGGAGCCTCAAGGAGAAACTCGAGTTTCCTCTCATTGTATGGTGATTACTCTTGATTTCCAATGAAACCCAGCTTTGGCACTTTGTAAACACTATCTACAGGCCATACTACAGCCTTATTTCCACACCTGCGGAGTTGGATTAGACTATTTGATCAATGCTTTGATTGTCTCTACTTGTTTCCTATCAAGCTGCTAAACTAGATCTTGTGTTCTGATGACTAGTTTCTGATAGATTGTTTAACAAGCATACAATCACCTTGTGGATCATTCAAAGATCCATTTATGGTCCTTAGTATTGTACTTTTCACATTACATAGAGTTCTTGGCTTGAATACTTAGCTCCAATAGAAAAATTATTTATATTTTTTTTTATCTTGTTCCGTGAAGGAATTGTTACTACAACGACACAAAGCCAACCCTACCCATTTATTAATAGTTCCATTAGTAATATAAAAAAAAAATCATCCTTTTCTTATTTTTTTATGGCAAATAACATAACATCATACCACTATTTCATTAGTGCCAATTGAGAATTTCGAGTCCTCATATGGACCTAGGAACATCATACTACTTTTTTATTAGTACAAATAAATAATTTTGAATCCTCATATAGATCTAAGAACATCATACCACTATTTCATTAATGCCGATTGGGAGTAGGATTCAATAGAGTTAATGGGGAGTTCATAACTGTGATCCTGGGTCAAGGAATCCAAGGTCAAGGGATTTATCCTTGTTCGGATCCGAGTTGGTAAGCATTATTGGTAAAAAGGACTACCATAAACAACTTTATCAAATGGATTTTGATTCTATGTACCTAGATCTATGTGATCGGGAACATCCTACCAGTAATACCAAAATATGTCATTAGTGCAAATGGAAGATTTAAAGTCCTCATTGAACCTAACAACATCATGACACTATTTCATTAGTGCCAATTGAGCATTGAAAGTCCTCACTCGGGGAGAGTTCGTGGCATTGCCACGCAAAAATTTTGGAATAAAAAAAATGCACGAAATGAGAAAATTGGGGTCCTAGGCTCTTTTTGGAGATCAATTTTGAAATTTTTGAGAGAGGCTTTTGAGAGAGAGAGAGAGAGAGAGAGAGAGAGAGAGAGAGAGAGAGAGAGAGAGAGAGAGAGAGAGAGAGAGAGAGAGAGAGATACTTTTGTTTGTTGGTTTATCATTGTTTATTGGTTGATTAATGAATGATTGTTCGTTGTTGGCTTTTGTAGAAGAAAGTGATGCAATTTTGAAGGAAAGGAGACAATCCAAGGAAATACATGAGGTATGTCATACATCATAACTTTTTCTAGATTACATTTAATTCATACAGTTTATTTCATAGTATCGTCTACATCTCAAATTGATGTAGATCAAATTGATGTAGATTAAATTTGGCTTATAAAGTGCATGCCACCATAATAGTTTGATTTTTGTTGATTGATCGGTAAACTAACAATGATTCTTTGATTTGTAATCTAACAATGATTTGGTTTTCATTGTTTGCTTTTGTAGGAAAAAAAGAGATGCATCTTAGAATATATTGGTGAATGATTTCACCAATAAGCGTATGTAGATCCAGATAAATTTCTTGAATTTTTGTATGTTTGTCTAGACATGATCCAATTGTATGCCATATATAGTTGTTACTTGTTGGAAGGAGGATAGTTGTATATCATGTTGACACGAGGAATTCAAGTTTTTGAAATTTTTGTTTATATGCTCAAATTATGCATCAACGTTCATGTCCTTGAGTATAACAACTTTAAGCACAATATTCTTAGATATTTGTTTGTATTTGTCTTGGAAAGAAAAAAATCTCAACAAAACAATGAAAAGCATAAGAAGAGCAAAACGTGTTGAAAGTATAATAAAAAAATTGATGTTGACATAGTAGATAAAGCTTATTTTTTATGAATTATCAATAGGAGAACTTAATACTAGATTCATGATACTTTTCAAGGCTTAAAGCCCATGTAAACAGTTAGCAACCTTTTGGTAGAATAGAAAGCTAACCATTGTAGTTGCATTTTGAAAAGAAATATGAATTTCCACCACCATCATCTTACATTTTTCAAGTTAAAGCCATGTGCTAGTTGCCTAGGATAATGATTCTCAAAGATTTTCATGGCTAGCTAAATACTAAACAAATAAAAATGTGCTTCTAAACTGACTAACAAGTACATAGTAAAGTTGTCCTTGTTGTTCCTCTTTGTAGTATGTGCAAGTGAATGTTAGGAGCTTCTCACATTCTACAAATCGAGAGGAAGGTTGATGAGAGTTTTATGTTCTATGTAACATTTGAGTATTATAATTTGTTATTAGCTACATCCCTCAATTTTTCAAAACATTTTTGTCCTCAAGCCTATGTAATATCTGGAAATTGTGAATGTGAATTTGATGATCTACATATTTCCTTGTCAAAAAAAACTTTGTGAAAAATGTGAATTAGTTTAGTTGGTTTAATTGGCAATTTGGAGGCCAATGTGAAATTTAAGCTCAAAGATATATTTCTTAATGTCAATAAGGACTAAAAATAGTTTCCTATTTATAATAGCAAGTATATAAGTAGATAAGGTCGGATCTAGAGCTACTACTATTGGTTAGTTGAGATACATTGAAACTAGTCACTTATTTCTAGGTTTTCAGTGAAGTACCTAGAAGTTGTCATTTTAGGGCAAGTTTAGGGAAACTGGCCAAATGGCATTATGGATGGTATAAATAGTTGTAAAAAAGTGGAGAAATGATCTTCATGTTGTCATTTTGTATGAAGAACTTTTCTCTTTTGATTCTATGTCTATCTCTTGCGTATTTCTCATGATATCTTGAGTTCTAATGTGTAGAATGTGATTTTTCTTGTTGTACTTGATTTCACACATGTGAAGGGTAATGTGCTAATGCTTTTGTATAAAAAAAAATAGTATTGTATCATATCTTAGTGATTTTGATCAAATCTTCATCTATTTCCAAGTTCTAGCATGGTAGTGCATGATTTCTAGCTCGTGAATGATTCTAGATGTGCGTCCTTTGCCTAAAGATCTAATGATCCGTTAGGCATGTTTTGAATCTGATTTTATCACATGGTATTAGAGCAGGTTTCTGGATAAATATGGTGGATTTGCCAAATCTAGAGGTTTATTTAAGGGCGCCATCAATTCTATGAGGAGTTGGAGTGGTTTCTAGCTCAAATCAAGCATTTTCAAGTGTAGCAAGTGGATCTTTGTGATCCTAGCATCATTTTAGGTCAAATCACGTGGAGTAGGATTTTTTTTTAATCCAATTACTGGAATGTGGAGACAAAAATTGCTCATGATTATGCATGCTATATTCTATTAGATGAGATATCTAGATTTTAGCTTTTGCATGTAGAATTTGCTTGATTCAATATTTTGCATTTTTGGTGAGGCTCTAAATTTGATAGGATATCTTGATTTTAGGTTGCTAGACTTTTTCAATAGTGTGTTTCAATCTTAGTTGTTGGAAAAAGTTCATCACATTTGTTTAGATCTATTGTGATCAAGAAATCAAGATTCTACGTGCTAGGAATTGCTAGAAGAGAGAAAAAGAGAGGCTAGATTGTTTGCAAATATTTGTGATTTCTTCTTGTCATCATTTGTTGATTTTCAAGAGAGTGCTAAGCGCATTAGAATAATTTCAAGGAAGAAGATCAATCATTACAACATGGCAACCTCAAGTGGATTCATGTTGGAAGGCAATGATAGGCTTACCTCAAGCAACTATTCAACTTGGAAGGTGAGGATGGAGTCTTTGCTAGAGATGAATGAGTTCATGGATATTGTTGTAGGTGTGGAGGAGAGACCTTTGGCATCTTAAGAGAAATTATGATAGGAGGGTAAAGAAATCTCTTCATGTGATCAAGATGAATGTGACTAATGAACTTCTCAAGGAAGTTGATAAGTGCACAACATCTCGTGAGCCTTGAAAAACTTTGAAGAAGGTCTATGAGTCCAAGTCTACATCTAGGGTTCTAACTCTAAGGAGCCAAAAATTTCAAAGTCTTCAAAAGAATAATGAAAGTGCTCATGCTTTTGTTTTGAATGTTAAAGTTTTGAATGATGAATTAGCATGTATTGGTGAAAGCATTATGATGTGGAGCTTGTTCAAGTTGTTCTTAATGGCTTACTGGATGATCATGCTAACTTGGTGGAAAATTTTTCTATTCAAAAGACGTTTCCAAGTGTGGAGGACTTGCAAGAGGTCTTGGTGGCTGAAGAATTTAGACTCCAAGCAAGAGGAAGATCATCTTCTACATCTCAAGTTGGAGAGGAGGAATCTATGTTCTAGAGGGGCAAGATCAAGTTCAAGGGCAAGGACAAAGGCAAGTGGTCTAAAGGACAAGATCAAGGTGAGTCATTTTCTTTTGAGGGTAAAAATGACAGTCAAAGTTGAAATGTTTCTATTGTGGAGTCAAAGAACATTTTCCTTGCGATTGGCTCAAGAAGAAAAAAGATCAAGGTGAGAAGCAATGCAATTTCAGTTTTGATGATGATGGTGTTGATGAGCAAAATTCAAGTGGTTCTATTTTTATGTCTTCTTGTTTGATGATGGAGATATTATCCATGATGGATTGATAGTGGAGAAAGCTTTAATATGACATGTCACAATGAGTACGTCTTCACTTCTTTGGTGCCTTATGAAAGAGAGTCATCAACATGGCAAATGGTGGTAAAGTTGTTATCAAGGGAATTGATACTATTCCTATTTTTCTCTCATCAACAAATAGTAATGTAAGCTTGAAGAATGTTTTATTCATACCTACCCTTACTAAGAATGTTCTTAGTGTATGTCAAATGGTTGAAAAGGGGCTTAAACTAGAATTTGTTGGTGATTTTTGCTTGATCAAAAGTCTTGATTGCCCAAGGCAAGAGACAAGGTGAGCTCTACAAACTTGATGGATATGTTGGTAGTAACTATGGTGGTTTGAAGGCAAAGAAGCAAGTTGGTGAGCTCGGTTCAATGTCAAAGTCTCAAAGGTTGTGTTATTCTAGATCTAGCTCAAGATCTAAGATTCCATTTCACTTAGTACATTTGGATGTGCATTGTACTATTCTTTGAGTAATGGAGGAACAAATATGTTTGTGACTTGCATTGATGAATTTAGTAGATATTGTTGGATATATCTTCTAAAGAGGAAGAAATGTTGGTTCATGGTTTCAGACCACGGTTGTTGAAAATCAAAAAGCCATCTATCTTGACTTTTGGTGTTGATGAAGTTTTACAACATCCATGTAGTATTACAACTTGAAAATGCCAAAATTGGCCTAGTAGAACTCGAGCCACTACACATGAAGCATGTCTAATTTTGACAAATGTGACATGCAAGGCAAACTAAGACTTGTATTGTGACATGCATGAAGATTTGTACATTTGTAGTCTAGAAATGACACATGTAGAAAGTAGGTAGATAGAGTTGCATATCTACCATGAGCACGATACCATCACTATATATGTATGTGGGATCTCTCACAAATTTTGATGATGAATTAGCATTGAGGCTATCTTCTTGTCAATTTGGATTTTGCACTTTTAAGATTAAATTGCTTTCTCTCATACTTGAATATTTATGTACTTTTCCCACATGTGTGAAAGTGTTCATAGTTTGATAATTAGCATTCTAGATTGTGACCTAGCCACAGAATCTCAATTGATTTATGTGCTAACACAAAGCTTAGTAGGATCATTCACACAATTATTGTACATCCCACACATGTGAACTTGTTGATTTTTGTCATGGTATCAAAGCCAAACTAAGTTTTGAATGCTATAATCATCTAATGTATGAAAAATTCTGATTCTATTCAAGCTAGGACGTAGTTTTTCACAATTTTCTATCAATTTTTTGGGTGTAGGATGCAAAGGATGTGAAGCAGGTCTGGGACATATTGGAGGGCATATACAAAGGAAAAATATGACAAATGTGTTGATGCTAAGGAAAAAACTGGCTCCTTGATGATGAGCGAGGCTGATTCATTGCAGGAACACTTGGAAAGAATGAAGGCAATCGAGTGGCAACTGGAAGCGGCGGGTGCAACAATAGAGAAGAATCATTTGGTATTTACGATCCTGGATAGTCCCCCAATATCATATGGTCCTCTGATCACGATCCTTGAAAATAGCAGGGTGGAGGATCTAGAATTGAATGTTGTCAAACAGAGGCTACTTCATTAAGATGGGAGAAGTAAGAGCCAATCGATGAGGGATGAGTTAGCACTCATTGGAAAGCTGACACTGAATGATAGGAGTGGATATTTAAAGGTAGATCAAAGGCAAAGTTCAAAGAAAGCTCAACAGAGGGAAGGAGGTCAGTGTGCGGAAGAAGGCCAAGCAAAACAACAGTTCGAGAAGAAAAATCAGATCATCTGCTACTACTATCACAATCCTGGCCATGTTGCAAGGGAATGTGCCAAGAAAACTAAGGACATGAAGAAAAAGGGAGCGGTGCAAGTGAACATGGATGAAGCAAAGTAGACAAAGGAGAACATAGCTCTCATGGCTCTTGGAGATAATGTACAAAAGGTCAAAACAAAGGTCACTCCCAAGAAATGGTGGAGGGAAAACATTCCAATGGTGATTGACGTAGCAGACTTAGGAGAAAGGAACAACGATGAAGTCTAGTATTTGGACTCAGGGGCGATGGCACACATGACCTTCAACGTAAAAGTATTTTCAACATATGAGAATTATTTGCAGGAGAAGAGAGTAATTGTTGTAAAGCTACCTTTACAAGCTTTACTTCCGGTGCCATCGGCGCCAGCTATGTCCCCGGCGCCAGCAGCGCCCCTGTTGCAGCCGGCGCCAACGGCGCCGGCGCCGCTCCCGGCGCCACTGTGACCAGAATCCAGCCGGCGCCAAGTTCCTATGGCTGAAAATCTTTGATCGGTTCTAGCGAAGTCCAGAGAGCTCAGATCGATGTGCAATCACCTCACACGATCTAGGCATGATTAAAGGAAGCCTGGGGATCAATAAAATCTAGAGAGAGAAAATGACTTTCTAGAAAGAGAAAATCCTAGAGAGAGAAAAACGTGCTTTACCAGCTTGGGTAGAGTGCTTGGTATGAGGGGGGTGCCGAATCACACCAATACTATAGGGGAGTGCGGGTTGCGACTCAGGGCGAGCTCCAACCAAGTCTCAGCCTCCCTTGCTGGAATGTTGTCATGGCTCTCGCCTTGGCATGCTAGCGCCCCGGAGACTAGGGTCGGTCACACACTTGAAATGTAACCTTCTCAGATTTATCAATAAAGTGGGATTTTCCTCAAACTGACTCTGATTACCTTCTGGGTTTCAATGTTCGGTAAAAGCGCCAGTTGTAAGGCCGCTTTCAAAATTTTTAACTTGGCACATAGCTGAGGGTCGTATCCCGGGACGCCAGCGGTATGCCGTCGGGACCATTCGGTCCGTGGCGCCAGCGGTATGCTGTCGGGACCATTTGGTCCAGGAACTGGTTGTTTCCATATCTGTCGCGGCTTGTGGTTCTAAGTATTCCTTGCATGAACGTGAATGGGTTAAGCTCTTGGGGAACGGGCTCTAACCTGTCGGCTGAGTTGGATGGCTTGCTTGGGTGGATGTTACCTGTTTATGGCTGTCCAGCCTGGCGAGGTGCTAGGTTGGCTTCCAGCGCTCGTGACGAAGCTTTCAGTTGGTTAAGTCTGATGTAAGTCAGACCGCTTGCTTGGAATGGATGTTACTCGTTTGTAACGAAGCTTCGAGTTGGTTAAGTTTGGTGTATGTCGGGCGGCTTGCTTGGAGGGAAGTCACCCACATCGGGACCCCCGATCTGGCATGGCGCCGGGTTGGATCTCAATGTTGGTCCTCGGAACTTCAAGTTGGTTAAGTCTGATCGTTGTTGGCGAGTTGGCTGCTTGTATGTCAAGTGGGTTCGGATGGCAAGAGTTGAAGGCTGGGAAGCTAAGTCGTGGTTCCCGGCTCCCTTTGGGATGCCTGCGCTACACAAGCGGTCTGACTGGATTCTGGTCACAGTGGCGCCGGGAGCGGTGCCGGGAGCAGCAGGGGCGCTGCTGGATTCTGGTCACAGTGGCGTCGGGAGCGGCGCCGGGAGCAGCAGGGGCGCTGCTGGCGCCGGGGACATAGTTGGCGCCGATGGCGCCGGAAGTAAAGCTTGTAAAGGTAGCTTTACAACATCCACCCCACCTTTATAAAATCTGATGTCCTCATCAGATGTCAGATTAAAGTAAAGGTGTCTCCCAATTAAAATAACTATACATTTAAGCTACTTGGCACAGTACTCAATTTACTGGCCACTTTTTATTAACATTGAAACTGGCACACCACAAGTCGGAGGCTCAGCTCTTTGTACTGAAAAATTACATAACTTGAAAATATATCTTTGTCTGGGAAAAGCGTAGATTTGATATCGCTTTCGTAAAACCCGAGAACCTTATTAACTGGTGACAGAGGCCTTTCTTTGAAATGTTCGCCCCTGTCGCTTCTGACTTTCGACTTTGGAACTCCTTTGAGCTCCTGATTTGTCCTTGATGCAGTTTGTGTTGAGCTCCCTGAGCTCCAGATTTGTTCAGTTCCGCACAAGTATCAAGGCTCCCTGAGCCGAAGGATTTATCGTTTGATTGCACACTTTATGGTCCACTTCGTGCCTTGTTGCTTCTGCACCTTGATTTCTCTCCTTGTCCCAACCTGATCTTGATACTTTTCCATCTTGGCTCTTTAAGGTAGGCAAAGATTGAGTACTCCGCAATGCACCTCTCACTTAGCTTGAAGTAGCTCTTTGAATCAGCCCAAATGTAACCATTGACCTCGTGGAAAGCCAAAGAATCGCACCAGTTTGATCCGCATTCGAACTATCTCTTCGCGTTTGTTTGAAGCACCATGTCCGTCGCGCAAAACTTGACTTTCACAATTCCATCACTGGTCAGTTGCCTCACAGTCAAAACAAGAAGTGTACATCGAGCTTGGCTTCAAGTAGTTCTCTTTGAATCAGACACATGCACCCAGAGTTTGCACTAGTCCGATCTCAACGCGAACTGTCCCTTAGCGTCCGTTCGAAATACCAAGTCTCTCATGCAAGACTCAACTTTCTCAGTTCCTTCATTGATCAGCTGCCTTACACGTAACACAAGCCAGCGTACTCATATGTTTCCTCATCATTGCTGGTCCAGAGAAAGCCCATAACAAACTTTCCTTTCCACAACAAAAACTTGTCAACTTATTAGGTCCAAAGTTCGCCAGTCTCCTCGTGTGAGTATGGCTAGGTCACCTTGACTTTGCCCCCATTTTGATCAACTTTAATTCAAAATTTGCCCCAAGAGAGAGGTGTGTGTGATAGTTCCCCTCCACTTAATAAATCAGCTGATCGGATTTTAGAGTAGAGTTCTTCGGACAAAAGCCTTTCCAACACTTTGCTTCCCATCTGCTAGGATTATGGCTCGATCCAACTTGTTGCCAATCTCTGAAGAGGATCCTAGTCTTTTCCCCTTTGAGGAAAAACCCAACTGATACTGGATATCACCCATGCTCAGTGAGTTTCAGTTCCGAAGGTGGCCGTCCCAAAATGAAGACCAACTGCTATAGAAGATCTCCCCTGAAATGGCCCTTTCCAACTTCTGACTTCCTGCTTGCGTCTGGTGGGCGTTGTCGCAAATGAAACTAACCCAAGAAACAGGCTAGTCATCCATCCTTTGCAAACATTGAGTCATTTCGTTGTCGTTCACGTGCGAGTACTTGAACTGCAAATCCGCCGCACAGATTCTGGATATCGCCCATGCTCAGTGAGTTTTAGTTCCGAAGGTGGCCATCCCAAAATGAAGACCAACTGCTCCATAGAAGATCTCCCCTGAAATGGCCCTTTCCAGCTTTTGACTTCCTGCTTGCGTCTGGTGGGCGTTGTCGCAAATGAAACTAACCCAAGAAACAGGCTAGTCATCCATCCTTTGCAAACATTGAGTCATTTCGTTGTCGTTCACGTGCGAGTACTTGAACTGCAAATCCGCCGCACAGATTCTGGATATCGCCCATGCTCAGTGAGTTTTAGTTCCGAAGGTGGCCATCCCAAAATGAAGACCAACTGCTCCATAGAAGATCTCCCCTGAAATGGCCCTTTCCAGCTTTTGACTTCCTGCTTGCGTCTGGTGGGCGTTGTCGCAAATGAAACTAACCCAAGAAACAGGCTAGTCATCCATCCTTTGCAAACATTGAGTTGTTTCGTTGTCGTTCACGTGTGAGTACTTGAACTACAAATCCGCCCCACAGATTCTGTAGTCCTCTTTGTTTGATGGTATCAGCCTTCAAAAGAAAAGGTTCCTTCTCGAGCCATCAGCTCCTTGTATCACAAGCAATCATGCAAACCAGGCAAAGCACGAGTACTAAGACTCACCACGAATACGTACAAGTAAGACACTCAGGCAGGTTTACTAACAAGTAACAAAGGCAAGGTCCCCTTTTGAGATGGTCCTGCCAACGGACCTTTGCCTGGCCACGCCCATGCAAATCGATCACGGAATCAGCCCACATAGGACACCCCTCCAACTATTCGTGCTTTCACCATTAAGCAGCACATTGCCTTAGTCACGCCCCACCACTTTTTGGTCGATAGCCCTTATAGCTAAACGATCGGCAGCTATCCCGCACCAGCAGCTAACCACCCGTGCTTTACACCCGAATTCGAACAGCATCTCTGTATCAATGGTTAACCCGTACAGTTTGAATATGTCGCCCCGCACCCCACAAGGTACAGACCGTGCTTTCACCTCCCTAGGCAGCACTTTGCCTCATCCGTCCTACATGCAGACAGCGCCAGGCCCGAACCGCGAGAACTGACCGTGCTTACACCTCAAGGGCAGCACCTTGACTCATCAAGTCCCCCGTTCTGTCGAGCACCCGGACCGTGGACGCACCCGTGCTTACACTGTGGGCAGCACCTTGCACAACAGTTGTCTTGATGAACCCCAAACCGTGGCCATTTCCGTGAGATCCACATAGCTGACCGGCCAGTCGGCTCTGATACCACATGTAGCGCAGGCATCCCAAAGGGAGCCGGGAACCACGACTTAGCTTCCCAGCCTTCAACTCTTGCCATCCGAACCCACTTGACATACAAGCAGCCAGCTCGCCAACAACGATCAGACTTAACCAACTTGAAGTTCCGAGGACCAACATTGAGATCCAACCCGGCGCCATGCCAGATCGGGGGTCCCGATGTGGGTGACTTCCCTCCAAGCAAGCCGCCCGACATACATCAAACTTAACCAACTCGAAGCTTCGTTACAAACGAGTAACATCCATTCCAAGCAAGCGGTCTGACTTACATCAGACTTAACCAACTGAAAGCTTCGTCACGAGCGCTGGAAGCCAACCGGGCGCCTCGCCAGACTGGACAGCCATAAACAGGTAACATCCACCCAAGCAAGCCATCCAACTCAGCCGACAGGTTAGAGCCCGTTCCCCAAGAGCTTAACCCATTCACGTTCATGCAAGGAATACTTAGAACCACAAGCCGCGACAGATATGGAAACAACCAGTTCCTGGACCAAATGGTCCCGACAGCATACCGCTGGCGCCACGGACCGAATGGTCCCGACGGCATACCGCTGGCGTCCCGGGATACGACCCTCAGCTATGTGCCAAGTTAAAAATTTTGAAAGCGGCCTTACAACTGGCGCTTTTACCGAACATTGAAACCCAGAAGGTAATCAGAGTCAGTTTGAGGAAAATCCCACTTTATTGATAAATCTGAGAAGGTTACATTTCAAGTGTGTGACCGACCCTAGTCTCCGGGGCGCTAGCATGCCAAGGCGAGAGCCATGACAACATTCCAGCAAGGGAGGCTGAGACTTGGTTGGAGCTCGCCCTGAGTCGCAACCCGCACTCCCCTATAGTATTGGTGTGATTCGGCACCTCCCCTCATACCAAGCACTCTACCCAAGCTGGTAAAGCACATTTTTCTCTCTCTAGAATTTTCTCTTTCTAGAAAGTCATTTTCTCTCTCTAGATTTTATTGATCCCCAGGCTTCCTTTAATCATGCCTAGATCGTGTGAGGTGATTGCACATCGATCTGAGCTCTCTGGACTTCGCTAGAACCGATCAAAGATTTTCAGCCATAGGAACTTGGCGCCGGCTGGATTCTGGTCACAGTGGCGCCGGGAGCGGCGCCGGGAGCAGCAGGGGCGCTGCTGGCGTCGGGGACATAGTTGGCGCCGATGCCGCCGGAAGTAAAGCTTGTAAAGGTAGCTTTACAACAGCTTGCTTGGAATGGATGTTACTCGTTTGTAACGAAGCTTCGAGTTGGTTAAGTTTGATGTATGTCGGGCGGCTTGCTTGGAGGGAAGTCACCCATGTCGGGACCCCTGATTTGGCATGGCGCCAGGTTGGATCTCAATGTTGGTTTTTGGAACTTTGAGTTGGTTAAGTCTGATCGTTGTTGGCGAGTTGGCTGCTTGTATGTCAAGTGGGTTTGGATGGCAAGTGTTGAAGGCTGGGAAGCTAAGTCGTGGTTCCCGGCTCCCTTTGGGATGCCTGCGCTACATGTGGTATCAGAGCCGACTGGCCGGTCAGCTATGCGGATCTCACGGAAATGGCCACGGTTTGGGGTTCATCAAGACAACTGTTGTGCAAGGTGCTGCCCACAGTGTAAGCACGGGTGCGTCCACGGTCGGGGTGGTCGGCAGAACGGGGGACTTGATGAGTCAAGGTGCTGCCCTTGAGGTGTAAGCACGGTCAGTTCTCGCGGTTCGGGCCTGGCGCTGTCTGCACGTAGGACGGATGAGGCAAAGTGCTGCCTAGGGAGGTGAAAGCACGGTCTGTACCTTGTGGGGTGCGGAGTGACATATTCGAACTGTACGGGTTAACCATTGATATAGAGATGCTGCTCGAATTCGAGTGTAAAGCACGGGTAGTTAGCTGCCGGTGCGGGATAGCTGCCGATCGTTTAGCTATGAGGGCTATCGACCAAAAAGTGGTGGGGCGTGACTGAGGCAATGTGCTGCTTAATGGTGAAAGCACGGATAGTTGGAGGGGTGTCCTATGTGGGCTGATTCCGTGATCGATTTGTATGGGCGCGGCCAGGAAAAGGTCCGTTGGCAGGACCATCTCAAAGGGGGACCTTGCCTTTGTTACTTGTTAGTAAACCTGCCTGAGTGTCTTACTTGTACGTATTCGTGGTGAGTCTTAGTACTCGTGCTTTGCCTGGTTTGCATGATTGCTTGTGATACAAGGAGCTGATGGCTCGAGAAGGAACCTTTTCTTTTGAAGGCTGATACCATCAAACAAAGAGGACTACAGAATCTGTGCGGCGGATTTGCAGTTCAAGTACTCGCACGTGAACGACAACGAAATGACTCAATGTTTGCAAAGGATGGATGACTAGCCTGTTTCTTGGGTTAGTTTCATTTGCGACAACGCCCACCAGACGCAAGCAGGAAGTCAAAAGCTGGAAAGGGCCATTTCAGGGGAGATCTTCTATGGAGCAGTTGGTCTTCATTTTGGGATGGCCACCTTCGGAACTAAAACTCACTGAGCATGGGCGATATCCAGAATCTGTGCGGCGGATTTGCAGTTCAAGTACTCGCACGTGAACGACAACGAAATGACTCAATGTTTGCAAAGGATGGATGACTAGCCTGTTTCTTGGGTTAGTTTCATTTGCGACAACGCCCACCAGACGCAAGCAGGAAGTCAGAAGTTGGAAAGGGCCATTTCAGGGGAGATCTTCTATAGCAGTTGGTCTTCATTTTGGGACGGCCACCTTCGGAACTGAAACTCACTGAGCATGGGTGATATCCAGTATCAGTTGGGTTTTTCCTCAAAGGGGAAAAGACTAGGATCCTCTTCAGAGATTGGCAACAAGTTGGATCGAGCCATAATCCTAGCAGATGGGAAGCAAAGTGTTGGAAAGGCTTTTGTCCGAAGAACTCTACTCTAAAGTCATCAGCTGATTTATTAAGTGGAGGGGAACTATCACACACACCTCTCTCTTGGGGCAAATTTTGAATTAAAGTTGATCAAAATGGGGGCAAAGTCAAGGTGACCTAGCCATACTCACACGAGGAGACTGGCGAACTTTGGACCTAATAAGTTGACAAGTTTTTGTTGTGGAAAGGAAAGTTTGTTATGGGCTTTCTCTGGACCAGCAATGATGAGGAAACATATGAGTACGCTGGCTTGTGTTACGTGTAAGGCAGCTGATCAATGAAGGGATGATGGACTCATGGAGGAACTATCAGAAATGAAGATGTACCAGGGGAGATTCAAAGGGGAACCTGTAATTGAAGGTGTGCAGGATGAAGCTACATTGGAAGAAGTCAAAAATTATCCAAGGATATCCGAGCGGCAGCGTAGGGTTCCTGAAATGTTAGATTAGCCTCCTTCTTACCAATCGACTAATCGAATATAATCTTCATTCATTGTTTATCCAGTTCTACGAATTTTCCCGTGTCTTTACATAGTCTATAGTTTTACAAGTGTTTTTAGACAGTTTGTACAAATACACGAAGTTTTACCACAGTGTCGCATTTTCTCTCACTTCGGTTTTTTCACATTTTTGCAAAGCTGTTGCCTGTTAGGAATCTCGTGGAAAAATGCAGTGATGCCTTTTTTGAATTTTTTGCCTGATAAAAATCTTGTGTAAAATCACAGTGTCACATTTTTCGCTTTTTCCAAAGAGTCTCAAATGCTAAGGAAATGACTCTGGTAAAGTATAGAGCAACCCTAAATGAGATTTAAAGGCACTGTTGCCTTTTCATTTTTTTTTGCAAAAATTTCAACACTGTCATCTTTTTGCGACAGTGTTGCATGTGGCTGTTTTAGTTCATTTCTACAGAAATGACAGTTTCGTTCATTTATGCAGACAGACGCTTTACGACCAATTTTCACCGCTTATCAACAATCAATGACAAGGAACTGGATGGATGCCAGTGAAGATCAGGCAACTGGCAATCGCAAATGATGACCTAATTTTTTAGTATAAATAGTTGTTCATATTCATACAGTTTCATGATTATCAAGTTAGAAAATGATCGAAGAGATCAATCGGCAAGTATTGTAGTTAGCTCTCTATCAAGCTTTCAAGCTTGAGCTCTCTTGAGCATTTCAGCTCAATCTTTTAGAGTTATATTTTATAGTTGCTATTGAGCTATTGCTTATCAGCATAGCTGCTTATTATCAGACTTATCCTCAGTTACTCAAAGACAGCTTAGAGTGCACGGTTTCTATCCGGTATTGTTTTGTGGTCATTAGCATCTGATTTTTTGTTTTTTTTGAGTAAATACTATCTTTTATTGCGTTCAGTATATGCTAAAATGCATGCATCTATGTATTTCCTTTGTAATTGATAGAAATTGTCTGAGAATTCAAATTTATACTTCATGTTTGGCTACGTAATCATTTAGTATCTAGCGATTTCAAAGTTAGTTGCTAAAGATTGAATGTGATTCCCATCACTACTGTTTTGTTCAATTTTGATAAGCGTAGTCATGCACTAGAAGTAGGAAGTTTTTGCTACTATTATCTATCATATTTTTGACATGGTATCAGAGCAATTTCACTATTTCTTTATCTGATATCTTTCGCAATATCAAATTTATATTAAACTCTTCAGTTATTTCCAACCTTTCAGTATCAGAGAATTGGTTTTCTATTGTTGGGATTACTACATCTTAGCGTCATCGATACAATCGACAGACTAAATTTTAGATGGATTCTCAAAGTAAAACTGGTCTTATCGCAGACAAAATGAATGGATCCAATTATCATTTGTAAAAATTTAAGATGAAGACCTTTCAACGAATTATGGGATGTTGTCACAGGTATAGAAGTAAAACCTGAAAATGACGACTCTAAGTGGAAATCAAAGGACGGTAAAGCTTTCGCACTTATTATTCTCAATATATCAAATACCCAGATTGGACACATAGCTAAAGCTAAAACATCAAAAGGCATTTGGGACATCCCGAACTCACTATATGATAGAAGCAAAAAGGCTCCAAGAAGGTTAAAATGAATCAGAAGCCGACTCAGAGTCAAGAACAATCATCGAATCCACAATCAAAGAAGAAGATGTTTTGTAGGTATTGCAAACGCAATAACCATGAGATCAAGTATTGCCAAATTCTCCAAGTGAAGAACGTAGCCAAGCAACCTGATCAACAAGCAAACACAGTCTCATCATCTCCCCAGGTCCAAGTGGATGAAGGCACATTTATGGTCAAAGATCAAAGCACATTTTTGGATGATTCATGATTTCTGGATTCTGGAGCAACTCAACATATGACCAATCAACGTGAGATCTTCAACTCCTACACTCCTTACAACACGAAGAAATTTGTTCATCTTGGTGACAATAGTATTCACACTATTAAAGGTTAAGATACTGTAAGATTGCGATTCCAACATGATTAATTCAAATTACTATCACATGTCTTATATGTTCCTAAACTCTCTACAAATCTGTTATCAATAAGTAGAATACATATTTAGGTCATAAGGTAGAATTCGAATTTGATCAATGCAAAATTGTTGATAGGTGTGATAAGATCCTTGCACTCGGCAAGAGGGAGGGTTATTAAAGAGTATTCATCTCTTATCAAGAACCAAACATGGACGATTGTCAAATTACCTGCTAGCATAAATGTAGTTGATTGCAAATGGATTTTCAAAGTCAACTACAGTGCAGATGGAAGCATCAACAGAAAAAAGACACGACTTGTCACAAGAGGATTTTCTCAGGTATAACGTCGATTACACTGGAACTTTTAGTCCAATAGTCAAGCATTCTTCTATTCGACTTTTGCTATTATTTGCCGCTGTAGCAGATTTGGAAATACATCAAATGGATGTACGGACAACATATGGGGTTATCAAAGAAGACATTTACATGGTGCAACCTTAAGGTTATATTATCCAGAGTAAACACAATCATGTGTGTAAACTCCATAAGGCACTTTATTGCTTGAAGCAATCTACACAAGCATAGTTTCAAAGGATCAATACTTTTCTTATTGATCATAGCTACACACCTAGCTCTTCAGATTCAAAAATCTATATTAAAGCAGTGCAACAGGCTTTTATCATTATCACTTTATACATGGATGATACATTGCTTTTTAGCAACAGTACTGATCTAATAAAAGAAGCTAAGTATAAAGTCCTCAACAACATGATTCTAGTCTAAGCATACCATACAAAGCAACAACACATGGGAATTGGTGGAGGTTAAACCAACCCAATCAAACCTAGATCGTACGGATCTAGTGTGAAGGATTTCAGATCATTCAAGATCCAATCCATGTCCCAAATCTTTGGTTACAATAAGGAGCAAACCAACAATCCTGCCAATGTAGAAAAATCAGCATCTACATAAAAAATATGATGCAAACTCTAAGAGATATTGATCAAACGTGAACCAAAACATAAAATATGTTTGCTGTCCGTACAATTACAGTACCCTACTATATTTCACACGTGTGGAACCGAAAATAGCAATAAATGATCATTCTACACACAAGATTGCAAGATAACACCAAGATAGTGCACCAATGAGTAGTAGAACCCAAAGAGAACCATGTATAATGATGAAATGAGAGAGAGAAGAGAGAAGATGTCTCTCTCCATGAGTTACATCCTTTTATAGAGTTTCCAAACCCTATTTGGCCACTTGGCTTTCCCTCCAAAATGTAAACCCTACTATTTTTGGGTCTAGATTCAATGTACCCAAAGTTCAAATTTGAATCTCTCTCAAACTCGACTACCAACTTTCCCACACTTTTCAAAAGTGTTTAATGAATGTATTTTAAACTAATTTAACTTCAAAAATTTTATCTCTAAGTCTAAAATGAGTTTTGGCCTCTTATTCACAATTTACCAAAATGTGACTAAACTAGACTAAACTAGTTGAAATCTCTCACACTCCCTCTTCAGCTAGTTTTGGCATAGTTTTGACAATAGAACTTTGATCCAACTTTAGAATGATCTCCATCCTAAGTATAGATCTTCTTTCTAAGGTTCTAAAGTATCTTTCATAATTGATATAGAGAATAGTGTCCAAATTGGATGCTTCACTATTTCTTACATCAATTTTACACATCAAGATATAACTAGAACATGAAGAACCAAATAGAATGTGAATGAAATGATTCCTCCATGTTTCAAATTTTGAACTCTCTGGAAAATTACAGCAACCAAACAATAAATGTGAGTGATGACCATTTGCTTGCTTGTCTCCTCCAACTTTGTCCTTTCTTGATATGTCTCCACCATAAAACTCCATGAATGAGCCTCCATCTCCATCTTGCCACAAGAAACCATTAAACCTTGGAAATCCATGAGTAGGTGAGTACATTAGTGATGAAAATCCAGCACCACATGACTCCATAAACCAAGTAGGTTGCACTAGTCCATCTTCAAGATCTACTTGACACAAGAAAATGACCATGAATTCACCAAAAATTGACAATCTCCAAGTATTGGCACTAAGTAGCTCAACACTTGAGAGCTTGATCATGGATGAGTAATATAATGAGCCTCCATTAGCCTCATTTCCATCAGCAAAACCAGCCAAGAATCACACAAATCTTCTTACAAGAGATCTTCATCAAGATCTCCCTCTCCCTTGGATCTCATACATTCTGATGTACAAATTTTTTCACATGCAAGTAATGGAGGTGCCTTGATGTATGTAGCTTTTATAGATGATTGTACTAGATTCACATGGATTGAGTTACTATCAAAGAAAAGTCTTGTTTATGAAGCTTTCATTAAGTTCAAGTCTCTAGTTGAGAAGCAACTTAGTACTTCCATCAAAGCACTAAGATGTGATAATGGAGGAGAGTACACCTCCAATAAAATGAGAGATTTTTGTGAGATCAATGGCATTTAATTGCAATACACTTGTTCCTACACCCCCCAACAAAATGGGATGGCCGAGAGGAAATATAGGAGTCTATGTGAATGTGCAAAGTCTTTGAGACTTGATGCATCACTTCCCATCTCATCTTGGGGAGAAGCCGTAACATGTGCTAGTTACTTGTGTAATAGACTTCCTAGTAGTGCTATTGATGGGATCTCACCTTATCAAGCCTTGTTTGGTAGGAAACCCAATGTAAAAGATTTTAAAATCTTTGGATGTATTTGTTATGTCCACATCTCTTTGGAGACAAGAAGGAAGGAAGATGCTACCTCCTTCAAAGGGATTTCTGTTGGCTATGGAGAAAATAGCAAGGACTATAGAATACATGATCCTATATCCAAGAAAGTAAAGGTAAGCAAGGATGTACTTTTCTATGAGTCACAATTTGCTAAGAGCTTGTCTAATGGATCTAACCCATTGTGCATTGAGGATCTTGACAAACCCGAGGATGGAGACAAGGGTCCTAGTCAAAGGGGGCTGAGAAGATCATCAAGAAGCAAGGTTGAGTCCTCAAGGCTCACCTATGTGGAGAAGAGAAAGCAAAAGGAAGACTGTACATCTTCTACCTCTTACTCTTTCTTAGCTACATTGCTTGAAGAACCATCATCTTTTGAAGAAGCATATAGATCTAAAGTTTGGAGAGATGCAATGCAAGTAGAGTATGATGCATTAAAAGAAAATCATACTTGGAATCTTGTAAATCTTCCAAGAGGGAAGAAACCAATTGCATGTAAGTGGATTTATAGAATAAAGTACAATAAAGATGGATCTATTATTAAGTACAAGGCTAGGCTTGTTGCTAAATGATTTCTTCAAGTAAAAGGATTGGATTATGAAGAAACATGTGCACCTATAGATAAGCTTGTAACTATTAGATTAATCATTTGCATTGCTGCTTTGTTCAAGTACCAAATGGATGTGACAAATTCTTTCTTGAATGGATTCTTAGAAGAGGAAATCTACATGATGCAACCTGAGGGCTTCATCAAGGTTGGTCTGGAGCAAAAAGTGTGCTACTTAAGGAAGAGCCTATATGGCTTGAAGCAAGCACCTAGAGCTTGGTACTCTAGGTTGCATGATTTTGTCTAGATTTTCTAGTATACTTTATGAAGGAACTAACTTGCACTTGAGAGCCTACTCGGATTCAGGTTTTGTAGCTGACAAGATGGATAGAAAGTCCATTAGTGCATTTGCAACATTCCTTTGTGGAGGAGTAATATCTTGGCTTTCCAAAAAGCAAGATACTATCTCACTATCTTCTTGTGAAGCCAAGTACAAGGCATTGACTTCAATAACCAAAGAGCTCCTATGGCTAAGAAGACTCTTGGAGCTACATGTGCTAGAGGCCGAGGAGATCCCTTACATATTTTGTGACAATCAAGCTTCTCAACAAATTGCTTCAAATCCTATCTTCCATGCTAGAACAAAGCATATTGAGATAGCTCACCACTTTGTGAGGGAGAAGGTACAATCCAAGGAGGTGCAACTACATCATGTACCATCATCCGAATGCATAGCTGATATCTTAACCAAGCCATTTTCCAAAGATCCATTTTTCAAGTTAAGATATGCTCTTGGAATTGTAGATAGATGTACATTAGGTTTGCCAAGTTAGAAGTGAGGAGTGTTGAAAATTGTCACTTCTCACTTGACAATGTTTATTGTAAATAAAAATCAATCATTAAAACAATGTTCATGATCTGATTTCACACATGTGGAGCCTGTTCCCACGTGTGAAAGAAAGTACTTTTCATACTTGTATATATCTATTTTGATTTTGTATCAATCAAGTTAGTGTGAACATGATATGACTAGTTTGATTTTGTATCAATCAAGTTAGTGTGAACATGATATGACTAGTTTGATTTTGTATCAATCAATTTAGTGTGAACATGATATGACTACTTTTTAGTCAAGTTGACTAGTCACCTAGAAATCAGCTTTTCCTTGCATGTGCCTGAGTAAATGCTCCCACATGGCAAGTGGATGTTCACACGTGTGTATAGAGTTCTAAAAGATAAGAGTTGACCATTTTCCTTAGATCCTATTTTGTAGGGAATATTTCTATATTCTAGGAGACTAGCTCTTTGGATTTTAGCCATATTCTAGAAGGTCAACTTTGGATAAGGATCAAGGATGGATCAAATGGATAGATCTGAGTGATGTGTCACTCTTCACACGTGTGAACACATGCTGGACTGTACCAAACTCGTGGATGTACTAGATCTATAAAAGGATCATCATTTTGCTAATGAGATTGATGAGACTTTTGCATTCTACACTTTTGTGAGATTTCTAGTCAATAGAATTGTGTCTATGAATGATTGCTATCAAGAACAATAGTACTTGTTGTTTCAGGTGCAGGCCATACTACGGATAGTACTCCACACGTGTGAGGCCACCTTCACTAATTTATGATGTTTTGATCCATTGCTCTTGCTTAAATCTAAGTGTAGTGAATCTAGATCAAGATCTAATTTGTAGAACTTGATAGATCCATTAATTAAGCAACCAATAACTCTCTATGATTGTTAAGTACAATCATTATTGTCCTAAAAACTGAAATTTTATCACGATATACCTTTTATAATACATATTTTAACCAATATAGTGGAAATCTATAACGACTAGGCTACCACATATATCAACACGAGATAATTTTAAAGGGGAAAAGATTGAAGGATAGCTGACAAAATAACTCTCATCTTATTGAGCACAAGAATACATGACTTTCTAGAATCTTTAGGTTGCCTATTACTAGTCTATGAGCACCATGTTCCACATGGCAATAACTTAGTGGCTCATGAGGAGACATCAACACATGTCAAAACACTATCGGAATGTTTCGCGAAGTAGTTTGCAATAACTCTTCCCTCTTGCTCATTTTTCTCTAGCTATAACATGCCGGACTTTGCCATTTTGCTATTCATTCATTCTCTGTTTAGGCTTCTTTGCTTTGTTTTGTAGGAAGTATAGGTAGAGATTTCTTGAACTCTGTGGAAAGTGCAAGATACATGTACTCTTACCTTTGCTTCCTTGTGAATGAATCAATTTAGAACATTGACCATCAAGTATTTTTCTCTGTTGTTGATAGTGCCAAAACTCTTTGCTTGTCAAATGGATGTTTTTTTAAAGTAGATACGAAATGAATGCTTGCAGCAACCTTTACTTTCTACATTGTTTGAATGCGTGGTTTTTTTATGCATGGTTCCCTCTTTCAACTACGGTGCTTCAGCATGCTCTGTGAACTATATCCATGCAAGAAATAGATTAATCATTAAAGTTTAGACCATATATTCTAAATATATTGGCAACATCATCATTCACTAGTTTATCCTAGACAAGATGGATGCTTGAGCATATTCACAAAGAATGGTGATTCAAAACTCTTGGAATTGATCCCAATTAGCTCTATTGAGAATATTGAAAGTATGAATCTGTTTTGAAAATCTAGCTTATAAATGTCACTACTTTGCTAAAATCTATGCAGAGTGAATAGGATTGCTAAAAATTTGCATAATTATATGTTACAATCGATCTATGTTTCAATGTTAGTATGGTTATCTATTTTGTCAACCCTTTCTTCATAATTTTTTGTCTCCTCAGCCATAGTTGCTACTGCATCAAAACTCAATTAGGCAAAGAATAGAACAGATGTAGCATTTAATACACCTTTACTCCAAATGACAAAAATTTTGTAACATTCGAACTCTTAGCCTTGATTAACACCACTATAATAACAAAATTAATCACAGAGATTTTCACAGAGATTGTTGCAAAACTAAGTTTGAAAGTCAAGACATTCATGGATTCAGATTAAGGGGGAGTGTTGGATTTATCTGAATAATCGATCTTTAATCTACATCCATTCATCTATCTAGTTATGTAATTTGACACCTGTTTTTACACTGTCTGTAGAAATACACGAGAATAGCTAACAGTCGCGTTCGACAAAGAGTATCAAAGGTGTTTGAATTATTGAATGTTAATATAACTTGTTTCCACTTGTTTTGGAGGTAACGACTTGCTCTAACACTTTTTGCAAGTAGTTCCCAACAAGCCCAATTGGAAAAGTGATAGTGCATTGTGGCTAAAGTGCCAATTGTCATCTGCGACCATACAACTATCTTCAACTGTCATTTGGATAACCCTAAATGACATTCATAACTAGTATAGATAGTTGATCACTTTCTAGGTTAACTACTTCAGCACTTCCTCTTTTTGCATATTGGTCTTGAAGATTAATATCTAGCATTGCTAGAAACACTTACTGCTTATTAGCGAAAGTGTCAGACGGAGTCAATCAGATACTCAACAATAGTTTTGAGTATGCGGTTGCATCCGCTCATGATTCTTCTGATTTGTACATGTTATTTGCTAAATTCATCATACAGTTTTATCGCATTATGTCAGAAATGATCGAATGCTTCTTTGTTCTATTGTAATCTGATTATTTTCTCATAAAATTTTGTCTGAACTATCGAATACTTCGCCACAAAATGTTTATTATATTATGTTTGTCTACAAAATCAATCTAACAAAATCTGGGGATTTTAAAATTAGAATTACTTAGAATTCAAACGTGGCAATAGTTGCGATAGTTCTGTTCAAATTTGGTAGGCGTAATCGTACATTAGGAGAAGGATTATTCCATAGAGACCGATAGTGCATATGTCAAATGCACTATTGAGCATCCTTTTCTTCTTCCAACACAGAACTTTTTGGGAGAATGGGAAAAAGAAAAGACGAAAGAAGGAAGAGCTATGGTTGAAACTTGATAAAAAAAATAGTGTAGAACAAACAACCTTAGAAAAAGATGTAGAGTCCACTTGCTAAAGGATGGTGAAGTCATCACTAGATTTTCTTGAAGAGGTTAAAACTAAAAGATTATAAAGTCTTGTTAATTTTATGGATAAGAAGCTAGATGTTGCAGAATTAGCAAATCGGGAGATTTACTAAAAGAGAAATAATTTTATGAAACTCTTTCCATTCTTAAAGGAGACAAAATCCATGAATACATAAAATCTTCAACGGAAATGTATAATCTTGTTGGAATGACTTTAAAGGAGAAACAATGAAGCCATTGCTTATCATTTAAAAAAAGTATCATATCTCAAAAGTATTATGAAGGATATAATGTACTTGTTTCCAAGAATTTTGACTCATTTTTTTAACGAAAATTAAAAATATTGAATGATGCTCAAGACTCATTATAGAACAACCTTGAAGTTCATTGCCACGAAGATGAATTTTTTGCTTTTTTCTTAAAAAAAATATGGTGGTTTCAAGTAGAAAGATTGAGTACTTTGGATAATGTTTTCAATTTATGGTGGAATTGGATTATTTCTTTTTTTTATGAGCTATTCATCGACTAGACCTGAAAAAGCCTTTTGATGGAGTAAGTTGGGACTATTTTTTCATTTATTATAAAGAATTTGGGACTCTCTTATATCTTCTTAAGACTGTCAAAGCTTTGTTCAACATCAAGTATTATTCAATGGAAAATAATCGAGTAGATTTAGCATTCAAATTGGGGTAAGACAAAGATGCCCTTTTTCACCTTAGCTATATGCTATAGGCATGCAATATTTGACAAAGAAATCAAGGATGCAGTTCGAGATGGGAAGCTAAAAGTTGGAAATTTAGGTTGACAGTTCCTTCACCACCTATTTGATGAGAACTAATATCACCTAGATGAAGATCCATTAAATGGATGTGAAATCAACGGTATGGCTATAATGGTACTTAATTACTCAGCAACTTTGGCATAAACCAAACACAAGGAATGATAGTTTTTTTTAGTGTGTCAAACCTCTGGATAGGAGATGCTCATCAAAGTGGCTATACCAATATTGCAACCAAGTTCTCTTTGCAATGGACACGGATGCAAGAAATGCAGTCACAAACATTGGATATCTGCACTTGGCCATCAAGGGAGAGTAGATTAACTTTGCTGCATGCTCATACAGGGAATAGACAGTTCATTGACAACAACATAAATTGGAAATCTTTTCAAAAACCAGAAAATTCAGATTGGACACAATACTATTCTCAGCTTCTCCTTCAAAATTAAAACATGATGTTAAGCACATTACCAACAATTTTAAAGAGCTCCAAGAATTAACAAGTTCAATTCCAAACCTCCTTTGAGAATTTAGCACTCCAAACCGGGATGTAATTCCAAGTGCTTTGATCTTCCAATCCGATGTAGAGCTTGCCACCACTCCTATCCAAGACCGTATCTTAGCCAAGCTCTGATACCAATGTAATGACCATAAGGGATAACCCCTAAGATGAGGATAGGAGAACACAATAGAAGAGACTATGGAGCCAAACTGCCCAACCAATCCTAGATCAAACATGGATCTAGCCCCCAAGCCATGCCATGTGAAAGCTAGAGGAAAAGAGTATGATAGGAGGGTAAAGAAAGCTTTGCATGTGATCAAGATGAATGTGACTAATGAACTTCTCAAGGAAGTTGATAAGTGCACAACATCTAGTGAGGCTTGGAAATCTTTGAAGAAGGTTTATAAGTTCCAAGTCTACATCTAGGGTTCTAAACCTAAGGAGCCAAAATTTTCAAATTTTTCAAAAGAAGGATGTTTTGAATGTTAAAGCTTTGAATGATGAATTAGCATGTATTGGTGAAAGCATTAAGGATGTGGAGCTTGTTCAAGTTGTTCTTAATGGCTTATTGGATGATCATGCTAATTTTGTGCAAAGTGTTTCTATTCAAAAGATGTTTCCAAGTATGGAGGACTTGCAAGAGGTTTTGGTGGCTGAAGAATTTAGACTCCATGCAAGAGGAAGATCATCTTCTACATCTCAAGTTGGAGAGGAGGAAGCTATGTTCTCAAGGTGCAAGTTCAAGTTCAAGTTCAAGGGCAAGGACAAAGACATGTGGTCTAAAGAACAAGATCAAGGTGAGTCATCTTCTTTTGAGGGTAAAAATGATAAGTCAAAGATGAAATGTTTCTATTGTGGAGTCAAAGGACATTTTCCTTGTGATTGGTTTAAGAAGAAAAAAGATTAAGGTGAGAAGCAATGCAATTTCACTTTTGATGAGGATGATCTTGATGAGCACAAGTCAAGTGGGTCTATTTTTATGTCTTCTGTTTGTTAACCAATGATGGAGATATTGATCCATGATGGATTGATAGTGGAGCAAGCTTTCATATGACATGTCACAATGAGTACGTCTTCACTTCTTTGGTGCCTTATGAAAGAGAGAAGAAAGTCATCAACATGGCCAATGGTGGTAAAGTTATTATCAAGGGAATTGGTAGTATTCCTATTTTTCTCTCATCTACAAATAGGAGTATAAGCTTGAAGAATGTTTTGTTCATACCTTCCACTACTAAGAATGTTCTTAGTGTATGTCAACTGGTTGGAAAAGGGGTTAAACTGGAATTTGTTGGTGATTCTTGCTTGATGGAAAGGAATATAGTCTTGATTGCCCAAGGCAAGAGACGAGGTGAGCTCTACAAACTTGATGGATATGTTGGTTCTAACTATGGTGGTTTGAAGGCAAAGAAGCAAGTTGGTGAGCTCGGTTCAATGTCAGTCACAAAGGTTGTCTTATTCTAGATCTAGCTCAAGATCTAAGATGCCATTTCATTTATATGTTTGGATGTGCATTGTACTAGTTCTTTGAGTAATGGAGGAGCAAATATGCCTATCTTCTAAAGAGTAAGAAACGTGATAGATTTCAACTAGTTTAGTCAAATTTGCTACATTTGTTTATTTGGCAATTGAGAACAATTTCATATTAGACTTAGAGTTTGACTTTTCAAAGTTATATTAGTCTAAAAGCATTTCAGTAAATACTTTTTGAAAGTATGGGAAAGTGTAGTACACGAGTTTTGGTAGATTCAATTTGAATGTTGAGACATTTGAATCTAGTCCACAATGGTAGGGTTTTTGTTATGGAGGGAAACCAAACTCATTAATTAGTCATGGATCTGTTATATATAGTTGTACACTCGTGGGAAGAGAATTTTTTCTCTCTCTCTTATCTCACTTCATGCTTATACATGAGTTCTCTTTGGTTGATCTATCCATTGGTGCACTATATTTGTGATATCTTGTAATTTTGTGTGTAGAATGCTCATTAAATGTTGTTTTCAGATCCACACGTGTGAAATATAGTAGCTTACTATTTTTGCATGGATAGAAACTTCATTTCATATTTTGATTGATGTTTGATCAAGATCTACTAGAGTTTGCATCTCATTCATATAGTATATGCTGATTTATTCTACATTGGTAAGATTGGTGATTTGTTGTCTTTCTAACCCAAGGTCATTTTATGGATTTGGATCTTAATTGATCTGAAATCCTTCACATGGTATCAGAGCTTGTGTTTCAGTTTATGAAGGACACAATCACTTCTATCAATGATTTGGAGAAGATATGAATGCTAGAGCATGCTAGATTGACTTCTACTCAAAAATCGAGTTTCTTGCATATGTAGATTGGATCTTTTGTAGATCAAAAATCAAATTAGGTTTATATACTTGATCAATTTTGATTTCACACTTCACATACTGAATCTGGCCAATTTTTTATGCATTAGAAAAGCCTAAGAGGTAGCTACAAGATTGCATATCAAGTTCCAAGCAATTGCATGTAGAATTTGAAATATTCAATTTTTTTGTGATTTTGTCAAAAACCTAATTTTGATTGGATCTCTAGTTTGTGAGGTTACCGTGTTTCAATCTTAGGAAGTGGCAAAAGTCATTAGATTGAGAATAGATCATAGGTTGATCAAGATTTCTATGTGTTGATTTGCTAGATATAATTGCTAGAAGAGAATTGAGAGGTTCCATATCTTTGTGATTTCTTTTTTAAAGCATTTGTTGTTGTTCAAAAGAGGCTTTGTGCATTGAAATAGGTTGAAAGAGAGGTTCAGGTCATTGTTACATGGCTACATCAAGTGAATTCTTGTTGGAAGACAATGTGTTGTGTTATACTTATCTTAATTGTAAGGATATGTAGTATAAAATATTGTCATTCCCCAAAGAGACTGCCTTATATCGTGATTTTAGATGTTTTTAACTCATTTATTGTTCTTGGATTAGAAGCTGGTTGTCAACGGACATTTAGAAGTATCGGCAACCAGTATCATTGTTAAGGATGTAGTTTCAAACATACAAAAGTGAAAGATATTGATGCCAACTAATATCATATCGAACATGTTGTATTTTTTATTATTGTATCCTATCGGTCTGTGCACTTAATAAAGTTTGTCAGACAAGCGAGGTCTGATGCACCAGATAAACCAAGGTAGAGAAACATACACATGTCTCTCCACACAATCCAAAATGTACTCTGACAATCTGTCCTCAACAACAGAAAGCGCTCATTCAAAAGAACGACTGACTACTATCTTAAATTGCATGACTATCCATATGCAAATTTTAGAGTATTGATTTACAACAATACAGGAGAGTAAGCTTTAGGTTGTCTAAGTCTAGATATATGTCAGTGTAATGTAACAGTGATTCCAAATGTTAACATCACAATTAAGTTCCAAATAATCGATTATTCGACCACACATGCAATCAAATAACCAATGAGTTTTAAGACAATCTTGGCAATGAATTTACGGTTGCTCGCACATGACAATATCAAGGCTAAGAAAGTGTCTGACCAGAGTTACAATCACAAGCACATTCGACAAGGTGAGGCTTACCAACTGTCAAAAACAAAAGTACTCAACAAGCAAAAGGCTTATGAAAGGAGAGAGAAGGAAAAACTTGAAGACTCAAACTGTCCTCTTTGTGATCTCTTGAAAAACTCGATGGTTGTATTGAAGTGTAAGTGGTGTAGATATAGGGAACGAGTGCAAAAGTACGCATCAACCGATATGTCGGTTCTTATTTAATTTAATTAACTAATTCCATCCAATAGGAAAATTACAAGTGTACATTTCCTAGGTGGCATCCTTGTCACGCGACTTGCTCCAATTAGATGCAAGCACATGGAAGGTTGCAACGTTTGCTTGAGGCATAATAAATGAGTCTTCTAGCATGTTCTTCTCTTAGGGATAGCCTTCTTATTATTGTTCATGTCATTTCATAACTGCCCTTTACATTTATTTTAGGACCCTTTATCTTCAATATATCTTTGAATAACTTGTCATTGTCAGGATCATTACATATTTCTTCATATTCGGTGGTTATCTTCATCGGTTGAGTAGGTTGATTGGGGTTTTGCATCACCAAATAGTAATTCAAAAAAAATATGCATGTAATAGGGTATTACATATCTCCCCGGGCCCCCCCTCCACCACCCCCCCCCCCCCCCCCCCCCCCCCTCAAATGTGAAGCGCCCTCACGAACAATCAAAATCAGCAACACATCAAAGAAAAGATATTTCTTGAACACATTCCATAATGGATCTCGAACAATTATAAAAGATAAAAAGTCTTTACTTAAAAATATATACAATGTGTATACATTACTCTGGAACATTCTATAATCTCAGAGATACCTTTGCATCAAGATGAATTTGTCTTTCAATTTTTCTTCTTTTGGCCTCATGAAACTTACCAACAACATGATTGCCCAGTTTAGCAAAACATGTCCTCAAGAAAGTTATGTTATACACAGAAGCTGCAACAACAGAATCTTCATACATGTCCTTTCTCGGTATATCATTCTTCAACAACTCAACATTTATTCGGACGAAGGAGCCATCCAAATAGAGACTCTGCATCACTGCCAGGACATGGCCGATAAGAGTGCCAAAGTGAGTTACTGAACAAATAACAAACTTATGTGCTCTTCTTTCTTTGATGGAGCAGGCAACATTCTCATAGTGAACATGATAGCCAGCTTTCCAGTCAGAATACAGCTCCCACAGCTCCAGATAAGTGACATCAATATCTTGCAATAAGTTCTCTCTGTCGAACCTTGCAAAATTTGACTCTTCCTTTGGCCGGTATAGGTCAAATTGACAATGTCTAATTTCGAAGGTCCTGAAGTTTAAGACTTCTTCAATATGAAATATATACTAAAATAAAAGTATCTAGGCCTCAATTTGTCCTAGATAATACTCAAAGAAATCCATTTCCTTCTGTTTTAAATAATTTAATGTATATAATAATGTACAACCTACATATAATTCTACACTACCAAAAGGAACTACAAAAAATATTCCTGTAAAATTGCCCAACAAAGGCATTATTTTTGTTCCCTACTAAGCCTATTCCATAGAACTAAGAAGTCTGATTTCTCCTAGGGGACTTCCCAGTCGGCCCAGGTATAACCCATTAAACCTGGCAAAAAAGATTAGTCCACACGCCATTGCAACTCAAGTTAAATTGCAGCGGCAATCAAACACGAAATCAACAAAAAGTCAAAATTCTTGCGCAAGTATCTTATTCGTCTTCTTTGACTTAGTTGCTCGGGTTCACTTGTCTTTGTGGGTGTCAGCAGCATCAGCCTCTGCTTCAATCTCCTTCGCATAGATTGCGTCTTTGATCTAGGTCTACAACGACTCAAGTTCTCTCTCTAGTCTATCATTCTCAGCTACCATGTTGCGAAACTTCTCATGGACTTCCACACTAGTGCAGCTGAAAACTTTGAAACTGTCGAGGTTGTTTGAATCTACTTGCTTTTTCTTTCGATAGGTTAGAACCTCTATCATCAAGCTATCGATTTTTTTCAAGGCCTAGTGTGTTCCTCGTGTGAATTCACACCAAAATATCCAGCCTCTAATAATTCCTTCAAGTTGATCAACTCCTCATCAAATATGTTCTTTTTCTCATATAGAAGTTGAAGGAGTTCACTCTTGAAGGTGTCCTGCAATGTGGATTGCACCTGCTTCCATTTGGCTACATCAACTTTTATTGTGCCTCCATTTGAACAACACTGTAGTATTGTGTCGGCGATTATCCTCACCAGTTTCTTAGCATCGATGAGCTGCTATTGTAGATCTTCCGCCTTCTACTGGTAGAAGTCTACCTTATTGCTAAGAGCAATGCACTCTGAATCGAATAACCAATTTGCTTCTTTGCAGCAAATAACTCATCCTTGCTCTTTTCCAATTCGGACTGAAGAGACAAAGAGTAGTCATTCGACTTTCTTAATGTGACCTCAAACTTCTTGTTACTCTGCTCCATGGTATTAAGCTAAGCCAAGAGTTTGGTCATCTTCTTCTTCATATCATCATTCTGCCCCCTGCATTTTGGATATCTTCAACTCATACTCTCTTTGGACAACATCTATGTTTTGCAAATACAAGATCATATGCTTAACTTCAAGGTTCACATCCACAACCAGTCAGGTATCTGGTTCCGGAATCTGGTCTTTCTACTCTGCTTGATCAAGTATAGCTTCAGTATCGACAACAACAGTGGTGGTGGTGGTAACAACCTCGGCATCAGAAACTTGAATGGCTTCATCCTGGACCTGCTCGATTCTGAAACTAGCAGCATCCTGATTGTCGTCATCCACATTTTCTGCATCTGCCATGATAGTGCCTACAGCAGTATAAAAAATGACAAACATAGAGTCCTATGCAGCTTGACTCATCCCTGCATCGACATCAATGACCTCAATAGCAGTAAGATCCATTTGTTGTGGGGCTGCAAGTGCGGTCTTCCTCCTTTCCAGTAGCACCAATTTCCCTAACATCAAAATGTTGTAATACAGGCACAAGTGGGAGATGTGGGCTGCGTATATTGCAAACTTGCCATGCCTCATCGACCTGTGGAAGGCCTTGAAGATTTCTGAAAGTTTTAGTGCTAAAAAAATGTGGAAATTTGCCATAACAATCTAGAATGGATGAAGCATGTGGTGACCCATCTATGAAAAACTTCTATATTCTGGATCCACCTCAATTTTCTATCTTTTAGCTTTGAATGGAATGAATAGTGTTACTGAACTGCTGAAAGCCGGCTTTTTGGATGGTGGACAGTACAGTGTGCTTACTACTGCTTTTGTTGAAGCTAGATTGCCTGTAAACTGACAACCGCTTGAAACCAGATGAAGTTGAGTTGTAGATCTAATCAATGTTAGTTGGAAACTATTTCTATCAAAAACTGAGGACATTGCTATGATTGTGGACAATGGATAGCGCTACCTCTGGACGCCATTGTCAGAGTAATCTCTGAATGCTTTGAACATAGTGAGGTGCAGCCTATTTGTTTGTTCAGAAGGTTAGTTGGAAGATGAGGCATAGCTTTTCTAAGCTTGGAAGGAAGCTCTAGAAGCTTTTCGAGGTGCAACGAGAGCTGTGGAAGCAAAATTGTGGTGCAGCGATCTGTTTTTTATTTCCCTGTGACAGTTGAAGAGAGTGTGAGGGGTTGATCCTTGCTATGTTAAGTGATTCTCATGCGCGATGCCTTGCTATGTGTAAGGGTTGATCCTCACTAATGTGATGAGGAAGCGATCCTCTCTGGCCCGATGAAGAAACCATTTTCTCTATCCCGAGGGTGGTGGCTGTAGAAACCAGCAATCCCCTTTGTAATCCTTCCGTGTTAAAAAAACCCTATTAGGCTTTGAAATAGGTTGTGAGGGGCCCTTGGGGGAAGGGTAGTATGGGTTTTTTTGGTTGTAAGGTTGAGTTTGAGCCGGATGACAATCCACAATTCTTTAATTGCATGGCTTGTTGCAATATAGTTATCCAAGGATCACCTTGGTCTTTGTATATTGTTTCCCGGTTATGGTTAGAAGAAAATTGGATTTTCTTTTTCCATGGACAATTTGCATGTCATACGCTCTTATCAACTTGGCATTCAGCTTTCAGCAATGTAAGCCTAGATTTTGTGGAACTTGAGTACCATCATTCGTGGTCAAGCAGTATTAATCGGTTTTGGTGGGAATTTTTTCGAAGCCGATCTTGACGGAACGAAGGGAGTGGTACAGTTCTTAGGCATATACCTGGTCTAGGAATCCGATTCCTTGGTACGATGCTATTTAAACCAGTTAACTCTATAGTATTGGTACTCCCAGAGAATAGAGTTAAATTGTGTTTTGTTTTTTCTCCTGTCAAATCAGTACAACATGGATCAGTTGGTTATTGTGGCTTTTGATGATTTTTCTGTCATTAAAATTGAACAAACCAAAGCTTTTGAAATACTTGTTAAATAATTAATGGAATAAAGATCATAATATTTGGAGGTAATTTTTTATTCGACAAAATTATTTGTAGTGAATACAAGATAGAAAGTACCCGAATCCAAATTTTATGAGTTTTTCATTAATTACAGATAATTTTAACGAAGTAATTCTTAAGCCAATAAGTGAAAAGAGAGAACAGTCCAATTTTGTTGGAAAATCATAATAATAGAAATTAGTAAAAAAACTGCTTTCATTTCCAGTTAAATCCTATGATGAAATATATTCAAAAGATCATACTAGTAGTGTTTTTTACTAGTAGTTGATTTTTGTATATCGGTAATTCAGCCCAGGTAGAGGATAGAAATGAAATTGTTTCAAATTTTTTAAACATTAATTAATTTAATGTATTCACTCTCCCCATAGTGAGAAAATAGAAATTTTTTGGAGCTCATTGGCAATCTCAAGCTAGTTCACTATGTACATTGAGTTTTTGTGATCCAAATGAAACCAAATCAATTTCTACTTGTTTCTCAGGTTGAAGGCCGTACTACAGCCTGTAGTACACATGTGTGGGCTCAGATTTCAATGTTGATCAATGCTTTTGATTGTTAATGCTTGTTGTTTGTCAAATTGCCAATCTAGATCAACTTTTTTGTGTCTAGTTTTTTGATAGATTGTTAAGCAAGCATCCAATCACTCTTGTGAATCTTTTGTAGATCCATATATGGACCTAAAGTACAGTACTTTCACAAACTAGAACAACAAACTCTACCAAACTTAACAAAAACCACCAAATCTGATGGGAAAAAGATCTAATGCTCTGATACCAAAATTGTCATGTGCCAATCTTAGCATTCAAATATCTTATCTATCCATTAACATCAAATTATAATTGAAATGCAAGAAATCAAGAAAATACTCAAGAAATCAAGAAACTAGAGAAAAGTAGCAAAGCTTCACCAAAATAGGCAAAGTAAGGTATCATTATTCATGATTATTGATCATTCAAAGGATAGGGGCTGATTCTAGAGCATGATCATAGCTCTCATGTGATTTTAGGCACATGAACTACTTTCTTCATCAAGAGAGCTCTCCAAGAAAAGCTCCAAGATCTCTTGAAACTCAAAATTACAAAATGAACAATAGCCTACAAATTTAGCACGACCTCAGCTATTTATAGTGGTCATTTGTGCCTCTATTATAAGTTTGGGGCCTTATTTGGCAATTCATTGATAAGCTCATGGGCTAATTACATGCAGCACATGACATTGATCTAGAACTTCAACTTCTTTCACCCACTCCTTCATGCATCTAAAGTTACCTTGCTCAACCGTGGGATTTGGGTATTCACCTACATATAAGGAACCAGATGATCCACTAGCAAGACCAGTGGTAGCAAATTTGGATGGCTCCTTCTCTTTCCATTTTTGGGCTTCCTCTCCATGGTAGTAGGGTTTTTCGGTCACTTCGACCATGTTCAATTGTTGAGCAACTGGTTGTGGTTTTCATATTACTAAACCTTGGGTTCTGGAAGAGATGGGGGGTAATGCCAATCTAGGTGGTGGTTGGAGTAAGGCACCTTGTCATTGTGCCAATGGAGCAAGACTGGCTACTTGGTTCTTGAGGTTATATCGACATTCGTTGGTATCATGATTGCTCATATTACAAATATGGCAATATTAAACAGGTCGCTCTAACCTCTATCTCAACTGCGGACACTCATTTTTTGTATGGTTATTAGAGCAATGTGGACACCAGGTGGATTCTCTCCTTGGAGATATAGGCGTGGGTAGGTCCTGATTGTATGCCTTTCAACTTTTGATCGACAGTCGTGGTAAGGTCGATAGCGAGCTTTCTAATTTGCTCGTTGCTCTACGTGTGCAACTTCTCTAAGGCAGATATGATGGTATCGGTGCTATTTGATGCTTGAGCTCCCCCTATTGTTAGCTTTAACTTTTTAAAAGCTTTCTCAAACAACATGAGCACATAGTCTTGCCTTTTCAATATAAGGGCAACGACAAACCTAAATCGTGCTCACACAAGCAATGCAAGTGAAAATACTTTGGGATATTGATGAACAAATTGATCACACAACTCCATCCACACACAAGCCTTGTATTTTAGCATTACTATGAAATGAATTTTACTTTTTGCACAAAAGCAAGAGTATAATAGCAAACAACTCATCTCTTTCTTTCGTAAAATCACTTTTTAACATTTTTACGAAGGAAATGGAACAGCAAATGGAACAGCCTCACAGAATACGTTCTGTGAGGCAAATTTTATGGCAGATTTTCTTTACAAGCACCTTTCGGATGCCGAAAGGTGCCCATAAATTTAAATTTACCTTTTTTCTGCACACACCTTCCGCCCAAAAGGTGTGTAAAAAAATTTTACAACAAAAAAAAAAAGGAAAAAAAATGTACCTTGCTAGCCCCATGAATGAGTCACTTCTGAAACTTCGACGAGTTGTCAAGACCTTGATGTACTAAAACCCACAGGAATTAGCCTTCAGAATGAGGAAAGTCAGATTCTCTATAGATGATATATACATATATATATATATCTAAACCATCCACATCATTATCATTATGAGCTCTGAGAAAAGTTCGCCCAATGGGACAGAAGATCCAAATTTCACAATTGACTGAACATTCTCAAATGTCAAATCAAAATTGATCAGGACATTTCACAGAAATCATGTCACAAATATACAATTTGACCACTTATGGATTGCCCATAATTGAAGTGACTATCATTTAGGGCCATATATAAAAATTAGACCTGCTCCTCTATTGCATATATATGGACCATGATATTGAAACATAGATGGATTGCCCCATTCAATGACTTCACTAGGTGCTTATTACAGCAGTAAATGCAGGTGCCCACTGCCCATGCCCCCAACATCTTTAGTGCAACACCAATAGAACCCCTGTTGATTAAGGACAGAGATTTGCAATTCCCTAATATATAGCATTATAGACTCTTAACACTGATAAAGGAGCAACAGCAAGAGATAAATAATTGTGCAGATATAAATTTCTGATAAAAAGACCATGAGAGCTGTTGATGTGGGAGTCCATCAATATGAGACATGCTCATGACTCTAAAACCAACGACAGATTTTCATATACAATGTTGTCATTACCAACTGCTTGTGGCTCCCCAGCCCAGATTTAAGTCAGCTTGAAGAATTATCCCAATTTAATCTGGTCAAGCAACTGATTCTTCCAATGGGCCACGTAGAAGCTCTTGACAAATCCCTCTTTTCTTCAGAAACAACTATCTGACCTAAAAATTGAATATCTCAACGATGATTTGATTCGATTTTATTCACACTGAAACCTGAGCTAAAGAGCGTCGTTTATTCACTCGGAATAGAACTAGATGATCTTTCAGCATCTCTTTGTGGTTATAATCGGTCCTGCCTTAGCACATAAAACACCAAATGGAGAGCCAGAAGTTAATACAAAGTGATTGTACTCTCTTTTGTACTAAGCTAGACTTATACACGCACGAATTCTTATTGCTATTTCTGAGCATACTCCCGGATCGGAAAGAAAGTCCTCAACTCCTCAACAGGCAGCCCTCCGAAAAGGAGTTTCATTTCGTGGCAGCAACAGCAGAGTATGGCTTCTTAGGAATACTCTGTTACAATCGCCATTGCAACCGAGCTTATATATAGCACAACTTTTTACAGAAAGCAGACAGTATGCCAATGAAGATCGTTGTTAATGAATTTGCCACATAGAGCATAGCAGCACTGGAATTTGCAGATCGCATCCGAAGCAGTTACAGGCTCTCAAGATTGCGTTCATAGAAGCATATTTGTACCGCCGAACCCATCCAGAGCGCTTTTTTTAAAGGATGATGCATCGTATACTTTCTCGCGTGCACTTCCTTCGCCAAACGCTAAAACAAGCCACGAGAGTTGGCACAATGTCCCTATTAAAAGCTGGAAAAATTGAGATGACGAGGATGTTTTGTCTTCTGCTATAATAACATCGTCTGTGAGAAGTCACAAATTACTATGATGAAGTTGGCATAATGCTGGAAAAGCGCCTTCCTCACAATCCGCAGACGTGGACGCCGAAGGAGCAATTTTTCTATCTCGGCTCAGTATCCGTCGCAGGCTAAACCGGCCGAGAGGAGATTTAGGGCACAGGCCACTGGAAGCTGAGGAATGGCCACTGCGGGAACAAGAGGCACACGTAGGGTCAGAACAAGGCCTTGGCAATTCAATAGTAAGGTGTGGTGGTACCCTCAGTGATCCCTCTCGTTGAGAAAACGACAAGGAGCTTAACTGGCCTTGCTGTTTGTTCAAGGTTTTGGATTCTGTTGCTGCAGGTTGCTGCAAACCCTCCAAATGAGTAACAGAGCTTATTCCCTGCACCTGCTGAAGCGCTGTCGCATCGGCATTCTCTTCTGACATTTGTGGTTGATGAGATCTTTCCTCTGACAGTAACACATTGTCTAAGCTGCTAAAATCGATAGAAACCGACGACGAGGTCGATTGAGGCAACAGGGAATTCCCCAGCGAATCCATAATCGTGGAGCATTCTACAATCTCTGCTTTCGCAGTTGTAGTGGGCATTATGCTAACTCTGCACAAGGGGCAGGTTGAGTGAGATCTAAACCACATATCTATGCACTCTGTGTGAAACAAGTGGTTGCATGTTGGCAGCAGCCTCCCCGTCTCCTTTTCCTCAAACTCGCACAGACAAACCGCGCATTCTATTCCCTTTCTCATGGATTCTCCAGCATATGTAAAAGTGGGAAGTGACTCCACCACAGCCTTTTCAAGACCTGTAACCTCAATAGGCTCATCAATTGCGTAATTAAGCTCTTGCCGATGTTGGCTGAGTTGAGCGTTCCTCCAGAACCACTTGGCATAGAGATGCAAACAAATAATAAATATTACCACGGAGAATAGCACAACAATCGCAGCTGTCATTATTCTAACGTTGGCCTCATCTCTGTTTGAGTGATGAGAAAAAGCGTCTGTGACTGTTTGGATGGTAGCAGAACCTGCAGGAGGAGATACTCTCAAATTAGACATTGCTCCTGATATGGCTTAAACTTTGATTTCCTTCGATATTGTTGCGATGATCTGAGTGAAGAGACGGCCCTGCTCTGGTTTTTCCCCTGTTTCTTGCCTCCTCTTTGCACTCTCTTCGACCTTATACTACACTTGCATGTTCTCGGAAATGGATCAATGGCCAGATCTACAAAGAATATCACGAAAATGATAGTCTGCGTCAAGAAATTTTCTATTTTTTCTTTACGGAAATATTACCATCTCCTTTCTGTAAAACTTGTCGACTTCTAGTCTGGATCTTTATTGTTTCTACCTTCTTTCGTAGAAAGCACAATCTTCAACATAACTACCATGATCATCTTGGAGGTTATCAGAGTGCTCAAAGTAACACCCGCAAGCTAATAAGGGATAGCTTACAGCTATTCCGTTGAACATCAACATCAAAGTCAAACAGCCGAAATGACTACAGAGGACTTTAGATCCAAAAGCACGGTCCATGCGTTCGAAGCAGCTGCAGGAAATTCTTCCACACGCAAGGAGTATAGCGAGAATCAGATGGCGAAGCGCTTTTTGACACCAGACCTTGAAAGCGGCAAAATCTAACTACGGATTCGAAAGGCGAGGTTCGTGTGAACGGAGCAGGAGCCACAATGCTTGGCCAATGGAAGGAAATTTCAAGCAAAAGCAACGAAAAGGACACAAGGAGCAGCTGCTTAGTGCTTAAGCATGTCAAAAGCACCGAAACTGACATTAAAACACTCAGTAAGGATCCATAAAGTCTTCCGCACCCATCAAAACCTTCCCCCATTCACGAAAAGCGAGCAACCTAACCCCGTAACCTAGCTAGATCTAGGTAGCTTCCACAACAGTCAAAGGTCTCGGAAACTTCACAACAAAGCAAGAAAAACCGAGGCGACCCAGGAAACCAACAACAACCAACCCACAAAACGCAAGATGCCACATAGCACGATAATAACACACATACCATGTCCTTGCAGCATCCGTATAAGCTCGGTATTCGAGATCCTACGCTGTAACATACAGCTTGAATCCCAAGCTACGTCCGACGTGCATGAATCAATCCGTCCATATCACAACTCAGAACTAAGGAAACAATCATAAACAAACATCGCCATTCCCAGCACGCAATCCCCACCCACTCCCCCCTCCTTCAGCCTTCCATCTTCGCTGCTCTTTCTCCACCATCTCTGACCTCTCCTCTCATTCTTCTTCAATAATCAATGCATTATGCTCCGATCACAGTTTCTTTCCAATTTCCTCCTCCCATTGCATTATTATTGTGTTTCATCTCGAGATTAGCACGTAAAGGCTGAAAGTGGAGGCATCTGTGATACTATTCCGATGCACAAATCTTGGGGCGATAGAGTATTTAGGGAGGCAAGGGTGAAGTTTTATTAGCTTAGCCTTTTATTTTTGCAGGGTGTACTTAATTGTCTGTCGCCGCGCTTGACCGCGCTTGACGTTGACATTACTCCCAATATTTTAAATTTCATTTTTTGTTCTTTTCACTTTCAACGAAGAAAGTACTAAAAAAGACAATGTCATAAAATATGGATTTTAATCAAAAGTCCATTGAGGTCGTCGCATTGAAATCTGCCATGCCCGGACTGCCTGAGCCTGGCCGTCGGGACGGGCCAGAGACGGCCCCTGAGAATTACAGTCTCCACCACCACCACGGTCCACTGCCATGGTGTTTCGGATTTCTTACCGGCGGGGCTTCCTGAACCCTGCATGTATTATGAAGGAGCCGGGCAAAAGCCATTCTGCCCAGTAAGGATTTTTAAAAAAATTTGGGCAAGGCTCGGAGGGGCCGAGCCTAAATTTTTTTGGAAAGCCAAACCGGGCAGAATGGCCTTTGCCCGGCTCCTTCCATTGCGTAATGGATACCTAAAATTTTTTCAGAAGCACATTACGAAGCATAATAGGCAGGTTTGACCAACACAAATGTGCCATGTGGTAGTTGTACGGAATCCGTACAGACGGGCACAGACAGGCAGAAAAAAAAAGCAGAATCTGCCTTTGAAAAAAATGCATGCATTTTCTACTTTTTAATTTATTTGAAAATGGGCATAATATGCCAGAGGTATCCATTACATACCTATTGATGAGGGTGGACTATATATTGCCCACATGTCAGTATGCCAGGGCCTTCTAAACTTCTCTATGCCTCCCATTATGTGTCTTCATATTTGTTTTTTGTTTTTTTTTTTTTTTTTTGGTGGGGAGGGGGGGTGGCTGAGGCATTTTAGGGTGTTCTGTCGAGGAAGGGCGGCCTCTCCATGGTGGAGGCCAAAGCGAGGATGCCCTTCCTCGGACGGAACACCCAAGGAGGCGTCCTTCCTCGACGTGAAGTCAATTTTTAAGTTTTCTTTTTCTTTTTTTTGGTTGTAAATTGTTTTTACACGCAACTTTCAAGCGAAAGGTGCGCGTAAAAAAAAGTAGATTGTTTTAGGTGCAATTTTCGACATCCAAAAAGTGCTTGTAAAAAAAATTGCCCCACAGATTACGTTTTGTGCTCCATTTCCTTTGTAAAAATGTTGAATGTGATTTTACAGGGGCAAAAGGTTGCCTTCCAAGGGCTTTCCACCCAACGACCTTGAGGCTGCGATTCCTTGCTCCCAATGGCTTCTACTCTTCTCTTCTTCTGATGAGCAATGTCTTGTGTTTTTTAATACACAGAGGTGCCTTTATCATTTCTCCTACTGCATACGACTTTGTTTTTCAACAGCTGGCCAATCTCCCTCAGAAACGTGGCAAGGCGGCTCGCCCCTTCCCCTCATTCAGGTCCCCCCGCTCTGCTCTTGACAGGTTCGACCCTAATAATCTCCCGCTCAACCCTATGCTTCCTCTTCCGACCTCTGTCCATCTGGCTCTTAGCTATTTAGATGCTCTCAAAAACAAATCAGGTCCTCCTGCTCCCCCTCCCTCCTCTGAGACAAATGGGTGAACATGAAGAAGGTTAATATCTTTGTTGAATCTAGAAACGGCACTCTCACATTTTCCTTTTTATCGGACCTGGAAGCCCTCAATACTTCGCATGCTGCTCTGTTTGAAACTTCTATAGTCATTTTTTTTCGGAGCTCTTCTTACTTACGTCAAAGAGTTTATCAACCATTCTATTGTTTCTCACTTCAAATTCTTTCTCAGCTTCGAGTCACTGGAAACCAACTATTTCCTTCTCCATTTCGGCTCTAGAGCCGACGTTCATGAGCTTCTTCTTTCCTCTCCTTTTAGATTCAATGATTCTCTTGTTTCAGCTCTTAAATTTAGCAAGAACTTCAATATTCAAAATGCTTGATCCATTTCTCTTCCTGTCCATTTATCGCTCTCTTTCTTTCTTGCTAGATTCAAATGCCTCTTTTTTGGTCTGGTGTCTAGTTTAGATGAAGTTTTGTAGCAAGATGGAGATGGAGGCTCATTCATGGAGTGTCATAGTGGATACACGGCAACAAAGGACAAAGGAGGAGGAGACATGCAAGCAAATGATGATCACTCACATTTATTGTTTGTTTGTTGTATATTTCTAGAGAGTTGGAAGCATGGTGGAATCATTTCATTTACATTCTATTTGATTCTTCATGTTCTAGTCACATTTTTACATGTAAAATCGATGTAAGAAATAGTGAAGCATCCCAAGTGGACACTATTCTCTATATCAATTATGGTTTTTTGAGAATTACATGATCATTGAAAGGAAATCTATTCTTAGGAAGAAGATCATTCTTATAATGGATCAAAGTTCTATGGTCAAAACTATGCTAGGAGCAAACATATTGAGGTGCAATATCATTTTGTGAGGGAGTAAGTCAATACAAAGGAGGTGGAGCTTCAACATGTGTCCTCAAGGGAATGTATAGCTGATATCTTCACCAAAGCATTGGGAAAGGACTTGTTCATGAAGCATAGGACATCACTTGGAGTGTTATCAAAGTCCATGCTAAAACTAGTTGAAAAGAGAGTGTGAAAGATTCAACTAGTTTGATCATATTTGGCGAATTGAGACCAACTTTGTTTTTAGACTTAGAGATTGACTTTTCAAAGTTCATTAGTCTAAATTTCATTTGAATAAACACTTTTTGAAAGTGTGGGAAAGTTAGAATGCGAGTTTGAGTAGATTCAAATTTAAATGTTGGGTACTTTGAATCTAGACCCAAAAATAGTAGGGTTAGCATTGTGGAGGGAAAGCCATTTGGCCAAATAGGTTTTGGACCTATTATAGAAGGAGAAAACTTGTGGAAAGACACATCTTCTCTCTTCTCAATCTCATTTCATACTTATATATGGTTTTCTTGGGTTCTGCCATCCATTGTGCACTATACTTGTGATTGCATGCAATTCTATGTGTATAATGATCTATATTTGTTATTTTTGGATCCACGTGTGTGAAATATAGTAGCTTGTTGGTTTTGTATAGACAACAACATTACATTATCATTTGATTCATGTTTGATCAAGTTCTATTAGAGTTTGCATCTCATTTTACTTAGAATTTGCTTTGAACAGGAACACAGTTCATGCTACACAGTAACACAGACATAAAAATACTCTCCACGTATTTTTCAAAATAAAATTACACTATACATATAGTTCTTCACTAAGGCAACCTATGCATGACCCAGGTTGTCATTGACTGAATGCGTGTCCCGTCGACTCGCCTCGTGACAAGGCCAACTGATCCTTATCCACTGATAGGACCCACAGTACAGTAACACAATAGCTCTACTTTAATTCTAACTCTCTCCCTTAAAGTAGAGTCTACTTTTTATATAGTTATATACATAGCTTTTAATTCAACAAACTTTAAGTACAGAAAGCTTTGATCTAGACTTATCAAACTTTTCTCTAATAAGTGGCTTAGTGAAAATATCAGCTAGTTATTTGTCCGTACTACAATGAACAACATGAATTTCACAACTCAGTAGCCTCTCACGTATAAAGTGATATTGAATTTCAATGTGTTTGGTTCTCACATGGAACACTGGATTCTTTGCTAATTGAATGCCACTCTGATTGTCGCTATGTATAGTTGTGGGATTTTCCTGTTTCATGCCAACTTCATCCAAGATTTGCCTCAACCATATAGCTTCTTGTGCTGCACTATACATTGCCTTATACTCTGCTTCTGTTGTAGATAAAGCAACTGTACTTTGCTTTTTACTAGACCAAGAAAAACAACTGTCACAAAGCTAGAATACATATTCTATGGTGGATCTATGATCATCATAGTCACCTCCCCAATCTGCATCCACATAGCCACATAACTCAAGTAAACCCTCATGCTTCTTGTACACCAAGCCATAATTGGAAGTGCCTTGACATATCGCAAAATGTGTTTGGCTGCCTTCCAATGCATTTCAATAGGTGATGCTATAAACCTTACAATACCAACAACAGAGCATATATCTGGTCTAGTCGTGGTAAGGTAAATCAAGCTCCCTACTAATTGCCTATATAGTGTAGCATCAAATGGCTATGATTCGTCAAGCTTAGAAAGCTTTTTACCTGGCTCAATAGGAGTGTCCATTGGCTTGCAATCCTGCAACCTAAACATGTGTAGCAACTCTCTGACATACTTCACCTGTGTTAGACCCACCTCCTATTCTTTTTTCCACACCTCCACTCCAAGACAATAATGTATTAGGCTAAAATATGTCATCTCAAATTGTTCCATTTGATCTTTCTTGATCATATCTACCATCTCTTGATTATTTTCCGTAATAATCAAGTCGTCAATATAAAGAGCCAAAGCAACCATACCATCAAAGCATAAGACATAAAGATTCGGATCAGAATGTGTTCTCACCATCCCCTTAGAATAAAAGTAGGCATCAATCCTACTGTACCATGCACGTGGTGCTTGTTTAAGACCATAAAGTGCTTTCTTCAAGCGACATACTATTCTCCTGTCCTTTGGCTACAAAGCCTTCAGGTTGATCCATGAACACCTCTTCTTCTAACTCACCATTCAGAAAAGCAAATTTTACATCCATCTGATGCAAAGGCCAACCAAAATGTGAAGCTAAAGCAACAAGCAGATGTAGAGTACTCCAATTACATACTGACGCACTGGTCTCCTCATAGTCGATGCCTTTACTTTGTGTACACCCTTTGATCACCAGTCTTGCTTTGTGCTTTGCTGTATTTCTATTTGCATGGTACTTAGTCATTTATACACATCTACAACCAATGGGTTTTTCAGGTGTTTAACAGGTTGAGTAACATTCGCATGTGAAGTGATTTTAGATCTACATCTAAACATCAAGATTTGACAAGCTAGTGAAGCTAGTCATGTGATTCACTAAGTGTGCTCTTTCATTCACCTATAAAGCTTGTATTTATCATTTGCTAGAGTTTATAAACTCTTAGAAGTGTGGTTAACATGTGGTTTTACAAAGATGAATCAATATCTTAGTGTGTTGATCATATGTTGATCAAGTTTGTTCAATCCTATTGGCAGCCTAGTCTTGTGTATTTTCTAAGAATGCAAGTAACTCTTCACATCATAACTTGATTTGGTCACTTGCTGGAAAGTTTGAGAGCTTAAGCAAGAGTGTGTTCAGGTTGGTTTGACTTTGCCTTTTGTGAAGAAAGCCTCTTCACCTCCACCTTGCAAGGATGCACTCAGCTTGTGATTTGATTCATTGGTATAAGCTCCAAATGTGATGATGTAATTAGTGTACACTTTATTTGGTTTACTGTATATAATTGTGATCGGGACGTGACCCGTTAGGATATATTGATCGGGCACTGATCCCGTAGACGGCTACTTGGGTTAGCCGGGTAGCCACACGTAGGAAGAAATTAGCCTGTACAGTGATTTTGAGTTCATTATGCTATACTCCGGGGCATATCTTGGGTTTGTCAGTATATGTGGCCATAATGGGCCTAACTCTAGTTTGGCAGGTGGTAGGCCAGTTTAGTGACCTATTGAGCCCATGCAATTTGGGGCTTTGCTATATGTACAATGTTTCTTCATAGTAGACTTAACTTTTGTTGTGCCATCTTTGAGAGCTTGTGAGGAGTGGCTATGGTGATTGTGTGATGTGATCTGCATACTGCACTAGATCCTAACGAAATTTCAACTTGGTATCAGAGCGGCAGGGTGATGCAGGTATGCACGATCCGGTGGAGCTATGGGAGCGTCTTTCACCAGAAAAAATAGCACTCGGAGCGTCTCAAGAGAGAGGACTCCATACGGGGTATCGGCAGTCCGGATGGTAGGAGATAACAAAGTTCCTTCGATCAGAGCTTCGGGGAAGATCAGAACGATGGTCGTAGGTGGATTCCAGGGAGAATTCACGAAAAATCTTGCACTTTCGGTGGTTTCAGGGAAATCATTGACGGTGGCTTCATAATTCACTATGTGGTGAAAGATGCTATCCCATAGCTCCACCGGATCGTGCATACCTGCATCACCCTGACGCTCTAATACCAAGTTGAAATTCTGTTAGGATCTACTGCAGTATGTAGATCACATCACACAATCACCATAGCCACTCCTCACAAGCTCTCAAAGATGGCACAACAAAAGTTAATAGATTACAAAGAAACACTGTACATATAGAGTATTCACAAACTGCATGAAAAGGCAGGTGTCCTAAAACTGGCCTACCACCTGTCAAACTAAGGTCGGGCCCAATATGGCCAAATTCGACCGACAAACTTGGGACATGCCCCCAAGTATAGCAACTACTGTAAATAACTCTATACAGGCTAATTCTTCCTATGCGTGGCTACCCGGCTAACCCAAGTAGCCGTCTACGGGATCAGTGCCCGATCAATATATCCTAATAGGTCACGTCCCGATCACAACCATATATAGTAAACCAAATAAACTGTACACTAATTATCATCACATTTTAGAGTTTATAATAATGAATCAGATCAAAACTGATTTCTAACTAATAGATCTCTTCTCAAGTGTTCTAATATGTACAATATTAAGTATAACATAATTGATATAGATAATAGTGTCCATATAGGATGCTTCACTATTTCTTACATCAATTTTACATAGAATGGTGAACAAGATACATGTAAAAAGTTGAATTTCGCACGTGTGGATTGTCCACTACATGTACTTGTGATCTCCTAAGGTGTGTAGATGCACCAAGATCAAGACTAGATTGAGATTCAAGATCTATCTTTGAATCTATGGCAAAACACACTACTACATGCATTCAATCACTTCCAATTCTCACTCACACGTGTGGGAAGTATTCAAAAAATAATCTAAGTAAAAACAAGCTGCTCTCCTCGGGTAGAGAGAGAAAAAACATCATGAGCTCTCGGGTAGAGAGAGAAAGCTAGAAATCCAATAACTCACAAAATCCATGAAATCACCAAATCAATTAGATCCAAAATGAGGAGTACAATGATACTAGTAGATCCACGAGCTACCACTATGCTTAACTATGATTGGACCATACTTTCTCACCTATTGATCCTATTGGACCATTGATCCATGCACCTCTTAATTCTATTGGACTATATTCAAGCACACCTCAATTTCCTATTGGACCTCACAAGGTTCCACCTCTAAATCCTATTGGACCTCTTGGAATTCATCAAACAAAAGCTTTACACTTGTCTACACTCTAATTGGCACGTGTTTAGCCTCTTACTCTATTTTGGCTCAATAGTGGCATTACAAGTGGAAATGCATAATTTGCCATCTATGCCAAATTTATTCCTATCAACATCCTACACCTAGATGCTTGATGTAAAAAACATAAGACCCCTATATCTAACATAGATAATATTTTTCAATTCTTCACAAGAGAGAGTAAATGTAATTCATAATGTGGTCCTATGTGATAAAACCTTTACGGGTAAGACAAAGGCATAGTCTTCTTTCAATTATTGCTAAAGGCTTGGAATTGATGGTGATGGCTTTGGAGAACCAAAGGGACTCAACAGAGAAAATAGTATTACCACCCGTCCAAAAAGTCAGCTCACGCATGGAAAGGAGGACTCTAGAAATGGACTAGAACAATGGAGTCAGGGAAGTGAAGAAGAGAAAAGAAGAGCGAGTGAACTCAAAGAAATAAGATTGAGGATTGGTAGGGTCTAGGGAAGCGTGGGAAGAGTGGTCGTCATCATGAGATCCCAAGACTGAGGACAAGCAAAGTTAGAGTGAATACGCCTATAAGAGAGAGAGAGAGAGAGAGAGAGAGAGAGAGAGAGAGAGAGAGAGAGAGAGAGAGAGAGAGAGAGAGAGAGAGAGAGAGAGAGAGAGAGAGAGATTAACAAAACATAGCTCCTCTTTGAAACCTTTATTCATAACCCAACAAGGTAAAACATAGCTGAAAGCATACAATACTTCAAAGAAAGACAACATCATATAGCGAAACAACAATTGGTACCTGCCACCATCCCACCACACAAAACCGCACAAGTTAGCACAATGAGGAAGACAGGTGTCAACGTTGAATGTTAGTTGTTATCCATGTCCAAAATAAGTATAGCAGCTTAACAGCTTAAAATATTTGATCATAAAATGTAGTCTAATCTTTCCTATGTCACACATAATCATTTGCGATAGGCTTTCCCATATTATTACTGTATCAGGACATTCCACCATTCTAATCAGTCTTATGGTACTAGTCCGTATCAATTTATAAAGTAAAAGCATATGTATTTGAAAAACAACTGCATTATATAATCTGCGATTTGCAAACGAGAGATAGCATGGAACGACACTCAAATATGGGATAAATCTATGCCATACCAATATTTGAACCCATAATAGGCATAGTACCATTTTTGAAACTCTTGAACATATCCATGCTTTCCAAGAGTAACAAGGTATCACCCAGTTTCATAAGATTCTAAAATTTCAATCCTGTCTATTATATTATTACCAATACGTGTTTTAGCCAAGTATTTTACCCTAACATTTGTAATAGGATTAGGGCATATCCGTGCCATACCAATCCCTACGAATGTGGTGATCCCTTCTACAAATCCATGTACCATAAGGGCACGTAGGTTATCAATACTTGTATTATTTTTCACAAAACTTACTTACTGCAAAGAAAACGACAAAGTCACCATATGTGAGCTCGATTCATCTATACGTGTTATTGTTGCTAAATGAGAGGCATAAATACGATAGTTTAAGCTATTCTGTAATAAGTGTGAACCACTACCATTTCCTATCAACATAAATGCCTCCTATAATATACACCATTACCTCTTCGTAAACCAATACATGAAGCGAAGTGTTGCAATACTAACCTGAATAGATGTGTGAAAATCTTGTGAGGAAGCCATATTTGTTTACGAATAATACTTCCTTCGGAGACTAGTAATAGAAGTTTTCCGAGTCTAGTTTTTGCCACAATAGTAATAACATAAAAAGCATTGCCAATCGCACTATATTTGCATTATGAAACAAATTCTCTGCTTATGTTATAGTAAAAGGGAGTGAAAGAAACCCATATATAAACTTCATGAAGATGGTCTTTAGAATGCATAACTGTATAAGAGTGTACTCCGAATCCAGTAATGGAATCGGAATGCAACCTCATAGTAGGAAAATTTGTGTAAAGCAAGAGTCATATGGCATTTGCTTATCATTGCTTATCATTTACCATAAACCATACCTCACGTGGTGACCATAAAACCACACATAATATAGTAGCTTGCTAGCAGCCATCTATGCACCCACTCTATCATTGAAAAGGCAGATATCTACATAAACTTTAGTGTGGTCATCGCTATCCTTTCAGCGATGAAGGAGCCTCATAGCTTTATAAACAGAGATTCAATCAATCACGTGTTATGAGAGTAAGGTAATCACTGCTCTAGTGAGTGTGTTTATGATCCCTAAAGCATGCCGATCAAGCCACATAATATGCATAAGATTGCATGAAGCAACAGCGCACTATCAACGCACTATCAGCATATAGTTTCGACATAAATTTGCCACATACTTTATGAATAGGATGGAAACATCTGCAAGGCTCTGTCAAGAGAGTATTCCATCGCAATTTGCAGCCTAAACCTACCTCTGAAATAAATGATAAGCATGCATAGCATGCATTGTTTTCTTAGAACGTACTGGATCGCGATTTAGCGCCCTCCTTATGCCATAGTTTACACACTAAGCAAAGAAATATAAGCAATTCTTGTTTACGCTATTAGAAATGAAAAGCGATAGATACAAAAGCATACCAGTCCGTGTGATTGTGCCAATCAGAGAGCCGTAGATGGGTGCATTTAAAAGTGAGCCAGCATGAGGAAGAAGGAGAAGAGGAGACGAAGAGGGAAGCAAAGTGAGGGATTTGATAGTGATGCACCTCTTATATAGACTTTTGATGGAATGAAAATTGGAGGGATAGTATACTTTTGAATTTTGAACTTTGTCAAAAAAAACCATATATATCATACGATGACTAATAAACCCATTTATCCTGGTCACAAAGTCACTGACACGATAAAGTTGTATAGCTTTGAGTATCATGCATGAGAGAGAGAGAGAGAGAGAGAGAGAGAGAGAGAGAGAGAGAGAGAGAGAGAGAGAGAGAGAGAGAGAGAGAGAGAGAGAGAGAGAGAGAGAGAGAGAGAGAGAGAGAGATTAACAAAACACAATTCCTCTTGACAAGTCAAGAGCAAACCTTTTAAACCCTTTATTCATAAACTAACAAGATAAAATATAGCTGAAAAGTATATAGTACTCAGAAAGCACCATAAAGCAAAAATTATTTTAAAACATCCAGTTGGTACCTGCCACCATCCCACCACACAAAGCTGCGCAAGTTAGGCAAGATCACACTTTGCGAAGATCTCCTCTAGAGTGATCTCCTCCTTTGCCAAGCTCATTCTTTCAAAAGCAAGATTAGCTTCCAACTTAAACAATCTTCCATGTTTAAATCCCTTTGCAATGCAAACATCATTCTTCAAGATGAAACAAACACCATGCTTAAAGTGGACATCCAAACCACTTTCTAAGAGTAGACCAAGATTAAGCATATTCTTAGTGATTGATGATACATAAAGGACATTTTCTAGATCCATGCATTTTGAGGATTCTAGACACAAAGAGATGGTGACAATATCTATCCTACACTCTTCATCATTTGCAGTAAAGACAAACTTTTTAGCATCATTGAATGAGTGTAAGGTTGAGAAAAAGTCCTTTTCACAAGACATGTGGGAGCTAGCCCCACTGTCGATCCACCAATTGTCTCTTGAATTGCTATTGCTTGTTTGTGAGGATGTAGATGCCATCAAGAATACATCTACTTCATCATCCTCTTCTTTCTTTGCAAGTTTTCCTTGTTTGTCCTCCTCCACTTGTGCTCTTAGCCTCTTGTAGCATTCAGATGCATAATGCCCCTTCTTTCCACAAAAGAAGCATTTTTTCTTTGACTTGTTCTTTGAGCTTGATGCATCATCCTCTTCTTTGGCCTTCTTTGGATGCTTCTTCTTTCCATTGGTCTTCTTTTTGCACTTGAATGAGAAATTGGCTTTCTCATCACCATCTTGCGAAGCCAAGGAACTCATCCTAGATTTTGCATGGAGCATCCTACAGTCTTCAGCCACTAATACACTGTGAAATTTTTCTATAGTTGGCAAAGTGTCTTGGATGTCAAAACCTTGGACCAAATTTGCAAATTCATCTCCTAGACCATTAAGAACAGTTTGTACAAGCTCTCCATTATGAATCTTCTCTCCAATGGAAGCCAACTCCCTATTTAGAGACTTGATTTTGAGTACATAATTCTGTGCACTCTCCTCACTTCTTTTCATGCTTTGCAAAATCTGATTTCTAAGCATAAGAACCCTTGAAGTGTTACTAGATTCATAGATTGATTTTAAAGACTCCCAAGCCTCTTTAGCACTTTTACATGATGATACTTCTCTCAAAAGGTCATTGCTCACATTCATTGATACACAATGAAGTGCTACCCTAGATCTCTTTTTGTACTAATTCCTGTGCACCTAGAGGTTCATTTTCATCCTCAATCAGAAACTCATAAAGGTCTTGGAGCACCAAAAGTGACTCCATCCTAACCTTCCAAATAGCATAACTTGTAGAATTCAATCTCTCACTAGCTTCTAGAAGATATGCTCCAGTAGATCCCATCATACTAGTGACTTTTACAAACAAGAAATAGATTTGATTGACTTGAAACTCACAAAGGTCTCACATTTGAGTGTTTCACTCAAATTTGATTTCTAATCCAACAAATGGATTTATAATCACAGTTCTTAAGATAAGCTGGAATGAAGATAAGATGAAGTGAAAACTACTTTCAAACAAATCTTGCCAAGAAATGGATTTGATTATCTCTAGAAGCTCACTAAGGTCTCTCTCTTGTAGTATTGCACTCAAATTAGATTTATAATCTAACAAATAGACTTATAATGTCAGTTCTAGCACTCCCTCACAAAGTTGGAATGAAGATAATATGATGTGAAATCCACTTACAATCAAATCTTGCCAATTTTGGCTATTTTTGGACAATAACATGGCTAAATCTCCCTCACACTTTTTGATGTACTTTCAAGACATGTAAAACAATTTTAGAGGACAAGATTTCAGCCTAGATTAATTAGATTTCATGACCCTATGTCAAATCTAATCAATGGCACTCAGTAGCTTATCCTAAGATTTGCATCAAAAATTACATCAAAAGCTCACAAAGTGAATTCATTTGGATCAAATGAATACCATGAATTAAATGTAGGTTCAGAGGTGCCCACACATGTGCACAGTACATATTTGTACCCCTACCAAGTTTGGGATCAAATCTCCTCACCAAAATCAAGATTCTAGCTTGCCCTCTCAATAGTAGTTTTTTAGCACCAAAACTTACTAAAAATGGATTTGCATTAGATCACTGGCTTATGCTCTTGTACTTGGCTCTGATACCATGTGAAAGTACTATACTTTAGGATCGTAAATGGATTTACAAAATATCCACAAGAGTGATTAGATGCTTGCTTAACAATCTATCAAAAAACTAGTCATCAAAAATTTGATCTAGATTGACAATTTGACAAAAACAAGCATTAACAAACAAAAGCATTGACCAACATTGAAATTTGATCCCACATGTGTGTACTATAGGCTGTAGTACGGACTTCAAGCTGAGAAAGAAGTAGGAATTGATTTGGTTTCATTCGGATCACAAAAACTCAATGTACATAGTGAACAAGCTTGAGATTGCCAATGAGCTCCAAAAATATTCTATCTTCTCACTATGACAGCTTAGAATACATAGCAAATTCGACATCCTTTGTGAAGTTAGGTGGATTTCCAGCATGTAATAAGGAAGTTAACTCACCCTTCTTGACCCTAAAATGAAACCCTAGCATTAGAGGAGTTCTAAATCCAATAAAGACCCTTTGTAAAGATTCTTTTTATTATTTTTCTCAAATTTTTCTTACACATGGATCAATCAAAATACTCAAATTTGAAATCTACGTAACGTAACTTTTTGATTCCACATTTTGATTCCATACTAAAATGGCATACTTTTTAGTGGTAAGTCCGAATTTAGTGAAGTTTAGTGCATTGGAAAGCGCTCAACAAGGGCTTTCCAATGATATGTTAGATGACATACTTTTGAGCTACAATTAAAAGGTTATGGCAAGTCAAAAGTGTTATATTATTTTAAGAATAAAAAAGACATCTTGCACGAATTCTTAAACGGTCTTTTTGGAACTCAAAACTCCTCTAATGTCTATTTCCTAGAGTCATGCTTGGTAGGTAGCTAGTTGGTCAATTTTCACCTTAAATCTAGGATTTAGGTCCAATAAACTAGGAACTACTACCAAAATGACATGACTAGCCCTATGGACTTGACCTTACCTACATTAGGAGTGGATTTCTACGTGGCATCTTGGCCTCACATGTGTGGAATCCACTTATGTACAAAATTTACATTATACTACATGGTTTTTAATCAAGGTATATTTGCCAATTTTTGGCAATTCTTCACAGAATGTCAGTTGTCATCCATGTACAAAATAAGCTTAGCAACTTAGCAGCTTACATTATGTAAGTGTCATGGTATTTGTCCATATATATCTATGAATTTAAAGCATACATACTTGAAAACTAGATGTGCTAAGTGGTTTGCAAATCACAAATAGGGGATAGCCTGGATTACTACTCAAGTATGCGGGCAAATCCATGCCATACCGATACCTGAACATATCATGTAAAACGTACTAGTTTATTAAGATTGGTCATAGTTTGATAAATTGCCAAATAAACAATTGAGGCCAATTTCATATTAGAGTCAGAGTTTGACTTTTCAAAGTTATATCAGTCTAAAATCATTTGAATAAACACTTTTGAAAAGTGTGGGAAAGTTTAGACGTTGAGTTTGAATGTTGGGTACATTGACTCTAGTCCTAAAAATAGTAGGTTCTTTCATATTGGAGGGAAACCAAGTGGCAAGTTAGGTTTTGGACCTGTTATAAAAGTATGTAACTCGTGGATAGAGAGGATACTCTCTCTCTCTCTCTCTCTCTCTCTCTCTCTCTCTCTCTCTCTCTCTCTCTCTCTCTCTCTCTCTCTCTCTCTTATCTCATTCATGCTTATACATGGTTCTCTTGGGTTCTACTATCCATTGGTGCACTATACTTGTGATATCTTGCAATTCTATGTGTAGAATGATCAATAATTGTTATTTTTAGATCCACACATGTGAAATATAGTAGACTACTGTAAATGTATGGACAATGATAGTAATTTATGTTCTGGTTCATGTTTGATCAAGATCTATTAGAGTTTGCATCTCATTTTGTGTGTAGATGCTGATTTTTCTACATTGCCAAGATTGGTGATATGTTGTTCTTTTAACCCAAGATCATTTTATGAAAAATCTTTCACATGGTATCAGAGCTTGTGTTTTATTATAGGAAATACTTCCATTGATAAGGGATCGTACTCGAACAATCTGAAGCTCTTATCATTGAGATTGGTCAATTTTGATCATTTGATGAATTATACTTAATGATAAGCACCAAATTACTTGTTGGGCATTATATTCTAGCTATTTTGGGTGACGTGCATCAACTTTGAATGATTTAACGCCGGAAAGTAGCTCAACATTTTTTGAATTCGATCACTCTATGAACAACCTTGTGTATTACATGCAAAAGTTGTATCTCAATTGATATATAATTGCACCAATTTTGAGCTACATCAAGTGACAAAAGCACACATTTATGATACATACGAATATTTTTTAATTCATAATTCCAATGGTATTTAGAAAATTATATTCTTTTCTGAATTAACTTGATATCACGTACATTTTTCTATTTAGGAAAATGTTTTCCCAATTACAAATCTATGAAAGATCAAGGGTTTTCCCAGATCTCAGGCGCTACTGGCTCCTCATTCGCTTTGGCCCATTCAGCTAGAAGGCTTTTCGCTTGTGGGGCAATCCGCAGTAGTTCTCCGAGTGGAAAACTAACATGGCTTAACAACAAAAGTGTGAGCCTTCAGTGCGTGGTTCCTTGGGCTCCACCTTGTGAAAAGGTGGTTCATGTTGATGCAACTGATCATTCTGATCAGTGCGCAGTGGTGAGCCGGCTTGCAGTTCCCATTCGATGCCGACTGGAGGTTCTGTGGATTGTTTCGTTCTTGCTCTTTTTCCTCCTCTTGTGCTTTTTGTACCCAGTGTCTTATTTTCTAGTACTGTCTTCTCTCTTTCCTTACATTTGGATATGGCGCTGAAGTTGAGGATTGGTCGTCAGTGACCAATGGTGGTGGTGAGGGAGCCACTTTCTTCATCTTTTGTGTTTGCATAACAGCTAACACAGGAGCATGGTCTTGTCGACCTCCTTTCGATGGCATCCCCGCTGGAACTGCTGGTTGCTGTATGACAATGAGGTTAAGAGGTGCACTGGTTCCAGGTTTAAATGGACAATTCTTGAAACAGTATCCATAATCGCAATCTCGGTAGGAGGTTGTATATTGTCCCTTGTAGGAACATTCTGCAATTTTGTGTCCTTCGCCGCATCCGTAGCAGCCGTAATTTCTTCCACCTTGATGTTGAGTTTGAGCTGCATAGGCCAAAACATATTCATTTATGGCAGGATCCATAAATGGTTCATTTAGTTCGTACCACTGCTGCTGCTCAAGTTGAGGTGGCATTTGCATTTCTTGTTTCGCTGCTGTCAGGTTTACATGGGCCACTTGTTGGTTGGCTGGCCCTCGTGGAGCAGGTAAGGCCATGCGTTGTGGTTGATAGGGTGCGTCGTACCTTGGTGCCACGTTAGGTGCCCCTTGATGATAAGGATAAGAAGTCTGATAAGGACTTCTCTTCTCTTGAACAACCATGGGGTTAAACGGACAAAATGCCGTATCGTGCGATGTTGCATTACACAGATGACAGAATCTATGTGTCAGTCTCAGATTTTGCTTTAGGACTGGACACTCGTTCGTTGTATGGTTTTGTGTGCATACTGAACACCATACATTTTCTCGTCAAAGATACTGCAGCTGGTTTGGTTCCGGTTGATGTGGAGTTATTGCTACAGTTCCTTGTAAGGCCTTCAGTTGCTCGATCTGTTGTTTGTGTAATTTTGTCATTTGCTCCAACAGCAGTTTTGTGGATACAGCGGATGCGTTTGATGATGATGATGCGATCGAGGGAGTAGGAGAGTGGGTGGAAGGATATTCATCGTCAGATCCCTCATCCTCTTCCCTGATGACATCTTCCATAGCTGGCTTCTATGCAGGTTTGGGACAGTACCCTGGAGCTGTTGCCAGTCGTGCAAGGGTTAATTCTCACTGATTCTGGAGATATAAAAATCTGATGAGTTTTTTGACTCTTTTTCTCTCCAAAATGCAGATTGGTGTGTTTTTTGAGTTTTTTGGATGATTGGTTTGGGTTTCAAGCCCTTAGAGGTTGTTCAAGGCCTCCTCTATACCCTCTCACACCTCCTCCGCTAGCTGTGAATAGTCCAAACACAAAAAAAAATACAGAAAACTAACTTTAAACTCCCAAAAATCTACCTAAACTACTCTAAAAAGCAAGAAAATAGCTAAAATGCAGCTAAACTAGTTAGTGGAAACCTATCCCCGGCAACGGCGCCACTGTGGGATCGAAGATCTCTTGTAGTATAGCCCTTCCGCCTGTCAACAAAGGTTAGATCACTAGATAGGTACCTAACTATGCATAGATCCTACTTTTAGTTAATTTCCTACTTTCTCCCTTAACTTTACTCACCACTATACTACTCCTCTTTAACTCTACTCCTCTACACTAACATTCATCATGGTTTTGGTTGAAGAGAAGGAATGGAGAAGAAGAAATTGAGAAGGGAAGAGAAAGAGAGAGATAGAGAGTGAGGGTGGAGGTTAGCTCAAATGCTCCTTATGCTTGCTAATGGAAAAGCATTCACTATGGCAAACAATAAACATGGAAATAGAAAGCAATGAAAAACACAATATAGAGCAATAGCAAGTAGTGAATAGCAAATGAGGATGCTTCTCTTCCAAAAATGGTAGAGTTTCTTCCTTCTCAGTAAGCATGAAAATAGTGTACAGATGGTGCCTTTTTATAAAATGGGGAAGGCCCTTGCCCCTCAATCTTATTGGCTAATATTCACAATGATCTTATCCATTCATTTTGGACCCAATTGGATCCAAGGGTCCACAAAAAGTACATTAGAAATCACAAGATTCATGTGACAATTTGGACCCAACTCTAAAAAGTGATCTCAAAGTCTAAAAATTGACATTGGGCCTCTAGTTTTATTTTTATTCCAAGGCCCAAGTCAAGTTTATTTTATTTACAACTCTAATTGCGTGCTCATTGGGCCATGGGCTTATACACGCAGGATGTCATGCCCTCTGCAACACATTTTATTGGAGGATTTTATTTATTTACACTTTGTTGGGAATACCCCCAACACTCCCTTTTACACAATAATCATGAAATTTATCGGAAGTGTACTCACCACCTCCATCACTTCTAAGCATCTTGATTTTGTATGAAAATTGTTTTTCAACTAGAGCTTTGAACTTTAGGAAATAGTCAAACACCATAGACTTTGAAGCTAGAAGATATAACCAAGTAAATCTTGTGAAATCATCAATGAAAGTTACAAAGCAAGTAGCACCACCCTTGCTCTTTGAAGATGAGAAGTGCACATCCGAGTGTATGAGCTCTAATGGATGTGTAGTTTTGATAGATGACTTTAAAAAAGGCTTCTTATGAGACTTAGATATGGCACAAGCCTCACATGGCTTGAAATTCTTGGAGATAAGATTAGGCAAGCCAATAGCTTTGGCTTTTTTGACCATGGACACCATAGAACTATAGCTAGGATGCCCCAACCTTCTATGTCATAGTTCCTCCAAAGACATATGAGAAGCAAAAGCACAATCACAAGAGTTAGCATACTCTTTGGGATCAAGCTTGTAGATTCCACCATATCTAGACCCAAATGCAAGGATCTTATCATGCTTTTTGATTGTACATGTATCAACATTGAAATTCACATCTAGTCCACTATCAGACAATTGCCCAACACTAATACGATTTTTTGTTAACTTAGGAACAAAAAGTACTTTAGATAGAGAAAGAACTTTTGATCATGAAAGCTTTAAGGGAATGGTCCCTATGCCTTCAATAGCACACTCATGATCATTTGCTGTGTAGATGGACTTCTTGGCTCCTTCATAAGGTGTCATGGATGAAAAAGAATGCTTGGAGCTACAAATATGTGAGGAAGCTCCACTGTCGATGTACCACGAACCATCCTTCTTGAAAGGTGATGAAGAAAATCTCGAGACCATAAGAGATCCCTCTCCGTCACTTGCATGAGCATCTTCCTTCTCTTCATTGGAAATGTTGGCTTGCTTGAATTGAATCTTCTTCTTGAAGCAATTGGTGGCATAATGCCCCTTCTTGTCACAAAAGAAACACTTGATGTTTTTCTTCTTCTTCTTGGATGTGAAAGCTTGAGAGGACTCATCTTCTTCTCCTTTCTCCTTGAAAATAAGATTGTTTTTGCTTGAAGAGGGTCGGTGTTGATTCTTACTTCTTGACTTGTGCTTGTCTTTGGTAAAGAGAGCTTTATCATCAATGTTGAGAGACAGTCTTTCCATTTTCAAGAGTTTATACTCTTGTCTTGATTCTTTAGAAATGAGCACACTTTGGAGTGCTTCCAGACTTGGTAGCTCCTCCTTAATGGCATAACTCTGAACAAGGTTGTCATATTCCTCCTTTAACCCATTAAATATGACTTGAACAAGTTCATTTTGGTTGATGGAGTCTCCTATGCATGACATGTTTCTTTCCCTTACCAAACCGTCCATCCAAAACTGTTTCTACCACCAAATTTTTGATGAATGAGTCCATACCCTTGAGACTGATAATCAAAGTTTGTGCAACTTGCAAATCAAAGGTTTTCCTTAAGGCTGGGACTTCGACTGAGCGAAGAACTACGGAGACACAAATGGAGGATACAGACCTCTCAGAAGTTAGAACCTGCCAAGAAACCAAAGATGAAACCATCAATGGCAGATACAAGTGGTAAGAAAGAAGACACGTGAGAAGCACTCATGCATGCAAAGTTGTGAAGCTGCTGAGAGCTCTCCAAATTTTGAGAATGTCAACCCATTATAGCAATAAGACATTCTGGTTAAATTGCAACAATTTGCGAAAAACAGTTTTTGATAAAGACTGACAACAATAAACACTTGGTTTTATGCAAGCGAACGAGGATCTACGCTTTTCCAGGTGCCGATCGAAGACGCCAATCCGGAAGCGGAGCAACATCATCCAATATGAGTTGCAGTGGGTCCTGCAACACATTAGGGGTGAGATGATGTTGGCTGATTCTGACAAATCCCCAAGATACTCGGATAGAGCAACTCAAGAGCACCTCTCACCTTAGACCGAGGAGGTCTCTGAGAAGACGAGATGAACGAAGACTGAGAGCCGAGTATGAGAGCCGAGAAATACTAGTAGTAATGACAAGCAAGAACTATGTAAGCCTCATGGTGAATCCCGAAAGATGGACTGACCATGTAGGAACTAGTATTTCTAGGCAAATGTAATAAATGCAAGTAGACCCCTCTTAAAGAAAGTAGAGTGAGCCAACTTTTGATGGTGACCTCTAGTGGAGAGCATTATTCCACTTGTAATTTGTGAAATGTGAAAATTCCACTAGGATGCCACCTAAGGAGCTCTCATGCTTACTTAAGAGACTCCCTCTTTGTGAAGATGAGCTTTTTGTGTATTGTATCAACTCCATGCTAAAATGAGAAGAGTCTCCATGAGTTAGATGCACCCATTGAGCTCCTTGATCATGATGGTTTTCTTGAGTGATACCCTTATGATCATTGTTACGACCATAATCGGTTAAGGACCTGGAATAGTCCTAATATGGTAGACCAGCCCTCCAGTATTCGAGTTTATTAGTCATGCCTAGATAATATTCCACGTCGAGGCCTGTTGGTGACTAATGACCTTGAGGACCCAGACACTCTAATTGAGACATATGCAGTAGTGCATGTACATGTGATTGTTATAGGCAGGAGGTATGCATGTAGAGCTGTTGCCTATTTATAGTTGACTTGCATGGGAATTGCATGTGCTCATGCACTGGATCCTACTCTCTATATATTGAGGTAGTGATTATTCCGTCGACGACTTGGTCTAGGTTACCTGATGAGCTCTTCTTCTCTTGCTGTCACATTGGCATAACTTTGGGGCTAGATCCAGGAGGATTCTCTAGGAGGGATCTAGGTTTGGTTGGGTGGTTTTGCTCCACTCTCTCTTGTGTTTTCCTATCCTCATCTTAGGGGTTTTCCCTAGTGGTCTTTACATTGGTATCAGAGCCCGAATAAGATGCAGTTTTTGGATGGGATGGAGAGAAGTTTTACATCAATTTGGAATTGGAACGCACTTGGATTCATAATCCCGATTGGAGTGCTGTTCTTTCAAGGGAAATCAGATTTGGATTCTCTAATTCTTGATTAATGCATGCTTCTCAAACTTGGTGGTAGAGTGCTCTTCTCCTTGTTTGATTTTTTTTGGAGCTGCTATGAATTAGTGTGAAATTCATTCTTAGAAAAATTTCCATTTGATGCAGAATGATCTGCATGATTAGATCCACTTTTTTTTATCTAAATCTGCTTTTTTTTTAATGAACAATTTGGATGAATCCATAATGTTTTGGACAGATTGAATTCAGATTAGTAATAGATGGTTTGTTGATAGATTGGTGTGAATCAATGTATCATGATTGAATAAACTAATTGTGTGACTGGGAATCTTGAATCTAATAATTGCATGTGGAGGATTTGTGCTTTTTACATGCCTGTAGCTCGGGATTTGAGGACTGTGGGTAAGGATATGGCTTGGTTTCAAGCTGCTCGCCCTTCCTTCCAATTCAGGTCTTCTTGAAGAGAGTGAATCTTTGAAAGACATCTGCTCGCTATTTTTTCAGCAAATGGCACGTCCATCTGATCTTAAATTAGCAGGGGTAGGCCGTGAAGCCAGATTCGGCTACTAACGAACTCTGTGGAAGAAGCCTCTGTCTGACTGGATATCAGAAGGACAATTTAGATGCAAGTGTGGTTTGTAGCAGTGTTGAAGGAGGACGAATGCCTGTTGGTTTAGCCCTGCTGAAGGTCCGAGGTATAGATCAATCTGATGCCCTTCCTGCATGTGGGAAAACCTCTCTCTCTCTCTCTCTCTCTCTCTCGATGGTGTCGCGATGGTGGCAGCTGGTAAAAACCTCTCTATCTCTCGCGATGGTGTCACGATGTTGGCGGCTGTGGCAGCTGGCCTTCTCTTTGATATGTAAAACCATTTTAGGGTTTTTGAATGGGTGAGGGGTCTTATCTTACATGCAATAAAGTTTTCCATTTCTCTTTTTCCTAAAGAGGAATGGGATGCACGGTGAGTGGGAACCTTGACCCTGTCGCATGGCTATCAGTTAGTCCACTAAGTAGTGCATGCCGGTAACCTGGTGATTGCATTCATAGTTTTTTTGCAAAGCGGTTTGATGCATTTGGGATAATGCATGGCTTTTTGTAATGGATTTTTTCTTACATAACCCGGTTTTTTAAAGGCCTTTGCAAGAAAATTTAGATGTAATCAAAGTTTTGGTCGATTCGAGATGGGATTTTTTTGTGAATCTTTCTAAATCGACAGTTGAGAATTGGATTACCTATTCTCCTGACCTTTACTAAGAGAATTTTTGGAAAATAATTTTATTATCCTAATTGCTTAACTATGTGATTGGATCCATGGATCTAGGATCAACAATAAAATATCGTTCTTCATGGTAATTTTCTCCAGGCAAGTACCCAGTTAATGGAAATTTGATTTCCTGGTACTGTGCTTTTTACCGTTTAACTTTGGAATAGGAATATCCTCAGTTGAATGGTAAGTTTTTGGTTCTTCCTTTTGGACTCGATATGCACCGATAGGTTTGTCCTAAATGATTTTGATCTTTAGGATTGGACAATTTAAGCTTTTCAGATACTTATTAAAGTGAACAATGGAATAAGGTCGTAATTTTTTAGTGATAACTTTATATTCGGGTTTTGAATATTGTCAAAGAGTACCCGAACACCAAATTTTATGGACTTTTCATTGATTCAGACAACTTTAACAAAGTAATGAAATGAGCTGGTGTGGTCAAAAGGAAGGTAGCCTAGCATTTACTTGTGTCTAAGTAATTTTTGGGGACCTTCGCTAGTGAAATTTTTCGGGTGACCGAAAAATCTAAGGGAGGAAAAAAATGAGACACCTAAGTAGGTAAATGTGATAGTGTTGTGTAATTTGGGGAAATTGCATAACACCGGTTTTTTTTTAATTCATTAAGTTGAATTTATTTTGAATATCTATAGGACCATGAGTTGACCCTATTTTTTATTGGAAATTGTGGCATGGAACGAGAATGACACTTGGTTCACATTTGTACTGTGAGAACCTTATTCCTAAGAGTTGTAACTCTCAGATGGTAGGAATTTAGGATGGATAGTACCAGCCAGATGGGTGGCTTATGTGACGGTAAAGCCATGTGCAGATTCTTGTTGAATCACAATTTTGAACTGGATTATTGCGATCCATTAGGAACAAATTTAGGAGTACTCCGATATTTGGTGGAATAGATATGTGCATATCTGATATTGGAAATCCAGATAGAGGTTTTAGATCTCTGGATTATCGGATAATGCGATTTAGTGATCTTCTTGAAGGAAATGAATTCCTTGTACCAATTCGGATTTAGATATTGGATATCTATTGGTATACTTCAGCTATATTGAATTTTTTCCTTTTGGTTTTGATGAATAAACTTAGGTCATTTCGACTGTATATGAACGAGGTTTCTCGTCCATACTAGGATCAATGCCTAGAGTTATTCTTAGATGATATTGTCATCTACTGTGAAAACTTAAGGAAGTGGAGAATTCAAAAGTTGGAGGTATCTTTCTGGAAAATGGTTGAAGATTGGACCCTATATTGGATATAGGATGGTCAAATAGTCCTTTTGATTTTCTGATGGTCGAATCTAAAAAATTGTGAAATTTCTTTTAAAAGGGGGAGAATAAAATGATAGGAATCAGACTTTCATGGGATCAACCAGTTGCATAGATTTCCTTTGTGGAATCCAGTTTGTGTGCATTGGTGAAACTATCATGTGGAATAGAGAAAATCTCTAGTGATTATTTTGAATAATCTGGAACTAGAGGAGATTTGGGGATTTTTGAGTTGTGAGATATTCATGAATATGGGAAGTAGTGGTAAAGATTAAATTAGGTTCACTGATTGGCTACCAAATACCATTTAGCTATGGATTGGAATAAAGCTATCAGTGGAATAAAGCTTTAATCTAAACCTTTTGTCCAAAGATGTCTGTACATGTCAGCCTAGTCTTGGTTTGCACACTAAGATCTGAATTAGGCTGAATGATTGAAGAAATTTTGTTGATAAAAGTATGACTATTGGAATGTGAAGAATTGCCAAAAATTGGCAAATCTAGCTTGATAAAAAACCATGTAGAATAGTGTAAATTGTGTACACAAGTGGGTCCCACACATGTGAGGCCATGATGCCACATGGGAAACCCATCCTAATGTAGGTTAGGTCAAGTCAAGAGAGTTGGTCATGTCTATTTGGTGGTCATCCCTACTTTATAGGACCTACACCTAAGTTTAAGGTGAAATTTTGACCAACTAGCTACCTACCAAGCATAACTCTAGGATCTAAGCTAGGGTTTCATTTTAGGTCAAGAAGGGTGAGTTAACTTCCTTATTACATGCTGGAAATCCACCTAACTTCAAGAAGGAAGTCGAATTTGCTATGTATTCCCTCTCTCCATAGTGAGAAGATAGAAAATAGTTGGAGCTCATTGGCAATCTCAAACTAGTTCACTATGTACATTGAGTTTTTGTGATCCAAATGAAACCAAATCAATTTCTACTTGTTTCTCAGGTTGAAGGCCGTACTACAGCCTGTAGTACACATGTGTGGGCTTGGATTTCAATGTTGATCAATGCTTTTGATTGTTAATGCTTGTTGTTTGTCAAATTGCCAATCTAGATCAACTTTTTTGTGTCTAGTTTTTTGATAGATTGTTAAGCAAGCATCCAATCACTCTTGTAGATCTTTTGTAGATCCATTTATGGTCCTAAAGTACAGTACTTTCACATGGTATTAGAGCCAAGTACAAGAGCATAAGCCATTGACCTAATGCAAATCCATTTTTAGCAAGTTTTGGTGCTAAAAAGTAGTATTGAGAGGGCAAGCTAGAATCTTGATTTTGGTGAGGAATTTGATCCCAAACTTGGTAGGGGTCCAAATCCGTACTGTTCACATGTGTGGGCACCTCTGAACCTGCATTTAATGCATGGTACTCATTTGATCCAAAAAAATTCAATTTGTGAGCTGTTGGTGTAATTTTTGGTGGAGATCCTAGGATAATCTACCAAGATCATTTGTCATTGATTAGATTTGAATTTGTTTCATGGAATCTAATTTGGTCATGACAAATACCATGAGACTGATCAGAATGGCAGAATGCCCTGATATGGTAAGGATATGGTGTGGCCTATCACTATTAATCACTTTAGGTAGGGAATATTGGACTATATTATTTCATTAAATAATGTAAGCTATTAAGTTGCTAAGCTTATTTTGTACATGGATAATAGCTAACATTCTGTGAAGAATTGCCAAAAATTGGCAAATCTAGCTTGGTCAAAAACCATGTAGTATAATGTAAATTTTGTACATAAGTGGATTCCACACATGTGAAGCCAAGATACCACATGGAAATCCACTCCTAATGTAGGCTAGGTCAAGTCCATAGGGTTTGTCATGTCATTTTGGTAGTGATTCCTAGTTTATAGGACCTAAATCCTAGATTTAAGGTGAAAATTGACCAATTAGCTACCTACCAAGCATGACTGTAGGAAATAGACTAGGGTTTCATTTTAGGGAAAAAAAAAAAGGCTGAGTTAACTTCCTTATTACATGCTGGAAATCTACCTAAATTCACAAAGGAAGTCGAATTTGCTATGTATTTCAAGCTGCCATAGTGAGAAGATAGAATATTTTTGGAGCTCATTGGCAATCTCAAACTAGTTCACTATGTACATTGAATTTTTCTGATCCAAATGAAACCAAATCAAATTCTACTTTTTTCTCAGCTTGAAGGCCGTACTACAGCCTATAGTACACACATGTGGGCTCGAATTTCAATGTTGGTCAATGCTTTTGTTTGTTAATGCTTGTTGTTTGTCAAATTGCCAATCTAGATCAAATTTTTGATGACTAGTTTTTGATAGATTGTTAAGCAAGTATCGAATCACTCTTGTGGATCTTTTGTAGATCCATTTATGGTCCTAAAGTATAGTACTTTCACATGGTATTAGAGCTAAGTACAAGAGCATAAGCCATTGATCTAATGCAAATCCATTTTTAGCAAGTTTTGGTGCTAAAAAGTAGTATTGAGAGGGCAAGCTAAAATCTTGATTTTGGTGAGGAATTTGATCCCAAACTTGGTAGGGGTCCAAATCCGTACTGTTCACATGTGTGGGCACCTCTGAACCTGCATTTAATGCATGGTACTCATTTGATCCAAAAAAATTCAATTTGTGAGCTGTTGGTGTAATTTTTGGTGGAGATCCTAGGATAATCTACCAAGATCATTTGTCATTGATTAGATTTGAATTTGTTTCATGGAATCTAATTAATCTAGGTTGAGTTCAAGTCCTATCAAGGTTAAAAACAGGTCTTGAAAGTACACCAAGAAGGAAGAAAGAGATTAAGTCATTTTTTTGTCCAAAAATAGCCAAAATTGGCAAGATTTGATTGTAAGTAGATTTCACATCATCTTATCTTCATTCCAACTTTGTGAGGGAGTGCTAGAACTTAGATTATAAGTCCATTTGTTGGATTAGAAATCTAATTTGAGTGAAAAACTACAAGAGAGAGACCTTAGTGAGTTTCTAGAGACAATCAAATCCATTTCTTGGCAAGATTTATTTGAAAGTAGTTTTCACTTCATCTTATCTTCATTCCAGCTTTGTGAGGGAGTGATAGAACTGTGATTATAAGTCCATTTGTTGGATTAGAAATCAAATTTGAGTGAAACACTGCAAGTGTGAGACCTTTGTGAGTTTCAAGTCAATCAAATCTATTTCTTGTTTGTAGAAGTCACTAGTTCGGATGGGATCTGCTGGAGCATACCTTCTAGAAGCTAGTGAGAGGTTGAATTCTACAAATTATGCTATTTGGAAGGTTAGAATGGAGTCACTCTTGGTGCTCCAAGACCTTTATGAGTTCTTGATTGAAGATGAAGATGAACCTCTAGGTGCACAGGAGTTAGCTAGATACAAGAAGAGATCTAGGCTTGCACTTCATTGTGTGAAGATGAATGTGAGCAATGATTTGTTGAGAGAAGTATCAGCTTGTACTAATGCTAAAGAGGCTTGGGAGTCTTTAAAATCAATCTATGAGTCTAGCAACACTTCTAGAGTTCTTATGCTTAGAAATCAAATTTTGCAAAGCATGAGGAGAAGTGAGGAGAGTGCACAGGATTATGTACTCAGAATCAAGTCTCTAAATAGGGAGTTGGCTTCCATTGGAGAGAAGATTCATGATGGAGAGCTTGTACGAATTGTCCTTAATGTTCTAGGAGATGACTTTGCAAATTTGGTCCAAAGTTTTGCCATCCAAGACACTTTGCCAACTATAGAAAAACTTCACAGTGTATTAGTGGCTGAAGAGTATAGGATGCTCCATGCAAAATCTAGGATGAGTTCCTTGTCGTTGCAGGATGGTGATGAGAAAGCCAATTTCTCTTTCAAGGGCAAAAAGAAGACCAATGGAAAGAAGAAGCATCCAAAGGAGGCCAAAGAAGAGGATGATGCATCAAGCTCAAAGGACAAGTCAAAGCAGAAATGCTTCTTTTGTGGAAGGAAGGGGCATTATGCATCTGAATGCTACAAGAGGCTAAGAGCACAAATGGAGGAGGACAAACAAGGAAACCTTGCAAAGGAGGAGGATGATGATGAAGTAGATGTATTCTTGATGGCATCTACATCCTCACCAACAAGCAATGTTCATTCACAATGATTATTTATGAGATTCATGTTTGTCATGTGGCAGTGCAAAATGTATAATGCTATATGGGCTTTTGGTTTCCACTTTCATGTTGAAAGGATTGATAACAAGAGACGCACACACGATTGTGGTGTAATAGCATCTTTCCAACAAGAAAATCAAAGCAGTGCACGAGATCAGAATCCCATCTCAGGAGATATAGAATACGTAGGGACTATACAAAATATTATTATAATCTACATCCACATAATTAGGTACTCTAAAAATTAGGTACCTTTGACTTTATTGGGTCATCAAACAATAGTGTATGATGTGTCATTTGGTGAAAGTGGACACTATTTTTTATTTGATGTGAAATGGTTCAAGGTAGTTTGTAGAGGGCCAAATGCAACCATAAAATCAGATCCAAGTGATTTTTTGCGATTGATTCATCAAAAACATTGAGCATGGAGTCCTTTGACACATTGGTGTTGCCTCGTCACTGTGAGCAGGTGCACATGCTATGCTATAATGTTTTTCATTTTATTGCAAGTGACTTCAATATTTGAGTTTTCGATATGTTCTAAAATAATGATTTTTGCAAGTGTTTTTTCAACCAGATCAACTAAACAAGATATGGTGGTTTGTAGCTCAAGTTGAACCATGTTCACGACGAGTATTTGAGGGTGCAAATGTTGAGAATGAAATGGAAAACCTTCATTTTAACTATGAGATTGAGCTACCTAGAGATGTAATAAATCGTCAAACCATACTTGAAGCACCCACTTCCATAGATGTTGAGAATAGAAATTCTAATGGTCAGGATGATGAAATAATTTTTGAAAGTGAGAGTGATGATGAAAATCATTCTAAGAGGAGATGAATTGCAAGATGCTGTCGCTGATGAAATTGATTCTTGTAATTCTGAATAAAAATTGATTATTGCAATTCTGAATGAAATTGATTCTTGCAATGCTTTCAAATGATTGTTATTTGGCCAAAATCGAGTCTCATTTATGGTCAAGTAAGTGAAAAGAATAGACATAGTTTGACTTCAATTCCATTTTTTTGGAGATAATGTCGGTGAAGATAGATGTACGGCTTCATGTTCCAAGAAAAATCTCATTTTTTAACAAATGCTGCAAAGGCAGTAAATCACTAAAAGCATGTGAGTTAATGAAATCACCACCACAAACTATGACAAAATCAAGTGTTTCATCATAGTCAATCCCCTTGGCAACTAGTCTTGTTTTATAATTGTTCACACTACCATCTTGATTAAGCTTGATCTTAAAAACCCATCTGCAAACAGTAACATTTTGTATCTTTGATGGAGGATCAATAATTTTACAAGTATCTCAAACAATGCATCATGTACTCACCTCACTTTTCATTACATCGAATCACTCTTTTGTTGCTACAGTTTCATTCACACTTGAAGGAACATCATCAAACTTAAGGTAGTAATAAGGGCAATAAAAATTAAACAATCATCAACTTGTAATTGCTTCTCTCTTCCTTGTATTTGAGCCTTGATGGTTGCATTTGGGCTCTGATACCATGTTAAAATCAAAGGTTATGAACCTCATTTGGATACTAAAACTTTGAAAAAGCATCAAAGGTTTCACTTATATCTGATATATAGAAAACTAGCATGATCGTCGGAATGACGCTACTTCCTTCTAGTCCAATAGAGTTTTTAGTCTCTATGAGGGCAATATCGTCGTCAAATTCAACTCCTTTTCCATGGCATTTTATTGGACTATCTGATTCTATTGACAACGGTGGTGATTGCACTGCTCTCTAAAAAGTGGTGTGTCTATTTCAAACTTGACATCTGTGGGATCCTTATCTAGTAATATGGGTTGTAGGCCATGGGTTGGCTAGCGAGATTGTCTGCTTGTGTTAAACCCACCTCTGGGGGTATATGTGTTTATACTGTCACTTAGATTTTCTTGGCTAATCACATTGCAGTGGCCTGATATAGAAGCATCTAATATGAACTGAACATTGCCCTCTATGTCCAAGTGTTCCTTCATTGGAATAAGATTGCATGTGGTATTGTACTAACACTAAAAAGAGATGCTAAATACAAGTCACAATAAAAAATGTTTGAATTCAAACTCAAATGCAAAAAATAAATAGTCCGACATTCTAGAAAAAGTTGACACCTCAAGTGGACCGTCACACAAAACACCAAAAACGGAAGGTGGGTCACGAATGTACTTCGTTTGCCCCGAGCAGTAGAATCCTTCACGTCCTCTCGTCAAAAGCAGAAAACGCCGGATCGAAGAGTCCAAATAATATCTTGGAGCATACGTATGAAATAGACTTTTGCACCAGGTCCCAAGACTTGTACAGGCAATATATGCATAAAACATTCAAAACTGCTGGAAGCCTACTACCTACAGCCTGGGCCCTACCTACAGCTTGGGCCCTATTTGTAACGGCTCTAAAATAAAATGCCTTCCATCGACCATGTACCTCCTCTCCAGACTACCACCATCGACCTTTAGCTCTCCAGACTGCCATGTAGCTCTCCAGACTGCCACCATCGACCTTTACCTCCTACGATCAATGACCATCCCCTACGATCAACGATCTTCGTCATCCCCCTACGATCAGTGACCTCCATCGTCCCCCTGCGATCAACGACCTCCATTGTCCCTGGAATTCGAAGAATTGACATTCTAGGATTTGTAGGATTGACGAGCGTCAGCAGACATTCTTGGAGTTGACGGATTCACGAGCGTGACAGATTTTTGTAGGTACTTAATCAAATAAAAGGGTTGATCACGTTTTTTAAATTTTTGATCCTTTTTTGTGAACACCGATGGACGGGAAACCATCTGCGCTGGCGCAGATGGCTTCCCATCTCGTTTGGATACTGGTTTTAGGTAGCAAATCATGTTTTTTGTGAGAAAGCGAGGGCTGGGAAACTATCTGCGTTGGTGCAGATGGTTTCCCATCACATTTAGATGCTATTTTCTGATTGCACCTCGTTGTATTTTGTGAAAAGTGAGGGATGAAAACCATCTACGCTAGCGCAGATGGTTTCCCATCCCTGCTTACCTAAAAAAAACAGTTGCACAAGTGAGATGGCAGACCATCTGCGCCGGCGCAGATGGTTCTCACTCTCTTTTCTCCAAAAAAGGGTGTCCAAAAAATCAAGTTTATTGAGGGTGAGGAGGATGGGCGCCCACACCCTCCCTGATTGCATTGAAAAAGATCTATTGCAGGAACAAACACAGGTGATACTCTAATGACTACTTGATGCCAATTGCCCGTCTAAAGCTCATAAATCTTTAAAATTCCAGTTGTGGATCGCTGCTATGAAGAGAGAGATTCACAATCTCTTTGATGGCTTTTTTGGCCAGTGTGCCCCTACTGCCAATCGCCCATCTGAGGGCTTAAATATCAAATTCCAACACTCTCTCACTAATAAATACTTGCTGCCAAAAGGCTGCGAAACAGAACCGGAGGAAGCCAACCTGAGCCAAATGGAAAAGATCGAACCTTTTATTTCGCTTGGTCGCCCATTTGAGGCTATCTATCCCTGTTGAGGATCGCTGCTAATTGTAACTTAGATCAGAAATCAATGCTTTTGATGGCTTATCTGGCCAATGAATACTTGCTGCCAGTCGCCCATTTGAGGCTATGTATCCCTGTTGAGGATCGCTGCTAATTGTAATGAGATCAATGCTTTTGATGGCTTATCTGGCCAATGAATACTTGCTTCCAGTCACCCATCCGAGGCTTATCAATATTTGAAACTCCAGCTGTGGATCGCTGCTATGAAGAAATAGACTATCGGGAATTGGAGACCCTTTCTAAAATCAACTGGACAAGGGACATCCTGAACAACAAGATTCATGCATCTGTTTAGGGTTGCTCCAAGTACTAGTGAAGTAAATATTAGCTTATCATTGGAACCTGTTAGGAGCCAGCCTTGAAGCAAGATGAGTATCCTGAAAGTTTCTGCACTATGTTAGGGTGTCGTCTCTCTGCCCTTAGCTCCATAGAGCCACTTCACAACTCTAATTAAAGATGAGAGTTAGCTTAATAGTCAGCATTAAGTTTATAACATGCCATAGATCTATCTGATTTCCTGTCTTTAGAATAAAAACAAATTATGAGCTGTAATGATTCTATGCATAGTTTCTTTTTATACTTTTAAGTGCTTATTTGATCAAAATTTAATAACGTATTTTATATAAACTAAATATTGTCAGTTTACATTCCCGTGTAGTCAAAAATGTCTTCTTGGTCTCATGGTCTTTTGAACCGATGATGGTGGCAAACACAAGCTCCTCTCGGGAGCATGCCTTCTCACAATCATTTCATTTTCATTAATAGTTTTGTAGCCAGACAAGACATGTCTTTGGGTGCAAATGATTTGTTTGATTGATTTAATTGGTTTGTTTGCATTTGATCCTGTCATGCAAGGATTAGCCTCCAAGAGACAAGCATTCCGCAAACGAGCTAATGGTGAGCTTAGAACAAAACGTGCCATGGAGTATGTAGAGGACGTGCAAGAGTTGCAACACTCTGAAGGTACACCGGTGGACGACGACATCGAAGACCATATCGCCACAAGCCCTAATAAGATTGTCGTTAATCCATTTATTTGTTTTTTTCATAAAAAACAATGAACGATGTTGCGATAATTCGAATTCACTTTGTATAGATAGAGCTGTGATCCAAGATGAGAGTAGAGATGTGTGTTGATAGAGCTGTGATCCGAGATGAGAGGAGAGATGTGTGCTGTCAGAGTCCACATACACAAGATTGCAAGAAAGACAAATGGCAAGCCCTCAAGAAAGCTGAAGCGTTTTTGCATGAGGAACCTTAATCCAAAACTCACAATAGATCAAGCCCCTTCAAATGCCGTAGCCATGCTTGTTTGGGCAGATTTCCCCACCTCATTATGTGTGAAGCACTACGGAGACAACAAGACTATTCTTACATGGAACATATTTTCTGTGGATCTTGCCGCAACTGCATTTGAGATCGCAAGCATCTATGTTGTGAATCAAGAGTGGTTTGCTTGCACGTCCCTCCCTAAGCATTTGCCCATCGTCGATTCATTTGCTGCTGTATCTAGGTTTTCACTCCATCGTTGCCTTAACATTCTATGCGAGGAAGGTTACGTCAGACACAACCCACGATAAGAGGTGAATAGACATTGACACAAGGTTGTTTGGTCAACTATTTAGCCACATGTTGGACTAACGTGTTTTTTTTTTTCTTCAGGTTGTCCTCCTTGTCACAGCCTTCTACCATCGCACAAGGTGTCCTGCCCCTACAACCCATAGGCGGGATATATTTGCCGCGGTGGTCCAGAGAGGTCTCCGATTTTCTGCAGGTTGAGTACACCCCAAAACCTAAGTTCTATTGAAATTATTTCTTCAAACTAGAATAATGAGTAATCTTCATGTTGACACTATTTATTGTCGAGTGCAGATTCTTGGTGGAACTGCTCACACAGGACGGAGCTGTGGTGCTGGACCTATTTGCAGGGACAATATTCTGCCGAAGCTTACCAATACCGACAAAATCGATTCCCAAGCTCCCTTAGTATTCAAAAACATCACTAACTAACCAGTCTCTTGATTGCCACTAATTGTTTCCAAGAATTGCAATCTTAGTTCTATCTTGTATTGGATATGGGTATTTATTCCACATGCCATTTTGTACACAAAGTTGAAAATCCCAATGTTATTCAATTAAAAAAAAAAAAGACAGCCCTAAAAGAGCTGTGATGTTCAACATTCAAAAACCTAAAGTATATTGCAAAGAATATGCTGAATGTGGTATCTCATTATTTACAAAATCAGAGGCCCTCAAATCTATTTCTCATTTTTTTAATTTATCCTTTACTTCTTAATAATGTCTTGAATATAAAACATCAAACTACAAAGTGGGTAGTTGCCTTTGAGATATTTAGCGGTCCAGTTGTTTTAGGATTGATCGTAAATTGGTGACGTCGGTCTGCCAAAACGCGAAGGTGCCCTTGAACAACTTAAATCCCAAAGGTGCCTTTAAGGTGAAGGTAGAGAAAATGCAAAAAACCCGACAGTGCCTTTAAATTGGACAGTGCTGCATTTTTTCCAAATGTGCGAAAAATGTGAAAAACCCGACAGCGCCTTTAAATTGGACAGCGTTGCATTTTTTTCGAAAGTGCAAAAAATTCAAAAAATTCGACAGTGACTTTAAATTGGATTTTGGCCACAATGTTGCATTTTTAACAATGGTACAAAAATGCGAAAAACCTGACAGTGCCCTTAAAATGAATTTTGGTCACAGTGTCGCATTTTTCCTGAAGGTGCAAAAATGCGAAATGCCTTTAAAACGAAGACAGGAAAAAAGCAAAAAACCAGACAATGTCGCTTTTTCCCGTGACAGTGTCGCTTTTTTCCCAGTGTGGAAAAAGACGAAAGTGCCTAAAAATGATTAAGGCAAAAGATCTCTAAGGTGCAAAAAGACGACAATGCTTTAAAACAAAAATGCTTTAAAAAAAATGAAGTGTGAAAAAATGCGAAGGTCCAAAATATGTTGTTGGCCTTCGGTTGTTTTCAGGATGCTCATTACTTGAACGATTTGTTAAGGTTGAGCATAAGAAATCTAACACTCCCCCTTAATGTGGATCCTGAAAAGCTTTGATCTTCAGATTTAACATATTGTTAAATCTGAGATGTTGCTCCTTTGATAAAGCCTTTAATCTGCCGCCATGTAGTTTGTTTTGCAGAAAACCATTGCTACTTCCTGGCTATGCACTTTCTCTCTAAGGTAATGATACTTGATTTTGATATGTTTGTTTCGAGAGTGAAATCTCGGATTGAGAGATAACACTATTGTGCTTTGATTGTCACAATAGATTGTTGTAGGAAGTCTTTGTGCAAGATTGAGGTCTGCAAGCAGTTGCCTTAGCCAGATCGCCTCTTTGGTTGCATTTGTGAAAGCTATGTATTCGGATTCCATTGATGATAATGCAACCGAGGTCTGCTTCCGGCTGTTCCATGAAATTGGACCTTGCTTTTATAAAAATACAAATCCAGAAGTTGATTTTCTGGTATTGATATCTCCTGCCGAATCCGCATCTGTGTAGGCTTCAAGGATATTGATAGTTTGGCTGCCTCCGTAGCAGACGTTGAGAGTTTTCATTGCCTGGATGTACTTCACAACCTTTGTTAGTGCTTTCCAGTGAGTTAAGCCTAGATTTGATAGGAATTGGCTAATTGTACTGATCGGATATGCAAGGTTTGGTTGCGTGTAGATCATTGCATACATCAGTGAGCCGATGATGGATTGAAATGGGTAGCGCTTCATTTCCTCCTTTTCTGTCTCAGGTTAAGGAGACTATTCCTTTGATAATTTTAGTCTAGGGTCGAGTGGAAAGTGATTTGGTTTGCATTTGGCCATACCATATTTTTTCAGTTTTTGAGATATCGTTGCTGATTGATAAAAATTAGTCTCCTGGGTTGATCTAGTTGGATCTGGATTCCGAGACAATAGTGGGTTGGACCCATGTCATCTTGTATTCTTGGGCCAGCATGCATTTCGTATCCTTCATCATATTCAGATTGTTATTGAATAAGAGTGTATCATCTACATAGAGAGTGATGATGTTGAAGTGTTCTGATACAGACTTGAAGTAGACATTATAGTCTGCTGAGTTTGGAATAAAACCATTTTCTATCAGAAATGCGTTGATCTTCTGGAACCAGGCTCTAGGTGATTGTTTCTGCCCATACAAAGCCTTGTGGATTTTGCATACAAGGTGCTTTTGATATCCCTTGAGTTCATATCCCTCTGGTTGCGACATATAGATTTCTTCTTTGATGGTTCCGTTGTGGAAGGTCCATCTGGTGGACTTCAAGATCTGGCTGCAAAGGAGAGGAGTAGACGGATCGAAGCATGTTTGACAACTGGGCTGAAGGTTTTAGAATAATCCAGATTTAGAATTTGGAAAAAGCCTTTGGCGACTAGCCTGGCCTTGTAACGATTTAGCCTTCCTTCAGCGTCGTACTTTGCCTTGAATATCCATTTGCATGGAATTGGATTTTGGTCCTTTGGCAGCTCAGTGATTGTCCATGTTTGATTAACTATCAGAGAATTGAATTCGGTGTCCATTGCTACTTTCCACTGGTCAACATCAAGAGTAGACATTTCCTAAGAAACAATGGTTGGTTCATGCACAAAGTAGTAGGTCGAATCATCCATAAGTCTGAATGGAGGCTGTCTGGACCTGTTCGGTCTTCTGGTTTGAACTTCAGTCCTCTGATGTGTGTTGTCTCATTGAGGTTTTGACTCATTGTCTGAGTCAATGTCACTTTTTTGTAGTTGAATCCCTAGATCAGAATTTGGATGCTCACGATCCCTGGGTCGGATTTCAACAACTTTTCCCTTGTGGTCGATGAACTTGTCTTCCACAAAAATGACATTTCTACTAGTGAATTCCTTCTCAGTATTCAGATTGTAGAGCTTGTATGCCTTGTGATCTGGGGAATAGCCAATGAAAATCATTTTCCTACTTTTGTCATCTAGCTTTCTTCTTGGATCTTCAAGGATGTGAGCAGAAGCAGTGCAGCCAAACACTCTAATATCTTTGAGTGATGGTTTTGATCCTATCCACACCTCATAAGGTGTCTTGCCATTCAGGGCTTTGGTGATGGATCAATTCTCTGCAAGTATGCAGCCGTAGTAACAGCTTTTGTCCAAAATTTCTTTGGAAGAGAGGCATGGGCCATCATGCTCTTGGCACTTTCGATGAGTGTCCGATTCTTCCGTTCAACTACACCATTGGACTGAGGTGAGTAGCTGGTTGTAAATTGTTGATGTATCCCATTGGCCTTGCAGAACTCCTTGAATTTTGTGGAGATATACTCTCCCCCTCCATCTATGCATAGAGCCTTGATCTTCCTCTAGGTCTAGTTTTCAGCAGACGCCTTTAACTGCTTGAAGAACTTAAATGCTTTGGATTTGTTCTTCATAAAGTAGGTGCCAGTCCTTCGAGAGAAATCATCGATGAAAGTTAGGAAATAGAGAGCTCTCCCTGTCGAAACAGTCTGCATCGGGCCACAAATGTCGCTACGTACAAGATCAAGCAAGATCTTGCATGTATGAATCGAGTCTAAAGTGAAAGGGCTTCTACCATGCTTGCTGATAATACAACTCTCGCATAGAGAAGTTGGCTTGTTGACAGACGGTAGATCTTGTACTAGACTTTGAGCAGACATTTGCTGAATACTGTTGAAATGAAGATGGCCAAGTCTGAAATGCCACAACATATCAGTTGATTGAGAAGTGGTTGTGTGAAGAGCTTGACTGTTAAAAGAGTAGCAGTGGCTGAGTTTGTAAAGATAGTCGCGTCTTCTTCCATAGGCTAGAACCTTCCAGGATTTGTCAAGAATGAATCGGTGATTCTACTAATTGAGAGCAGATTCTTGGTCAAATTTGGTACACAGAGAACATTGGACAACAACTTGACTTCACCTCTCTGGAATTCAACTTTGACTGTTACTTCACCTTCGATTGAATGTGATGAGTTGTCTCCAAGTTTGCACTGCAAACTCTTGGTTATTATAGTATGCATAGTCTTGCCAATGTTGATGAGCCTAATTTTTGAGATCTTGGTAGCATGATGTTAAAACTTTGTGATCCTTATGATTCAAGAAGGACTCTTTGTTTTCTCAAGGAGTTGTAGCTATTTCTAAGGAGGAGGAGCTTTTGGAACCACCATATGTTTCAAGGATGGAACAAATCAAACAAGTATTGCAAAGCTCTCAAGTTCATCAAAGAAGTCAACATCAAAGAGGCGTTATCATGGATATGGTGATTTTGGATTGACATCAAGCTCATTGGTTGATCTTGACACCTTTGAACCAGCAAGGATCCATATTTGAAGACCAATTCAGCCCATGGAGTCAATCTCAATATCATAATGCTTTTATCAAGTTAGTTTTGAGGAGTGTTAAAATTGGCAAATGCTAACTTGATCAAACCTTGTAAATACCATTATGACTAGTACATATCATCATTAGACATGTGTGGAGCCTATTCCCACGTGTGAAATAGATGCATTTATCATTTAGATGAGTCATATAGGTTGTACATGCCATTTCATTTGAGATCTAGTGGCTAAAATGGCCAAAATCTAGTTTTCTACCTATATGCCACTTGGCATCATTTTATATTGGTATGAAAAGCTATTTCACATGGATAGGAGTGATCTCACACGTGTCAAGGATTGCTCACATGTTTAAAAACATCAGTAGTAGGTGAGATCCCACTTGTAGTAGATATTTGTGCAAGTCCCTATAAATTAGGAAAATTGCCTCAAATCAAGGGAGGTGGCTATAAGTTAGGAATCTTGGACCATGTGCCATATTGATGATTATTGGTGGATCCTTTGATGAGTAGGCACTCTCACACGTGCCAAATCAGTTGAGTAAGCATCAACTCTTGTGTATATATGGTGGCTCATTTGGCCATAATTGACAATGAAGCAAGATCTTGGTTTTGGAGGCATATCTTGAGTATTCTCATATTTGTGTTGTGATTTTATGGTTCTATTGCTTTCTAACACTTGTGTACTTCACTCTCTACTGTAAGTCCGTACAGGTACTGTTATTCACAAGTGTGAAGGCAATAGGTCTCAAGTTTAATCATTTGCTTGTTGTTCTTGCTAGATTTTTGATGGGAAATTGATCTAATTCTAGATCTAATCATTGGTTGATTAGTAGATCAAGTAATCTACCCTCCAACACGTCTTGAGGATCTGATCTAGATCCATTCTTGGTCTTTATTTCTCTAAAATTTCACACGAGGGATGTCAGATAGGGTTTGATTAGGTTAGGGGCTCGACAGTGGGAGATGGGAGGCCTATCACCCGAGATAATACCGATGGTAGCCAAAGAGTTAGCATTGAGACACACACGGTACTGGATATAAAATCTGTTTCTCATTGGGTCCCACGTGGCGAAGGCCATGAGGACGAGTGGCATGTTAATGGTGAATGTGAAAAGTTGTGGGAAAATGCCTATTGCTTGGAGTAGTGGGCCGGTTGTTTGGACCCATGGCATGGCCAAAAAGTCAGAAGGTAGTGGTTATATTTGCATGTCAGTAGGAATGTCTTGCTTGATGAGATCTTTGGGGTTGGTTTCGTCCGAAGGACTAGATGGCTTGTTGTCGGGGTTAGAAGACAAAGCCATGATATTAGCGGGTCTGATTAGGTGCTAGATAAGATGTGGTGGTGACAGAGATGGGAAAAAAAAGAAAAAGGCTTTCAAAAAAGGTGAAAAGATGTTAAAAACGGCAAAAAAGACTTTAAAAACTGGAAAAGATGGATTTCATGTGATCAAAACTGGGAAAAGTGGCAATGAGTGTATGATAGGTGGTTATGAATGCTGATGGAAGTGTGTGTGAAGTTTCATCGCAAACGAAGAACGTTGAAAATTCAGTGAAATTTTGGCCAGAGCTTCGCTGCGTGAAGTGCCAAATGACTCAAATTCCTCCCTTATATAGAGGAGAATTAGAGGGGGTATTAGGTGAAATGCACTTTCCACTGTTCAGTTCCAAACCAAATTTGACAAGGACCTTCTTCACAAAACTATAAGACCCCAGAGAAGTCTGAGAAGGTTCAAAAGATGTTTTGGCTGTCCTAGGAAGGTTTTGCAAAGGTTTCAATAGACTCTTCAATCTCGCATGAAGGGAACTCTCACACAACTTGTTATGTATCTCAAATTTTCAAGATCTGACCATGTAGGCAGGTCAATTTTCACTTTCTTGATTCTATTTTTGTGGTCTGTGAATGTTGGTTTGAAGATCTTGATGCCCTACGAAGGTTCCATAGATTCTGCCCCTTGGAACTCTCGCAAACACTCAAATTTTATTGATTTTTCACAAGTAACTCTCGTAGAGATTTATGTAGGTCCATTTGAGTCATATCTAACTATGTATGTCTCCGTGAGAGTTTTCATGAATGTTTGGTAGCTAATCCGTCAGTTTAAGTGATTTTTATCCCTATTTTTGGTGTTTTCTCTTGAGATCTTCAAATCAGATCTTCATTTTTGGAGGCTAAGTGGTGCCTTTTTTATCCCATCTGGATCTAGATCCTGCTTGGATCCTACTAGATCTTACTTGATCTATCCAGATCTTGCCTAATCTTGTTGAATCTGGATGGATTTCGCTTGATCTAACTAGATCTCATTAAATTTAGCTTGATTTTGTTAGATCTGGGTGATGATTGTTGTATTGAATGATCTGATCCAATTATGCATTGATGGTCATCATCAAGCTGAATCTTCATTACTATGGTGACCAGTATTTGTGAAGTCGGCTACCGTTGATGGGTGTATCAAATGGTGTCCCATCAAGCTGTTCAAGATTCTCAACTCTATGGCTTAGAATTTTCTTGATGCAGTATGGGCCTTTGCCTGTGAATTTCAACTTTCCTTTGATGGCCTTGTTCTTATACATGAGGACTAGATCTCCCGATTGAAGATCTTTCTTGTGTAACTGGCGATTGTGCCATTCTTTACATCGTGCTTTCTCAGTTGTTAATGCATGCACAACCTGTCAGAAATGGTGAACTCCTACAACTTTGTCGCAACACAGACAAGACACGAAGGTCAAACGAGGACGATTCGTGACAGTCAATGTGTATTTGACTTGAAGCATGAACGATTCGCGAATCAATCGCGAATCGCAAACACACCTCCAGGACCGCAAACCGCAAAAGGGACGCAAAACGAAAACTATGAAAAGAAACGAAAAGAACGAAAGCAAACGGGAGATTACAAATCAGACGAAGAAAAATCTTTCGCGCTGCCAGCTGGTAGCTCAACGGGCTTCATGCCTAGCTGAAACAAGTAGCAACGACGGAGACTAACTAACTAGTTGATTAGCGTTAACTAGTCATGTGATTCGACGTTTACCTATCTTGTAAACTCCAGATAGTGGAGGTATAAACGATTCTCTCTGGATCATAACAATATGACGTGAATACAGAGATCTGTAAGAGATAGAGAGAGACGTAGCGAATAGAGTAAGAAAGTAAAGACACCATAGCTGTGCATGAAAGTCTGCCAACGAGCAGAACACAACATAAGAGCAGAGTGTCAATTCGCCAACGAGCAAGATAGTGACGATCTCGCTCCAAAACCAAACTGACAATATAGTTCCTCTATTTTTGTGTACCTCTTTGTCTTGTGCTGTGTGTCCTAATTGCTAGAATAAAATAGATTTTGTGATACGTAGTCGAGTGTCTGGGATCCTATAAGGGCTTCCGCACGAAAAGATAATTCAAAGAAAGAAAATTGTTCACAAAGAGAGAGAGAGAAGATGAACACGAAACAGTCTGGCCTTTTGCAACATGGTATCAGAGCCAGATTGTCACTACTGATATCCCAGAAGTGATTCTTTCAGACAACACAATATGGCTATGACAATCCAGACCAGAGTAGCAATCAGTCTCGATGGCGCAAATCACAGAATCTGAAAATTCAAAATCAAAATACTCTTGAAGGGCGAAGACATTTGGTTGGTGACCGAGCTCTCAGAGGTGCAGCCTTTAGAGGAAGACCCGAGGAGAGCTGAATGGATCAGAAAGGATGAACGTGCAATGACGATCATCGTTTCGTCCATAAATGAAGATCTACTCATGCAGATTGAAGACTGCGAAAGCAACCATGCAGCATGGGAAAGATTAAAGCAGAAGTATGAAGTGAGGACTACAGCTTCAGTCATGCACCTTCACAATCACCTACAATCAATACGGTGGGATGGCAACCAGTTAGATCATCACGTTGAGAAGATCAGAACGATCTTCGCTCAACTTGCTGCATCAAGACAAGAGCACCAAGTCCCAGCACCACAACAGCTAATGTACTTCATGAAATCTCTACCGACGTCCTATCAGCCGCTGAGAATGCTCATACTGAGTCTACCAGATATGACATTCGACAAAGGAGTTAGTCTTGTCGCTGATGAGAGACTGATGAGAGATGAAGGAGAGGGAAGCAGTGATCAAAAGAAGGCTCTCTTCACAAAAGGAAAGAAGAAGAACAAAAACAAGCCAAGATTCGAGAAGACGAAGTCCTCAAATCAACAATCTTCTTCCTGCGATCACTGCCACAAACTAGGCCATATGGCTAACAAATACTGGTTCAATCCAACAATACCTTGCATGCATTGCAAGAAGAAAGGGCATTCTACATACGACTACAGATTCAACCCAAAAAGGAAAAACAAAGCTGAAAAGAAAAACATTGCAGAATTATCTAAAGATGCAGAAAGAGGTGACGAAGCTTTCACGATACTCGACGAAGCTTCGACAAGCTACTCCGAACATGACTATGGTGTGGTCATCGATTTAGGAGCAACATCTCACATAACCTGCAACAAGAAGATCTTGATCAACTTTTGCAAACTCGAAAACGACAAAGAGTGGTGATTCTAGGCGATGGAAGTAGACACGATGTCAAGGGCATCGACTCTCTACAACTACGAACACTATCAGGCCAAGCAGAGCTGCCAGGAGCACTCTATGTGCCTCACTCAGAAAAGATCTACTATCTGTCTCCAAGATGGCAGATCTAGACATTCGATTTTTGTTCAACCACAACACTTGTCGTATGATTGAGAAGACAACAAACAAGTTGCTGATGATCGGATGTAGAGAAGGAAACCTCTACCAGGCCAAAATTATCAGCAAGTTTGATAGCATATTAAATGCTTCAGAAAACGAAGATCAGCTCTGGCATAGGAGAATGTATCATCTGAACATGCGGAGCCTATATGACATGAGCACAAATGACATTGTCACTGGTCTCAAAATATCAAGGCCCGAGGCTGAGTTCTGCAAAGCTTGTCAAAAAGGCAAGCAACATCGGAATCCATTCAAACACAAGGAAGAAGAGCCAAGGAAGTTCTTGAGCTTGTCCACTCTGATGTGTGTGGACCGATGAAAACAGATTCGCTCTTAGGATCGAGATATTTTCTAACGTTCATAGATGATTACATCCGAATGACCACGATCTACTACTTGAAGAAAAAATCCAAAGTATTTGATTCTTTCAAGAAGTTCGTGGCATTTGTAGAGCGACACACCTCAAAAAGGATACAGATCATTAGATCTGACAATGGAGGTGAATACAAAAGCACAGAATTCTCAAGATTCTGCGAAGAACAGGGGATTGAACATCAGTTCACTCCTGCATACACACCTGAATACAACGGTGTGGCAGAAAGAAAAAACAGAATGCTAGTCGAAGGATCCAGATGCATGATAGCACTAGCTCAATTGCCAGGCCAATTCTGGACTGAGGCAATAGCTGTAGCTGTACAACTGTAGAACAGATCAACAATGACATCGTTGGAGAACAAAACACCATATGAAATGTGGATAGGCAGAAAGCCTAATCTGTCATACGCACGAGTGTTTGGATGTGCAGCATACAAGCACATTCCAAAGGAAAAAAGAAGCAAGCTCGACGACAAATCCGAGCAAACAATCATCGTCGGCTACTCGAACGGAACACATGTGTACAGAATCTACGATCCAACCACGAAGAAGGTTGTTTCGAACAAATATGTAAAGTTCGACGAGTCCACATTCCTTGGATTGAAAGACAAAAGAGGACATGAGATCTTCACACTGCTGCCTATTCAAGAGAGAGATCGAGGACATTCATCAAATCAGAATGTGAGACCCCAGACCCCAGACTCCAGAGCAGCAGGAAACAGAGGATTGACCCCACGAACAAGAAATGTTCGAACAACGACGAAACAAACCTCGAAGGTCAACAAGACAAAGAAGACCTCCAGACCGCTATTCTGACAATCTTCAATGGATCGAAGGTATGCAGGTCGAGTATTGCAGCTTCACAGAAGAGCCAGCAACATACCAAGAAGCTATCTAGAGTCTAGGGGGAGAATTCTGAAAATAGACAATGTCAGAAGAGATCGAGTCGATGAGACAAAACGAGACATGGACATTAGAGCCACTGCCAAAAAACAGAAAAGTAGTCGACTGCAAGTGGGTGTACAGAAAAAAAACTTAAATATGATGGCACCATTGGCCGCTACAAAGCAAGGCTTGTCGCGAAGGGCTACACGCAGAGATATGGTGTCGACAATTTCGACACATATTTGCCCATGGTCAAGATGACAAGCATAAGGCTGCTCCTTGCATATGCCACACAATACAATATGGAAATTCACTAGATTGACATGAAAACATCCTTTCTCCACGGAGATCTAGAGGAAGAAATTTTCATGAAGCAATCTGAAGGCTATGAAGACCCCGACAACAAACAATATGTCTGTCGAACTGTAGTGTGTACATCAAAAGAGTAGGAAAGGATTTTGTGATACTCACCATTTTCGTGGATGATTCGTTGATGATAGAAAATTCCTTGATGATGATCAAAGACACGAAGAGTCAGATTTCTGAAAACTACAAAATCACAGATCTTGGAGAAGCAACAAAATGCCTAGGGCTGGAGATCAGAAGAGATCGAACGAATGGCAAAATGCACTTGAGTCAGTTAGAATATGCCAGAAAGGTGCTGAAGCAATACTACATGATGGATTGTAAAGAGAAAGCCACACCAATGAAAGCTGGAGCCAAGTTCACGAAACAAGATTGCCCAAAAACAGAAGAGGAAAAACAGAAGATGGCAGGTATACCCTACCGGAACTTAATCGGTAGTCTTACGTACTTAACAATTTGTACCAGACCCGATCTGGCCTTCTCTATTTATGCATTGAGCCAATTTTGTTTGAATATCTGAAGGGTACCCAGAATGTTGGATTAACCTACAGAGCTAGAAACGAAGAGAAAGGATTCAAGCTGCATCACTACAGTGATGCGAACTGGGCGAGGTGCAAAGATGACAACAACTCCATTATTGGAGGATGACAATAGCATGCGAAGCTGCAATCAGTTGGATATGCAAAAAACAGACCTTGGTAGCTCAATCCTCTTGCGAGGCTGAGTATGTCGCAGCCTCGAAAGTGGCGAATGAGGTAGTGTGGCTACAAATGATGTTGGAGGCAATCGGGATACCACAAGAGGGGCCAAGCAGGATGATGATGGACTCCCAGAGTGCAATCTATCTGTCCCAGGATCCTGTCTTCCATTCAAAGATGAAGCACATTCCTCTAAAGTACCATCGCATTCGAGATTTGATCTCGAAAGGAGAGCTCCAGGTCCAGTCCATAAAATCAAAAAGTATGATTGCAAATCTCCTCATGAAACCGCTCAACAAACCACTCTTTACCAAGCAAAGAGAGACAATTGGATTGAATGAACAAAGCTACAAGGTTCAAGTGGGAGTGTTAGAAATGGTGAACTCCTGCAACTTTGTCGCAGTGCAAACAAGACACGAAGGTCGAACGAGAATGCTTCACGACAGTCAACGTGTCTTTTACTCGAAGCACGAACGATTTGCGAATCAATCGCGAATCGCAAACACACCTCTAGGACCGCAAACCACAAAAGGTACGCGAAACAAAAACTACGAAAAGAAACAAAAAGAATGAAAGCAAACGAGAGATTACGAATCAGACAAAGAAAAATCTTTCGCGCTGCCAACTGACAGCTCAATGGGCTTCACACCTAGCTAAAATGAGTAGCAATGACGAAAACTAACTAGCTAGTTGATTAGCGTTAACTAGTCATGTGATTCAACGTTTAGCTATCTTGTAAACTCCACATAGTAGAGGTATAAATGATCCTCTCTGGATCATAACAATATGACGTGAATACAGAGATCTGTAAGAGATAGAGAGAGACGTAGCGAATAGAGTAAGAAAGTAAAGACACCATAGCTGTGCATGAAAGTCTGCCAACAAGCAGAACATAGCGTAAGAGCAGGGTGTCAATCCGCCAACGAGTGAGACACTGACGATCTCGCTCCAAAACCAAACTGACAATATTGTTGTTCTATTTTCGTTTACCACGTTGTCTTGTGCTATGTGTCCTAATTGCTAGAATAAAATATGTTCTGTGATGCGTAGTCGAGTGTCTGGGATCCTGTAAGGGCTTCCGCACAAAAAGATAATTCAAAGAAAGAAAATTGTTTGCGAAGAGAGAGGGAGACGATGAACACAAAATAGTCTGGCCTTCTATGACAACCAATAGGCATGTCCCGCAAAGCTTGTGTAGGCCATCATGGCGTAGTTGTAGAGATCTGGATTCATCAAGGCATTGTATAGTAGCAACTCTCATTGAAGGTACCAAAAACTCCACTGGCATTACAACATCCTGAACATAAATCAGTTGGAATGGTGTTTGATCTATGCTTGCTTTATATGTTGTCCTAAATGCCCACAAAGGAGCATGAAACTTATGCTCCCAATTAGATCTACTAGCTTCAACTATTTTCATGATAATGCTACACAAGATCTTGTTGGATGATTCTGCCTGTCCATTACCTCGAGGATAATAAAGTGTGCTGAATCTATAGATCACGAAGAATTTCTCTAATATGACTTTGATGGTCTCGTTAACAAAATGGCTTCCACGATCACTGACTATCTCCATTGGGCATCCAAAGCGCACAATAATATTTTCGTATAGAAATTTGGTAGTGGTTTGTGCTCAGCAGTTCGCGTAGCCTTGGCTTGCACCCATTTGGTGAGATAATTTGTTGCCATATTGGGCTTATGAACTCCTTGCAATTGGGTGGATAGGGCCAATATAGTCCAATCCCCACTTCTCAAATGGTGCTTGACCTAGCACCAGATGTGATAGATCATAATTCAATCTTGTTGGTCTTCTAGCTCATTGGCATTCATCACATTTCCTCCAGTATTCTTCCGTATCCTTATGAATCGTTGGCCACCAATATCAAATTGATTGCAAGATCTTGCAAACTGTAATGTCAGATGGGAAGTGACCACCACTCATGCCTTCATGTGAAATTAAAATAATCTGGGTGGCTTCATGTGGAAAAATACATCTTCAAAGGATCCTATCAGATCCTCGTCAATACAATTGGTCGACAATCAGCTAATAAGGTCTAGTTTTTAAAATCATCTTCCACTTTTTGCCTTCAGTAGTGATTGATCTGGTTGGCCGCGCATTAGATATTCAACTATGTTAGCAACATTCTGGTACTGTATCAATATAAAACAAGGCAACATCCAGTAGCTCATCATTGGGTTGGGTTGTCATCCCCTTCCCTTTAATTTGTGATACATGATCTGCCATATAATGCTGCTTCCCCTTGCGAACCACTATCCAAAATGAAACTCCAACAACAACAACAACAACAACCATTGAGTAACACGCCCTGTGTTGCAAGTTTTATTAATAAGATAAAGCAAAGGTTGATGGTCCGTATAAAATGCAAAATGAGAGGCCATCAGATAATGCCTAAACTTCTTAACCGCATAAATCATTGCCAATGCTTCCCGGTCTATGGTAGAATAGTTCATCTCTGAGTCATTGAGTTGTCGGCTGGCAAATCGAATTGGAAAATTATTTTTTCATTCTTTTGGTTGGGTTAAGTCAACTCCAATTGCATACTTTGATGCATCAATATGCACATGAAACTCTATGGACCAATTGGGCGGTCATAATATTGGCACTGAGACCAATGCATCTTTAAGCTTCTAGAAAGCCTGTAGGGCTTCCTCTGTCCAATGTGGTTCCGTTGTGAGCTCGTATGAAGATCCGATAGTAGTCAGCATGACCCATGAAAACATAGACACTATGAATCGTCCCTGGGGGTGGCAGATCAACAATGACCCTTACCTTTTAATAAATCAGTGGCGATTCTGTGTCTTGATACTATGTGGCCCAATATCAGGCCATGTGTCACCCAAAATTGACATTTTTTTGGATTCAAAGAGATCTGTATTCACATAATTGCTTCAACACTTTTTTCAAATTGGATTGGTGTTTAGAGTTCTCGGTCCATGCACGCATAGATCATCCAAGAACTTCTGCAGGTGCTCTTTGAATGTCGTTTGCATAACTTGTTGAAAAGTACTTGGGACATTGCAAAGTCCAAATGGCATTATTTTATAGGCATAGGTTCCCCATTCGGTGGTGAACACTGTCTTATGTTGATCATCCGACGCTATTTTGACTTGATTGTAGCCACTGAAGCCATCTAGAAAACTGTAGGCTTCTACTCCTGCCACTCAATCCAAAACACTTTTCGTGAAAGGTAAGGAAAAATGATCTTTCTTCGTCACCGCATTTAGTGCCTTCAGGTTCACACAGATCTGTATCTTGTTGTTCTTCTTGGGTACTGAAATTTCACAATTCTAGCTTGACCATTTTTGGTCACATGTAATTGGTAAGAAGGCCATGTAAATAGATGCCACATGTGCCAAATCACATAGGATGCTTTCCAAATACTTCATTCCTCATATTACATTGTGATAGCATCTTTGAAATGAGGCCAAAATCTGTTTAGATAGGCTAGAGAAATTCTAGATCTAAAAATAACATGTTTTATATTGTTTTTGGATCTTGAGCTCTTGACCCCAAATTAGGGTGGATCCAATGACCTATTAGGTTTAATGTTAGGGTTAGGGTATGATAAGCTCAGATGTGCCCTAATATGCTCAGATTCAAGCCTGGAATGTATAAATGTATGATGAGATCTCCATCCAAATATGAAAAAAAATCGAGTTTTTCCACAAGTTCTATCAACATTGTCTTTGGGTGGCGAGTTATAGCTATTGGATGTGAGTGATTTTATGCATTAAATACATGATTCGGAAGGTACTAAAGTTGATTACAGGTTTGAGAAGCTTGTTGCACTTTAATTTTATGTATTTGATGAAATCTATGTGGCCATTGTGGAGTTAAATGCCAAATTAGCTAGTTTTGGTAACTAGTCTTGATTCTAGCTTATAATTTGGGTCTAGATCTTTGATTTGTGCATCCTCCATAACTTTTAGAATTGATTGGGATTCATTTTGCTGTATAATTTTGTCATGGTATCAGAGCCTAATTAAAAGTGAGCTTTAGATTTGTTTTTCTCAAGCTTAGATCCTAGATTTGAGTAGTATTGGCTTTGTCCTCGCTACTAGTTGCTAATCTAGTGATTGTACCTCCAAATTTGGTTTCATTTGAGTGAGAATAGATCAAACGGAACTTGTTTTTTTTACTAACCTTGTCCAAAGCTATGCCATCACGGTAAACTTGCCTACACTTGAAGACCTTCAAAGTGTGTTGATGGCCGAGGAGAGTAGGAAGGCTCATATCAAATCAAGGATGAAGAGGCTCTCCATCAATGATGGTGATGACAAAGCCTTATTTTCCAAGAGCAAAGGCAAAGCAAAGAGCACGGGAGGAGCATTCAAAAAGGAGCAAGCAAAGGATGGAGATCAAGGAGGATCTACATCATCATCATCACAAGTAAAGCCCAAGAAGGACAAATCTAAGATCAAGTGCTACTATTGTAGCAAGATGGGGCACTATGCCTCGGAATGCTTCAAGAGAAAGCAAGCTCAAGGTCAAGCCAACATGGGACAAGAAGAGAAAGAGATTTCTCATGAGGACTCACTCATGATGTCAACTTTTTCATCATCAAATGTCAAAGATGAAGATCCTTGGTGGATAGATAGTGGGGCTAGCTCCCACATGTCAGGTTGAAGGGAGTATTTTCTCAACTCACACTTTATGTAGGACCTATAAAGTCCATTTTTACAGCAAATGATGATGAATGTAAAGTTGAAGGTGTGGGATCCATTCCCTTATGCTTAGGATCTTCCAAGAAGACTAAGATAGATGGTGTTCTCTTCATTCCTAGCATCACTAAGAATTTGCTTAATGCTGGTCAACTTTTAGATTATGGATTCATTGTGGAGTTCTGTACTAATGTATGCAACATCAAAAAAAGTGGGATGATCATAGCAAGGGAAACAAGGTTCGGGAGGTTATTTAAGCTTGATGCTTTTGTAGATCCTAACCAATTTGTGATGGTAGCCGAGGAGAGCAACATGACCACATTCAATTTGTGGCACAAGAGGCTTGGTCACATCAACACCAAGTGCATGGAAGCCATGTGCAAGGAGGAGCTTGCTCTCGACATTCCAAGATCTTTGACAAAGGAGGAAAGGGTATGTGAAGCTTGTGCCTTGGCTAAGGCACACAAGTTACCTTCTCCAAGCTCAATCACAAAGACAAGTCATCCTCTCGAGTTGATCCACTCGGATGTGAATTTTGCTAGCACAAAGAGCAATGGTGGAGCTACAATGTTTGTCACCTTTATAGATGACTACTCAAGACATGGATGGGTATATCTACTTTCCTATAAAGCACATGTTTGTCACCTTTATAGATGATTACTCAAGATATGGATGTGTATATCTACTTTCCTCTGAAGCACATGTTTTTGAGAGTTTTTTCAAGTTCAATACTTTTGTTGAAAAGCATCATGATCACAAGATCAATTTTTTTAGAAGTGATAATGGAGGAGAAAATATCTCAAATGAATTTAAAGACTTTTGTGATCAAGAAGGGATCAAGAAGGAGTTATCTTGCCCTTACACCCCTCAACAAAATGGGGTGGCTGAGAAGAGAAATAGGACACTATGTGAATGTTCTAAAGCTCTAAGGTTAGATGCATGCCTACCTAAGAATTTTTGGGGAGAAGCTCTCATGGTGCTAACTTCTTATGTAATAGAGTTCCATGTAGCTCTATAAATGGTAAAACATCTTATGAGTTGTTGTATGGAGAAAAGCCTAATCTCAAAAACTTGAAGGTGTTTGAATGCATTTGCTATGTACATGTCCCTTTGGACACAAGAACCAAGGAGGATCCATCATCCATGATGGGGATCATAATAGGCTATGGAAATGCAAGCAAAGGCTACAAAATTTTCATTCCCTTTTCTCAAAAGATTGTCATATCTAGAGATATCATTTTTGATGAGACTAGAATGCATAAGCTTGAAGATGATTCACCTAAAGACTCTATTGGAAGAGAGGTGGCCGAGCTCAAGGAGGAGCTTGATCATGAGGAGGAGCTAGAGCCAAGAACTCCAAGCACACCAAGAAGATCCACAAGGTCAAGGATGGAGCTATCAAGGCTCACATACAAGGACAAGGGTAAGCAAGCCGAGGGAAGTACTTCTTCTTATCTTTTCATCACATCTTTTGAAGAGCCTTCATATGCATTTTTTCTTGTATTCTCAAAAGTATGCTCAAGGCTGGATTGTAGAATTATGTTGGTTTTTCTTTGAAATAGATCTCTACAGGAGCTACTGATAGTCATGTTTCCTCAAACTGTTGTGTTGAGCTTTCTCTTGCCTAGAAACCCACTCATTATCTTACCTCTAGCTCAGTGAAAACAACTTATTACTCTTTTTTGGTGTTAAACCAAATGCTACTTCTGTTGAACCCATATGTAGAGGTCTGTTTTAGAAGCCCATGACATGAGAACACTATATCATCCAGGGTTGTGTAGGAGTGCTAGGAAGTCTTTGGTATGAATGCTTTGTAATGCCATTGTGAGATGGAAATGTGTTGAGAATCACCTTTGAGATGCACCATACTGTTTGAGGCCATAGGGTTGATTCAAAAGGGTGTTTGTGTGTATGTATTGCATTTGGTAGGCATGACTGATATTCAACATGTGGAGATCCTTTGTTAAATCCTATGTAGAAGTGAAAAGCAAGTATTCATTACCAAAACCTAGACAGTTGAGCAATACCCATCAACAAATGGTGGCTAAATATGACGTTTTATTAAATATCCATGAGAAAATGTCATGGTCTTCTTTCACCACCTATAAGAGAAAACAAAAATTATAATTTCAGACTCATTTAACTTGAGAACAACTATCAACTTGTTATTGACATTCTCATTTGTAATACCATAAAAATTTATGATAAATGTTAGTAGCTGATTAATATCAATAAATTAATTGTTGGAATTGTTATATGCTAGACATTCTCCTTTTGAGCAATACACTTCATTGATATGAGATGGATTACCAACTATTGTCTGCATACCTTGGTTTAACATGTCTCATTAAAAAAAAAAGATGAAATGGTCGTGGGATTGGATACTTTTTAATACTTAATTGTGCAAATGCCTCCTGTATCATCTTAAACATTGTTGCATATGCTTCTCTACTAATGCTAGAAAAATCGCATGCCCCCTGAACTAATGTATTTTTCCAACTTCATTCATAATGCTATCAGTAACTGAAGCCTTTATCTTTTTCATTTTGTTATTGTTTAACATTGATTTCATAGATTTAGAAGTCAAGATAGAACCTAGTTAGTTTCCAATGGAAATCTCATCTGCCAAATGGTCTTCAGCAACCAATGCTGATATGCATTGCAAACATAATGTTCATGAAAATGTTAATAGAAATTAGGACACACATAGTATTCACATCAGCATAATAAGCAAATCAACAGAAAGTTGAAAAGAATAAATAACAAAACTAGTGATTATGAATGAATCTCAAAGTTCAAACAATATTCAATACCAAATAAGCTATAACCTACTTGAATGCACAGATTCGCCTTTTTCTATAGCCTCCTCTGGATGATAGATCACATATATCCTTGGTTACCAGTCTTTTTCTCTTGTTGCTTCAGACTTTTCTGTTGAGCACATCCATATCTTTAACAAGAGACAAATATGAGATACGCATGGATTGGAATGCAGTTTTTATCTCATCATTACTAGCTGTAAAATGATGCAAAGAAGATTTCAACCTTTGGATCTCCTTCTTCCAAACAAGTTTTCAACTTTGTAGACTTTTCTTCGCACACCTTTGATATTTTCCTTGATTCCTCTTCCAAATAATGTATTCTTTGCATTGAACGTGCATTCCCATAGAGCATCAAATTCTCACAATAACCCAAAAGGCCATTTTTGCCATGACACATATAGATTATTAATTGACTTCACCGAATGAAAATTCGGATGTTGCAATAAACATGGATCAATAGGATACAATGTTCCTGATGACTATAAATCTACATGCTTTAGCTTTTCCTCCTTGTATCGGATCATATCAGAAGTTGACAATTTGGGTTGCTTTGAATTTCTTCTCCTGAGCGGAGCATATTCTGGTAACAGATCCACATGAAGATGATAAAGCTTTGTCATCAGTACAATATTATAGTAACAAACAACACAATGACAATAACAAAGCTGGAGATGGCGCTAACGACATTGGAGACAGAGATGGTGCTAAACCCTGGAGATAGAGATGGCATAGGCTTTGTTTCTGAAATGTCACTCCTAATTCAAATTTTTGAGTGTTCCCAACTACTGGGAGGGAATATTTCAGCATTTTGAAAAATTATACTTTAACTATGGTTAAACACTAGTGAAGTTTGATGTGACTAAACTAAGGTACATTCATTCACATGGAAAGTAGTGCAGGCAGATGCCTAAAGAAGTTAGAAAATGATATTTTAATTACTTTATAATTATTTTTCTCTCTCCTACATGGCATTTCTTATAGGGCCCTCTTTGGGCCCATATTTTCTCTAATGCATGGACATTGTTCTCTATTGGAGTCTCAAGGGTTTCTTGTTTATAGCTGGATTTTTTAGACACTTCTAAATTTGAGGAGTGTGAAGAATTGTCAAAATTTGGCAAATCTAGCTTGATCAGAAACCATGTAGTCTAATGTAAATTTTGTACATCGGTGGATTCCACACATGTAAGTGCTACGTGGAAATCTACTCCTAATGTAGGTTAGGTCGAATCAAGAGAGTTGGTCATGTCTATTTGGTGGTCATCCCTACATTATAGGACCCACACCTTGATTTGTGATGAGATTTTGACCAACTAGCTATCTACCAAGCATGACTTTAAGAAATAGACTTCGGTTTCATTTTAGGGAAAAAAGGCTGAGTTTACTTCCTTCTTACATGCTAGAAATTCACCTAAATTTACAAAGGAAGTCACTTTTGCTATGTATTCCATCTCTTTATAGTGAGAAGATAGATTATTTTTGGAGCTCATTGGCAATCTTGAGCTACTCAATATTGTACATTGAGCTTTTGTGATCCAAACGCAACCAAATCAATTTGTAATTGTTTTTCAACTTGCAAGCCATACTATAGCTTGTAATACACATGTGTCAAGTCTGATTTAGTGATTGATCAATGTTATTGATTGTTCTTGCTTGTTGATTGTTAGATGACCAATCTAGATCAACTTTTTTGATCAGTTGTAAAGCAATCCACTCTTGTGGGTCTTTTGTAGATCCATTTATGGTCCTAAAGTATAGTACTTTCACATATGCTACGTACAAATTCTTTCTTATCTAAGAAAAAACTTCATCTTGTTAGCTTTAAGAATATTTTTGTTGGCTACTCTCCATGTCATAAATCCTACAAAGTTTATGAAATAGCTTCAGATATAGTCTTCTTAGAAGACAAATTCTATGACTTTGAGCAAAAATACAATGCAAGAGTTTATTTCAATAACTCCAATTACTATTGACAAGTCTCAACCTTCAAATACCACTCCACTCAGAGCAAAAAATATTTTTTGTCATCTAGCAAAAGTAGCCACCTATACAACAATAGACTCTAATTCAATATGACCTTGAACAATTCATTCCACATGCATTCATAATTCATGATGAATCTGCCACAATTGCAAATGCCTTGTCAAATCCAAATGCAGATAACTGGCACAAAGCTATGAAGACTGAGTATAATCGTTGGTGAAATACAAGACCTGGAATCTTGTTGTTCCTCTTAAAAATGCAAAGATTATTGACACCAAGTGGATATTTAAGCTTAAGCTTAAAGTAGATGAATCAATATCCAAATGAAAACTCAACTATTGGTAAAAGGCTATGAACAAACTCATGGAATAGATTATAATAAGACTTTCAGTCTAGTGGTAAAGCATGAATCTATTCAAACTCTAGTGGCTATAACAATTACAAACTTATTTGGAAATTTACCAAATGGATGTCCAAATAGCATTCCTTAATGGTTACATACAAGAAGATATCTACATCTATCAAGAAGAATGGCTATGTCCTTCAAGGAAGAGAACACAAAGTCTAAAAGTTTCAAAAGCCTCCATATGATCTAAAAAAGGCTCCAATAGCCTGGTTTGATCAAATATATTCATTGTTATTGCAACATCAATTTAAATTTTATTTTATCGATGCTAATGTGTACATAATGCACATAAGCTCAAGCTATCTTATAATAGCACTTTATGTTGATCATTCTTTAATCATTAGTATTACAAATCAGTTGTTATTGTCAAAATAATTTGAAATGAGTACTTTTGAGCCAGTGCATTACCTACCTGACAATAAAATCACAAGAGACAAAACTACAAGAAGGATCATTACAAGCCAACACTAGGTATTTAATCAATGTTTACAGATATGACATGGAAGATTGCAAAGCCATAGGCATAGCTATAATTTCAGACTTTAAGTTGTCAAAAGATATGTGTCTTAAATCTGAAGAAGAGCAAAAAGAAATGTGCAAGTACCCCTATCAATCAATATGATATGCAGACATCTTGGCCTTGCTTTTGTAGTCAGCGTAATATCCCAATATATGTCAAATCCAATTGCCTACCAGACTAGCTTTGAAAAGCGTATCAAGGTGCATTCAAGCCACAAAGCACTAGCCTTGTGTTATGTGGAAAGTTCAGTGGATACAGTAATTCTAGAAGCTTACTCAAACTCGGATTGGGCTAGAGACGTGGATAGTAGAAAATTTACTTTTGGCTATTTGCGATTTCTAGCACAAGGACCCACTTCATGGAATAGTCAAAAGTAGAAATACATTCTTCTGTCCTTCATGTACACTTCAAGTAGCTTCATTATACAGATTTACTTACTGTATCGGTGTGTAATTTTATATTCTATATCTATTACGATTGTGTACTAAATGCTCATTTTTACTTTTCTTCTAAATCTAATATGTTCATTCTCCATTGATTAGTGTTGAATATCAGATTGAAGAATACATGTTGGAGGGTTTGCGGATCCCAAGGCAACCCTAACCCTAGTTGATAAGTGAGAGGGAATTGGCACCTTGCGTGTGTAAGTCCAACCCGATGATCACATAGTTATTTGATTAATTAGAAGTTAATAAAGGACTTTAGGCCTTTTTGCGGGATTTTTAATGTCGCAGGGCCTAAATGTCAAGTTAGTGAATAAAGTTGGGTTTCCCTCCAATTTTGATGGTTCCCACACTTTTTTAAATTTGAATAAAAAGAGAGACAAGACTGGACCGATAGGATTCAGAGGCCAGGGTCCTCCTCTCTACTATAAAAAGGGACCAACTCGAGTTGCTCCTGATGTTCATTTCCTCATTTCAATAAAGCAGATTGGTTCTCTTTAGAAATGGATTGATGAATGTCCTTGATCTTCCTCTCTTTTCCTCCATTTCTCATGCTTTCTTTGGATTTTGCTAATTGTTTGATCTGATCATTATTAGGATTGTTATTTCTTATATTTTTTGTGAGAGAGAAAGGCAGAGAGAGAAGAGTAAGTTTCTATCATTGTTGTGGATTTAGAGTTAATGGAAGTAGGGTTAATGGATGTAGTGTTAATGTTTAGTGTTAATGGATGTAGTGTTAGATCCTCCATTCATGTTGAAATTAGAACTATATTATTGCTCTCATGGGAACGAACCTCTGCATGACAACTAACTCTGTCTCTTTAATGCTAGATCGACTAGATCCTGGATTCAGGTTAGACAAGGAAAGATACCCACTACAATTTTGGCGTCGTTGCCGAGGAGCTACTCCAATTTTTTAGTTTGCAGCATGTTTGGTTGATGGCTAGCTTGCATTAGGCATCTTGTCCTGGCATGAATAGTGTTAAATCTGCATTTTAGGGTTAGTTTGGAATTGATTTTGCTTGATTTGAGTGGATTTGCTTGTTTGAAATCTAATCTGATTATTAAACAAAGAAAGCTATTCAGATCACCAATCTTAAGATCTATTTGGATCTGAGATATCAAAGAAAATAACAAAAATTGGTCCAATCTGTCAAATTTGGTCAAAAAGAGACAAAAAGTGTCATCATAGCTCAGAACTCTTTACCCTCTTTTAGAAAACCTTTGCCAAGTTGCAGACACCTCTGGTTTTGTTTACAGAACCTTCAGTTTGAAGGGCAAAGATTGATTCCCAACAGATTTTCAGAAACATCAGAAAAACCACCAAAAAATATCAAAACTCTAAAAAATACAGAAAAAGAACCTTCGCCAAATTCACTGTGCTTAGATGTGATTCAGATCCATCTATTGCCAGGTCGACGAAGAATAATACCAAAAATAGAAAAGGTTTCAGAGGATCAGTTGTCATATTGTCATTTTTTCTCAAAAAAAGTGCAAAATTACCAGTATTATTCTTGATCCCTCGAACCTTCGTCGAGTTTTCAAAACATTCTATTTATAGAAAAATACTATTTCTGAGATCGACAAAGATTCTTCTTGATCAGATCACAAAAAATCTTGATTTTTACCCTCGCTAGATTATAAAAACTGTATTTTCTTGTGTTAGAAATCTTCATCTGATTTTCCATAGTTTTATCTGTGTCAGATCTTCCATCTGACAAGTCGGTGACGGTTATTTCCCAAGAAATTGCCAGAAAAGTGTTCAGAATTTTTTTTTTCCAAAATAGCACTGTTGAACCTTCGCCAAGCCAACCTTCGCCTAGAGAACCTTTGCTTGTCCTATTTTTAGTTTCTGATTTTCCAAATCAAGTCTTTGGCAAAATTTGAATTAAATCTTTGATATTCTGAATTGAATTCTGAGAGATTTATCATTTTTGAGAAGTATCGATTGATCGAATTTCGGAAAGTTTTTTCATCATATAGAATCAGATTTTTGAAAATTGGAATAGAGCTAGCAGATCTAATTTGAGATAGTTTTTTTGAAAAATCCTATATCCAATCTCATTATCGATTTGATCTAGAAATATGGCTGCCCCTGAAGCTACTCCTGGAGGTGCTCCACAGGAGGTCAATCCAATTATTGTTAGAAGAGCACCCCGATTGGATCTACCCAAATATAATGGATTAACAGATCCATTTAGATTTCTTCAGATCTATGCTGAATCCTATGAGGTCTATGGTGAGATTTGTCCTCAAGATAAACTTAAGCTGTTTCCTATGGCCTTAACAGACGTATCACAAGATTGGTACTATAACCAAGATGAAACTGAACGTACAGATTGGGAGGTTCTTAAACGAGCCCTTATCACACGGTTCAAACCGCGGAAGTTTATGGAAGACCCTTTCCTACTTTTAAGTAAAATTAAAATGAGAAAGAGGGAAATGGTTCGACATTACATAAAAAAGGGTGAAACGTCTTAGATATGAATGTGAACTTGAGCTGATTAATAAAAATATCATGATTATGTGGTTTTTGTCAGGTCTACCTAAACGGATCAAACGTGAGCTAAAACACCATAATGAGTACGCACTTTTGTAAAATGCTATGGACGATGCAATTTGGGAGGAGGATGAAAATTCAGATGATGAGCCGAATGTCAGTATGTTGTCTTATACAGCAGGGCAACCTACTACGACATCCACCACTATTGCATCAACGAATGCCAATGCTACTGCAGAAATGATGCTCAATGAGTTCGAGAAACTTGGGAAGACCCAACAGAAATAGATGGAAAAGTTGCAGTTGCAATTTGATGAGAAGATCAAAGCATTGGAAAATTTCCACGGAGAAGCAAACAAGGAACCTGAGAAGTTTGCAAAGACTTTTCCTACCAGGGAAAATATCTGGTGTTCTATTTGTACAGGAAATCACACAATGAACGAGTGTCCTCAATTGAAAAAACAAATGGAAATTGGTGTTTGCCATCTGTGTAATTCACCTGACCATGACTTTTTGCAACTTCAACCCTCGGATAATTCAGCAACGGTATGCCCATATGGGATATCGAGAACCACAATATGGAGAAAATCCAACAGCAAGACTGCGACAATCTATTCTTGGATACCCGGAACGTTTGCTTTGCCTGCCCCACCAAAACACTCTGCCAATTTGATGGAACCAGAATCTTACGGAAGTGTTGAGCAATGGAGCTATGGTAATGATCAGGAAGGTGGATCTTCAAAACAGTATGCCATTTATGCTGCCGCTCAACAACAAGCCTCGAGAAATTGGGCCAAAGCACCACTTGGATGCTTTGCATGTGGAGAAAATCACAGAGTTGCAGAATGCCCAAATGAAAGAAAATTTGTACCATTCTGTCGTGATTGTGGATATGGGCATTGCTATAAAGACTGTCCAGCAAGACCGAAGCCACCACCAACTACAACACCTATTAATTTGATAACAATCAAGCAAGGGTCCGTAGCTCAGAATAAACCAAGTGCACCCTTGATGGTGGTCACCAGAGCACAAAAGTTAACTCAAGAACAAGCAGTAGTGGATCCAGTACCTGTTGATTCTATACCATTGAATGATACACCAACAACATCGGGAGTCTATCCAAATCTTAATACTGGAAAAACAAAGATATCAGGATATGAGAAAGTGGATTAAACATCCGCAAGAAGAAGAGAAACTTGAAGCTACTAAAGTAATAGCTGAAGTTCGATCTTCACCATTGCAGCCTCCAAGAAATTTACGTATGAATATGAATGATAAATGACATCATCATGAAGAACCCTTCAAGATGACTGAACCGGAGGCACCGCATACAAAATTACTCATGAACATTTTGTCTAACAAGATCAGTATTTCATTGGGAGAGTTCCTAAAGATGGTGCCAAAAGCAAAAGAAGTCTTAGCGCAAAAGTTAGCTCAAAAAGAACCAAAAGTCCATCAGGAGCCGCTTTTTTGTGTTGGATTTGAAAAATTTAACGATGTACTCCATGTTGGAGCCGCTTGGAAAAGTGAACAAAAGAATATCACTTTGCCCCGATACAAAATAGACAATTTTCTAAAGAAGCAGCCGTGATAGATGGCTGTTCAGGAGTTCACCTGATTTCTACAAAGCTATGTACAAAATGGGGCTTGACAAAGATTAAGCCTGTTACTTTTGCTATTAAGCTAGCTGATCAAACGACAGTTCGTCCACGAGGAATGGTGGAAGATATACTTGTCAAGATTGCAGGAGTACAGTTCGTCATTATTTTTTGTCATGATGGACTTACCAGAAGCACCAAATGTCTACCGAGTTCTATTAGAACGTCCATGGTTACGAGTTGCGCAAGTAATTCATAACTAGGGTACTGAAAAAATCACTTTTGAAAATCGTGAACGTGCAGTTAAAGTTGATTCTACGACTTGAACTATCAAACTAGTGGTTCAAAAAGTGGATGACAATTCATCAACAATGGATCACACTTGTGATCGACTAGAAAAAAATTTGGGAGTTCACTACGATTCTCAAACGGATATTGTCAATTGGAACGAAGCTCTTGCAACAATTGACTGTACAGCAGGATATATGTGTCAACAAGATATTCAATCATAGATGAGCGATATTTCCTTATTAGATTGAACTTTGGATACGCCAATCACGTTTTCACTAAATGTGCTGAATGTAGCCTGGATATCAACAAAACCTATACCAGATCCAATTGAGGATGATCTCATACCAGTGAGCCATGTCTTAACTTATGATGGCAATGCAAAACTTATGGATGGACAGATTCTACATCATATGGATATGACCAGATTTGGAGTGCGTAATGTTCTTGATGAACCAACAATCAAATCGCCCAAAGCAGTTATATTGAAGGGAGACAGGATCACAGGTTTGATGACGAAGAAACAAGCTAAGCAACATTATAATACGGTCCTGAAATGGAAAAATCCCCCTCAAAAGATCGATTCAAAGGAAGTGCCACCTCTATTGGATAAAGGGAAAGGAAAAGTCAAGAATGATCCTTCAAGTCAAATTTCCAGCAGGACATTATTGTCTAGGAAGTCTTCACTTGTGAAGAAAGATTTATCATCCCGAAAGTCATCACCTCCACGATCAATTCCTACTAAGAAGGCTAAACGAAGATCCAAGACAAGTCCTTTCGAAAAAGAACAAGCAAATGTAGTCCAGCATGATATGCCAGAGCATTTTAGACGTTATACACTGGATGATGTGGTTATCATATTACCTAAAGCACATTGTGAACCTGAAGAACAATGCAGGAATCTAAAGAGGTTTACGATGGCCCAGCTAGGACGCAGCCAATGAATCTTGCCAAACTAGGAGAACCAGAAAAGATTGTACAAGTGAGATCACAACTTGCTCCTAAACGGTATCAAGCACTCCATTTGCTACTTATTAAGTATCAAGATTGCTTTGCATACACTTATCAAGATTTGAAGGGTATTCCAACATCAGTGATTGAACATACCATACCTTAAGTACCTGATGCAGTACCAAAGGTTACAAAGTTCTATTGCTGTAATCCTAATGTGGCAGATCTGATAAAGAAAAAACTTCAGAGATTGCTTGACGTCGATTTCATTTATGAGATCGAGCATACCGAATGGATTTCACCGATTGTCATTGTTCCAAAGAAAAATGGGAAATTGCGAATCTGTGTGAATCTCAAAGCATTGAATAAAGTGACACGGAAGGATAATTTTTCGTTACCTTTTACTGAAAGCATTTTGGATCGCCTTGCTGGAGCAGAAGCTTATAGTTTCCTGGATGAATTTAGTGGTTAAAAACCAGGTTAAGGTTGAACCTGCCGATCGCTACAAAACTGCTTTTGCACCAGAATGGGACACCTATGCTTACAAAGTAATGCCGTTTGGACTCTGTAATGCACCAAGTTCATTCCAAAGAGTAATGCAATTTGTCTTTAAAGATTATCTACAAAAATTCCTTGAAATTTACTTGGATGACTTGGGAGTTCATAGTACAAATACAAACCACCTGGATCGATTGGAGAAAGTATTTGAAAGATGTCGCAAATATCAGATTTCTCTAAATCCAGAAAAATGTCAGATATGGGTTTCTCACGGAGTTGTGCTTGGACATGTCATATCAAGACATGGTATTGTACCGATTATTCTAAGACCAAAGTTATTGTGAAATTGCCACCGCCAGTAACAATTTGAGGACTTTATGTGTTTATGGGTCATGCGAACTACTATCGAATTTTTATTATCTTCTTTGCGGATTTAGCACGACCTATATACAAACTAACTATTGTTCCTATTTGGACAGTAGAGGCGTTAGAAGCCTTTGAAAAGTTAAAAAAAGCATTATCTTCAGCACCAATCCTGCGTTCTCCAAATTGGACATTAGAGTTTCATGTTCATACGGATGCCTCAAAATACGCCATTGGATCAGTTTTGACATAGCTAGGTGACGATAAGAAGGATTATCCTATACGATTTGCAAGCAGACACATTACAGATTCAGAGAAGAATTATTCAACAATCGAACGTGAAGCACTAGCCATGATTTTTTCAGTTCGGAAATTTTGTCACTATCTCATGGAAATCCACTTTGTATTTTATACGGATCATCAACCTCTACTTTACTTGGTAAATAAGACGTGTAATACTGGACGTATTGCAAGATGGTTATTATTATTGATTGAATTTGACTTTTAAATTGTGGTAAAAAAGGGAAAGCAGCATTATCTAGCCGATCACGTTTCGCGAATTGAATCCGCACCAGTTAATACTGAAGTGGATGATGAACTGCCAGATGCTGCATTGTTCTATGTTGAAGCAGTACCTGAGTGGGCGACAAATATTGTTGAGTACCTGATGCTAGGACAACCGAATGACTCTTTGACAAAAGTACAGAAAAGACAATTGATTCATAAGGCTCAACCTTATCAATTAATTGCAGGGCAATTGTATCATCGTGGATCAGATAATATATTACAAAGATGTGTTTTATCGCATGAATTACCATATTTAATCATGTTATCACATGATGGCATGGGTGGAGGACACTTCTCTACAGATATTACTGTTCGCAAACTTTTACAGTCTGGATGTTGGTGGCCTACGCTATGCAAATTATGGGCATTCAGAACCGCTTACAAAAATAGTACAAATCAAACACCTTTTCAACTGGTTTATGGTCAAGATGTTGTTATGTCAATTGAATTTTTAATCCCATCTTTACGCATAGTAGCAACGGTAACGCTTAAATGATGATATGTCTTTACAAGTCCGTCATGAAGAGTTGCACAAATTATGTGAAACCCGATTGATGGCAATTCATGCCTTAGCAACAGAGAAAGCCCGCCTCAAGGCATGGCACGATCGTCGATTGCACAAGAAAGATTTGGAAGCATAAGACCTTGCATCGATTTACAAAACCAAGCTGATCAAGGGTAAGTTGAAGTTTACCGGGGAAGGCCCATATAAAGTGAAGGAAATCCTGAACTATAGCGCAATAATTCTTGAGCACTTGGATGGAAAACGATTTGATACTCCGGTAAATAAAACTGATTACGCAAGTTTTGGCAGCCTGCTCCGCCAGTTTAGCAAGCCTGATCTCAATATATTTTAATTTTATTTGTTTTTCAATTTTTTGTTTTCAGTATTTAATTTGCTGACTTTTTTGAAAAAAGATAGTCAAAAATTAAATAAATAAATAAATAAGGAAAGACTGATGAGCAAAAGTCAGGAAGTCATCAGCATAACGAAAAGGAAACACAATATTTTTATGGAAAATGTCTTAGAAAACCACGATTTTGGGCAGATTTGGCCAATAAAATATCAAAAACCTTCGTTGAGCTCACAGACTGTACATCCACCCTTAATCTATCTAAGTTGAGGTGGGTGAAAGTTCCTGACAAGAGAAAATTCAATTTTAGAGCTAGGTGAATGTTCAGTGATATACCATCTTGTGAACCTTCGTCGAGCATCATAACCTCATTATGAACTTTTGCCGACTTTCTAGATGATCTTAAAATGTCAAAATTAGGTTGTCCATAGGTACAGATTGTGAAAAAAATGCATTTACGAAGTGAAGGACCCTCCTGGGCGAAGGTTCATCCTTCGCCAGCCCTGGAAAACGTTCGCCTGATAGGTTCAGATCCCTAGAAACCTTCGCCGAGATTTTTATAGCCTATTTTTACAATACTGCACATGCCTGCAAATTCTTGCTCAAAACTGATAAGCCAAACTACTATTCAGTGTAATGGACCCACCAAATTCACCTATGAGTTGGATGAATTCGATTCATTCCTCACTTGTCCTAGCGAAGCTTTTTCGAATTTCTCTTGCGACCAAAGCATTCCAAATTTCTAGCATTGCCTTCAAATACACTTTCACGCGTTTATAATTCCTTTCTGATCATCATGTCTTCTACTGATACTTTCCAGTCTCCACGCTATACTATCCATCGTGATGTCCCATCTGCAACAGACATCATGATAAACACACATAACTCACTATATGGTATGTGTGTCTCATATTTTTTACTTTCATATTTATGTATTTGTAAAGATTTAAACTAATACAAATTTTCTATGAACAGTACATCTTCTATGCTCATGGACCTTGGTTTATGAAAACCTATGGATCATTAGCTATTTGGAATACACAAGGCATGGAAAAGAGTCATTACAGGGCAAAGGCTACGTATTTCAAAAATTCACGGCATGGCGGAGGAAAGGGTCTTAGCAATGCATTGGTTGAGATATTCCAATGGTTTTACAGAGGAGTTTTGGGCCGAGGACACTTTCAAAACACAAGAACTGAAGAGTTGTGTTCAATGATCTCCAATTCAAATTCAGTCAGAAAGACAGCATGGCAATCCTCTAATGCTAGAACAAGGCATCAAGAATGGAGGATGTCTAGAGTCCGAGTTGGAAAGAGATGGATGCCGAGGACACCAACATCCGATGTTTTGGAAAACAGCGCTAGAGAAACTATGGAAACTGATGAGATGGAATAGAAACAATTTATGCTGAATTGTAATTCGAATAGTCTCTTGGCATAGTGGCTTTAATGTAGCATTACTTCTTTGAGTCACATTTTGAGTCTACATAAAATGGCATAACTTCTGTTTGATATGTCAAAATGCAAGGAAAATTAGTGCATTGGAAAGCGCTCGTCAAGCTCTTTCCAATGATATGTTAGATGGAATGATTTGGAGCTACTACTGAAACTTTATAGCAAGTTAAAGATATGGGCACAAATTCATATGAGGTGGATGGAGACGCTTATGGTGCTCCAAGACCTTTATGAATTCTTGATTGAAGAAGAACATGAACCTCTTGGTGTACAAGAGTTAGTTAGATACAAGAAATGATTCTAACTAGCAAGTCATTGTGTAAAGATAAATGTAAGTAATGATCTTTTGAGAGAAGTGTCATCTTGTACTAGTGATAAAGACGCTTGGGATTTTTTGAAATCAATATATGAATCAAGTAACACTTCAAGAATTCTCATGATTAGAAATCAAATCTTACAAAGCATGCTACTCCACTATGTACATTGTGATTTTGTGATCCAATTGCAACCAAGTTTATTTCTACTTCACACGTGTGGGCTCGGATTTAAACTTATTGAAGTTTGGCCCTACGGTGTTGGTGAAAGATTGTAGCTCTTGGCTTTGGGGATTTCCATGATTCCAAATTTGTTGAAACTTTATGCTATTCTGATGGTCTAATTGCAGATCATACTACCACTAGTAACAAGTATTCTCGAAGCCTATGCAAACAGTTCAGATGAAGATTAAGCCTTTATTCAAAATCTAACCCTATTTTACCTCACTCGTTAAGTGAATTTCATCTTATATACGAGTCATGCTTGTACGTATCATGGGTATCTCAAAAGCAGAGCTTACATGCATGATCTCTTGTCCATTTTAAGGTTTCTTAGGCTATCTGAAAATTGTCAATAGACCATTAGGAATTTACCTTGCCGATTGTCATTGACAGTGCCTGTAATCATGAACGGCCTTATTTTTGACTCCATACCCAATGAGCTTGAGCTGTAATTGTGGTATAGACCAACTTCCATTAGCATTTCCTTAGATTGTCAGTTTATTTGGGGGTCGTTTTATAATCCTTCAAGTTAGCACACATCAAAGCTTCACCCCAAAATGACTTAGGAAGATTTCCATTCACCCTCATGGATTTAGCTCTTTCAAAAAGATTGACCTTCCTTTCTTCCACTCCATGTAGAACCTTTGAGTTTGAAAACTCCCTCTTGATGCCATGTGCCACACAAGCCTTTTTGAACTTTGTTGATAGGTCTTCATTTTTCATCTTTAAGCATTTGATCTTCATGTTGAATTTACTCTCCATAAATACTTCAGTTCAATGTACTTACTCCTAGAATGAAATCTAGGGTTGGCTGATAAAGCGATGGCACTTTGATTATCACAAAATAATATCGTTGGAGTATATTGATTTAGACCGATATCTGAGAGTAAGTTTCTCAACCAAATTGTTGTCTTTGTAGCTTGAGAGACTGCGATATACTCTGATTTAGTGAAAGATAGAGCTATCAAAGATTGCTTGCGACTGTTCCAAGAAATTGGACCATTGTTGAGGAAGAATGTAAATCCAGAAGTAGATATATGAGTGTCTACATCTCTTGCCCAACTTGCATCTATGTAACCATTAAGCAAATTGAGTTTGTCATTGTCAACTGTTCCATAACAAAAGCAAAAGTCCATAGTAGCTCAAAGATATCTCATGACTCTGACGGTTCCTAAACAAGATATGCTGCAAACTCATCGATATACCGGTTAGGTGGTCTGCTAGTCCTTGAAGATCTCTTAAGTAATACAGAAAGTTGATTATTTCCATCATATTGTAGTTGCTGATCTGCAACATCATCATCTTCTGATTCGTCGTTGATTTGTTGTTTGTCAAGAGTAGAGGAGCTTGGACCTTTAGTAGGAATATTCAAGTGAGAAATTGGAAAGCTCAAAGCGTTAGGAGAATCTGATAGGGCGGCTACATGGGGAATGCCCTTTCCTTTGAGGTCTTGAAACTGATCTTCGATGAAGATGACATCCTGACTAGTGAATATCTTCGATTCGATGGGATCGAACAACTTATAGGCTTGATCTGAAGTAGTGTAACTAATGAAAACACACTTGATACTCTGGAAGTCGAGCTTCTTCTTGAGATCACAAGGAATCTATGCAAAAGAAGTACATCAAAAAATTTACGAGTTTGATACAAAGCCTATGCCATTTCTATCTCCAGGGTCAAACAAGTGTTTAGTGCCATCTGCAACTTTGTTATTGTCATTGTGTTGGTTGTTACTATACTACTGTACTGATGACAGAGCTTTATCATCTTCATGCTGATCTGTCACCAGAATATGCTCCGCTCAGGAGAAGAAATTCAAAGCAACCCAAATTGTCAACTTCTGATATGATCCGATAGTACAGGGAGGAAAAGCTAAAGCATGTAGATTTATGGTCATCAGGAACATTGTATCCTATTGATCCATGTTTATTGCAACATCCGGATTTTCATTCAGTGAGTCAATTAATAATCTATATGTGTCATGGCAAAAATGGCCTTTTGGGATATTGCGAGAATTTGATGCTCTATGGGAATGCACCTTCAATGCAAAGAATACATTATTTGGAAGAGAAATCAAGGAAAATATCAAAGGAGTGAGAAGAAAAGTCTACAAAGTTGAAAATTTGTTTCGAAGAAGGAGATCCAAAGGTTGAAATCTTCTTTGCATCATTTTACAACTAGTAATGATGAGATAAAAACTGCATTCCAATCCATGTGTATCTCATATTTGTCTCTTGTTAAAGATATGGATGTGCTCAATAGAAAGGTCTGAAGCAACAAGAGGAAAAGACTGGTAACCAAGTATATATGTGATCTATCATCTAGAGAGGAGGTTATAGAAAAAGACAAATCTGTGCATTCAACTAAGCTATAGCTTATTTGGTATTGAATATTGTTTGATTCATAATCACTAGTTTTGTTATTTATTCATTTCAACTTTCTATTGATTTGCTTATTATGCTGATGTGAATACTATGAGTGTCCTAATTTCTATTAACATTTCCATGAACATTATGTTTGCAATGCATATTAGCATTGGTTGCTGAAGACCATTTGGCCGATGAGATTTCTATTAGCATTAGTAGAGAAGCATATGCAACAATGTTTAAGATGAGTACATGAGGCATTTGCATAGGTAAGTATTAAAAAGTTTCCAATCCCACGACCATTTCATCTTTAAAAAAAAAAGAGACATGTTAAACCAAGGTATGCAGACAATAGTTGGTAATCCATCTCATATCAATGAAGTGTATTGCTCGAAAGGAGAATGTCTAGAATATAACAATTCCAACAATTTATTTATTGATATTAATCAGCTACTAACATTTATCATAAATTTTTATGGTATTACAAATGAGAATGTCAATAACAAGTTGATAGTTGTTCTCAAGTTAAATGAGTATGAAATTATGATTTTTGTTTTCTCTTATAGGTGGTGAAAGAAGGCCATGACATTCTCTCATGGATATCTAATAAAACGTCATATCCTGCCACCATTTGTTGATGGGTATTGCTCAACTGTCTGGCTTTTGGTAATGAATACTTGCTTTTCACTTCTACATAGGATTTAACAAAGGATCTCCAGATGCTGAATATCAATCATGCCTACCAAATGCAACACATACACACAAACACCCTTTTGAATCAACCCTACGGCCTCAAACAGTATGGTGCAGCTCAAAGGTGATTCTCAACACATTTCCATTTCACAATGGCATTACAAAGCATTCATACCAAAGACTTCCCAGCACTCCTACACACAACCCTGGATGATACAGTGTTCTCAGGTCATGGGCTTCTAAAACAGACCTCTAACATATGGGTTCAACAGAAGCAACATTTGGTTTAACACCATAAAAGACTAATAAGTTGTTGTCACTGAGCCAGAGGTAAGATAATGAGTGGGTTTCTAGGCATGAAAAAGCTCAACACAACAGTTTGAAGAAATATGACCATCAATAGCTCCTGTAGAGATCTATATCAAAGAAAAACCAGCATAATTCTACAATCCAGCCTTGAGCATGCTTTTGAGAATACAAGAAAAAATCCATCACAACAATCTGATACGACATTCAAGGCAATATCATGAGATGTCACCCTTGATCCTAACAAGAAATCTCAGCACCATAACTATTGACAATAGATTGGACAGATGCAGTCACACACCCAGCTTGAGAACACATTTTGGTACAACAAAATTCCAACACAAGGGCATGCAATTGATAGTGAATGAAAGAGAGTGTCTAAACCTCAACAGAACCTAAACCTCAGAATTGCAGCCATGTTTCAGCAGAACGTCTTCCCATTTTATAAATTTGGAGCCCACCCCTCTTCTTTAGTTTGCCATTGTGCTCCTCTCTTCACTTTTCTCGGCTTTGCACAATTCACTTCTAAGGTATTGAATGTCGATTGAACCTTTTAGAATGTGCCCAAAAAAGAATCCCTCATGCCTATTTGTTTTTTGGCATATGGATTCTTTAAATGTTTGAATCACCTAATCTACAATTAAGGGGTCTTCCACCTTGCTTTTGCATTCAAGTTGATTTGGCCTTTTTGCCATGTGGCTAATAGAGTTTGTCTCATAACTAGTGTCGTGTGATTTTTACCCTCTTAAGTCTCTTAATGAAGTCTCAACTTTGATGTTGGCCTCCCTTTGGCATTTAAGACTAATTTGTCTTTTCCCATGTGGCTATTAGGAGGTCTCATGGCTAGTTTTCCTAGCCTTTGGTCCATTGTCCATGTGGTCATGAAGTCATGCTCTCTTTTTCTCTTTTCTTTGACATTGGTTCTCTTTTTTGATGTTGCACTTTGTGGATCCCCTTAACCTTAGCCATTTGATTTTTGACTTGCAATTCTGCAACTTTGGTGATTGAGCTCCCCTCTTCCCACTGAGCAACAATATAAAAACACAGTATTTCGGCTTTTATATTAGTATTAAAAATCATAATACATTGCAAGAGCTTGGCATAGTAGCCAAAACTATACTTATAGGCCAAGTTTTTTTAAATGTCGTCGAAAATTTTAAAGGCGAATTCTAAGGCCATAATTTCCTCTAGCCAGATTACGGGCGGGGCCATTTTTACATTGAAATTTTGTGGTTTTTCCATGCCGATTTACATATCATAGCAAAATTAGTTCCTAAATTAGCACGATTTTTGGTGTCAAAATTCAGCTAACAGAGCAGTACAATATCGCTTTGCCAATCAAGCATAAGAGATACGAGTACAAAGTTGTGATAGTAGATGGAGGATCAGAGCATCAATTTGATCTCCAGTATTTTGTATCAGAATTGAGATTTGCAAGGGTTGAAGCCAGCGAGATTTTCCATCAAGTTAGCAGATCAGTCCTGTGTAAAACCAAACGGTGTGGTTGAAGACATTTCAGTAGAGATAGTGGGAGTTCAGTTTGTAATCACCTTCGTGGTGATAGAAATTCCAAAATCCCCTTTTGCTTATCGCATTTTACTTGGAAGATCTTGGTTAAGAGTAGCGCAAGTTATTCACAACTGGGGGACAAAAAAAATCACCTTTGAAAATGGAGAGTAGGCTGTAAAGGTGGATCCAACCACATTAGTGGTGAAATCGATTACACCCAAAGTTGATGACGGATCATCCACCATTGATCACACAATTGATTGCCTAAGGCAAGACAAGGGGGATTATTATGACTCTGAGTCAAATATTGTGCGATGGACGGGGACACATTAGCAACAGTTGATTGCATGGTAGGGCAAGCATGTCAACCAGATTCAGATTCAAAACCCAGCACCTTATCACCAAAGGGTTACACTCTAGACATGCCGATATCCTTTGGAGTGAACATGATTAATGTGGCATGACTAGCAGCTAAGTCGATACCAGAGCAAGTAGAAGATGACCTAGTTCCCTAACAACATGCCTTTTCATATGATGAAGAAGTTGAGCTAATAGATGAACAGGTTTTGCAACACATGGATCTTGATCGGTACGGAATGCGAAAAAAACCAGCTCAGTCACCGCAAAAAGCACCAATGGCAAAGGTTTTCCAGAGTAGAACCACCCAAGGTACCATCAACAAAAATCATTAGTTGAAGCAATGCCACAGCCACAGGTGATCCGTTGGAGTGATCTACCCAAATAAGCAATAACTACGATAGACATCGATATTCGTAATCATGAAGTAAATATCCGTCCAGTTCCAAAGAAAGATAACAAAGAGGTATTCAACTCTGTTGATAAAAAAAGAAAAAAAAAGTATTAACTCCTTGAAGTCAATCGGAATGGAACCAGATGCAGCATCATAATCCACTTAGATGATTGAAAATCCAAATATTACAAGTCACATTAACATCAACCTACTGAAGGAGGAGTCTTGTTGTATGTTAGCTCACGAGATGCCAGAAACCTTCAAGAACTATACCTTAGACAACATGGTAGTCATGATGCACAAACATAGAGAGAACTTCATCAAAGTCAGGAGTTGGAAGAACAAGTCTTCGACGAACTTGCGCGAATGCAACCGATGAATCTAGCTGAGTTTTAGCAAAATGCACATCTGAGTGGATCAACTCAAGAGGATAACTTGTCTTTGTGATTGAGCTTGGAAAAAGTAACTTGTGTGTCTTAGCCAAGGCACAAGCTTCGCATACCCTTTCCTCCTTTGTCAAAGATCTTGGAATGCCGAGAGCAAGCTCCTCCTTGCACATGGCTTCCATGCACTTGGTGTTGATGTGACCAAGCCTCTTGTGCCAGAAATCAAATGTGGTCATGTTGCTCTCCTCGGTTACCATCACAAATTGGTTAGGATCTACAAAAGCATCAAGCTTAAATAACCTCCCGAACCTTGTTCACCTTGCTATGATCATCCCACTTTTCTTCATGTTGCATACATTAGTAGAGAACTCCACAATGAATCTATGATCTAAAAGTTGACCAACACTAAGCAAATTCTTAGTGATGCTAGGAATGAAGAGAACACCATCTATCTTAGTCTTCTTGGAAGATCCTAAGCATAAGGGAATGGATCCCACACCTTCAACTTTACATTCATGATCATTTGTTGTAAAAGTGGACTTTACAGGTCCTACATAAAGTGTGAGTTGAGAAAAATACTCCCTTCTACCCGACATGTGGGAGCTAGCCCCACTATCTATCCACCAAGGATCTCATTAGCGGAAATATGGGCTCAAAATGGGCTCTTTAAGAAATTTTACTTTAGAGAGAGGTTATGTAGAGAGAGAATGCAAACCAGTAACTTCTGGTCGTCGTTTTCCGAGTTTTCGGCCTTGCCCAACGTTTAACTAGTATGGTTAACTTCAGACAATAGTTAGTTCAGCATGAGATATAATAACTTCTCTTCATACTCGTTCCAAAATTCGGGACTAGAGCTTTAAGACTGAAAATCTTGGTGTGCTCAATGCAAAACTGAAGCGAGAGAAGCAAATCTTTTGAAATCACTGTATGCTTATAGTGAAATATGAGGCGGGACGATTTTTCAATGTGACATAAACATTACAAAAGTAAGTAATGCTAGATCTATTCATATTGATTTACTGTAGGTAGATTGATTTACATGATTGTAGCTTTAACAATGGCAATGTTCCATGTGCATGTTGCTCTTCCGATGGAATGCACTCCAATTATTAAGAAAAATACAAAAGTTGTAGAGAATGCTGCAGAAACAGTTAAAGAATTGAGAATGAATAATCATATGAATATAGATTTGTATATGGATATATCAATTTATCCTAATGATCCAACTACCAGTTTGTGTCCAGATTTTAAGTCTGTAACTCATCTTCTCAGATATGTATGTGAAGGAAATAGCGGATTACTTGGATATTGTCAAAGGTTGTGTGATATTGGAATGCATAGCATATCTTGTCTGAATCAACAATTACAGTTTGCTAATCAACAATTGCTTCATTATGTGCAACACACTAGTGCTGAAAACAATGCACTCAAGAATGCTATGTTAGAGTTGAATGCTATTGTCACTACTCTTCGGGGATCAAACCAAGAAATGTTAGAATCCATGAAAAAATCACGATCCGAGAGTTTTAAATCTGTTGTTGATCTAAAAGTTATCAATAAGGCAATGATGAAGAGTAAAAGAAAGAGAGTATCGATGAAGAATATTGATGACTTATCTACACATAACGACAATAAAAAAAAAGAATCCGAGCATTCAAGTATGTTGTCATCTAAACTGTTTATTTGATTTGTATATGTCATTTAAGTTTGATTTGCACTTGATAACATGGATTATTTATTTATTAAACATGATTTGAGTTTCATATGTTTGTTGCAGATCATGTTTGGTGGCAAAGAACTATTTAACAGACCGTTCATGCATTGGATCATTTTTAAGTCATGTTTTACCAAGAAAGTCAGCAAAGGAAATGATAAAAAATGCTCGGCTTGAAAAAATGAAGAATGAAAAATGAAATTGTAGAGATTGTTTTGATTAAGGTTCAATCATACTTGGATGCGAATGTGATACAAGGTGCATGTGATGTATCTGGAATTAGTAGAAATACTTATTCTACTTTTTTTAGAATAGTTAAAAAAGCTTTTTTCCAACTGATGGTGAAAAAAATTAATCTTTCGCGTCCATACCGGTTAAGATTAACTAGAAATTTTTATAATGACAGAATGTTCAAAGTAGTTGGCCAACCACTTCATATAACTAAATTATACAAATCAGAATATGGTGAGCTCAATTACAACAATTGCAATAATATTTTCCTTGATATTGAAAATGTTCTAAAACACATTATTCGATTCTATAAAGTAGATGAACATAAAGTAAATGGAAAGATCATTATTGTAATAAAATTGGATGAATCTGAAATCATCAAGGGTCAGAAGTTGGAACGTGTGAGTGTCACTTTGATGAACAAAATTTCTGATACAGATGATCAAACATTTAGTGTTCAATCGAAAAATCACATATGGTGCTTGGCGGCATTCCAAGTATACATTTCAATTTTCATTTAGAATATCTATATTAACAATTCATACCTTGCCAGTTTTTATTGACATGTCATGCATTACTTGTTTCTCTACAGGTCTTGAAAGAGGACCATAAAATACTATCATGGATATTTTCAAGAACAAATTATGGCGAGATTATAAAGAGACATTAATTGGAGGGTGAGAAATTTACAATAAAAAACCATGGAAGTTTTCAAATTTAATGGCACCTTGCAAGGGATTTGAAAACATTAAAATGTATGTATAATGTCTCTCATGGGGCAACATCAAAGCATCCATGTCTTTATTGCATGAAGGATTGCTACAATATGAATTTGGGACGATCAACAAACATTGGCCTAACACGAGAAGCTGAAGATCCAAATATGAAAAGTGTTACGCCAATTTCATTAAAATATGTTCACATATGCACATTGCATGCTGAGGTTCATATTATTGGAAAACTAATTTACCTGCATATTCTACTAGCATGGAATCATAAACCGGAGTCAGTGGCTAAAGCAGCAATTAGGAGGTTGGAAATAATTCTGTCAAATGCAGGACTACATAAAGGGAATGTCACGATTGAAAAAAATGACAGACTCTCTAGGAAAAAAAGGAAATGTTCCTAATAAGCCATCAATTGGAGGTGCTAAAGCAAGAAGATTCTTATCCAATCACACATGCAAAGAATCAAGTGTCAGATATGAAATTTGGAGAGAAATTGTTCAAGCCACACGAACACTGGAAGGAAGTAATCGAGTGGAAAACGGACAAGTGTGGACCAATATAGACAAACTCATAAAAAAAACCTATCATCAGAAGATATGAGGACTTTGCAAAATCATTGCACCACATTTGTAAAATCTGTACATGATTGTTGGGGAAAAGGCAAGGTTACTCATTACATGGTGCTAATCTATATCATTATCTGGTAATTTTCTCATTCAGGCTTATATTTTTTTCTACTGAAGTAACTAATCAAAACTATTGTTTGCAGCACATCCTTCTTCATCATGCAACTTATTTTGCAAAAGAATATGAGAGCTTAAGTATTTGGTCATCACAAGGCATGGAAAAATCTCATTGGCAAGCAAGGGGAGCATTTCATAGAGCAACAAATCATGGAGGACACAATTCAAGAAATAAATATTTAGTTCAACTTTTTTAGTGGTTTTACAGAAGAGCACAATTTAGATATCAAGCTAAAATCTCGCCAACTATTACGATATTTCGAAAGGCATTCAAATTCATTACAAAAAAAAGATCTTTATAATATATCAAATATCTATTACAGAAAATTATTTAATTATCATCATCATCCTCTTCAAGATTCAGACGGATGGTATTGTCATGAAGGAATAATCTCCTTTCATATGGATCCAAAAACTCTAAATTTTTCCTCTTGCTCATATCAATGCAACCCAAATAAAGGGCCATTGCAGATGATCTTTTCGTAGTCTCATTGGGAGTATAACCCAATATCTTAATAGCCAAATCTCTCTTCACAAAAATTATTTCATATGTTCCTCTTGCGTACATATGGTCTCCTAAACAAACTGATAATGATTTGATGGCCATAATGACAGTATGTATATGGCCATAATGACAGATTGCGGTTCCATCAACGGAATCAACAACTTTGACAGATTCTACAACCCATGTGACAAATGAGATAGCACTATCTCTCTTGGAGAGTCTTATTTCCATTTGTGACTTAGGGTGGTGCAAATGACCTCACACTCATCGAATGCTTGGAAATGCATGGAATATATTATCATGGTATTTCAACAATCATGAAGAATACCCAATTCTCGAATGGGAGCAAAAAGGGAGGGGGGGGGGGGGGGGGGGGGGGGGGGGTGGGTTGCCATCCTAAGTCACCTTTGAGAATAGTCTCCTAATTCTGTTCACCATGGAGGCCCAACTCAAATGCTTTTATTGTGGGCCACTCTCATTGACTGATAAGCTTATTTCTTGATGTAGAGACCCTAATGGTTGGGAATACATGCAATATGTTATCTTGGTATTTCCATCATGATGAAGAATACCCAATGCTCAAATGAGGGTCATAAGTCAATGTTGAGGATAGTCTTTCTATTACTCTTGAGTCTTTACCACGAAGGGCCAACTCAAGTGAATTTATTGGGGGCCACCATCATTGATGATTGAGCTTACTTCTTAGCCGAATTGAGGGTGTAGATATATATTAATTTTCATGGTCTATTCTACATCACTTGATGAGGGTGGGGGATAGTGAGAAATACTTTCCTCCCTCGTTGACAGGGTGAGTGGATTGTTGCATGCTCATTGACAAGCTAACTTGCAAGTGGGCAATTCACAAGGTGAGTGGCATACTCAATAGCAAGCTAACTTGCTCATGGGCAAGTCACAAGCAATGGAAAAATTACAAGCAAGCCTAGTATAAATCATAGTCTAAGTTTCACCCTTTCTAAGACATATCCTTGTTGTATTATAATAGGAAGGAAACTTCAAAAGATTTGACGAGGTAAGCAATTCGAATTTGAAGGTAATGTTTGAGTTGCCCTTTCAATTTCATGTGCAACCTGGTCTATTAAATTGAAGGACATTTGTTAATCTATAACTTTCATGTAAAATTTAAGTTCAAGCTACTCTCAATTTAAAATTGTGATAAGGTTCCACCCTTTCTAAAGTTAATCTTGTTGTACTACAAGAGGGGGGAAAATGTTGATGTTGAATGAAGTTTGAATTTTTTAAGTTTGAAAGTAATGTTTAAGTTTTACTTTCAATTATTTTTTGCCTTTCTTTGCAAGCCTTAAGGCAATAAAGCCTTTGACATGGATGCAAAACAAATTCATATTCTAATTTTGAACAAGGATCTAGATTTGCAGCCAATAAAATTCTAAAGACAGATTCATGTCTCATTATTAAAAGTTAGTGATGGGGTCCTCAGAATTTCAAGTTTAGACCTTCCATTCATGGAAGATACAACCAACGAGGTTGGCTCAGTTGGTTAGCTTGACATTCAAAGTTCTTTGGTCTCAGGTTCGAGCCTCCCCTTGGAAACCAAGAAGCATTCATGGAAGATTTTAGGACAAAATCAAGTCTCAATATTACAAACTAAGCAATGGGGTCCCTAAATAAATGTCAACTCTCCGTAGTCACTTTGTGTATATTTAAGAATGAGGAATAATTGAGGACTCTTCGTGAGTTGGAGAGCAGGCTTGGAATTTGACATGCGTCCCTACCTTTTAGTCTGATGGGCTTCTTTTTTCTTTACCTTTCACTTGACATGTATATTCCAACGACACCTTTTAAACAAAATATGTAGGAATCTTTCAACCACATATATTCGTAATCTTGTTATACCTTTATAATAACTTTTTAAAATTTTAAACTAATATGACATTCGATTTTCTAAAGTTACATTTCAAATGGAAGGGTGAGCTTATTCCTCATAATGATTGAGGACTCTCCATGAGTTGGGGAGCAGGCTTGGAGTTTGACATGCATTCCTACTCAATCTGATGGGCTTCTTTTTTCTTTACCTTTCACCTGACATGTATAATTCAAGGGCACCTTTCTTTACATTTTTATGTTTGATATTCGAATGACAAGCTTTTAAAATTTTTGCCTTTCTTTAACAGCCGAACTAGCTTTTTTTTTTTCCTCGGAAAGTTAACCATGGATTAAATACTTTATACAAAGTAATAGGTAAAAGACCGGAAGACTTACAAATGGAAGAGTTTACCTAACATTTTAAAGAGGAGCAAGGGGGAGATGACATAATCACCATTCTTGAATTCCCTATTTCTATCTAGCCATGTTCCAAAGTGTTGTAACCCTAATACATTGCTATTAAACATTAGTAGTTGTATCCTCAAAGGTAATATCATTCTATAGAAGGTCATTGTGGCTGAATCTCCTAAATCTGACATGAAAGCGCACAATGAAAAGCTCAATCACTGATTTTCAAACTGGAGCATAGTGATGAAAAAGCAAATGTGTTATGCCCTCGTCTATTGATATAAAGAGCATATATGAGACACATTTCTCTGTAACTGGCATGAACTGAAAGTGAAAGCTGAAGAATCTCGAGGGAGAAGATTATATACCTGCTAGGTCTGATTTTATGGGTATTGCGAAATCTGGCCTTCCACAAATGAGGGGGGGTCAGATAGGTTCCACTTAGAGTTGAACCATGAGAAGGTGGAGTTGGGATCTTTGGTAGCAAGGTAGACTGAGGGGTAGAAAATTTTGCCTATCTTATCTAGGGCCTTGAAAATCCACTAGTTGTCGTAGTCAGTAGAGAGGGAGGTGGAGAGGGATGTGGAGAGACGGCCAAGTTCTCCATGAGTGAAGGCAAAGGAGAGTAATTTGGGTTCATGGGAGGAAAGGCCAGGTTCAGTAGAGAGAGAGGTGGAGAGAGGGCCAAGGTCTCCATGAGTGAAGGCAAAGGAGAGTAAGTTGGATTCATGGGAGGAAAGGCTAAGTTTAGTCCTAAGACGTGAAAGGCTAAGAGAGAGTAAATGTAATTCATAATGTGGTCCTAGGTGATAAAACCTTTACAGGTAGGACAAAGGCAGAGTCTTCTTTTAATTATTGCTAAAAGCTTGGAACTGATAGTGATGGCTTTGGAGAACCAAAGGGACTCAACATGGGAAATAATATTACCACCCGTCCAGAAAGTCAGCTCACACATGGAAAGGAGGGCTCTAGAAATGGACTAGAACAATGGAGGAAGGGAAGTGAAGAAGAGGAAAGAAGAGCGAGTGAACTCAAGGAAATAAGATTGAGGATTGGTAGGGTCTAGGGAAGAGCGGGAAGAGTGGTCCTCATCATGAGAGCCCAAGACTGAGGACAAGCAAACTTAGAGTGAATACGCCTATAAGAGAGAGAGAGAGAGAGAGAGAGAGAGAGAGAGAGAGAGAGAGAGAGAGAGAGAGAGAGAGAGAGAGAGAGAGAGAGAGAGAGAGAGAGAGAGAGAGAGAGAGAGAGAGAGAGAGAGAGAGAGAGAGAGAGAGAGAGAGAGAGAGAGATTAACGAAACATAGCTCCTCTTGCCAAAGCAAGATTAAATCTTTTGAAACCTTTATTCATAACCCAACAAGGAAAACATAGCTGATTGCATACAATACTTCAAAGAAAGAAAGCACCGTATAGCGAAACAACAATTGGTACCTGCCACCATCCCACCACACAAAACCGCACAAGTTAACACAATGAGGAAGACATGTGTCAACGCTGACTGTCAGTTGTTATCCATGTCCAAAATAAGTATAGCAGCTTAACAGCTTAAAAAATTTGATCATAAAATGTAGTCCAATCTTTCCTATGTAACACATAATCATTTGCAATAGGCTTTCCCATATTATTAGCGTATCAGGGCATTCCGCCATTCTAATCAGTCTTATGACACTAGTTCGTATCAATTTATAAAGTAAAAGCATATGTATTTGAAAAACAACTGCATTATATAAGCTGTGATTTGCAAAGGAGAGATAGCATGGAACGATACTCAGATATGGGGTAAATCTATGCCATACCAATGTCTGAACCCATAATAGGCATAGTACCATTTTCAAAACTCTTGAGCATATCCATTCTCTTGTGAGGAAGCCATATTTTGTTTACGAACGATACTTCCTTCATAGATTGGTAATAGAAGTTTTTTGAGTCTAGTTTTTGAAACAACAGTAATAGCATAAAAAAACATTGCTAGTCGCACTATATTTGCATTATGAAACGAATTCTCTGCTTATGTTTTAGTAAAAGAGAGTGAAAAAAACCCATATATAAACTTCATGAAGATGGTCTTCAGAATGCATACCTATATAAGACTGTACTCCGAATCCAATAATGGAATCGAAATGCAACCTCGTAGGAGGGAAATTTGTGTAAAGCAAGAGACATATGGCATTTGCTTATCATTGCTTATCATTTATTATAAACCATACCTCATGTGGTGGTCGTAAAACCACACATAATATAGTAGCTTGTTGGCAGCCAGCTATGCACCCACTCTATCATTGAAAAGGCAGATATCTACATAAACTTTAGTGTGGTCATCGCTATCCTTTCAGCGATGAAGGAGCCTCATTTCTACATAAATAGAGGTTCAATCAATCATGTGTTATGAGAGTAAGGTAATCGCTGCTCCAACGAGTGTGTTTATGATCCCTAAAGCATGCCAATCAAGCCACATAATATGCATAAGCTTGCATGAAGCAGCAGTGCACTGTCAACGCACTATCAACGTGTAGTTCTAGCATAAATATGCCACATACTTCATGTGATAGGATGGAAACATCTGCAAGGCTCTGTGAAGAGAGTATTCCATCGCGATTTGCAGCCTAAACCTACCTCTGAAATAAATGATAAGCATGCAATGACATGACCAATCCTATGGACTTGACCCAACCTACATTAGGAGTGGATTGCCTTGTGGAATCGTGGCCTCACATGTGTGGAATCCATTTACGTACAAAATTTACATTATACTACATGGTTTTTGATCAAGCTAGATTTGCCAATTTTTGGCAGTTCTTCACACTCCTCCTCTAATTTAGCTTAATCTATCTACAAATCTCTTTGGTTGATGAATGAATACTTTAGAATTTTCTAAAAAATTTATCTACAAACAAGGAACTTTTGAGACTCCAATAGAGAACGATATCCATAAAGGATCTTTCACCACGTCTTAAAGGATCCCTTACAAGATTTTCCACAAATGTGTCTATTTACATGTAGCACACTTCAAAAACTATACATCCCTCATGCCAAGCCATGGATTCCAAGGCACTTTGTGCACTTGAAAATACATCAATTAAACTATTAAGTTCATACATAGACAACTTGCCTTGCTTGATCCATATGATTGAGCCTTGATGGCTCCATCTTGATGCTCATGGTTCTTCTTGGAGTCCTCGGGTATTGAGCTTTCTCCTCAACTTTCCTTGACTCCAAACCATCAATGAATTGAATAAGGTGTTGATCCAAAGGTGCTTCTTCAAGCTTACAAATTGTCCACTCTTGAAAGATCACATTTCCACCATTGACAACTTCTTTGATGGAAAACAAGTAGATTATACAATCTCTACTTGAAGAGCAAAACACTACCATTATTCTTATCATTGAAATAGGATAATCTTTGGTCCTTGCATTGGAATGATCATGCTCAAAGCATGTGGACCCAAAGATTTCCAATACAAATGATGTTTCATCTTTTATGACACAATAGTTATCCAATGAAATTGTTTTATCAGCAACAAATGGAGATTTGAAAGAATCCATTGTCATTGCCTTGTCATAAAAGTACTAAACATCATAGATCTTAGAGATAAGCAACAAGTCTCTCCATGTGTACTAATACTATCCCAAAAGTATTCAAAGATAGTAGACTCTCCAATGCAACCCATCCTTGCAAGATGCACACTTGAATGGACAATTTGCATGCTTTGATGACTCGGCCATTGTCATTGAGGACTCCCTTGGAACTCTCATGCTTTGAGGCTTATCCTCAAGATCTTCCTCCTTTTGATGCTCCTCCTCAAGGCAAGCAAGATCACACTTTGCCAAGATCTCCTCTTGAGTGATTTCCTCCTTTGCCAAGCTCATTCTTTCAAAAGCAACACTAGCTTCCAACTTAAACAATCTTCCATGTTTAAATCCCTTTGCAATACAAATATCATTCTTCAATATGAAACAAAAACCATGCTTAAAGTAGACATCCAAACCACTTTCTAAGAGTAGACCAACATTAAGCATATTCTTGGTGATTGATGGTACATAAAGGACATTTTCTAGATCCATGCATTTTGAGGAATCTAGACACAAAGAGATGGTGCCAACACCATTTATCCTACACTCTTCATTATTTGCAGTAAGGCAAACTTTTTAGCATCATTGAATGAGTGTAAGGTTGAGAAAAAGTCCTTTTCACAAGACATGTGGGAGCTAGCCCCACTGTCGATCCACCAATTGTCCACCAATTGTCTCTTGAATTGTTATTGCTTGTTGGTGAGGATGTAGATGCCATCAAGAATACATCTATTTCATCATCCTCTTCTTCCTTTGCAAGTTTCCCTTGTTTGTCCTCCTCCACTTGTGCTCTTAGTCTCTTGTAGGATTCAGATGCATAATGCCCCTTCTTTCCACAAAAAATGCATTTTTGCTTTGACTTGTTCTTTGATCTTGATGCATCATCCTCTTCATTGGCATTCTTGGGATGCTTCTTCTTTCCATTGGTCTTCTTTTTTCCCTTGAATGAGAAATTAGCTTTCTCATCACCATCCTGCAAAGCCAAGGAACTCATCCTAGATTTTGCATGGAGCATCCTATACTCTTCAGCCACTAATACCCTATGAAGTTTTTCTATAGTTAGCAAAGTGTCTTGGATGACAAACCTTTGGACCAAATTTGCAAAGTCATCTCCTAGACCATAAAGAACAATTTGTACAAGCTCTCCATTATGAATCTTCTCTCCAATGGAAGCCAACTACCTATTTAGAGACTTGATTTTGAGTACATAATCTTGTGCACTCTCCTCACTTCTTTTCATGCTTTGCAAAATCTGATTTCTAAGCATAAGAACCCTCGAAGTGTTACTAGATTCATAGATTGATTCTAAAGACTCCCAAGCCTCTTTACCGCTTTTACATGATGATACTTCTCTCAAAAGATCATTGCTCACATTCATTTTTACACAATGAAGTGCTACCCTAGATCTCTTTTTGTACTAATTCTTGTGCACCTAGAGGTTCATTTTCATCCTCAATCAGAAACTCATAAAGGTCTTGGAGCACCAAAAGTGACTCCATCCTAACCTTCCAAATAGCATAATTTGTAGAATTCAATCTCTCACTAGCTTCTAGAAGATATGCTCCAGCAAATCCCATCATACTAGTGACTTTTACAAACAAGAAATAGATTTGATTGACTTGAAACTCACAAAGGTATCACACTTGCAGTGTTTCACTCAAATTTGATTTCTAATCTAGCAAATGGATTTATAATCACAGTTCTTAAGATAAGCTGGAATGAAGATAAGATGAAGTAAAAACTACTTTCAAACAAATCTTGCCAAGAAATGGATTTGATTATCTCTAGAAACTCACTAAGGTCTCTCTCTTGTAGTGTTTCACTCAAATTAGATTTATAATCTAAAAAATGGACTTATAATCTCAGTTCTAGCACTCCCTCACAAAGTTGGAATGAAGATAATATGATGTGAAATCTACTTACAATCAAATCTTGTCAATTTTGGATATTTTTGGACAATAACATGGCTAAATATTCCTCACACTTTTTGATGTACTTTCAAGACATGTAAAAAAGTTTAGAAGACATGATTTCAGCCTAGATTAATTAGATTTCATGACCCTATGTCAAATCTAATCAATGGCACTCAATCTTGATAGCTTATCCTAAGATTTGCATCAAAAATTATATCAAATGCTCACAAAGTGAATTTCTTTGGATCAAATGAATATCATGCATTAAATGTAGGTTCAGAGGTGCCCACACATGTGGATAGTACATATTTGTACCCCTACCAAGTTTGGGACCAAATCTCCTCACCAAAATCAAGATTCTAACTTGCCCTCTCAGATATTAGTTTTTTAGCACCACAACTTGCTAAAAATGGATTTGCATTAGATCAATGGCTTATGCTCTTGTACTTGGCTCTAATACCATGTGAAAGTACTGTACTTTAGGACCATAAATGGATCTACAAAAGATCCACAAGAGTGATTCGATACTTGCTTAACAATCTATCAAAAACTAGTCATCAAAAATTTGATCTAGATTGGCAATTTGACAAACAACAAGCATTAACAAACAAAAGCATTGACCAACATTGAAATTTGAGCCCACATGTGTGTACTATAGGCTGTAGTACGGCCTTCAAGCTGAGAAAAAAGTAGAATTTGATTTGGTTTCATTTGGATCAGAAAAATTCAATGTACATAGTGAACTAGTTTGAGATTGCCAATGAGCTCCAAAAATATTCTATCTTCTCACTATGGCAGCTTGAAATACATAGCAAATTCGACTTCCTTTGTGAAGTTAGGTAGATTTCCAGCATGTAATAAGGAAGTTAACTCAGCCTTTTTTTTTTTTTCCTAAAATGAAACCCTAGTCTATTTCCTACAATCATGCTTGGTAGGTAGCTAGTTGGTCAATTTTCACCTTAAATCTAGGATTTAGGTCCTATAAACTAGGAATCACTACCAAAATGACATGACCAACCCTATGGACTTGACCTAGCCTACATTAGGAGTGGATTTCCATGTGGCATCTTGGCTTCACATGTGTGGAATCCACTTATGTACAAAATTTACATTATACTACATGGTTTTTGACCAAGCTAGATTTGCCAATTTTTGGCAATTCTTCACAGAATGTTAGCTATTATCCATGTACAAAATAAGCTTAGCAACTTAATAGCTTACATTATTTAATGAAATAATATAGTCCAATATTCCCTACCTAAAGTGATTAATAGTGATAGGCCACACCATATCCTTACCATATCAGGGCATTCTGCCATTCTGATCAGTCTCATGGTATTTGTCCATATCCATTTATGAATTAAAAGCATACATACTTGAAAACTAGCTGTGCTACATGGTTTGCAAATCACAAATAGGGGATAGCCTGGAATACTACTCAAGTATGCGGGAAAATCCATGCCAAACCGATACCTGAACATATCATGTAAAACGTACTAGTTTATTAAGATTGGTCATAGTTTGATAAATTGCCAAATACACAATTGAGGCCAATTTCATATTAGAGTCATAGTTTGACTTTTCAAAGTTATATTAGTCTAAAATCATTTGAATAAACACTTTTGGAAAGTGTAAAAAAGTTTAGACGCTGATTTTGAATAGATTCAAATTTGAATGTTGGGTACATTGAATCTAGTCCTAAAAATAGTAGGTTTTTCATATTGGAGGGAAACCATGTGGCAAGTTAGGTTTTGGACCTGTATAAAAGTATGTAACTTGTGGATAGAGAGGATATACTCTCTCTCTCTCTCTCTCTTATCTCATTCATGCTTATACATGGTTCTCTTGGGTTCTACTATCCATTGGTGCATGTGATATCTTGCAATTCTATGTGTAGAATGATCAATAATTGCTATTTTTAGATCGACACATGTGAAATATAGTAGATTGTTGTAAATGCATGGACAAAAATAGTAATTTATTTGTTGGTTCATGTTTGATCAAGATCTATTAGAATTTGCATCTCATTTTGTGTGTAGATGTTGATTTTTCTACATTGGCAAGATTGGCAATATGTTGTTCCTTTAACCCAAGATCATTTTACGGAATTAGATCTTTATGGATCTGAAATCTTTCACATGGTATCAGAGCTTGTGTGTCATTATAGGAAATACTTCCAATGATAAGGGATCGTACTTGAACAATCTGAAGCTCTTATCATTGAGATTGGTCAATTTTGATCATTTGATGAATTATACTTAATGATAAGCACCAAATCGCTTGTTGGGCATTATATTTTAGCCATTCTGGGTGACGTGCATCAACTTTGAATGATTTGAAGCTGGAAAGTAGCTCGACATTTCTTGAATTCGATCACTCTATGAACAACCTTGTGTATTACATGCCAAAGTTGTATCTCAATTGATATATAATTGCACCAATTTTGAGCTACATCAAGTGACAAAGGCATTTATGATACATACGAATCTTTTTTGATTCATAATTCCAATGGAATCTAGAAAATTATATTCTTTTCTGAATCACATACATTTTTCTATTTAGGAAAATGTTTTTCTAGTTACAAATCTATTAAAGATCAAGGGTTTTCCCATATCAAATATATATGCCAAGATACATTTTATTACTAGGAAATCTTTTTAGTAGTTAGAGACGATGCACATGTATCTAGGAATTTCAATGTATTCCTAGATAGAATTTGTGCACATACACTTTTTAACTAGGAAAAACATTTTCCTAGTTAGGAGAAGTCCAAATCAATTTCTAAACTAGTACAAATAGTCTCTAACTAGGAAATTTTACAATTTTCCTATCTAGGAACATGTCATATTTTTTTATTCCTTTGCTGGCGAATCGAAGCATGATATGCTTGGGAACATACCAGTTCACGCTCATGCGACTTATTGTCTCTCAGTACAAAGGCGTCATGCTCCATAGATTGCAAGGATAGACTTGGCCAGGTATTGTTATAAATAATGAAATAATCTCCTGATCTAGCTCTAAACCTAAAAGAGAGCGATCATTGCAAGAACCACAAGAACATCATGTTTTCATAGCTTTTGAAAATTATAGTTGCATATCACAATATTCTTTAAAGACGTAACATTATCAGAAAAATCAAAGGAGTATCTTTTGTCGAACACAATGGTCCCATTCAGCAGCTAAACAACAGTAAATATAACAACACAATAAGCTTAAACTGAGCCTCTATATAAAAACATGTACCTTCCACTTTTCGCATGTTCGCCCACCTCCCACCTCAAAGTACCACTTATACTTATTGTCAAACTAAATTCTCAATGTCACTCACACTTATTGTCAATCTTTACTAAATTCTCGATGTCACTCATAAGGGGAACAATTATTCTTGCAAATGATCCATCACTGTAAAAATAGTAGTGTTAGAACTTCTTTCTGTTAAAGCTTCTGAAAAGTGCAAGTTTTGTTCCGTCTTTCTTCGTCGCTTGTGACTTTGCGTCAACGTTTTGGTTCAGTTGTTTGCTTCATCAAAGCTTTATGCACTTGTTAATATCTTACCCAAAAGGCTACGAAAGAATACTTCATCAAAGCTGATTTTAGGCGTTTGAGTTGTAAATTACCATACACTCCCCTTGGAACAAGGTGTTGTTAGAAGGGAAGGATTTTTGGATGTGACGGGAATGGTGTCTCTTGCCAAAGCACCTCACAAATGCCCTGTTGTCATAGATTCCAACATGAATGTCATATAGAAACATTGTTTGTTGATCACTAGCCACGTTGCTTCTTGCAATTAGCATCCAAACAACATGATTACATATTCCATTGCCAGTTCAATGCATCTAGTGGCCAAATGCTTTTGACCAACAATTGGCTAGGGAAGGGGTAAAAGTAAAATTACTGATAATCTAGTTGATCATGAGGCAATCATCAAGCAAACATAATCATATCAGACAATTCAAGCAAGATAATAAACAATACACGAGCAACGCCAATTCTCTCCAAAAATTCGTGTTTAACTATCCAATTCTGAGCTGTACATATAGTCGCAAGACATCTATGTGCCAAGAACCCAAAAAGACTCATCCCTACCATATTACCTACGTTCTACTCAGACATGACCCAAGTTAGGTCAAGAAAGCATTTTGCCCCTTAAACAAAATGGGGGCGGTTAATATTGATAGTTGGTGTCTCGTGAACCGGACACCAACAATCCCCATCTCAATGTTAACCCTCTTCCATTTCACTATAGCTCATCCCCATGGCATTTATTAAAAGCGCAAATCTATTTTTAACTAGAGCTTTAGTCATTATATCAGGAGTCATATACTTGGTGGGACAATAATCCAACACCATCTTTCCATTCTGCACTAATTCCTTCAAGACAAAATGATACTGAATATCAACATGCTTGCTTTTCTTGTGCAGACCGCCATTTTTGCACTTGAAAATGCATCCTTGATTGTCGTTGAAGATTTTCATATCACCAATGAGAATTCCAATTTCGCTGCAGAAGTTGCTCACCGAGCTAAACAACACAGTCCCATCAGCTGCTAAACAACGCAGTCCCATCAGCTCCACCTCTGTGGAAGAGAGGGCTACGGATTTCTGCTTGTTGTAAACATGAAGAATATGCCCACAGTCTCTGCTGACAGGCAGAGCAAGAAACATAGTCCGTAAACCAGATAGGAAAGAAGAAGACAGAAGTTGTAGCATATTCTAAAGAATCGAATCTGTCTACAGTTGGCGCAGTTGCCGCTTGATCTCACCCACATATTCTTCACACCAATTATCACTGTCTGCTGCACCAGTTTCTTCTCTCAGACCCTTGCACACATTCTACAATCCACAATCTTCAAACTCCACCTGCACACAAACACTCTCAACATACACTCCATCTGCTACCAACCGCATTTGCACCACTCCCACATCCACACAAATGCTCTATGCCTCACCTTGATCTTCAACAGACTTGCAAGATCACAACGACCTACTTACCAAGCAAGAACCACCACCTGCAAGAACAAAATGACTTGTTGACCTGCAAACACCCTGCACATATCCTACACACACCACACCCAGCACACACGCCATCAAACCCCTGCAATACTATCCTAGAACAAATCCATACACAACTTCCTAGATATCCAAATTTGTCCTGATCTCGAAATGTCAATTTGCAACCTACTGTCTGTCCATTCTTGGATATTTTCCTGTTACCACTCATGACGTACAAACTTGTAAGGCAGCTATCTTCAATGAGACTACGTGTAAAACAGCACTCACTATAGAGCCTCACAACACTCACAGCCTCATGGCAGAACTGGTGTTTCGATTCATGCAGAAAACACAACAAAATAAAAGCACCCGCTCGTTGTAGATCCTGATCCCCACCACTTCACCCTAATGGTGGACCTCATCTTGATCTTACTGCTCACTATCAAGTCCTTCCTGACCAGATCGAGTAGATTGCAATAGCATGCTCTCTTGCCTCCACCTGCATGTGGACCAAGCGACTGCCATAGCATGCTCTCTAATTAGCTTCACGCAATCTGGACCGAGTTTTTTCTTCATGCAGTCTGGACTGAGCCGAGTGCTCACTGCCTTCAAGCGATCTCGACCAAGCCCTCCTGAAGACGATCTCGACCGAGTCTCTTGCATACATTCTCGACCGGGTTCTTCCTTCATGCGCAATTTGGATCGAGTCCATTGCAAGAACTCTGGACCGAGCCGACAGAACGTCCTATTGCACATAGCTTTGAACCAGCTCTAGACCGAGTCCATTGCAAGAACTCTGAACCGAGCCGACAGAACATCCTATTGCACATAGTTCTAAACCAGAGCTCTAGACCGATTCCATTGCAAGAACTCTGGACCGAGCCGACAAAACGTCCTATTGCACATATAGTTCTGAACCAGAGCCGAGGAGGTCTTCACGAACTCTGGACCGAGACGTATTTTCAAACTCTATGATCTTAGTTCAAACTGGAAAGAGTGTTACCTATAGTTCCGCTCTTTCACATTTGTAAAACATCAGCACAAGCTCTGAAAAATGCAAATGCATGGAAAACTGTAACCGATCTGGAAACCACACGTACCACACTTCAGATCTGCAAACAACAAACACATCTCCAAACGAGCCGCCATTTCCAAATGAGTCCTACATGCATCCACAAAAATGACCTACCATCACAAAGAAGAGTTAAACTAACTCTAGGGCTATTTTCCAAGCCTTAAAAATGAGGCCCTATTATACCTTAACCAACCAAAATTTTATATCCTACATTATCACCATAACCTTGACGCCCTATTTCACTACACAAACGTGACCCTACAAACGTAAGATAGGAAAAAAGAAAATTCTACTCACTCCATCAACATTTCGACCCAACACACTTCACTTCATTCTCGACCGACTCACCCACATCTCCCAGGTTCGACCCAATCATGTACTTGATTGAGTCATCTACTTCCAACTTCGACCGCGTCCCTCTACTTCCAGCTTCATCCGAGTCCACCCATACACACTCCTGACTGAGCCTTCCACCTCGTTAACATCTCGATCAAGCCGATGGGCTCCCTACATCAACTTTCGACCCAGTCCCTGCATCAACTTTCAACATAGCCCCTCCATCAACTTTCGACCTAGTTCAGAGACTTCTTACTTCTTTCTACAATAAACTTGTTGTCACCTTTTGTAGAGATAGATCAGGAGTATTGCTAAGTAGCAATACTAGATTGTCTTAAGAGGGAGGAAGACTAGACAGAAGAGACATGTTAGCATATTCGCCTATACTGGCGAACCTACTACAACTAACTGATTGAGTAGCTGCTTGAATTTGTTTAGATGATCAATGACTGAGGTCCGTTCACTCATATTGAGTGATACGAACTTCTTCATCAAGAAGAGAACCAGCCCCTTACGTCCTTTACCAAGCACCAGTGCTACTTTCAGCTCCTCTGATAAAAGTTTAGCGTTTATCATCTGATCAGCTCTCTGAGGAAAAGCCAGGATAGGAATACCCATGACTATGCTCTCTAGGATGGAGTTCATCCACAGTGGCTCAGAAATCCCCCAACAGACGGATGAGAAAGGATTTTCAATTGGGGCGCCCATCCTGTAAAGACTTTTCCCTGTTTTATGGTACGTGCCAAGAAGTTTGGAGGAAGAATTTGTGAAAGATCGAGGCTTTTAATTCGGTTGATGTAGGTAACTGCAATACCCAAAAGAAAGGGTATCCACTGGCTTCAAATCCAAAGGCCAGCTCCTGTATCTGTCTAAGAGACGGTTTGAAAAGGCTGCCGAAGCAGACGTAGAGAACTGATGAAGCTTCTTGATCGTTCAACCAATTTAGAGCTTTCTGGACCTCTGGCTTTGAGGTAGATCCATCATCGGAGGTTTCTGCAATAGCCAAACATGGCCCTATTGGAAATATCTTTACCACGTTTGGATTGAGCTTGGAGTTACTACACAGAGCTTGGTGGGCACTCTTTTCCAGCTCTTCGTATGTGTTGACTAGAACACCAGCAGCTTTGTGGAAATTGCTGGCCAAGTTAGCAACAACATTATGAAACGCCAAGGGAAAATCGTTCTGAAAGGAGGAAGGAAGATCATCCACCTCTAAGCAACCGATTCCCGGAACACAAATTGGTCTATCGCTGTCAACGAAATGAGTAACTGCATACTCGGAGAGGATGGTTGGAGTGTAGAATTTGAAAGCTAAGTGGAAGCGGAGGAGGGGTGGAAAACATACCAGCGAAGATGAAACTGTTCAGCCACCTCTCGCGTCCAGCCCAAAAAATCATCACAGACTATGAATATAGGAGATGTCGCTACACTCATGACTTCTGTAATCAATTTCCGAAAGGAATCTCTTGTTCTGTAGAGGAGTATATACCAGCTAGAGAATCTGGCTGGAAATTGGGCGGCCTAGGCTCCTCTTCTGAGAATCCTACCAGCTGAAACCTGGAGTATGTACGCTGCATGAGGGAGATCTCATACTCTTCACTGACAAATGTGATGGATACACCTTTGGAATGAAGCCTCTCAGCAAGGATTGAGAGCTGGGTTGATATGGCCTTTCAAAGGGAAAGCAAAGAGCACGACATGCAGAAGACTAGTGTGGTGTTGTGCTGCCATTGTTTATGGGTATACTGTCAGATGAAAAATAGCTACTCTTAAACCACCATCGGTGAATATATGAGATTCTAGTATTGTATGTGATCTCTCTCTTGCAAGGCCTAAAAGATGGGTGAAGAAAGCTCTGGCCACGAAACATGCACTTGCCCTTAGTGTGAAACTAGCTGTTTCATGTAAACCTGTAACTCCAGTTTTGCCCAAGTAACACAAGCCACAAACTCCTAGAGAGATAAAGGTCAAAGAGTTTCAATAATTTGATGTGAACTTCCTTTTAACTCCAGTTTTACCCAAGTAACACAAGCCACAAACTCCTAGAGAGATAAAGGTCAAAGAGTTTCAATGATTTGATGTGAACTTCCTTTGAATTTTTAGAAATTTAGAATGGATGTGAGCATTTTCTTTGACTCAAGTGCAAATGCATGAGAAATTTTAGGTAGAGCTAAATGGTCTCCTATGCTCATCACAAGGGCAAGATGCAAGCCTCAATTCCTAGCCCTCAAATATGGTTTGAGTGAGAGATTTGAGTCTTGAGTGTGAGAGTGCATCTTCTACATTGTGTGTGCCAATAATTTTAAGGCTTACAATTGTTCTTTAACAGCCACCTCATACTGGCATTAACCTCTCAGTTCAAATTTTCCATGTGGTATAAAAAACTCCTTCCTTTGAGCAACATATATATTCGAGTTTCCAAGGTCCAACTACTTACGGAGGGTAAGTGATCGATTATACAAGGGACCATCTACCAACACTTACTAAAGCTAAGTGAACATACAAGGTAATCAGACTGGCAAGTGCATTTATCCCATGATGGCATTACTTTTTGCCACTTAGGAGTAACTTCCACCTTGTGTGAAATGGGAGAAAGCCACTTGAAGTGGCCTCAGCCAATCTAAAAAGAGTATTTGGGGTCTCTCAGTTACCCCCGCCTATGTGAAATTACCCTTGTGAAAATTGTCAACATTTTCTAGCTAGTTTGAGGCCTAAATTGGCAATGTTTGTACATAGTTTTTGATCTAACCTTTCACACGTGTGAAAGAGGCCTAGATACTTTCATTTTAGTATATATTTCATATTGAAGAAGTCTCAAACTTCAGGACCTTCGAAATGACACCAAAATCATGTTATTTGGACATTTAGGCCAACTACTGGTGCCCTAAAATTGGGTCCTAAGTTCTAGAGAGAGGAGAGAGAGTCATCTCTCTTACCTATATTAGACTGAAATTCGTGCAGAATAGATTGGAGAAACTTATTATGAAAAATTCAACTAGTTTCATCACATTTTGCAATATTTCCATATTTGGCATAGAGGTTGACTTTTCAAAGTTCATTAGTCTAAATTTCATTTGAATAAACAATTTTTGAAAGTGTGGGAAAGTTAGAATGTGAGTTTGAGTAGATTCAATTTGAATAAGTTGGGTACATTGAATCTAGACCCAAAATTAGTAGGATTAGCATTTTGGTGGGAAAGCCAAGTGGCCAAATAGGGTTTGGACCTGTTATAAAAGGATGTAACTCGTGGAGCGAGTGATCTTCTCTCTTCTATATTTCATTTCATGCTTATACATGGTTCTCTTGGGTTCTACTATCCATTGGTGCACTATCTTGGTGATTGCTTGCAATTCTATGTGTAGAAATAATATTTGCTATTTTTGGATCCACAAGTGTGAAATATAGTTGCTTGCTGGTTTTGTACGGACAACAACAATACCTAATCATTTCATTCAAGTTTGATCAAGGTCTATTAGTGTTTGCATCTCAAATTATGTGTAGATGCTGATTTTTCTACATTGGTGAGATTGGTAGTGTATTTCTCTTTCTAACCATAGATCATTCAAGTAGACTGGATCTTATGGATCTGAAATCTTTCACATGATATCAGAGCTTGTGTTTCAGGTTATGAAGGAGGAAATCAGATCTATCAATGATTTGGTGAAGATATCAAGTCTAGAGCATGCTAGAGAGGATTCTACACCAAAATCGGATTTTTTGCTTTTGTAGATTGGATCTTTTGTAGATCAAAACACTAAATAGGTCAATATACTTGTTCAATTCCGATTTTTGAATTCACATACTGGATTTGGCCGATTTCTGGATCAATGGTTCAGCCTAAGTGGTGGTTTATAGATTGCATATCAAATTTTTAGCATTTGCATGTAGATCTGGAATAGTCAATTTCTTGTGATTTTGTCAAAACCCTAATTTTGATTGGATCTCTAGATAGTGAGGTTGTTGGACTTCATTTGAGTGTGTTTCAATAATAGGAAGTGGCAAAAGTCATTAGATTGAGGATAGATCATAGGTTGATCAAGATTCCATGATTCTATTGTTGATTTGCTTGGATAAGTGCTAGAAGAGAATTTGTGAGATAGTTTCAAATCTTGCTGATTTCTTTTGAAAGCATTTGTTGTTGTTCAAAGGAGTGCTTTGTGCATTGAAGCAGGTTGAAAGAGAACATCAGGTCATTGCTACATGGCAACTTCAATTGGAGTCATGTTGGAAGCCAATGATAGGCTTACCTCAAGTAACTATTCATTGTAGAAAGTGAGAATGGAGTCACTTCTTGAGATGAATGATGTTTTGGATATTGTTGTAGGTTTGGAGGAGAGACTAGCAACACAACAAGATCAATTGAGGTATGACAAGAGGGCCAAGAAGTCTATACACATGATAAAGATGAATGTTACCAATGAACTTCTCAAGGAAGTTGGTAAGTGCACATCATCTTTGGAAGCTTGGAATTCATTGAAGAAGCTTTATGAATCCAAGTCTACTTCTAGAGCGTTGACTCTAAGAAGGCAAATCTTTTCTTGTTTGCAAAAGAATGAAGAAAGTCCAAGTACTTTTGTTTTGAGAATGAAAGCATTGAATGATGAGTTAGCTTGCATAGATGAAAGCATTAAGGAAGGAAATCTTATTCAAGTGATTCTTAATGGCTTGTTGGATGCTCATGCTAGCATTGTTCAAAGTATTGCTATTCAAAAGACTTTGCCAAGTTTGATGGATCTTCAAGAGATCTTGATCAATGAGGAATATAGGCTTCAAGCAAGAGGTGGATCTACATCGACACTTCAAGAGGATGCTATGTTTACAAAGGGCAAATTCAAGGGCAAAACCAAAAGTAAGTGGTCTAAAGGGAAAGATCAAGTGGATGCTTCTTCAAGTGGATAGATCAAAGCTCAAGTGGTTCTATTGTGGCAGCAAATGACTCTTTGCAAGTGAGTGCTACAAGAAGAAGAGAGATCAAGGAGATAGGGAAGGTAATCTTACTCTTGATGAGGATGGTTTGGATGTGCAAGATGCAAATGATGATGCTTTTGTGATGTCTTCATGTATGCTTGCTAATGATGGAGATCTAGATCCTTGGTGGATTGATAGTGGAGCAAGTTCACACATGACCTTTCACAAAGAGTACTTCACTTCTTTGTTGGCATATGGAGATGACAAGAGGGTGATCTACACAGCCAATGATGGTGAGTGTGCAATCAAAGGGATTGGCACAATTCCTATTTTTCTCTCTACAAATAGGAATGTTCATTTGGAGGATGTCTTGTTTATTCCATCTATTACCAATAATTTGCTTAGTGTGAGTCAAATTCTAAGTAAGGGGCTCAAAGTGGAGTTTGATGGAGATGCTTGTTTGATCAAAAGGAAGGATGTCTTGATTGGAAAAGATAAAAGACAAGGGAAGTTGTTCAAACTTGATGCTTGTATTATTGCTAACCAAGTTGGATGTGTTGCAAGGGAGCAAATTTCTATTCAAGAGGTTTGGCACAAATGGATGGGACACCTCAGCTTCAAGTCATTGGAGGTAATGGCAAGGAAAAAGGTTGTGATTGGTCTTCCAAGTTCCTTAAGTAATGACAAGCATGTTTGTGAGTCTTGTGCTTTGTCTAAGTCACATGGACTACCTTATACTAGATCTATTTCTAGATCTACAAAGCCTTTTCAACTTGTACATTCGGATATTCATGGATTTATTACAATTAGCAATAGTGGAGCTAAGATGTATGTAACATTCATTGACAATTTTAGTAGATTTTGTTGGATCTATCTACTAAAGAGCAAGGATGAAGTGTATGATGTCTTTGTCAAGTTCAAGAATGCAAGGGAGAACCAATTTTCCACAAAGATCAAGTGCTTGAGAGGTGACAATGGTGGTGAGTACATATCTAACAAGTTCAAGGCCTTTTGTGATGAGCATGGGATCAAGAGAGAGTATACAACATCAAGGACCCCACAACAAAATGGAGTAGCTGAAAGGAAGAATAGGACTTTATGTGAAAGTGCTAAAGCTATGAGGTTAAGTGCTAATTTTGACAAACCATTTCGGGATCAAGCTTTGTTGTGTGCCAATTTCTTGTGCAATAGGTGGCCGAGTGCTATTTTGGATGGAAGGACACCTTTTGAGATGCTATTCAAGAGGAGGCCGAGTGTCAAATTTCTAAGAACCTTTGAATGCACATGCTATGTCAACATTACTCTTGATGATAGGACCAAGGAGGATCCATCTTCAAGAAGAGGTATTTTTGCTGGATATAGTGAGGTGAGTAAAGCCTACAAGGTTTACATTCCTTCTACTAACAAAGTGATTGTTGGTAGAGATGTCATTTTTTATGAGGGGTACATTCCAAAGGTGTCTTCAAGCATGATTGATGGTAGAGTGGATGGATCTAACATTCTTGATGTTGATGAGAAGGATCTTACTTTGGATGGTGGTGATGATGGACCTTCATCAAGTCAAAAGCCAAGGAGAACATCAAGAGAAAGACAAGTACCTTCAAGGCACACATATGATCAAAAGAGTAAGCAAGTAGTTTCTGGAAATTATGTTGCTTTCCTAACCTCTTTGGATGAGCCTACAAGTGTAGATCAAACAAGGAAAGAAGAGGAGTGGATCAAGCAATGGATCTCAAGTATCAAGCTCTTATAAAGAATGGAACATGGAGATTGGTGGAATTGCCTAAGGACAAGAAAGCTATTGGATGCAAATAGATCTTCAAGGTCAAGACAAACCAAGATGGATTTATCAACAAGTACAAGGCAAGTTTAGTGGCAAAAGGATATGCTCAACAACAAGGAATTGATTATGATGAGACCTTTACACCCGTGGCAAAGATGGTAAGCATTCGAGTCATCATTTCACTAGCTATACTTTATGGATGGGATCTATGGCAAATGGACATTTCAAATGCATTCTTGAATGGTGATCTTGAGGAGGAAGTATACATGGAGCAACCCGAGAGCTACATTTCATCAACAAAGCCAAATCATGTGTGTCTTCTACAAAAGAGTTTGTATGGCCTTAATCAAGCACCAAGAAGTTGGTATGCTAAGCTTAACACTTTTTTACTCTCTCAAGGCTTTGTTATGAGTGAGTATGATCATTAACTTTATTATAAGTTTGCTGGAAATGATGTTACCATCTTGCTAATCTATGTGGATTATGTCATCTTGAGTGGTGGAGACAATCAAGATGTGGAGGATATCAAGAATGCTCTTAAGAAGGAGTTTGAGGTGCATGATCTTGATAATTTGCATTACATTTTAGGAATAGAAGTCATTAGATCTTCTCATTCTACTTTCATTTGTCAAGAGAAGTATGCTAATTCTATTCTAGAAAGATTTCATATGGTAGATACAAAAGCTATTGATACACCTATGGAGTCTCATGTAAAGCTAACTATAAGAGGTAATGAAAGATCTTTCGAGGACATTACTCTCTATAGGAAGCTAGTTGGTTCACTGTTGGCTGATTCTGACGAATCCCCAATCACTCATATATCTAACCATTACTAGACCTGATCTAAGCTATTGTGTTGGAAGATTGAGTCAATTCATGCAAGATCCTAGTGAGGAGCATTGGAAGCTAGAAAAGCGAGTTTTGAGGTACATCATTGGAACTTGAGATTTTGGCATATTGTATGAGGGACCATCACCTAATCTTTTTGGATTTTCAGATTCGGACTATGCTGGAGATGTAATGGATAGGAAATCCATTAGTGCTTATTGTATTTTCATAGGTGATGGAGCTATATCATGGATGTCAAAGAAGCAAGCCACTATCTCATTGTCATCTAGTGAGGCCGAGTACAAATATTGAGATACAATATCATTTTGTGAGGGAACGAGTCATTGCAAAGGAGGTGGAGCTTCAACACGTGTCTTCAAGAGAATGTGTAGCTGATATCTTCACCAAAGCATTGGGAAAAGACTTGTTCATGAAGAATAGGACTTCACTTGGAGTATTATCAAAGTCTATGCTAAAACTTGTTGAAGAGGGAGTGTGAAAGATTCAACTAGTTTCATCACATTTTGCAATATTTTCATATTTGGCATATTGAGGTCAAAACTTGTTTTAGACTTAGAGGTTGACTTTTCAAAGTTCATTAGTCTAAATTTGATTTGAATAAATACTTTTTGAAAGTGTGGGAAAGTTAGAATGCGAGTTTGAGTAGATTCAATTTGAATAAGTTGGGTACATTGAATCTAGACCCAAAATTAGTAGGGTTAGCATTTTGGTGGGAAAGCCAAGTGGCCAAATCCAAGTGCCTACTAGTCTGATCCATACTACATCAATTGTACAACAGTCTTCACATGTGTGAAATTAATGATTATGCTATACAAGTTTAGATACATTCCACGCAATAGAATCACCAATATCAAGTGAGAAAAGATAGAATAAGACAATAGAATAGGAGGAGGTTTTCCTAATATAGAGAGAACTTAATTGACTAATTTCTCCATGCTGGTATAGCTATATATAGTAGCAAATTATATGTCATTTGGCCACTTGCCAATTATTGGCTTAATTTCCAATCACTTACCAAAATCCTAGTTAATCAAGTGACTAGTTTTGACAATGTACCTAATCACCAAAAGCCATTTGGTCCAAATACGACCTTGACCCATCAAATAATTTCCAAAAATACTAACCTTACTATTTCTAGGGCTTATTGACATAAATAAATGTTTATGAGTTTACTTATAACTTTGGCCTCCAAATTGTCAAACAGCTTAACTAGTTGACAACTTCCACATTGTCTTCACTTTTTCTTGGAGATGGTGGAGATTGTTACATTGAAAAAAGTGTTTAATCACCTATGTAAGCATAAAGTCTACATCATAGCACTTTGTTTCAAAATAACATCTATTGTTGTTTTGGCAAAGAATCATGGCACTTTATGCAAGAATCATGAGAATGTGATAAAGCTAAAAAAGTAACAACTTTTCAAATGTGGCATAAATGTCAACATTTAGATGAAGACAATTTCCAAATCTTATAGTACACTATAGGACAATTCTTTGTTCTTTTAAGACACCAAAAGGTACGCCTTCATATAAGGGTTGTGGAAAAAGTGGATCTTGAATGGATCTAAGATCCCAAATGTTCTGGCTAAGATCTTTGCACAACAAGCTACAAAAGCTAGAACTAATGCTACCTTTGATACACATGAACTTGACAAAGCATTCAAGAGACAAAAGAAACTAATGAAAGGTACTGATGGCAGCCAAAAATAGCAACAAACAGGCCATGGAACAGCAGCCTACCACTTTTGGAAACCTCTTAAGATCATACACAAAAGCTTGAAGACAATACACCAACCAATGTTCACAATGGAGGAAGAAACTGTGGCAATGATCTATCGATCTCTCTCAACAATACAATAAGTTTCTCCAACCTATTCTCCACAAATATAGGTGAGAGAGATGACTCTCTCTCCTCTCTCTAGAACTTAGGACCCAATTTTACGGCACCAGTAGCCTAAAATAGCCAATTTTGGCCTATATGTCCAAATAACATGATTTTGGTGTCATTTCGAAGGTCCTGAAGTTTGAGACTTCTTCAATATGAAATATATACTAAAATAAAAGTATCTAGGCCTCTTTCACACATGTGAAAGGTTAGATCCAAAACTATGTACAAAAATTGCCAATTTAAGCCTCAAACTAGCTATGAAATATTGACAATTTTCACAATCCCTCTTCAACTTAACTTGCTAGTTTTATAATACTACTTTGCTCCAACCTAATAGTGATCTCCATCATGATAATAGATCTCTTCTCAAGTGTTCTAATATGTACAATATGAAGTACAACATGATTGATATAGATAATAGTGTCCATATAGGATGCTTCACTATTTCTAATATCAATTTTACATAGAATGGTGAACAAGATACATGTAAAAGAACATGGAATCATAATGAAAGGATTCCTCCATGTATCCACCTTTAAATTCTCTGTAAAACAGTGGAAAACAAGTTTTAAGTGAAAGTAACCAACGAGTGTTTGCATGCCTCTTCCACATTCCACTATGCCCATAGTGAATGCACCAAGTATCTCCATGAATGAACCTCCATCACCACCTTGCCTTTGTAGATCTCCAATCCATGAAAGCCCTTGAGTGAATGAATGCCAAAATGATGTGTTCTCTGTTCCGTTTGAATGAGCAAAACCTGAACTTGAAATACTTGAAGTATCTCCACAAGATTTGCATACAACCCTTGATCCTACATTGTCAACAATTTGCCAATTTGCCAATACGAGGATGCTAGATCTTGAACTTTGCTCAGAAGTAAACATAGTGACCACTTCAATATCTTTCAAGATCTAAATAATGCATGTACTTGATCATAAAAACCAGCAATGATAACTATTCCATCTCCAAGATCCAAAGGATGAAAAACTATGGAACTAGTTTCATTGAATTTTGACAATTCCAACACATTGACATGACAATGTTCATACATGAGATTAAAAAAGTAAGGTAGAGTAAAAGGTGATGCAAAGTTTTGCGGTTGTGAAACAGTCACGAAAGCGAAGCAACCGCGATTGTCTTGCAATTTGGATGGATTTCAGATGTGGTCGCTGGACACTGCCAGCTGAATCACTCCTACAGTCCTCCAGAATGTAGTCAGGCACTGCTAATCTACGTTTATAACTTAATGCAGCATTCAACAAATTCAACCAATGTGCGAAATTGAAATGAATGGGAGAATCAGACACATGAATAAGTCATACATCATAAATTGACATGTGCATAATGGCTACAAGATCATCTAATGATTTTCTCTGATTCTTCAAGTACTGCATGCAGATCCACGCAGTGCATTGGCGTGAGATAAATATAGTTCTCTCATGAGTGGATGTCTCACTTACTAGCGGACTTGTGGATCTCTATGGATCCTGATCACAGAACCTATCTCGCATGCAGGTGGACTTCTTGTTTGTATTTGGTTGCTTACTAGCATCAGACTACTTCATACTCTATTGTCACTTGTGTCAAGTATCATCCAGTAAGTATATAGTCGCTCTGTGTAACCTTTAAGATTAGAGTAATTAAGCATCTACAACTAATCAGGAGATTATAAGAGTGGCAGATTAGCCACGACCTATAGTGTATCTGCTGACATCATGCCATCAGGTCAAATATCTGTACTTCTGGGTACTTGCATGATCTTTGCTGATACTCTTTGGAGCGTGAGGATAGAAAAGGTTTCGCGACGTTTTTCGTGTCGTGTCGTTGGTTTCATTTCCATCGTCTGACTTTCTTATTTCCGTCGTCTGACTTTCTTGTTCGCAAATCTTTCGTGTTTGTGTCTTTTCGTCAGGTGTTCGCAAAACTTTCATGCTTCGTGTCTCTTGACTTTCATGTTCGCGAACATCTTCGTCAGACAAAGGGCTGAAAGCTAGCAAAGCTTTGTAAATAGAAACATTTTGTTTCTTCAAAATGACACTTTCGTGCTGCTCCAAGAACCTTACTTGAACCTTCAAGAACCTGTAAAAACAGATCCAAAATGGTTTGCCCATGTGGCTCCCCTTTGATGCTTTTGACTAGCCTCCAATTGCTACTTGCCTCTTCGTGTTGATGAAGCAATTCTAGATCAACATCTTGATCTTCCAACAAAACATTAAGGACTTTGCATTTATAAACATCTTCAGATATGAACCTCTGAAGATACTCCCTCTTAAACACATGAATAACATCCACAAGATCTTATAATTGCTTGATTTCAACCTTTCACTATAGTTAGTGAAAACAATGTCACCATCATAAACCAAAAGATAGATTTCTACAATTCTATCCAACATGTAGAGTAGATGAGTATCAAACCTAATCAAACCAGCCCATTTGAGTTCAAACCAAACCTCAATGAGCTCACCAATTAGATCTTCCTTTCCTGGAAGAAATTGCCACTTGAGTTGCTCCATGTAGTCTTCTTCATCCAACCTTTTGCCATCTTGATCATGCATGAACACTCCACCACAATCATAGCATCCTTTGAGTTGATGAAGAGATGTAAGATCCATGCTTTGGATCTTCCCAAGAGTCACTCTTCCTTTGCTCTTTCCTTCTAAAGACTCCCTCTTAATGATCACACCACAAAAGTTAGCAACCTCCCTCTTGATAGTTGCATCATAAGAAATGGAAGAATCTCGAACATTAGAAGCCATGAAAATAATACATGGTACCTTCAACATAAGAATGATTGAAGTATTTTTTCTTGTCAAACTTGGACTTCAAATCAATGATATAGGTAATGATAATGAAACCTCATTATCATTCACAAAAGCATCATTCAAAGTACATGCTACTTTGAACACTTCACATTCATCTCTCCCTTTTGACTTGAGATCTTGATAGAACCTTTTGATCTACTTTTTTTATGAATACATGTGAAACCACTTGTTGCACAAATGACTTTCTTGGACTCATCACATAAAGATGCAAAAGAAAATTTTTCTTCAAACATGCTCAAAGCACCATATTTCTCCAAATGAGTAAATAAGTCATTAGCAACAACCATTTTCAAAGAAAAGTTTTCATCATCTCCTTAATGAAGTTAGCTCTCTTCTTACCTTTTCTATTTTTTTACTTGCCATGTAGTTCCATTGAAGAGCCACCAAGACTTGGAAATCTATGAGTAGAAGAGTTCAAACATGATACTAATTTAGCACCACATGACTCCATTTGACTAGTAGGTAGCACTAGTCCATCTTCAAGATCCAATGGATCCAAAACATTGATCATAGATTCACCAAAAGTTTCCAAGTTAGCACAACAATAACTATCTCCAAGAAGCTCATTGGATCTCAACCTAGATCTAGCACAAGGAAGCTCTTTAGACTTTGCATAAGATCTACCAATCTTATTGATGCTAGGAATTGACTTTTGAAAGTTGAGAGAACCACCAACATCCATTTCATTCCTCTTGTTAGACATAACAAATGCATCAAGCTTGTAAAGTCTACCTTGTCTATTGCCCCTAGCAATCAAGACATCTCCCTTAGTAATGAAGCAAACATCCCCAACAAACTTTGTCTTGTACCCTTTCTTTAACATTTGACCAACACTTAGCAAATTCCTTGAAAGTAAAAAAATGTAAAGAACACCATCAAGCCTTGCATTCCTATTAGTAGAAAGACAAATAAGAATTGAGCAATACCTTTGATCATACACTCACCACCATTTGGCATGTGAACTACTTTCTTGATTTGAACATAAGAGATCAAAGAAGTAAAGAACTCCTTGTGACAAGTCATGTGTGAACTAGATCCACTATCTATCCACCATGAATCCTTGTCACTTCCACTTGACATTAGACTTGAACAACACATCATGAGAGAATCACAAGAATCTAGATCCTCATTAGAAGTAGAAAAGTTGTTTTGCTTGCTACCTTCATTACTTTGCTTCTTATGACATTCATTTGCAAAATGACCTTTTATCCCACAATAAAAGCACTTGAGCTTTGACTTGCCTTTCTTTCTAAAAGAAGTAAAAGAGCAGGAGAAAGAGTGATCATCATGATCCAAGTTACCACCTTTGGACCATTTCTCTTTGCCTTTACCTTTGCCTTTGACTTTGTCTTTTGTGAAGAAAGCCTCTTCACCTCCTGTTAGCCGATATTTCTGCACAGAAATCGGGCTAATATTGAAGTTTAAGTTCGCAATAATTGAAAACAACAACAAATAGGTAAATCACTCATATATACCCACAAGCTAGCTATAATCTCAACCCAATTTTTGTACTCGTGATAGTGCCAAACGCTTCAATATTGATATCAAAAACTAATTATTCGGTTAAGGGAATGCGAATGTATGATTCAATCACCTCAGGAATGATGGACTCAAACATAATACACACCCAACAATGACGGTTTTATCGTTTTAAGAAAGTACGATCAATTCTTAAAACTCAAAATCAACGAAAATACTTCAGAAATTCTTCTTCAAACCAAAACTGTTTATGACTACATACCACACTCTATTCCAACTAAAAGAAGACAGCGTACGGAAAAATGACATCATAAAGAATAATTGTTTGTGAAAAGTGTGAGTCTTACCTCAATGTGCCATTAGGTAGCCATTGTATGGAAACTCTAGTCATGAACCTTGTAGCAAAAATCAGAACCAGGCATGTTGATGCAATTTCCTCCACTTTTCGCATGTCCGATCGAATTGGTGTAAAAAGAGAAAATGAAAAAAATTAAAGTCTCTAGGATATGAACGGTGCGATTGAAATGTTGACGGTTTAATTAAAAGAAAACTGAACCAAAAGTCTATAAAAAAAACAGGCCAAAAAGATACAATGGCTAAAAAAAATCAGCAACCCATCACTCACACCAAGCCCTCAAGCAATCCATCTCATTCATTCAAAATATAAGCCTGCTAGTATGACAATGGACTACAATCCACCAACCAACCCTCACCATGAAATCACTCTCACTCATCAATCCTCTCAACAAAAGCAAGTAAACATCCTCTCCAAGTAGTTTGAAGCACTCAACTATAAACTCACACTAGTAATGAGGTCCAAGCAATCAACACAAACAACCACAATCTCTCAACTCCTCAATATGAGCAAGCAAGCATAGTAAGTAACATCACTCCCAAATCACAAGACAACTACAACTCTCAACTCTCAAACATACCCACTCCTAAAATTCTCACTCACAAAAGTGCTAACTCTTCACATCATCTCATATTATTCAACTATCATTGAGCTATTTCAAGCAACTCACAATCCTTCTAACCAACCCACCAACATTGAACTCACCTCAAGCAATCAATCTGAAGCCAAAGTTTAGAATACACCTTACTAAATATGGAGTCAACAAACAGGCATGAGGGCACAAAGCAACCATTAACCTCCCACAAACTAGTAACCCACATTGCAAGTGACTAACATTGAGCAACTAACATTCACAACAATTAGTCACAAAATGGAATTAACTTCAAAGCACACTCAAACAAGCAACTTCCAAAAGTGCCAACTTCTAAAAATACTAACACACAAAAGTACTAACATTTGAAATACAAGGAGTTGGCTCCTTATAGGAAAATCCAATGCATCCCCTTCACAATGCCATCTTGCCATTCTTCATGGCCTTCAAGCCCTTTTTGCCATTTGTCCCCAACTCATTTGATAGTACACTTAGTAGCCTCCATAAGAGAGTGGGGGAGTGGTGCATTCAAGGCTCTCTTCCAAAACTAGCCAAGATGCCATATTTGTTAAAGGCTAGGGAGGCCATTGAAGTTTCCCCTTTTGTACATCCTAGAAGCCCAAAATGTCAATGACTAGTGGGTGTACCTCCCAATTTTTATAGCCTCCAAGGTGTTTTGGCATTTATTATCCAAATTTTGGGTGAGGCTCTTTTTCAGCCCCTATTTTTAGTAGGCGGCCTTCGTTTTTCTTTGGGTACCTATTTTTTCGGTCTTTCTTCAATTTTTCAAGGGCCGTGTGCCTACTGTTCATTTGTCTGGGTTTTTGGCCTGTTGGGTAACTACTTGGCCCACACATTTTGTAATTGTCTGTAAATTGCCCAAACTTTGCCATTAGAGTTTCCGTGACTTCTTCACACTGAATCCATATTTCCCGGTCCCGTTTTTACCCGAAACTTTTCTTTCTTGGTTTTTTCTTCTGTGGTTGACTTTTTCGGCATTCATGACTAGGGCTCCCACAACAACACGGTTTCTCTAAAAAATGTGATCATATATTAGTAAAAAATGGACTCAGTACATGGTGGGATTTTAGCATGGTCATATCGGCTATTTTTTTACAATTGGCCATTTTTTTGAAAAGCCATAAAATATTTATCGGCCATTGCTAAGGCCGCAAAATTTGTTCTAGCCTCATTTAGGGCACGCTGGGACCCAGTTCTAGGTGGACCAGCACTCTTGGCTCGGTCTTTACAAAAATTGACCACAAAATATTTTTGACGATTTTTTCAAAAGTTAGTTTCTTACTTTTAAACTGTGTCTAGCTACTTTAGGGCGGGCTGGGACCCAATTCTACTGCAAAATTTGTGCCGATTTTTCTCTAATAACCGCGTTTTACATGACAGTTTTTTCAATTATTGCGAACTTAAACTTCAATATTAGCCCGAGTTCCATGCGGAAATATCGGCTAACATTGGCGACTACCACTGGGTAGTATGGTCTCTATACGGCGGACTCAAAGTCTTTGGTTTCGCAGAGCAGCTCTTGGTAGTGGATCAAGTTTAGTGGGCTCAGCACCCTTGCTAGGTGATGCTAACCACAGTGAATTGGTGGGATGTCTTCAACGCTTTCTACCCAAAGGCCATCGATTGAGCCCTTAGGATCTGGATTGGATTTAATTGCAGCATCTTTGAACAATTTGGTGTCTTCATACCTGCAAAAACCCACTTGTGACCTAAATGACAAATGCTCCCAATTCCATCAGATGTAAGGCAACGTCCACTTTCGGACCCATGCATGGAGGGATATGCAAATGCAAATCTCAGGATTGGAGATAGAATGATATGGATGCAAGTCAACAATATTGTGTCTAACACCGTGTCATTGATGTGTGTGTGAATGCATATACGATGAGGCTTTAGTGCCCCAACTCTAAAACCAGTCTAGACTGGTGATTACCAACTCTTTTTTTGTTTAGACATTCAATTTATATTCTCTAAGAACCGATTCGACAGGGAATAACCACTTCTCCTCTCTGTATTGACTCTTCTCTCAAGCCCTGTATTCTGACAGTAGTCCATGTAGGACAACTTACTGTCCTAAGATCCAATACACAAGATGGTAGGAAGCACTGGTTTTTCTCTAGTCTATGGAATCAATTAGGAAAATCGTCATCACTTCTTATGGATGTGCTAGGCATCACTCATCCTCACAAATTAGTTCAAGATCTAATAGAGACGGTGGAAGTCTTTTTCTTTTTTTCTCTTTTCCTTTTACTTTTCTCTTAGTCTATCTTTCTCTCTCTTTTTCTATTTTTTTTTTATTTATATTTTTTCTTCTGTGCTTTACACATTGGGCGATGGAGTCACTCCTCACTCCACTTTACTGTTTCTATTCCCACTTTTTCCTCTCTTACCCTCCCCTCAACTATGCGTCTATACAGTCATTTATGCCCATAGGAGAAAATATGCAATGCCCTATGCAGCTCAGAGTATATGCACAATGCAGGGGCATGGATGCATGAGACGGTCTTGCAATCAAATGTCCAGACACACTGTGTCTACATGATGTGAGTGCAGCATGTGTGAATAGAGTAGACTCAATCTGAGATATTTGTAGATCACAGTTTATAGATTCTGTGAATCTCACATGCAGTAACAACGAATTCCATACTGAAACAATTTTGTTTATTTTTTTCTAGTGGTATTTTAAAACAAAATAGAATGTTGACCCACAAATAAAGAAAATATAATAAAACCAAAGCGGCAAAGTAAAGTCAAACTTACCACCCCTCGACTCCCCCATGTGAAATCAGAAATAAGCGTGTATTGTTGTCACCTTACCACATCTATCCAACATCCACCTTGTTGTCTGGGTATTCATCATGTGTTTTAATCCTTACTTGTGCTTTAGTGCTTCTTGTCCTATTTCTCTTTGGCATATTCGACTGTTCAAGTATATGATAGGTGGCCAAAAGATCTAGGTCATCATTTGGTTTAAGGAAATATGCTAGCACCACGTTTTTTTCATGCTCAGATTCTTCATTACTGATGTAGCTGGGTAGTTCTCTATCCCAAAGGAACGGGTCATATGGTATTTCAGTTGGCATCTTGGATATTGAAGTTTACCACCGTGTGGTCATCTATTGTCTGTTCTTGATATTCGAATAAGCATTGGATATCAAATGATTTATGCTTAAATGCCTCAGGTGGGGTTCATGGCTCTTGTTGTTTTCTTGCTTCGTTACACAGTAGCCTATGGATCCAGATTTAGGGGGGTAATCTACAAGAGCTGTCCATACTATGTCCTATACTTTTGCATAGTCTAAGTTGCTTTCACTATCCTCGTTAGGAGGTACAGTTTGGTCTTGTGGGTTAACAATAGATGCAAGCACTATCAGATCCTCAGACTTAGTGGACTTTCCAAGACTCACCTGCAGATCACACTCTTCCATCCACTCTTTCCTAGGTGGGTGTTGTAAAGCTACCTTTACAAGCTTTACTTCCGGCGCCATCGGCAGGACGAGCTCCAACCAAGTCTCAGCCTCCCTTGCTGGAATGTTGTCATGGCTCTCGCCTTGGCATGCTAGCGCCCCGGAGACTAGGGTCGGTCACACACTTGAAATGTAACCTTCTCAGATTTATCAATAAAGTGGGATTTTTCTCAAATTGGCTCTGATACCACATGTAGCGCAGGCATCCCAAAGGGAGCCGGGAACCACGACTTAGCTTCCCAGCCTTCAACTCTTGCCATCCAAACCCACTTGACATACAAGCAGCCGACTCGCCAACAACGATCAGACTTAACCAACTTGAAGTTCCGAAAACCAACATTGAGATCCAACCTGGCGCCATGCCAGATCGGGGGTCCCGATGTGGGTGACTTTCCTCCAAGCAAGCCGCCCGACATACATCAAACTTAACCAACTCGAAGCTTCGTTACAAACGAGTAACATCCATTCCAAGCAAGCGGTCTGACTTACATCAGACTTAACCAGCTGAAAGCTTCGTCACGAGCGCTGGAAGCCAACCTGGCGCCACGCCAGACTGGACAGCCATAAACAGGTAACATCCACCCAAGCAAGCCATCCAACTCAGCCGACAGGTTAGAGCCCGTTCCCCAAGAGCTTAATCCATTTACGTTCATGCAAGGAGCACTCAGAACCACAAGCCACGACAGATATGAAAAAAACCAGTTCCTGGACCAAATGGTCCCAATAGCATACGGCTGGCGCCACGGACCGAATGGTCCCGACGGCATACCGCTGGCGTCTCGGGATACGACTCTCAGCTATGTGCCAAGTTAAAAATTTTGAAAGCGGCCTTACAACTGGCGCTTCTACCGAACACTGAAACCCAGAAGGTAATCAGAGTCTGTTTGAGGAAAATCCCACTTTATTGATATCTGAGAAGGTTACATTTCAAGTGTGTGACCGACCCTAGTCTTCGGGGCGCTAGCATGCCAAGGCAAGAGCCATGACAACATTCCAGTAAGGGAGGCTGAGACTTGGTTGGAGCTCGTCCTGAGTCGCAACCCGCACTCCCCTATAGTATTGGTGTGATTCGGCACCCCCCTCATACCAAGCACTCTACCTAAGCTGGTAAAGCATGTTTTTCTCTCTCTAGGTTAGTTTCATTTGCAACAACGCCCACCAGACGCAAGCAGGAAGTCAAAAGTTGGAAAGGGCAATTTCAGGGGAGATTTTCTATGGAGCAGTTGGTCTTCATTTTGGGACGGCCACCTTCGGAACTGAAACTCACTGAGCATGGGTGATATCTAGAATCTGTGGGGCAGATTTGCAGTTCAAGTACTTGCACGTGAACGGCAACGAAATGACTCAATGTTTGCAAAGGATGGATGGCTAGCCTGTTTCTTGGGTTAGTTTCATTTGCGACAACGCCCACCAGACGCAAGCAGGAAGTCAAAAGTTGGAAAGGGGGATTCCAGGGGAGATCTTCTATGGAGCAGTTGGTCTTCATTTTTGGACGACCACCTTCGGAACTGAAACTCACTGAGCATGGGTGATATCTAGTATCAGTTGGGTTTTTCCTCAAAGGGGAAAGACTAGGATCCTCTTCAGAGATTGGCAACAAGTTGGATCGAGCCATAATCCTAGCAGATGGGAAGCAAAGTGTTGGAAAGGCTTTTTGTCCGAAGAACTATACTCTAAATCCGATCAGCTGATTTTATAAGTGGAGGGGAACTATCACACACACCTCTCTCTTGGGGCAAATTTTGAATGAAAGTTGATCAAAATGGGGGCAAATTCAAGGTGACCTAGCCATACTCACACGAGGAGACTGGCGAACTTTGGACCTAATAAGTTGACAAGTTTTTGTTGTGGAAAGGAAAGTTTGTTATAGGCTTTCTCTGGACCAGCAATGATGAGAAAACATATGAGTACGCTGGTTTGTGTTACGTGTAAGGCGGCTGATCAATGAAGGAACTGTGAAAGTTGAGTCTTGCATGAGAGACTTGGTATTTCAAACGGACGCTAAGGGACAGTTCACGTTGAGATCGGACTAGTGCAAACTCTGGGTGCATGTGTCTGATTCAAAGAGAGCTACTTGAAGCCAAGCTCGATGTACACTTCTTGTTTTGACTGTGAGGCAACTGACCAGTGATGGAATTGTGAAAGTCAAGTTTTGCGCGACGGACATGGTGCTTCAAACAAACACGAAGAGATAGTTCGGATGCGGATCAAACTGGTGCGACCCTTTGGCTTTCCACGAGATCAATGGTTACATTTGGGCTGATTCAAAGAGCTACTTCAAGCTAAGTGAGAGATGCATTGCGGAGTACTCAATCTTTGCCTACCTTAAAGAGCCAAGATGGAAAATCCTAGAGAGAGAAAAACGTGCTTTACCAACTTAGGTAGAGTGCTTGGTATGAGGGGGGTGCCGAATCACACCAATACTATAGGGGAGTGCGGGTTGCGACTCAGGGCAAGCTCCAACCAAGTCTCAGCCTCCCTTGCTAGAATGTTGTCATGGCTCTTGCCTTGGCATGCTAGCGCCCCGGAGACTAGGGTCGGTCACACACTTGAAATGTAACCTTCTCAGATTTATCAATAAAGTGGGATTTTTCTCAAACTGACTCTGATTACCTTCTGGGTGTCAGTGTTCAGTAAAAGCGCCAGTTGTAAGGCCGCTTTCAAAATTTTTAACTTGGCACATAGTTGAGGGTCGTATCCCGGGATGCCATCGGTATGCCGTCATGACCATTCGGTCCGTGGCGCCAGCGGTATGCTGTCGGGACCATTTGGTCCAGGAACTGGTTGTTTCCATATCTGTTGCGGCGTGTGGTTATGAGTGCTCCTTGCATGAACGTGAATGGGTTAGTGGGTCTGTTCGTAACTCACTCTGGGTTAGCGTCAGTACTCTCGCCCTAGTCCCCTCAAGGATGAGTGTTGTATGAAACTAGAAAAAATTTGGGCCATGTGTTGTTAACGTCGCATTGGACTACATGTGTTAGGGAAGAGTAAAAAAAGGATTTTTTCACAATTTGATGTTTTACTAAGTCATCTGGCATATTTTCCGGTTAGTGAAATGACTATACAGAATCGTCAAGTTGTAAAATATTTTTTTTGGATTTTGTCAATTATGAAACGTATCAACTGGACCCAACTCTGTGAAACACCAGAGCAGGCCGTCCAGCATCCGCGGTTGGAAATCACCACTTTGGTTAAGTGTCACACTAGTTACACTTGCCGTTAGTATTCAATGTGTTTTATACATGATTGTACCTAAACTAGCATGCTAGAATTGAGATTTCTATGTTGGTGATGTTGTGTGATGTGCACTCAATTAAGCCAAAGATCTAGATCTATTTGCGTCACCATTAGATCTGGATTTTTCACACAACATTGAATAATTTGACATGGACCTCTTTGAAGCTTTTTGGCCTTGTGTTGGAAAGGCAATACTGTGTGTTGAGGTCGGTCAATGGAGTTTCGAAGAAAGTCAACGTTAAAGGCTAACATGTGGTGGTGCTCTAAGATTTCAAGGCTTGGAATTTGGTTGAGGGCTAAACTATCATGCATTTGTTGCCATTTAAAATTCTACAAAGACATGCAAATAGTTAATGATGGGACATTTTCAACCTTTACTTATAAAAACATTCTCTTATATGTTCTATTTCCACGTTTGTGTGAAAGCAACTTGCAAAGACCGGTGTGCAATAGTCATAATACTTTTGGAACATGGAGCTCTCAATTTTGCAACTATTGTACATTTAGAAATGGGTAAGATCTTCCTTGATGTCAAGAGTCAAGAGTGCTATACAAGTTTTGCTGCAAAGATACATTTCATAGTTAGATAGATAAATTGACCTCTTTTGGGGTAGAGAGAGAGAGAGAGAGAGAGAGAGAGAGAGAGAGAGAGAGAGAGAGAGAGAGAGAGGAGGAGGAGGAGGAGGAGGAGGAGGATGAGGAGGAGGAGAGGAGAGGAGAGAAGAAGGAGAAGGAGAAGGAGAAGGAGAAGAAGAAGAAGAAGGAAGAAAGAATGAAAAAAGAAAGAGCATGAGAGAGAGAGGGGGGGGGGAGAGAGAGAGAGAGAGGGAAGAGGTGTTGATGGGTGATGAGAAGCTTGGCAGAAGATCATCGTTGTCATGTCCTTGCAGAGGGGCTGCTTCTTTCTCAGCATCTACTTCATCTTCCAAGCTATTTCGCCCATGGTGCCTCGCATTGCAGACCGAAAACCAGATCAAGAGTCTCTGATGCAGAACCAATGACAATGTGGACAATTAAATTAAGATGGGGCCACAATCACTATCTGCATACACTCCGACCGAGAGATTTGGTGCTCTTTTTGTTAGTCTTTTCTTGTTCTTCGCAAGTTTTTTACAGTAGAAAAACTGGAGCAAGTTGAAGATCCACAAAAAACAATTGGTTGTAAATGGATTTATAGAACCAAATACAATAAAGATGGATCATCAACAAGCTCAAGGCTCGACTATGTGCAAAACGCTATGCACCAATCAAAGTTTTGGATTATGAGGAGACCCTTGCATCCGTGACCAAGATGATAAATATAGCAGTTTAGGCAAATAAGTGTCTTATATTGCTATACATATATATATATATATATATATATATATATATATATATATATATATATAGTCAAAATCAAAACAACTTTGTTTGTAATCTATCATAATCATGTCAAAGTTCGGCAATCAATTTTTTGGTTTTGATTGTCAAATATTAGAAGTTTCGAATGAAAAAGTAAAACATAACCAAATTGTGCCCAAATAAAAAATTGTGCCTCCATCCAAGGATTCCAAAAGGATTGGTATCAAGGGACACAGTACAGATTCATTAAACCATGGAGACATGCTTATGGGATATCTAGAGGGCCTCTTATGTGACCACATTGGTACTATATTTTTTTCTAACACGCCGGCTTTTAGCAAGAGCCATAACATGACCAACAAACCACCCTTTGTACAAGATGTGTTGGGATTGCAACAAGGAGTACCACAACCATTAAGCTACATGGGTCACGTAAGTAGGATCCCACCCCAAATCTCTTGCCATCCAAGGACCCCAAAAAGGTTGGTCCTAGAGAAGATTACACTTACATATGTTTTTGCTCATATATGACATATTACATCTTAGAGACATGCTTATGAGATATGTGAACGGCCTCTCTCGGGACCACATTGATGATGCCCTATCCCCTCGATTTGCATCTACATTATTGTTCTACAATGTCATTGTCCTTACTAGAACCCAACAATTATGAAGCATTGCCAAACAATAAATTCAACTTAGACAAACCCAACTTAGGATTGATCTGGCCATCATTTAGTTCAAAAGGTTGTCCTCTACGAGCATCAGGATCACAAACTAAGCCATGGTCCATAGACTCCATATCATAAACCATTGCAATAAAGATACACTTGCATGTTAACATTCAGTTCTTATTATTTTCAAACCGGCGTGTAAGCACGAGATCGACCGAGATTTTGGCTAAGCATTTCGGAAAGATATGCATATGTTAGGATAGAACCAGCTCCATGACATGGCAAACTAGTGAGAAACAAAAAGATTAGTGATATGCATATGTTAGGATAGAACCAGCATCATGACATGGGAAACTAGTGAGAAACAAAAGATTATTATGTCGGATGCGAATATCCAACCGCTATAGCATCAGAATACAATTTGAGCATCACAGCTTGCAATAAAGTGCAGAAAGATAAAAGAGAAAATCATGCACAAGGACCGATTGCTTGGACTTCTACATCAAGGTAAATCATGTGTGTGTTAGCAGCTGCGCCTTGCAACGTCAGCTTATGATAAAACTTAACCTGACAGTGTTTTCTTCTGAGTAGAGACAAACGATTGACTAATGTTTCATAGCAAATAAAAAGCTTTCCCAATCATAGCAATCCTGCCAGTGCATTGTCTACGCTGCCGTCTTCTCTGGGAAGTAGCTTTTCCCATCTGTCTTGAGTTCATGACGTTCTCCTCCGATCACAACATAGGAAGTCACTGCATTTAGCTTATTTACGAGTCAATGAAATAAAGATAAGGGTAGAGATAATACATTCCGAGCCCACTCTTTTTCTCTTTTGACATATATTCACCTTTAACTAGAATTTGTGGACTGCTGAACTTTGGCTTTACAAAAATCTGAATCTAATAATCTGGATTATAATGTGCTTTAGTACATTTGCATAAGAATACCAACTCTTACGAGGTGCAATGTAGTCAATAACAGCATCTGGAATCCAGGAGCCACCAAGCCTTCCCGCATGAATTTGTACTCCCGTGATCACAACATAGTCAGACTTTTTTGGATCGACAGTCTTAGAGATATGGTCCTCAATGTCACTAGTGATAATCTGAGCAACGTATTAGAAGAAACATTCAATCCAAGGGGCGGACTAAACATGCAATATCAGTAAGTACTTGTAGATTGGAGAGCTAAGAATTAGAAGCAAAATCTCTGCCACCTACCTCACATGTGGCCTTCGTCAATTCAAAGATGGTTGGATTAGCGCCAAGATTCTGCAGTTATGTAGATAATGAATCAACCTACTGAAATCGAAGCGATTGCATTAACTATTTAACAATTGTAGGTAATTTCCATAGATGTTTCAGTCTAAAAACTTCAAGATGTGTATGATGACAATCCAAAGCTACCGAACACTAGGTAATTATGCTGTGAGCTCATAATGAGAGAAAGTGCAACTGCCACGAGCCTTTGCAAAGAGCTTCTTTTTCAAAATTCCGTACTCAACATTGTCATCGTGAACCACACCATCCTGCTGTATGTTGCTATCAATTTCTTGCTTGATAGCCACGATGGCTCCACATGCATGTGATGGCTTCGCTCGGCCTTCTCTCAGGACTAGCCCCTCGACTCCTGGAGGAGGTAAAATAATCCAGTTTTCAGTTACTATGTCTTTATTCACATTATACGTTCTATGCAGACGTGTAGTGCCACAATGAACACTGAGCTTAACCCATGAATTTTGAAAGTAAGGCCAAATGCTACATACCCTTCTCATCCACCGCAACATGTGTAGACCCAAAAAACACATCTGCAAACAATCATTCGCAACTATTGAAGGTCAAAGTTTTAAGGGCAGCAAATTATGTACAAGGGAGGTGTGAAATTTTGCAGATTCCAGTTGCAGGAACCAATTGGAGATCGAACTGCTATCCCTATTTCTCCTACACTAATGATTGCAACCTACAGTGCTACACTTGATAAAGCACATGCTTCTATATCCATATTATACCTGAAGCAATCAGGCCCATCAACGTGCATGTGTTTGCAGAGATTTTACAGAAAAGACTCAAAGCATTCACATTGTCGCATTCATCATTGCCAACTTGTCGTCAACGCATTTACCCAGCCAAGAAAGGGTAAGTGTAGCTGTCTAACAATCAACGTTCAAACGTTTTCTGTCATAAATTTCAAGAACTTACACTTTTCCTTTCCATCTTCAGACACTGGAGAATGTGATATGGCAGCCTTGAAGCCAAGTGTTCCAGCCGTCACGATACCAGCTATACCCGACAGATTGAACGAGTTACCATATGTCTACACGTAACACAACAATGACGTAAAGCTCAATTAGCCATAAGAAGTAAAGACTATACTGCATCCTGGCGAATAATCTCGCCGTACAAGCAATTAATCTGGAAGTCCACCATAATGGTAACAATCAGAATGTGGCCATTAAGAAGTTCACAATTCATACTCAAAATGATGTATAATTCGGACTAGAGAAGGTGAGTTGAACCCCCCTTCCTAGCTTCTCCTTTTTGTTTCTCCACATTATCAACTTAGATAGTTAACGTGCTTCTAGGTTCTAATGCGATGATTGAGAATGGCTTATGAAAGGGCCGGCGTTAACCTTGTCGAAACTGTTGGAAAGAGGTCGCGCAAGCTCGTCTCGGCAAGTGTTGACTATCGCAATGGAGTTATCACTGTTCATTTTGAAACAAGTTCAGATAAGATTGAAATTCTGAAGACCCGCTCAAAACAATCTACAGCGTATCACTGTGCAACGTGAGCAATTTAAGAAAACGATCTCGATTAACCCGCAAATTTGCTAAATTAATATTGCTGAAGTAACTTTTGATAAAGATTTTTAGAAAGACAACCTGAGATGCTCATTTGTGAGATCACCTTTTAAATCCCAAAGCCTCGAGAGCATTAAACAAGGCGCCGAAGAAAACGGTGTCTACCAAGGCAATTGGAAAATACTTGGAAATGGTTTCCAAAGCAGCCTCTGACGCCTGGAGAGGTTGCGAACTCATTGTATGACAGAAAGAATTGCCTTCAACAAGCGGCAAGACAAACTACAAGTTCAATCTAGCAGTACACAAACTACACAACAATGAAAAAGCATCTACAGTCCTCGAATTCCGTCACATTTGTATTGTATAAACATGAAGCAACAAATCTTTAAAATCCAAGATGGAAGCATTCAACTTAAATGCATCACCTCAATGGTTAAAACTCCAATTTAACTATCAAACAATCTCCAAGCGCATGTTCCTTCAGATTTCTGTCTAATCTGGACGAAGCGGGGCCACACCACAATCCACCACTGCTAAATTATCTGGATCCGTTGGCCCTTGGTGTGCCAATTGCCCCCCCATGAGCTGCACCTTTTCAATCCTTCCCTATCTGACCAGATACATTGCACTTCCCACATCTGCCTCAGTTATGATTCAACCATCTTTGCTGCAACAATGACACCAGCAGATTTGGACAAATGAACAGGAAATCAATCTATTTGCTCATGAATTATGGTAGGCCATGGCATTCAGACTTGCTTTACAGGCTTCAAAAAAAGCAGATCAGAACAAACGCTGAGGACTCAGACGAAGCAATCAATGGCGAGTTGACCCGGGCAGTGGGGGCCAGGCCCTGGCCCAGTGCTGGGAAAACCGGCAAACAATAGGAAAAGAACCGGCATAATTACCCTAAACCATTCATAAAGTCCTCGACAGATTTTTATACAAGCATATATATACCCTTTCGAGTAATAGTCTATAGGCTTCAATCAAGAGGAGGTGGATCTACATCGACATCTCATTATGAAGAGGATGCTATGTTCATCAAAGGCAAGTTCAAGGGCAAAGGCAAAGGCAAGTGGTCTAAAGGGCAAGATCAAGGTGAGACTTCTTCTTTTGGAAAAAAGAAAGATAATTCTAAGTTGAAATGCTTTTATTGTGGAATCAAAGGGCATTTTGCAAATGAATGTTTGAAGAAGCAAAGAGATGAAGGTAGCAAGCAAATCAACTTTACTACTAATGATGAGGGTCTAGGTGGTGGTGATTCTCTTTTGATGTGTTCATCAAGTCCAATATCAAGTGAAGGTGACAAAGATTCATGGTAGATTGATAGTGGAGCTAGCTCACACATGACTAGTCACAAGGAGTTCTTTACTTCTTTGGTCACTTATGATGGAGCCAAGAAAGCAATTCACATGGCCAATGGTGGTGAGTGTGTGATTGAAGGTATTGGTTCAATTCCTATTTGTCTCTCTACTAATAGGAAAGCAAGACTTGATGGTGTTCTTTACATTCCTTCACTTTCAAAGAATTTGCTAAGTGTTGGTCAAATGATAAAGAGATGATACATGGTAAAGTTTGTTGGTGATGCTTGTTTCATTACAAAGGAAGACATCTTGGTTGCTAGGGGCAATAGACAAGGTAAACTTTTCAAGCTTGATGCTTTTGTTATGGCTAACAAAAAGGATGGAATGGAAAAGGAGATTGGTCTCAACTTTCCAAAGTTACCTTTAAGCATCAATAAGATTGGTGGATCTTATGCAAAGTCTAACAGGCTTCCTTATGCTAGATCTAGGTCAAGATCTAATATGCTTCTTGGAGATGTTCATCTTTGTGCTAACTTGGCTAGTCTTGAGGATGATGATGGTGTTTCAATGGTTCTTCATGGCAAGTGCAAGCATGCAAAAGGTAAGGAAAGAACTAACTTCATCAATGGGGGTGGAGGTTCTTCCTTGGAAAAGATTGTTGTTAATGATTTCTTTGATCATATGGAAAAGGATGTTGCTAGGTGCATGCATGAAGGAGGTGGTTCTTCTACATTCTTTTGTTATGATTCCAAGAAAGTCATTTTTTCAGCAAGTGGAGTCACATGTCTTCATAAAGAGAGTACATCACATGGTTCTATCAAGAGACTTGGTGAGGAAGATAGTCACAAGTCAAGAAGAAGAGAAGTATGTGAAGAGTTCAAAGTAGGATGTACTTTGAGTGATGTCATTGTGAATGATAGTGAGGAAGAATCATTATCATATGATTCATTACCCAAAACATTGAATAGAAGTTCTTGTTTGAAGAAAGAGAGTACTTCAATCATCCTTATGTTGAAGGTACTAATCATTTTTTTCATGGCTTCTAATGTCTTTGAGGTTTCTACTTCTTATGATGCAATCATTAAGAGAGAGTCTTATAAAGGAAAGAGCAATGGAAGATTGGTTATTGGGAAGATCCAAGGCATGGATCTCACATCTCTTCATCAACTCAAAGGATTCTATGATTGGAAATTGATCACTCATGATCGAGATGGCAAAAGGTTGGTTGGAGAAGACTACATGGAACAAATTGAGAGGCAATGTTTTCAAAACAAGGGAGATCTCATTGGTGAGCTTATTGAGGTTTGTTATGGACTCAAGAAGGCTGGATTTATTATGTTTGATACTCATCTTCACCTACTCTACTTCATGTTGGATGGAAAGTTTGGAATCTATCTTTTGATTTATGATGGTGACATTGGTGACATTGTTTTCACTAACCTTTGTGGAAATTTGAGATCAAGCATTGATGAGATCTTGTTGGATCTAGATCATATGTTTGAGAGAGAGTATTTCTAGAGGTTCAGGTCTGAAGATATTCATATCTTTGATATCTTTGATGATCAAGAGAAAGGTAAGCAAGTGGAAGCGACACACTTTGCTTTACTCACATGTTTTGGAGAATTTTCTTGTGTAGATGATGCTATGCAAGTGGATATTGGTTCTCATGGTTTTCATACTGGAAAAGCAAGTAATGGATCTGGAAAACAAAGTTTGTTCAATGACTTTGATGGTCAAGAGGAAGATCAAGATGTTGGTCTCAAAGGGCTTCAACAGCACAAAAGGAAAGGTGGCAATTTGGAACTAGTCAAGAGCATCAAAGGAGAGGTATTTGGCAAAGATGTTATGGATCTATTTTTGCAGCTTATTGAGGACTCAAGTAAGGTCAAAGGAACAGCAAGGAAGTGTTGTTCAAGTTTACTTTACTTGTTCTATCTCATGTTTGAGCTATTTCATGTGGATGTGTGCAAATTGTCAAGATATGGACAAACTAGCTACATTGTCTTGCAATATCTTACTGTTGGAGTTGTACTAGCATTCTTGGATGGTTCTGCTGATGGAAATAAAGCTATTGGAGGTTCATTATGTCACTCTTTCATGGCCAAGTCATCAAGTGTTGATGATATCTTGTGGCAAGATGGAAATGGAGGCTCATTCATGGAGTTTTATGGTGAAGACATATCAAGAAAGGACAAAGTTGGAGGAGACAAGCAAGCAAATGGTCATCACTCACATTTATTGTTTGGTTGCTGTAATTTTCCAGAGAGTTCAAAGTTTGAAACATGGAAGAATCATTTCATTCACATTCTATTTGGTTCTTCATGTTCTAGTTATATCTTGATGTGTAAAATTGATGTAAGAAATAGTGAAGCATCCAATTTGGACACTATTCTCTATATCAATTATGAAAAATACTTTAGAACCTTAGAAAGAAGATCTATACTTAGGATGGAGATCATTCTAACGTTGGATCAAAGTTCTATTGTCAAAACTATGCCAAAACTAGTTGAAGAGGGAGTGTGAGAGATTTCAACTAGTTTAGTCTAGTTTAGTCACATTTTGGTAAATTGTCAATAAGAGGCCAAAACTCATTTTAGACTTAAAGATAAACTTTTTGAAGTTATATTAGTTAAAATACATTTAATAAACACTTTTGGAAAGTGTGAGAAAGTTGGTAGTCGAGTTTGAGAGAGATTCAAATTTGAACTTTGGGTACATTGAATCTAGACCCAAAAATAGTAGGCTTTGCATTTTGGAGGGCAAGCCAAGTGGCCAAATAGGGTTTGGAAACTCTATAAAAGGATGTAACTCATGGAGAGACACATTTTCTATCTTCTCTCTCTCATTTCATCATTATACATGGTTCTCTTTGGGTTCTACTACTCATTGGTGCACTATCTTGGTGTTATCTTGCAATTCTATGTGTAGAATGATCATTTATTGCTATTTTCGGTTCCACACGTGTGAAATATAGTAGGGTACTGTAATTGTACGAACAACAAACATATTTTATGTTTTGATTCATGTTTGATCAATATCTCTTAGATTTTGCATCTCATTTTGTATGTAGATGCTGATTTTTCTACATTGGCAGGATTGTTGGTTTGCTCCTTATTGTAACCAAAGATTTGGGACACGGATTGGATCTTGAATGATCTGAAATCCTTCACAAGTAGCATGTACAAATCAGAAGAATCGTGAGCAGAAAATACGAGCGGATGCAATCACATACTCGAAACTATTGTTGAGTATCTGATTGACTCTGTTTGACACTTTCGCTAATAAGCAGTAAGTGTTTCTAGCAATGCTAAATATTATTCTTCAAGACTAATATACAAAAAGAAGAAGTGCTGAAGTAGTTAACCTAGAAAGTGATCAACTATTTATACTAGTTATGAATGTCATTTAGGGTTATCCAAATGACAGTTGAAGACAATTGTATGGACGCAGATCACAATTGGCTCTTTAGCCACAATGTGCTATCACTTTTCTAGTTGGGCTTGTTGGGAACTACTTGCAAAAAGCGTTAGAGCAAGTCATTGCCATTCCCGTGTATTTCTACAAACAGTGTAAAAACATGAGTAAAATTACATAATTGGATAGATAAATGGATGTAGACTAAAGATCAATTATTCGGATAAAACCAACAATCCCCCTTAATCTGATTCCATGAATGTCTTGACCTTCAAACTTAGTTTTGCACAAAATCTTTTGTGTGCATCCAAGCTCAACGCCTTCATGAAAATATTTGTTGTCATGTCTCATGTTCGACAGTACTCCAAGCTTACCTCTTTGTCAAAAACTTTACTTTTGACATAGTGATACTTGATTTCAATGTGCTTACACCTGGAATGAAACCTGGGGTTGGCCGATAACACAGTAGCACTTTGATTATCAGAATAGACAATTGTTGAAGCATACCTGCTTCAAAAAAACATCCGATACTAAGTTTTGCAACCACATTGCTTCTTTTATCGCTTGAGAGACAACGTTATACTATGATTTTGTATACGATAGACCTATTGAGATTTGGTAGTGACTGTTTCATGAAATTAGACCACTATTGAGGAAGAATGTAGATCCAGATGTAGATCTACGAGTGTCTACATCAACTACCCAATCTCCATAACAGATGCATTGGCCCATAGTAGATCTAATGTATCTCGTAAATCTTATAAGAGCTTTCCAATGTCTAGTACTAGAACTAGCCAATACTAACTTAAGGAACTGACTACAAAAGCTATATCTGGTCTAATATAGATCATTCCCAACATAAGAGAACCTATTATCGAATGATATGTGTCATGTACTTTTAGTGCATTAGTGCTTTTCAAGGCAATATAATATCCATTGTAAGCTTTGTAGGCCCAAAAGGAGCTATTAGCCTTAATAACAAGGCGGTTCCCTCTTTAGGCCCTCCAAAGTAATTAGTAAGGATAATAGGCCAATAAGGGCCCAATGTAGTTTAAATAATACTTAACAAGGGCTAACTATCGCTCAAGATAGTTAAGTTAAGTGAGAGCATTGTCTATAACTAGGCAAGAAACATTATTTTGTGAATCTTTTGGCTCATTTGCAAGTGAGAGCTTCTAGCTTCCTTGACAATTTGAGCCAAAGGGATCTTTATTGTTAGGTCTCATGTGCCCTATCCACATGAATCCATGCTCAATTTCTATTGATTGTACTATTTATTTCATTGCTAATGTGATTCCATTGAGATCTCATTGTTTCTAGCTTTCTATGGATATGCTATCATGATAGTTATGGACTTGGCTCATTACATTCGTCGCATCCATTCTTTTATTGTTATTATGCATAACCAGGCCCAAGGGCCCTTTTTGTTCATATATTGGCCTTGGGCCCTATTTGGTTATATTTTTAGGACTTGATCACATTGATTTGGAATGGGGGTCCTCCTATTGGGAGGGCGCACTATTTTCCCTCCAAATCTTTTTTCCTCCCTTTTTTGAATTCTCCATTTGATTCAGGGAGAGGATGTAAGTAGGGCATCATTGTATTCCTTTATGCAGTTTGTAATGATTGCTCCTCAGTTAGCCTCCTTAAGCATTCTCTTTCTGCTTTCTAGCTTAAAACCTGCTTTCTAGCATAGCTAGTGAATCTTAGCTTGAGCACTTTTTTGCAGATTGGTGGAGGCTGTCCAGCGCCCTACCACCCATCACTTTCATCGATTTTTCTCCGTCATTTTTGCATATTGGTGGTGGTTGTCCAGCGCCCTACTGCCCATCACTTTCGACGATTTCTTCATCATTTTTTGCAATTTTGGTGGAGGTTGTCTAGCGCCCTGCTAACCTATCACTTTCGTCAATTTTCTTTTGCAAATTTTCATTGTTTTGCAAATTTGGTAGCTATTGCCCAATGCCCTACTACCTCATCATTTTTGACACTTTCGTCACCGATTTGTTGTCCATTTTTTATATTGATTGGAGGCTGTCCAACGCCCTACTACCGTCTCATTTTTAGCGGTAACCCATCACTTCCGTCGATTTTTTTGACAAATTTTCATTGTTTTTGCAGATTTGGTAGCTATTGCCCAACGCCCTACTACCTCATTATTTTCGACACTTTTTGTCACCAATTTGCTGTCCATTTTTTATATTGATTGGAGGCTGTGTCGTGATCCCTGGCCTTCCCTCAAATATCCCTGCCTTGTTGCAAAGGCATCCACCTCAACAATAGCCTGTAAAATACGAGCAAAGGTCACATGTCTTGTAAAACAAAATGACTATATTTGAATAAAAATCTCATTAAGATAAAACCAGATTTACCTACCAGATCACGCTCATCAGCTTTAATAAGTGCAGCAGTATGTAGATCATGACCAGCAACAATGGTCGTCGAAGCACTGGATGGACTAGTTTCTGAAGACTGTGACACATATCTGCTCCGGATTTTCAGAAATTCCTCCTCACCGGGCAAATTTGCCTGGTATGCCCAGTGCTTCATCTCCATCTTTGTAATCAATAGAAGCACGTAGATCATTATCACCATCAAGATCTATGAAGTCCTCGAATTCTTTGATGAAATTAGACAAAATTGATAGTATTTAGTCCTCCCTCAAATCAAGAACATCTCCAACATCATTCAGTGAGAGGTATGCGACACTATTCATGTAATACACTTGCAAATCGAGGAGAGTCTTGGTTTTGTCATATGGATTCACGTCAAATAAGGAAGAAATGGACAATGCACGAGACTCGGCTTGGTCATACATTGAAGCCAATCTTGCCTCCTCGTCAGCACCCAAGGCATCATCAACAATAGTTGACTCTGATATCACAGAATTAGTTGATGATGAGGCACCCTCAATGCTAAGCGTTGAAGTTCTTGCCTCATCAGGAATAAGAGCACAAAGATAAAACACAAAGCCCATGCCTTCTTGCAGAAAATGACATGATCGATTGTGCTAGTCACAATGGACCACACGTTTAAAATCACTCACAATTTTCATGAATCATCGGTTGTGGCTTTGCTTTGAAGATGTTTGGGCAAGTACTAGGTCATGGAAATGGATGAATCGTAGATTATCCATGATCAACACAGACTGATTCAGACTATCATAATACTCCTTATACGACACTCGAATATATGATTTATGTTCTGATCCAAACCTATCAATATCAAAAGACATATTGAAATATGTCCTATAGTGACCTATGTAGTTACCAACACGGATTCAACAAGGAAGGTGTGCAAAGCAGAATCAAAAGTATTAGAGGATGATGCGGCCATCTCGAAAGTATGACCAAGATGGTCGAGTATCGCTACGACGCAGGGTGGCCAGGAGTCAAAAGACAATCGGGGATTCCTCGTGTGATGGCGATATTGGCAAATGACCTGATATCAAAACGATGCGAGGGATCTTAGATCGTCTAGAATCTCTAAAAGATTTTCAGGTGTTCACACACTGTGAGATATAGGGAGTGAAAATCCAAAGCTTAGCGAAATGTTTTAACTGATCAAACAACATTTATATAGCTAAAACCAAGAAAATACAAGCCGTACACTCGTCGATCCAATAGTGGATCAGATCTATGGTGTGTAGTACAACCGTCAACACGTGCGAGACCACACGTGCTACAATACGTGTCAATCTGCCATTCGCCCACGTGCCCACACGTGCAAGATCACACGTGCCAGAACACACGTCCCTAACCCATTGGACCACGTGGACACACATGCAAGTTTCACACATGCGGATACAGAGGTGTAGGTCCCACACGTCAGGTAATGATTGGGTCATGTGACTACATGTGAGAGCCTGAACGTGCGAGAACACATGTCACCAATCCATTCGGCCATGTGTCCCCATGTGGGTTCCCACACGTGTTGATCCAGACGTGCAGTTTCACACGTGCGTATACAGATGTGTGGTTCCACATGTCAGCTATTGACTGGGCCACGTGTTGCTGGTATTCACACGTGCCAATTTTTCTCCCCTATATAAGTCTATTATCGGGGATTGTACAGGTTTTTGCATAAATTGCTGGCACGTTTGATTGCATCCATACGAAATGCATTCGTGATATCGCCATCACGCGAGCGACCTCCTCCCCATGCCTGTTCCTTAGACCCTCTCGCGTCGTAGCGATATCAGCTTGACTTCCCTAGTATCACCATTACGTGAGCCCCTGCCTCTCCCCGCCTGACTCTGCCACTCTCTCGCGTCGTAGCAATATCATGGTTAGAGTTCTCAGTGTCTCTTCTGCTGTGTCTCTGTCCTCACGTAGTATAGATATTCGGCCTCAATGGCTCGAACGAAGCAAACCGCTAGGCTTACCAATTTCGTTCATCCGTCCCATCCCCATACGTCTGAACCCGTTCGTCCGCAAAGACGCGGTAGACCTAGCCATCCATGGTTGAGGGACATCAGGGCCTTGCATAGGAGCACCAAACTTCTGATCCCGAAAGCAGCCTTCTACCGGGCTGTGAGAGAGGTTACACAAGACATGACCACCCATCTGCCCCATGCAGTGAGGTGGAATATCACTGCATTGGAGGCCCTCCATACTGCATACGAGGATTTTCAGACAAAATTGTTCAAGGATTCGATGTTGTGCTCCATTCATGGCAAGAGGGTGACACTAATGCCCAAGGACATGCTTCTTGTCATGAGGCTTCGAAACACCTATGACAACATTTTTAAGTCTGGATTCACATAGAGGCAAGTTCCTCTTGAAAGAGGCCTTGTCCCACCCTGTAAAAAGAGAAAGCAAGCACATCCCAAGCGTTCGCAACCCTAGCCTAGGTCTCCCAGCTCTTCACCCTCACCTCCTCCCATTAGAAAAGATCTGGCTAGTATGTCCGCATTTCCACTGGTTGAGAGTCCTCCCGTAACCCCTGATCTTCAACTGCACGATTCTCTTTCTATACATGAGGATGACCTAAATATAGTGGTAGACATGATTGTTTCTGATGTTGATGCAACTGATAAAGAGTTGCACATCAGACTTCCGAATGAACCTAAAGACACATTTTTTGATTCTGAGAGGTACATTGATTTTGACCTGTATATAGCCAAGAAAATAGATGATCTCGGAGGGGAGTTTATGTTTTGTATAGACGATATTAATTTTGCAATGCATATCAAAGACCTGCATTGTAGGGAGCTAAAAGAGAAGACCTCAGATATCTCAGACATAGTAGTTGAATCTGCTTGTGCATACCATCTACATAAATATACATATACAGTCACGAAGGAGTTTTTTGTTGTATCTCCATTTTTTGGGCATCTGTTGAATAAAGAGAGGAAAGCCAGAAGGCTCTTCAGGCACACCAGCAAAGAGGCATCAATGTTCATCATCCTATACTGCTCAAAGTAAGATAGTTTCTTCTTGTAATATCTGTTTCCTATAAGATTTTTCTTTTGGAAACTCTTATAGATTCTAGTAATCATTGCTTGTCTCTTTCTGGCAGCAAACATTGGAGTGTGCACGTCATATCCATGAAAGTGAATTCAACTGAAAGCTGCACACCTGTGTGCATGACAATGAATTCTTTGCATGCCACCCATTCCATGATTAAATCCATGTACAAAAGGATGGTGGAGCTATCGCCCAAGCTGGATGGGTTGGTTGTAAATACCAACATAGAGGTTGTTGATGCAAAGATAAAAAGAATCTTTTTACGTATTTTGTTTGCATGATGGCATGTAGTTTAGAATTATATTGAATTATAATTTAACAATTTTTCGTTGTGATTTCTCAGTCTTCGCAACAAGACGATGCTTTCAGTTGTTGATGGTATTCAATTTGGAACGTTAAATCGTTCTTGGATTGGTATATGGTGCAACCTCCAGATGCTAGTATCCGTGAGGTATTTTTTTCAATGTTCCAATATCCTGATGATATATTGTTAACTTGGTGAATTTATATATTTTAAAACATGGGCTAATACATGCATACACTCGATTTTTTTTTTGCAATTCCAATGTCCTGAGGTATCAACAAATGCGATTCATCAATATCGGCATGAAATGTTGGAAATTTTACTATCATGTGCAAGGCCCTACAAGCATGAAGGTGCCTCGGATGAACCTGCCATTGGATCCGTGGATGAGGTTAATGCTATCCCTACATAGTGGCGGTCCGAAAGGACAAGTATCAATCCCTCGAAGCAATGTAGGTAGGAATTTTCTCTTTCCAATATATTTTGCCTACTTCCAAACACAGATGACATCTAGATTCATATCATACATGGAAGTATGAATTTCTAATGATACTCATTAGATGTTGCAAGGTAGAACCAAAAAATGTCCATGGATGATTTATTTATTTCCAAGAACATTTCTTCTTAGTACAATGATGTTTGTAGCAGTTCAAAGCATCTAAACATGCTTGATATGAAGATCTACAACAACCAACATCTTTGCCTTCCAATACTATCATCTTCAAATGCAAGTGGGCCGACTGTATCTCTTGCAGAAACGCAATGTGCCATGAGAGGAATCATACGTGGAATAAATTTGTGGAAACTGCCAATGTTGTGGGTAGATTATCTATACAGTTGAGCAATGACTATATGGAGCTTGTCGCGACGTCATCCGAGATAGAAAGTAATGAATTTGCTTTTAAGAGCTTGGTAGTAGTGTCTTTCAAGTGGGAGGAGGCTCTAGGCAAGCCTGAGTCTTGTTTTCTCTAGATTAGACTCATTTGTGTGACCGGAATTCTAATTTCAAATTGAGAAAACAAAAAGGAACACTTACCAACAAGCCACTTTCTGGAGGACAATGTCATTATCATTTTGGTTCTATCTAGTCTGGTTTGATCTGGTGGTAGGTAGAAGGAACGAACAAAAGATCGTGGGTTATTCGCATGAAATGGTTCACATGAGTTGGAGGTATGCAACCGTCTGCTTTCCAAGCTTCGCCATCCTCCTATACTATTTGATTTGATTTGGTGGCACATTATTTATACTTCTGTGCCCACCAATTTGATATGGTGGTAGATTGCATGAATTAAATAGGAGATCGTGGGTCCATTGGCATGAGATGATTTGCATGAGTTGGAAGCTATGCAACCGTATGCTTCTCCAACTTCATCCTCATCTTGCAGTACTTTAATCACATCCTTCTCTTTATATGGAAGCGATGAGCCCCCCACTCCCACAACCAAGCTAACCATTCATGTGACATCGTCCAAGGTGATGAGGAATTATAATTACCTTCCCAAAGAATCACATGAAATTGGGTTAATTATTGCTAAAAAAATTTCACTAATATATTCTTCGAATAAAGAAATAGCTTTCAGGTCTCCGGTTCTGTAGATTTGAGACATCCAAAAAAAGGAGGTCATGACAATACTGCAAATTTTCAACAAAACACCTTCTTGTGACTATTAGTATTTGGCATCATTTAGATTTACGGCCATACAATCATGTAGAGAGGTGATGGAGAGAGAGAAGATGAAAGAATCGGGTAAGTTGGAATGAATGTTTCGAAAAAGTTGAGAGCAGAGTAGGAGGAGGGGTTAAAAGTGAGAGGGGGTCGAGAAACAATTCTAGAAGCAGCCTTGGCTCTCTGGCCACCCGATCCCGAGCTGCCGTCTGAAGGGTGGGTTTGCCCGCCTAGATTTCCTGCTCCATCATTTCCATCATCGTCTCATGGCTTCGTTGGTTGAGCGCCTGCTTGGGCCTTGTACGTCGTGTCCCATAATTGGTTCACCTTGTCCAAGACTTGTTGTCTGAAGCTCAAGAGGCCGATACTCCAAGGCCCAGTTGCCTAACACACGACAACAAAGAATGCAAATTTAGCTTCAAGCTGGGAGCACATCACTAGTGGAATCAGCTTCAGATGGTTCCACCTCCGATGATGGTAGCTCATCCACGGCATCACAACAGCACTCGTCACCCTCACATGTCATTGACGGAAGTGATGGAGCAACGACATCAGTAGCAGCCCAACATATGACCACCTCACACCCTGTTACTCCACCAAATGAAGTCACCACCCCACCCACATTGATTACCAAGCCAACACAAACAACATCACCAACGGCACAAGATTTGGAGGGGGGGGGAGAGGAGTGGAGATATCCAGTCCCCAGGTCATGGAAGTGGCTCAACAACCACAGGCCCAGCAAGTCCACACACTAGACACGTCGCAATATTTTGATGCTACGAATCTGATGGAAATAAGAGACGATGAGCCAAAGAAGGAGAAGCAGCCAAGAAGAAGTCTAATCCCTCCACTAACCACCACCACCACCACAACAGCTACTAACATCATCCCTCCACTACTTTTACCTCCACCTCCATCTTCAGATCTAACACAACGCTTATTTTTTGGGTTAACCTCACCATACCACACTCCAGATCAGTACCCAACTCTCACTAACCCTGAAAAGCTCACTGAAGCAGCCAAACGGTCGATGATAGGCCTATCCGAAACAAGCTACCACATGCATTGGTTGGTGAGCCAGTATCAAATGCTCAAGAGCAAGGTCCAGCATCAAGACCAAGAAATTGTGCAATATCAGAGGCTGGCCAAGGAGAAAGAAAAAGAGACAGTGGAAGCCAGATCCGTGATGGCCAAGTAGAAATCCACTCTGGAAGAGGTCCAACAACAACTGAAGCATCAAATGGTCCAAATCGACCAAGTACGAGATGGATCATCGGGTGCAATGACAGTCGATGCTCCTCTAGTCAAGCCTGAGGACATTTAATTCCAGACCCCACAAGCCTCAGCCATCTGTATGGAGAAATACGTGCAGCTAATCCAAGAACGAGAAGCCAAAAAGAAAAAATTTCAAAACATTGTAGCCAAGCAAGAGAAGATCATCTTGGAGTCCGAGAAGCAGCGGGAAGAAACCACGTTGGTTTTTAACCTCGATCGTGAAGATAAGATGGACTGGTCACTTTTGAAAGAGTCCTTTATCAAACATTTTAAATTCTTTCGTTTGATAGAGAGTCCTTTTGTCAAATTGAGTAACATCAAGATGGCAAACGATGAACGTATATGAGACTATAGCGAGCGATTCAAAAGCTTGAAAAGTCAAGTACAAGAACAGCTCTCCAAATAGATGCTCATCATCTGGCTTTTAGTCGGCCTTCCAAGATGGATTAGACGTGAGCTTGAATCCAATGATGAATATACGAGCCTAAAGCTAGCTATGTCTGATGCCATCAAAGAGAAAGATGAAAGATCAAATGTTGATGAATCCAGGGAAAGACGAGCACCACGTGTTCTTGTCCATTAGTCGAAGCCGATCGAGGACACCCGAGATCAGCTTTGAAAATCACAACTGGAGTTGCTTAATCAGCACATCAACTGCAAAGGGAGAAACTCACCAATGAGTTTCAAACTTCCCTGAAGTCTATCCAAAGAAGTATGTCTGGTCAGCCAAACCCTGCATAGGCACCTTATAGACAAAAACCAATATGGTGCTCACATTGTCGGGCTACGCATTCTGATGATGCTTGTCCTTCATATCAGCCTATCCAAGCACATACAGTCCAACAACATGAAGAACAACAGTCACAATCTGGACATTCCTTGACTTATCATGAATATCTACTTGAAAGTACAGAACCATTAGCCATACAAGATGGCTATGCCGTTATACAAGGGCCATTGAGCAACAGATGTTTCATCAGTTGTGAAGCCGACCATTTTATGGTTGATTGCCCAGTCAAGACCAAGTACCACGCCGAGTGTCCCGACTGTGTCAGAAAATACAATTTCAAAGACTACCCAAAACAACCCAACAAGATCCTATCTGCCCAACACGTCAGTTATCAATCACGATAGTTATCAACTACCCAACTTGTTGCTCCCTCAAGAAGTTTCTTGCAAACTTCTACATTACCATGCAATTCACCAGCTTCATAATGCAGAAAGACACTAACTTTGTCTTTTCACATGCTGATAAGATTTCCAATGTGCCAATACACAATCAATCTAGGAATCTCAAATCCAGATAGAGATTCGGTTCTGAATCTCTTGCTTAGAGAGGTACTCAACACATAGTACCTCAACTATAACTGCATCTTAAGATATATCTTATAACATGTGCTATCATTGATGATAGACTTAGTGTTACCAATCCTACCTTGATTTTGATAAGGACATATCAAAGTTTTTTACTCTAACTCCCAATGAAAATTGCAACTATCTAGGTGACGAGTCAATGCTGATGAATGACTTTTTGTTTTTGACAAGTGCTCTACGGCTTTCACTCTTTGTAACATTGGTATCTTCCTTGTTTATTTTTTGTCATTTTTTTATTAATAATTTTTTCTAATTGCATCTCTTTTTCTAAATTTTTTTTTAGTTTATCAAGGATAGCCATTAAATAGGAGACATCATGTAGCGTATCTCAAGAATAACTTGTCATTCATCTATCACTCTTCAATCACCTTATACAGAGTTTCAGATTTTTGAGCATATTCCAAATTTGTGAAGTGCATATCACATCAGAGTTGAATCCTACATCTCAAGCCATATTAATCTTCGAATCAACTACAACAACATCGAAACAAATTTAGTTAAAATTTGTTCAATCTTTAGTAAGTCACATGTTCAACGTGTTTTCAACTACGTGTTCCACACGTCGATCCAATCTTGAGGATGAACAGTTACCAGCAACAACATCTCCACCTGCAGATTTTTTGGGGGTGGGAGAGAGTGGATCTGCTTGATGGACGAAGGCACTTTTATGGTCAAAGAAATATATTCATCTTGGTGATCATAGTACTCACACTATCGAAGGTGAAGGTACTGTAAGATTAAGATTCCAGCATGATCAATTCAAACTATTGTCAAAAGTCTTGTATGTTCCTAAACTCTCTACAAATCTATTATCAGTAAGTAGAATTATAGATCTGGGTCATAAAGTAGAGTTTGAGTCTGATCAATGCAAAATTATCAATAAGAGTAATAAGATCCTTGCACTCGGCAAGAGACATGGATACTTATATAGATTGCTCAACATGAAATAGAACAAGTAAAGTAAACTTGAAAAACACTTCCTTGTTGCTCCTTTGACCTTACTTGAGTCTTCAATATGTTACAAAAAATAGATTTATAACATCTTTGCCAATTACTTTTCCTTTGATGCTCTTGACTAGCTCCAAATTGCCAACTTCTCTTTTGACTAGTTGAAGCCCTTTGAGATCAACCTCTTGATCATCAACTTGACCATCAAATTCATTGAGCAATTTTTTTTTTTCCAGATCCATTACTTGATTTTACAACAAGATAACATCCATTCACTTGCATATCTCCAGGTACACAAGAAGATCCACCAAAGGACGTTTCACTCTTCATAAGAGTTTAATACTTAAGATCCATTGCTTGGATCCACTCCTCTTCTTCCCTTGCTTGATCTACACTTGTAGGTTCATACAAAGAGGCTAGGAAAGCAACATAATTTCCAGAAACTACTTGCTTACCCTTTTGATCATATGTGATCCTTGAAGGTACTTGTCTTTCCCTTGATGTTCTCCTTCAAGGCTTTTGACTTGATGAAGGTCCATCATCATCACCATCCAAAGTAGGATCTTTTTTATCAACATCAAGAATGTTAGATCCATCCACATCACCACCAATCATGCTTGAAGACACTTTTGGAATGTTTCCCTCATCAAATATGACATCTCTACCAACAATCACTTTGTCAGTAGAAGGAACGTAAACCTTGTAGGCTTTACTCACCACCTCACTATATCCAACAAAAATACCTCTGTTTAAATATGGATCCTCCTTGGTCCTATCATCAAGAGTAATGTTGACATAGCATGTGCATCCAAAGGTTCTTAGAAAGTTGACACTAGGCCTCCTCTTGAATAGCATCTCAAAAGGTGTCCTTCCATCCAAAATAGCACTCGGCCACCTATTGCACAAAAAATTGGCACACAACAAAGCTTGATCCCAAAATGGTTTGTCAAGATTAGCACTTAACCTCATCACTTTAGCACTTTCACATAAAGTCCTATTCTTCCTTTCATCCACTCCATTTTGTTGTGGGGTCCTTGATGTTGTATACTCCCAATGACTTGAAGTTGAGGTGTCCCTTTTTTTTTATGCCAAAACTCTTGAATAGGTATTTGCTCCCTTGCAACACATCCAATTTGGTTAGCAATAACACAAGCATCTAGTTTGAACAACTTCCCTTGCCTTTTACCTTTTCCAACTAAGGCATCCTTCCTTTTGATCAGACAAGCATCTCCATCAAACTCCACCTTGAAGTACAACAACGAAAAGAAGAAGCAGTTCCAAAAACAAGCACACATTGCTACAACCAGTCACTCAATCCAGCTACAAGGTGAAGATGAAGCAACTTTCATGACCAAAGCTGGAGAATGACAAGATATCGATTCCTAGATTCTGGAACAACTCAACACATGACTCACCATCGCGACTGGTTCAAAGACTATAAGTCATTCACCCACTCTCAAGTTGTGCAACTTGGAGACAGCTCATCACATTCAATTGAAGGTGAAGGAACAGTCAGAGTTGAATTCCAGAGAGGTGACGTCAAATTGTTTTTCAACATTCTCCACGCTCTAAATCTAACCAAAAATTTACTCTCAGTTATAAATCCGACCTAGGGATTGAGCACTCAAACTCCGATCCAAGGATTCAACTGCAAAATAGTGACACTAACTTAGACAATGAGTCATAATCTCAATAAGTCAACTCACATCAGAGAACCGAAGTTCATCCCAGAAGTCGAACAAGTCCAAACAGCCTCCATCCAGATTTATGGATGATCTGGCCTACTACTTTGTGCAAGAACCGACCATAGTTTCTGAGGCTATATCTACTCCTGATGTTGACTAATGGAATGCAGTGATGGACGCCGAATTTGATTCTCTAATAGAGAATCAAACATGGATAGTCATGGAGTTCCCAAAGGACCTAAATCCAATTCCATGCAAATGGATATTCAAGGCGAAGTATAATGTTGAAGGAAGGCTCAATTGCTACAAGGCCAGGCTAGTCGCCAAAGGCTACTCCCAAAGGCACTCTATGCGCTGAAACAGTCACCCAGAGCCTGGTTCTAGAAAATCAACGCACTACACTCTTATTTAGTAACAATCTAAATCTGATGCAAAAAAATGAAATACATGCTGGCCCAGGAATACAAGATGATCTATTGTCTCGAAATCCAAATCCAACGAGATCGACCTAGTAGATTGATTTTCATGAATCAGCAACAATTTCTCAACAATGTGCTGGAAAAATATGGAATGGCCAACAACAAACCAAGTCACTTTTGAGATAGAAAAAAAGAAAATGAAGCAATATGCATTTCAATCCATCACCGACTCATTGATGTACACAATGATTTGCACGTGACCAAATCTTGCATATTCGATCAGTACACATAGCCAGTTCCTATCAAATCCAGGCTTAACTCATTGGAAAGCACTAACAAAGGTCATGAAGTACATCCAAGCAATGAAAACTCTCAGCATCTGCTATGGAGGCAACCAAATTTCCAACATTCTTGAAGCCTACATAGATGCAGATTGGGCCAGATGTCGATACCAGAAAATCAACTTATGAATTTGTATTTTTATACAACCAAGCCCACATCTCATAGAACAGCCGAAAGTAGACCTCAGTTGCATTATCATCAACGAAATCTGAATACGTAGCTATCACAAATGCAACCAAAAAGACGATCTGGCTAAGGCAACTAAATGCAGACATCAACCTTGCACAAACACTTCCTATAAAAATCTATTGTGAAAATCAAAGCACAATAGCGCTATCTCTCAATCCGAGATTTCACTCTCGTAGCAAAAATATCAAAATCAAGTATCACTACTTTAGAGAGAAAGTACTTAGCAAAGAAGTAGCATTGGTTTTCTACAGAACAAACTACATGGCAGCAGATTACTTCACAAAGGCTCTATCAAAGGAGGAACATCTCAGATCAGGAGCAGTTACCTACTTTGTACATATACAAAGACTGGCGTAAATAGCATTCAATACTTGTAAGATATTTTTGAAGACACTTGTAAATATATATATTACTGGCTGAATCAAGCTAACTAAGATTTTATTATTATCAGAATTTTTCTGCGTTATCACTCTCAACAAGCTGAAGTTATGACTTCAAGCCATTGTACTCACTATTGATATTAATTAGAGTGCAATTTTATGTTTTACTACTTTTTTGTTTATTTGCGCAATTTGTATGAATGATTCATCTTGAATATTTCTGATGCTAACTGTTGCATTTCCGATCCTACACGCCTATGCTCAAAGCTTCGAGCTTCCGCTGCCAGTCATTCCGACATTTTATGACAATCACTTGGAGTGTTATCAAAGTCCATGCTAAAACTGGTTGAAGAGGGAGTGCGATAGATTTCAACTAGTTTAGTCGATATTGGTCATAGTTGAGAACTTTCCAAATACACACTTAAGGCCAATTTTCATATTAGACTTAGAGTTTAGACTAAACACTTTTTGAAAGTGTGGGAAAGTTGGTAGTCGAGTTTGAGTAGATTCAAATTTAAATGTTGGGTACATTGATTCTAGACCCAAAAATAGTAGGGTTTACATTTTGGAGGGAAAGCCAAGTGGCCAAATAGGATTTGGACCTATTATAGAATAATGTAACTCTACCTAGCTATTATGTGCATGTGGAATCATGTGCTTCTGTTGAATATCACATGTGTAATTTCAATGTCATTGGTGTTGAATGTTGTGGCTTTGTTGAGTGATTGTGTCAGCTTGTAAAATATTGCATTTTCGGCAAAGGAGAAGTTATTGTAGCTTTGAAATATATTTGGGAAGTAGTTGCTTGTGTGTTTTTGGCATGTTTCTTGTAAGCAAAGTATATCTGAATTCATCAAGTGGTTGGTTGATTTTAGGTCATCGTGGTACTTCTGTAAGGATATCGTATTCAAAGAGTGTATGATGAGGTGTGTGTTTACATAATGGTTAATGTAAGGAACAACAAGTTTTCAAGCAACCGTGTTTTGTAGTCTTTGCATTTCTTGTTTCACTTTGTTCTGATTGTCGTATTTTATTAAGTATGGATATGAAATTATAATCATTTTGTCACATTTTTTTGACTAAATCATAACAACGTGGCAATTTTGCCCAATATGAAGATCCAAAAATTTCTAATGAATTTGTGGTTTCTTTAAATTCCCATTCGTCTAAGACTGGTCTTGCTTGATACAAATCACCGCATGTAATTACATCCAATCCTTCGAAGTGTTCTAAAGGGATGTGTTTGATTGCTTGTAGTCTTTGCTGCTTTTTGTGCTCTAGTCATCACTAAACATTCAGGTTGCGTCTCTTCAAGTACAACATCGATTAGGCACATAGGTCATCCCTCATCGGAGTCGCCACATTGGAGAATTCGAATTGGTTCAGCAGAGTCCTTCGAACGTCCAACAACTCTATGGTTTTCAGGGCCAAGTTGATTGGCTTGTTCATTTGAAGCTTTAACTTTCATGTAGCAACGATCATCAGTATGGCCTTTCTTCCCACAGATAGTACATTTAAGGTTTGGGTAATCTCTTATTAGATGATCACTCTTACAGATTTGGCAAGATAACTCTTTTGGTCTATCAGGTCGTCTCTCATTGATCAAATTTTGTTGCCTCTTGAGAAAATTAACATCAAGGGCTAGGGACTTTATATTTTCGGACATTACATCCATATAATTTTTTATCATATTGGAAGGATTTGATGAAGATGATTCATATCCTCCCATCGCATTTTGATCAGGTACTACAACAGCAGCTTTACCTACACTTGCATTTTGGAAGTCAACTTTTTGATTGCTAATAGACAGCTGAGGTAAGTCTGCATTTCTAACAAAAGGAGAATGTGATACAGTTGGTTGAGTTGCAGTAGCATAAGGTACAGCTTGAGGATAACAATTTGTCCTTCCAGGGCTTTGTTGTTTTTCCACCTCATGAATAGGACCTAGAAGCATTGGCTAATGCCAACACCTCTTGGGTTGATATCATAGAATTTTCAATTTTTAGCGCCCTAGTGATTGCTTCTTCAATAGTTTCTGGAGCTGATTTTCTCACATCAACTTGAATAGCATATTTCAATCCTTTTAAGTAAAGTGATAGAATCCAGTCTTTAGGAGGGGCATTGGTTCCAAATTGTCTCACCAATTCCTTAGTTCTCCAATTGTACTGAGACATTGTCTCCCACTCTTCATGTCTACAACTCGTAAGAGCATAGATCAGATTGTCTCTAGATTTCGGTATTTGAAATTCTCCTAGGAATTTAGTAATAAAGGCACCCATACTCAATATAGAGTATGGTTCCAAACGGTAATACCAATCACTGGCTCCCCCAAACAATGTCCCACTGAAAACCAACATTTGGTGATCTTCGTCCGTTATCCTATAAATCCAACAGGACCGATAAAAGTCATTTACATGCTTCTCGAGATCTTCCTGAGAGGTAGCCCAATAAGAAGGCATACCTTGGGTTAACGATTCAGGTTTAGTCACATTCAGACCAATGAGTATGGCGTGAGCACCTCTTATGACTTGGTTTGCCATTTGGTTTGGATTCAAATTCTCCTCACTACTCTCGAAAAAATCTTCCTTGGAATCAAGAACAACGTCTATAGTTTTGGCTGACACAAGAACACATATAGCAAATATCCACGCAAATATCCATGCACAATACAAAGGAGGATGCGCGGGCAAAAAAAAATTCGCGTGGATATAGCCGTGGATTGGTGTGGATATACGCATGGATACAAGCGCGTGGATTATCCACGCGTGGATGTTCCACGCAAATGTCATTTCCGACAGCAGATCGGCTGGATGTCGTGAAATTCAAAATGCGTGGATTATCCACGCCATAGTAAAAACTAAATAAAAAAGGCTTGGCTTTCGCGTGGATATTGTGTGGATAATTATCCACGTGTGGATTATCCACGCAAAATCCAGAGAGTTGAGGCTGTGGATACCGCGTGGATAAAAAAAAAATTATATCCACGCGGTATCCACGCAAATAGGTTTCTAGAATTTGCATGGATTATCCACGCATGGATAATCCACGCAAAATTTTTTGTCCAAAAAAAAAACATTTGGCGCAAACCAAAATGTGGTTCACTCCGAAACTAGAGGTGACTTTCTATTATTGTGTTGTGTGAGAGAGAGAAAAAGAGAGCATAGATGGGAGTGAGAATGAGATGAGGATGAATGTGAGTGAGAAGATTGATAGTGTTTAAGATTTTTAATTCATTGATGGATGTTAATAGTATGTGTTTTGTGATCATAAGTTTTAAGATCTTTTTTGTTTGTGATGTAGGTTTGGATATGAAAAATGAAAAAGGAGCTTTCATTGCAGAGGATTCAAAGATCAAGTGCATGCAAAAGGAAAAGCAAAGATTGCAAAACAATGGAGATACAATAGTAAAGGTAAATTCACATTTATTTTGATTCATTTGATATTCAGTTGATAACTTAATGTGTTATCTATTGATGCATTATATTGTGGTTTCCATTACTTTCCATTGTGCTTTCCATTACTTTTTATTGTGCATTCTAGCATGCAAATCATGTGCTAAAATAGATACATTGCATTGAATTTATCAATGGATACATTTGCATTGCATAGATGTGTATTAAATAGACTATATATTGCATTGAATACATCAATAGATACATTTGCAATCAATAGATGTGCATTCAATGGACTATACATTTGCATTCATGGATTTAAAATATATGCATTAAAAACTTTTGCAAGAATGATGTGATGCCAAAACATTATATTGATTGATTAAAAAACAAGAACATTGATGAGAGAATAAATTCTCTCTTCCTACATTGCCTTCTACAAGGCCTTACATTTAATTTAAAAACTTCTACTCATCATCACTTCCTCCCTCCTCGTCTCCTTCATCTTGTAGGTGTACATTTGTGTCCACATCTTCAAACTCCCCTTCGCTCTCATTGACGTACTCTTCCACGTTCTCTTCCACATTTTCTTCCACATCACGAACACTTGAAGTTGTAGAGCCTCTCTACAAAATATAATCAAGGATTTAATTAAATTGAGATTAAACTTACTTGTAAACTACAAAGTAAACAATCACAAAACAATAAAGGTTAAGAGTTTACGATTGGAAACAATCCATGGGATTCCATAAAAGTCTTAAGGCCGGCATATCCATGATCGTAACCTTGCTTGTACTCCGCAGCGGTCATGTGTCTTTCAAAATCACTAAGCTACATTCAACAAAAAAATATAGTTTAGCAATACAATATAGTTTAGCAATAAAAAACATTAACAATCTCACTACAAAAATAGAATCATATTAAAAAATATTGCACTTACAAATTGGGCCTCTAGATTGACATTAATTGTACTTTATTTGTTATTTGAATATGAGTGTATAATTTTTCTTGCAAATTTATTCTTACAATGATATTTGATTGGAATTATGAAGTCTAGGAAAATTATCGTACCTCCACATGATTTAGAGAAAGAAAAAAGAATTGAGCTTTATCATAGAAAAAAGGAACAATCAAGACTAAAGTACAATGAACAACTATTGACTGGTTCATCTTCAAGCTCTTCCATCAGTTGACGTAGACCGCCTATTGATCCATCAAATGTATGTATATTTTATGTCATAATTTTTTTCTTTGTAATAGTGATGTAATCCGATTTGCTCTTTGGATATAGTATATTGCTCTTTGGAAAGCCAAGACACCACTCCATCACAAATGAAGGTTGAAAATGCACTAAATGTACAAAGACTATTTTGTCAATTTTTGTCACATGTTACAATTCGTCACACGTTAGAATTTGTCAATTTTCACTTGAATGACACTGAAAGAATGTGCAATTTGCAATTGGATTATTGGACCAGTTTCAGCTAGAATATGATGAGAGGATACCAGTACATGCACACAATGCAAAGGCCTTAGGATTCGGACAAGGAGGATTGTCAACGATCATATTTGGGCATTTCCTATTGAAACCACATGCTTACCAGAAATATCTTGCCATGTCCTAAGTTTAAATCTACACAGAGAATCCAAGAGTATGAGAGGTAAACTCTTTAAAGTGTTTTTCGAAAATGCTTTAATCTTTGACCCTTATGACACTTCAAGTATAGTTTGGCCAATGAATATTGAGCGATAGGATGAGTGCCACGATACTTTGAAGTTAATCTCTCACTTGCTTCTAAAAGGAAAAATCCAAATAGAATATTTAGATGAAGTTAATCTCTCACTTGCTTCTAAAAAGAAAAATCCAAATAGAATGATTAGATGAAGTTAATCTCTCATTTGCTTTTAAAAAAAAAAATCCAAATAGAATGATTAGATGTAGTTAATCTTGATTTCCATATTCAATCACCCATAATAGACTCATTCACATCCGAGAGAGAGAGAGAGAGAGAGAGAGAGAGAGAGAGAGAGAGAGAGACAGATCGAGATCATGAAAGAGTTAAAGGTAACCAACACTCCCAATTCTAGGAAGGTGTGTAGCCCTTGTTTTCTTCCGTTAAAGGCATGGTTCAAATGTTTTTTTTTGGAAGATGAGTTTCACAAAAAAGCCCAAACGTCGCAGGGAGGGAGCATGTGATGACATTCTGGAGTAGGATATAATCATGTGGTTCGGGAGTTTTGATTAGCACTCTATAATGTTCTCTCTGTTTTTCTCTTTATGTGTGTGTGTGCGTGCGTGTGTTTGTGTGTGTGTTTCATGCTACTAGTTTACGGTTTGTGTTATATATTAATTTATGTTTCATGCTTGAGAGAGAGAGAGAGAGAGAGAGAGAGAGAGAGAGAGAGAGAGAGAGAGAGAGAGAGAGAGAGAGAGAGAGAGAGAGAGAGAGACTGATACATCTAACATTTTCAACTTTTGCAGAAGAAGGACCATAAGTTGGTTTCAAGAAAAAGAGTTGCAAGAGAGATCGAGAATATTATTGATAGGATAAATCACATGAATATTGATTTGGATTGGCCCTAGATGATGCTCTTGTTGATGATGACCCCTTGCATGATATTATTAGTTCATCAATGCCTTGTGATTCAATCCATGTCTCCAAATCTCTAGAACGTTCTTACCACCCAACCACACCTATCCTAGATGTTGCACATGAGTCCTCCACGATACTCCACGTGGATTCCACAAACTTGACCACCCCTTTAAAAGAGAGAACACGTCTTGGATGTATTATGACTAGTTTGAAAGGTAATTGCAAATTACTATTTGCACTGTTGATGTGTCAAAAGACATTCTAGGTTCTTTGTCTGACCTTCCTCTTCCACCTAGCTTGCAACCATTAGTAAAAACTTTTATTAGAAGTAGATATATTGGCCACTCCAATCACCATTACCATTAAATGGAACACCATTTACGTATTGGGGTTGAATGTACATGATCATGCCTAGTGAACATTTTCTGAGGTTGGTTTGGGCCTTTTTGCATTGAGTAGTATTGAGGTCCCTTTAAAGAGTGTTGTGACATTGATGCCATATGCAGGACCTCAATACAATTGGGGTGATTGGCATGCTTTGTGTCGTCACCAATGGAGGATGCAAGTGTATGGCTTGAATTCAAATGCAAAAAAACAAAAAAAATACGTGGATAATCCACGCAGAAGATATCCACGTGTGGATATCTTTAACTTCCGGTCTGGTCCGGTGAACAAACTAAAATTTGCGTGGATAATCCACGCGTGGATTATCCACGCCAAAACTGCTTTCCGGTGCCGCCAACCTCCTCCCAAACAGTTGCCAAATTTTTCAAAATTCAATTTTGCGTGTATTATCCATGCGCATAAATTTTTCGGGACCGTGTCAAAAAAACACAGGTAGACTGGCCGGAGGCGTGTTCAAAATTTTTTTGGCGTGGATAATCCACGCGTGGATGTTCCACGCAAACAAAATTTTTGAAAATCGACTAAGTGTCGGGTCTCGCGTGGATAAACACAGAGTTTTCTAGTCACTGTGATAAATCAGGATTCATCCAAAGGTAGTTCAACCCCGGTATTTTCAGGGTCTCTAAATGTACTACTTATGTCCGCCAACTCTGGTTCTAGGAGAAGGGATGTAGAAGTTTGTCCTAATCTCTCTAGGATAGTACGACTTCTTGTGCGATGTGCAATACCCTCACCAAGACCAGGGGTTTTCTGTTTCTCAATCCGTGACTTTAAGTATGAACTGAGTGAATCTTCATCAGACATCCAACAATAGGATCTGGGAACTGATCATTCAGTTGACACCTCACTGTACCTCCAAGTACAATAGAGCCAGAAATCGAAAGGAACTCGTGCTCCTCTCAGCAGACGCACCAATGATGAGATATAGAAGGACCCTTAAACAAGTTATCGATGCAAAGAAAATGGTTTTCAATCCCAACGATCTGAGATTCATCATTGCATCGGTTAAATCCTTAATTAGATCCAGCATCAAGCTCAGATAAATTCTTGGGATTAATTGATCATAGAGACCGAGCCAATCAATTGTTTGAAGGCTTTCTGGCTCTCTTCAGTCCAAGAAAAAGGTTCGCCCTCTCTCAAGAGTCTCACTAATGGAGAAATGAGGGAAGAATAGTTACTCAGAAACTTCCTATAATAGCCCACTCTCCCTAGGAAATATCACAACTCTTTCAAGGTGGTGGGGGGTAGCATCAATTCCCGTCAGTCAAGAACATATGGGTCAAGCAATGGCCGTTAGGGTTTCTTAGAATCAATCGGCTTATAGTGATTCTCAATAACCGAAGCAAGTGTTTACAAAGTTCAGTTCATGTTCATCAATTAGACAACACTGTAATTTGTTCAATCCAGACAATGTTATTAATTAAACTACAAACAACACCTTGTTTTACTATGTAATCATGGACAAAGTCTTCAAGCATAAATCAGTGGGTCAATTAGAAAACAAGATGTAGGTTTAGTGTTTCCCTGTACACAATTATTTCGGCCGTGCAAATGCCAAGCGTTCAGCTTACCAAGTCTATACCAACCCTGCAGTAAATAGCTTTGTTTCCAAGCTTCACACTAGAAAACACTTTTCCTACCCAGCGAGAGAAAGGTTGTAGATGAAGTTTAATCAAACATGGAACCAAGGTTATGTTTCTTGGTTTCCAAGGGAAGGCTCGAACTTGAGACCAAAGAAACTTTGGATGTCAAGCTAACCAATTAAGCCAACTCCCTTGCGACAGTGGACAGGTACAGAAAGGTGGAGAGCATGGGCAGGAGGATGATGGTCGTTACAGAGGTTGAGCGCAGATGGAACCAGGGCAGCGAGCAAGCAAGCGAGGAGGGAGCGGGCCACAACAGGTATTCAGACAAATTTGTGGGCAGCAAAGAAGTTTTCCTACGCAGGCAGAGTTAGAACGTAGATAGGGAGATAGGAATAGAAGTAGGTGGTAGGTGGGGCGCAAATAGGGCAGGTAAGAGGCCGTTGTGGTCAGGTAAGGGGAAGAGGAGCAAGGTCTGAGCGCAAATGGAGAAGGCAGAGGGCTGGCTTGATAGATTACTGAATTTTCTTGCAAACAAAGTGAGCACTTCTTGCTGTCACGGGATTTTTATGTATGCTAATTCTTGCAAGATTTTCTCAAGAATGGCTATGTGGAAACATAGAATAGAAGCAAAGCAAATGCTTGACATTCAGGGCTGCCAAGGTAGTAATGATGGTCCTCACACATTCGGCAGGCCACAAATCAGAAAGTAGGATTCTCAGGTCGCAAGAAAAGAAAGAGCAGGACCACAGGCAGATAATTCAGGAAGAAGGTTTTCAAACTTATGATATGCAAATCTCAGAGATCAGCCTTCAGGAAGGCTACTTATTTGCTTATGGCTCTATGACTTATGAACTTACAATTAACTCTTAAATCAATGAGATCCAAACAAATCTCTTAGTTAGCAGGTTTCAAGCATCCAAGAATCTTTATTTCACCAATAAACAGAGCATAAATAAAACTCCTTGAATAACAACCAATCTTAAACAAATCTCAGAATCTTGTAAATGAAACATCCAAGCTCTTAACAAATGCAAGCCCTACAATCACAATGTTAGAGATAGCAACGAGATGCAAATTGAAGTTCCACAATAGTAGGATTTGCAATAACAAGATAAGAGATTGCAAAAACAAACAACACCAAATCTGATTCCACAAATGAAATGGTGAAAACACAATGCTAAAGATTAAACCAGTGAATCAATAGCAGTGAAATGGAATAGACAGGCTGAGAGTGGAAGCACCAAGCACAACAGCTTCTTCTCCTTCCTTCTCTCTTCAACTTCTCACCAAAAGCTCTCTGCACACAAGTTTCTCTCTATAAGCTTTTTTTTTTTTTCTCTCTCTCAAGAAGATGACAATGAGAATGGGAATGTTGTCCCACACCCATCCCTATATGTAACGGCTCAATGGGCTGGAGGTGCACCCCTTCAAGAAATGAGGCACCTCCTTATAACTTTTCAAAAACTGACTCTAAAAATAGGGCACTGGCCCAAATTTGTTTTTTAGCATCCAACTTGGCCTCAACTTGCAATTTCAAAGTCAAGTTGGGTCCTATTTACGATTTTAGTTTTTATGGGCTCACGGCCAAGTTTTTACTCACTAGTACTGTATTACGAAAATACTTGGCACCTCCTAGTCTCGACAAATCCAGAAACTAGGGGCATCGTCCGCATAAATGAAATTTCCATACAACGTAAATTAACAAATGAACAGTATTTTAATAGCAGTGCAACCGGCCATTATGGGCCATTTACGCGTCATTTTTTAACATTTTCGCGTCAGTGTAATAGCGTGCGGCGATGATTTTTCATCGAAAATTCCCCGCAAACAAGAAACCTTCAGCCCAGTCATCAAACATGCTTCGTCAAACATGCTTCGATCCGCCTACTCCTCTCCTTTGCAGCCGCAACAGATCTTGAAGTCCACCAGATGGATGTCCAGACCACTTTTCTCAATGGAACCATCGAAGAGGAAATCTATATGACGCAGCCAGAGGGATACGAACTCAACGACAAGAAATAGCACCTTGTTTACAAATTTCACAAGGTGCTCTATGGGCTGAAACAGTCACCCAGAGCTTGGTTCCAGAATATCAACGCATTTTTAATAGAGAATGGTTTTATGCCAAACTTGGCAGACTCAAATATCTACTTCAAGTCTGTATCAGATTACTTCATCATCATCACTCTCTATGTAGATGATACACTCCTATTCAGTAGCAATCTGAATATGATGAAGTATACAAAATGCATGCTGGCCCAGGAGTACAAGATGACTGGTTCAGCCCAGTATCGTGATCGACCCAACAAACTGATTTTTATCAGTCAACAACGATATCTCAACAACGTGCTGGAAAAGTATGAAATGGCCAACTGCAAACCAAGACACTTTCTACTCGACCCTGGACTAAAGTTATCAAAAGAACAGTCTCCTCAAACTGAGGTAGAAAAAGAACAGACGAAGTGCTACCCGTTTCAAATCATCATCGACTCACTGATGTACGCAATGATCTGCACACGACCAGACCTTGCATATTCGATTAGTACACTTAGCCAGTTCTTGTCAAATCCAGGTTTAACTCATTGGAAAGCACTAACATAGGTCATGAAGTACATCCAAGCAACGAAAACTCTCAACATCTGCTACGGAAGCAGCCACATTGCCAACATCCTTAAAGCCTATACAGATGCGGATTCGTGAGGAGATGTCGACACCAAAAAATCAACTTCTGGATTTGTATTTTTATACAACTAAGGCCCAATCTCATGGAACAGCCAAAAGCAGTTCTCAGTTGCATTATTATCAATGGAATCTAAATACATAGCTGCCACAAATGCAACCAAAGAGATGATTTGGCTAAGGCAACTGCTTGCAGACATCAACCTTGCACAAAAACTTCCTACAATAATCTATTGTGACAATCAAAGCACAATAACGTTATCTCTCAATCCGCGATTTCACTCTCGAAGCAAACATATCGAAATCAGGTATCATTACCTTAGAGAGAAAGGGAATAGCAAGGAAGTAGCACTGGTCTTTTGTAGGACAAACTACATGGCGGCAGATTACTTCACAAAGGCTCTATCAAAGGAGCAACATCTCAGATTTAACGATATGTTAAATCTAAAGATCAACGTTTTTCAAGATCCTAATTAAGGGGGAGTGTTAGAGTTCTTATGCTGAACCTTAAAGAAAAATCGTTCAAGTAATGAGCATCTTGAAAACTGAAGGCCGACTACATGTTTTCGGACCTTCACATTTTTCCTTTGAGATTTTCTTATGTCTTAACCATTTTTAAGGCATCTTCGTCTTTTTCACACTTTCGCAAAAAATGCGACATAGTGGCCAAAATGTCTTAGAATCCATTTTTGGCCTACCTTCGGCTTTTTCACTTTTTTTCTACCTTCGATTTTTCACTTTTTCTTACCTTTGTCTTTTTTGTCTTTTTCATGCCTTCGCTCTAAGGGCACCTTTGAGATTTACATGCCTCAGTCTAAAGGCACCTTCTATTTTTTCCCACAGTGGTAGACCGACGTTGCCAACTTAGCATCAACCCTAAAACCAGCCACGATCGCTAAATATCCCAAGGGCGGTTACCCACTTTGTACATAAACAAAGTTTGACTTAAATGACATTTAAGACATATAGGATATTTGTTTCTCAACACTTGTAAATATATATACAAGCTTAATCAAGTCATGTAAGTGTTCTTTTATTCAATCAGAGTTATCTGTAGCCAACGTTATCATGCTTAACAAGCTGAAGTTATTACTTCAAGCCATTGTGCTCACTATTGACAATAATCAGATGCAATTTTTGTCTCACTATTGTATTATTCATTTGCGTAATCTATATGAATCATTAGGGCCCTTTTTGAACTCAAAAAGGGCCTCTTCCTTGCCTATACGTGTTTGCTAATTTGGGTTAATTAACTCACTGATTGTCCTATGTGGCAGTTAACCATGAGTTTATCATGGGTTAAGTCACACATCAATAGGCTTCACTTAGCCTAGTGTAATATAGCAAGGACACAGTATTTCAATGTACCCTAAAATTCTAAGTCCAACATGGCCTTCAATTTTCAAAGCCTTCAAAAGCCTTTTTTATTAACTCAGAATGCCAAAAGATGGGGCCCAATATTGCCTTGGGCCCCCATATTGAAAACAAAATTTCAAAAAAAAAGGGGGAAGAGGGGGGAGTGGGGTACAAACCCCCCACCCCTCTCCTTTGTACACCCAGTGTTTTGAGCAAGGTTTGACTAGCCATCTACCGCGCCATCAGCCACACCATCAAAGCGCAATCCTTCCATCATTTGTGAGCCTTCCACGAACAAATCCAACACATAGTTAGGTGTTTTCTAGCAGCAGAGGTGCTCGTTTGGACTATTAACAATCATAAAGGAGGTCACTTCCTCAAATGATGATGCCATGCTTGTGGCTGGATCAGTGACACTTTCCTCCTCTTCATTATTTCATAGTTGAATATTTATTCACATGCACTTCTCTCCATTCCCCCAACCAAGTTCATTCATTCAACAACAAAGAGAATGATACCACACCCACAAATCAATCCATTCTTTCTATCCATGTTTTCATCTACTGTTTTTCAAAGCAGGGACTATCAAAGGAGGCACATTTTACCATCAACCATGTTTTGAACAGGGTTTGATTTCAACCAACCGTGTTCCAGAAGGCCCATCAGCGATTTTTGAGCAGGGTTTTGTTTGTTTTCAATACGTTTCACACACTAGCTGTTTTTGGAGTGCTGATTTTTTAGTACACCCAGCTTAATTTATTGTAGTCAGTCTGATTTATTCTTTATGACCCATTTACTTTAGGCTCTGGATAAGATGCGTGTTACATACCTATGTAACTAGCAGTATTTCAGACCCCTCAACCTTGAACCATATCACTTTATTGGTCTAGGACCAAAGTATACTTGCACAACTTGGGCAATGGGACATAGTAGGAGGGCGCCCTTCTAAAGTGTCCATTGAGTTTCCAACTCCCACAAGAAAGGCATTCAAAGAGTCATAGGTTATGGAAGGAGTCTCTTGATATTCCATAATCCTATGGAGGCTCTTGAAGATTCTTTAACTCCCCTAGGCTTCTCTCTCTCTCATTGGATGTGCATGGAACTCCATAGTGCATTGGAGGGGTCCATGGGCCATCTATATGAAGGTAGTAGGGCGCCCATTGAGAGGGGGAGATCTCTTTTGTTTGCTTTGCTTATGCTCTAGTGTGGCTACTAGGGTGTAGAGTGTTTTCTTGTGTGTAGTATGCTTAGGGTTGGATCTTGTTTATGGTATGGGACATAAGTAGGGTTTGGATCTTAAGTATTCTAGGGATTGTTGTAGTATGCTTAGGGTTTGGATCTTGTTTATGGTATGAGACATAAGTAGGGCTTGGATCTTGAGTATGCTATAGTTTGTTGTGGTATGCTTGTGATTTGTTTATGGTTAGCAAGGGGGTGCTAGATAGGTTTTGCTTGGAGCTTGGATCTAGCTATGGTTGGGTGGTGAATACTTGAGGCCAACTTGTTATCTATCTTTGTGTTTAAAGAGTAGGGACACAGGTGGAGGAGAGATCTTTGGAGGCTTGAAGGTCCTTACTTGTAGGTGGAGACATCCTAGCTTGGAGTTGGGGAGAATCTTGAAGCTTGCAGGTTGCTTGGAGGACATTTGGGGGCTCTACCTTGGATTTGGAGGACTTTCTCACATCTACTTGTAAAAGTGATATCAGAGCTAGACAAAGGATGGTTCCCTTTCTAACCTTCTTCAAATTCTATTAAGGTCACTAACTAAATTTTTTTTGAAAAAGATTATTGGCTTTTCTAGTTGTAGGAAGCTTGTAGTTGAAGTACCCAATGAATCTAGTTCTTTTTGGAAGAGAGTAGCGATGCTTATAGAATTGTTTAGGGGCTGATTTTTTATCATGTTAGAGAAGTTTTAAAGTGGGCTTTGGGTTTTTAAAAGTTCTGAAAAAAGATTTGTGAGATGATTAGAGTAAGTCTTCCTCTACATACACAAACTTTTTTTTGCAAAAAGATTGATTCTAACTATGTGTTTTGATTAAAACTAGTGCTTTTTTTGCATAAATGAAACGTTTGAAGTTCTGGTTTTAGATCTATAAATCTGAAAATCAGATTTGAAAAGTGAAGTTTTCATCCAAATTTCATTAGTTACACCTATCTATCTCCTAGTTTCATGAAAATGACAATGTAGGAAGGGAATGGTAGTGTAACTTTGTGCATAAAACAAGTTTTAAAGTTTTGTTTTTTGTCATTATGAAATTCAGATTTTCAGATATGTAAATCTGAAAATCAGATCTGAAAATTGAAGTTTTCATAAAGCTTCATTAGTTATCCATTTCTAGACACTAGTTTCATGGATTTAGAGATCTAGAATAGTGAGAAATGTGAAGAAAACTTTGGTTGCTTTTGATATGACAAATGGAATTGGAATTGGAATGAGAACTTTATGTAAACATTAGCTTGGATTAGTTAATTGAAGTTTACATAAAGATTTGATTTTCATTTTTGCTTTTGATTAAGACAAATGTAGCTTGTTGTTGTTTTCCTCTTAAGCTTGGATTGAGCTTGCAAATAGTAGGCTTGGATTGAGCTTACAAATAATAAGATTGAATGTATAGAAGTAAATGTTTTTTATTTGCATTGGATGTAAGAATTGAAGCATTTCTATCGATCTGATTTGAGCATTTGTTGTATTTGCATAAAAGAAAAACACACAAGAAATCCCAATGGATCAAACCAATGAAAACCTAACATTTGATCTATCAAACCCATCCTATGTGACACAAGCTCTTGAACTTTTATACCAACAAATTCAAGCCACTAATAAGCATTTTCTTGAAACTAATCAAAGAAACCAAGACTTAGAGTCTAGGTTAGCCAATCCGAAGAAGCATGTAGTTCCACCTCCCGTAAAAGTGTTTAAGGGAGAGAAGAAAGATAGGAACTTACAAGTGGTAAATTTTTGGCCAAATGTTGAAACAAATACTTTGCCATGAACCAATTTTCTGAATGTTCCATGAGGGAAGAGCCTTACTATGGTGGGATGAGCTAGTTGAAAAAGGCAATCAACCTTGTACATGGAAAGATTTTTGCATAGTTTTTAGGGAATACTTCCTACCACTTTTAGATGACTATGAATGTGAAGGATTTCAGATTCTTAAGATCCAATCCACTAAACGATCTTTGGTTAGAAAGAGAAATACACTACCAATCTCACCAATGTAGAAAAATCAGCATCTACACACAAAATGAGATGCACACACTAATAGAACTTGATCAAACTTGAATGAAATGATAAAGTATTGTTTTTGTTCGTAAAAAAACAGCAAGCTACTATATTTCACATGTGCGGATTCGAAAATAGCAATAAATGATCATTCTACATAGAATTGCAAGCAATCACCAAGATAGTGCACCAATGGATAGTAGAACCCAAGAGATCCATGTACTATAAGCATGAAATGAGATAGAGAAGAGAGAAGATTGCTCTCTCCACAAGTTACATTCTTTTATAATAGTCGAAACCCTATTTGGCCACTTGGCTTTCCCACCAAAATGCTAACCCTACTATTTTTGGGTCTAGATTCAATGTACCCAACTATTCAAATTTGAATCTACTCAAACTCTCATTCTAACTTTCCCACACTTTCAAAAAGTGTTTGTTCAAATGACATTTAGACTAATGAACTTTGAAAAGTCAATATCTAAGTCTAAAACAAGTTTTGGCCTCAATATGCCAAATATGGAAATATAGCAAAATATGATGAAACTAGTTGAATCTTTCACACTCCCTCTTCAACTAGTTTTAGCATAGACTTTGATAGCACTCCAAGTGAAGTCCTATGCTTCATGAACAAGTACTTTCCCAATGCTTTGGTGAAGATATTAGCTACACATTCCTTGAAGACACATGTTGAAGCTCCATCTCCTTTGCAATGACTTGCTCCCTCACAAAGTGATATTGTATCTCAATATGCTTGTTCCTAGCATATTTTCTGTCAATAGAACTTTGATCCATCATAAGAATGATCTTCTTCCGAAGAATAGATCTTATTTCAATGATAATTTAATGCTCAAAATAGAAACAACCATAATTGACATAGAGAATAGTGTCCACTTGGGATGTTTCACTATTTCTTACATCAATTTTACATATCAAGATGTAACTAGAACATGAAGAATCAAATAGAATGTAAATGAAATGATTCTACCATGCTTACAACTCTGAACTTTCTGGAAAAATATAACAAACAGACAATAAATGTGAGTGATCAACATTTTCTTGCATGTCTCCTCCTTCTTTGTCCTTTGTTGCCATGTATCCACCATGATACTCCATGAATGAGCCTCCATCTTCATCTTGCCATAAGATGCCATCATACCTTGATGACTTGACCATGAATGAGTGACATAATGAACCTCCAATAGCTTCATTTCCATTAGAAAAACTAGTCAAGAATTCTAGTACAAATCCAACATCAAACTTAATGCTCACCAGTGTAGCTAGTTTTACCATATCTTGACAATTTGCACACATCCACATGAAAATGCTAAAACATGAGATAGAACAAGTAAAGTAGACTTGAAAAACACTTCTTTTCTGCTCCTTTGACCTTACTTGAGTCTTCAATATGCTTCAAAAATAGATCCATTAATTTTTTTTTAATTACCTCTCCTTTGATGCTCTTGATTAGCTCCAAATTGCCACCTTCCCTTTTGACTAGTTGAAGCGCTTTGAGATCAACCTCTTGATCTTCAACTTGACCATCAAAGTAATTGAACAAACTTTATTTTCTAGATCCATTACTTGATTTTACAACAAGATAACATCCATCCACTTACATAGCTCCATGTACACAAGAAAATCCTCTAAAAGATGTTCCACTCTTCATAAGAGTTCGATACTCAAGATCCATTGAATGAAACCACTCCTCTTCTTTCCTTGCTTGACCTACACTTGTAGGCTCATCCAAAGAGGTTAGGAAAGCAACATAATTTCTAGAAACTACTTGCTTACCCTTTTGATCATATGTGATCCTTGAAGGTACTTGTCTTTCCCTTGATGTTCTCCTTCAAGGCTTTTGACTTGATGAAGGTCCATCATCATCACCATCCAAAGTAGGATCCTTTTCATCAACATCAAGAATGTTAGATCCATCCACATCACCACCAATCATGCTTGAAGACACTTTTAAAATGTTTCCCTCATCAAAGATGACATCTCTACCAACAATCACTTTGTCAGTAGAAGGAACGTAAACCTTGTAGGCTTTACTCACCACCTCACTATATCCAACAAAAATACCTCTTTTTAAATATGGATCCTCCTTGGTCCTATCATCAAGAGTAATGTTGACATAGCATGTGCATCCAAAGGTTCTTAGAAAGTTGACACTAGGCCTCCTCTTGAATAGCATCTCAAAAGGTGTCCTTCCATCCAAAATAGCACTCGGCCACCTATTTGATTCAAAGATTGTGTGCTTTTGTCTTAGTGATCAAAGCAAAGTTTCCAAGTGACTAGTCATTATTGTGAAGATTGATTCTTAGGTTTGTGAGCTAGACCTTTTGTAGATCCTTCTAGATTGTTGAAGATGTTCAAATCTAGTCTCTTGAAAGTCACAAATTACATTTGTAGAATCATATCACATGTTTTTATTCACATGGCATCAATAGGTGGCATCCTATTGAAGGAAAGAAAGGATCCTAAGTGCAACCTTTGTGGCAAGGGAGGATATATTTTCTCAAGATGCTACAAAAAGAAGACCAATCCATCCAAGGAGAACCAAAGCAAGGGGGCCGAGGTGAAGGATGGAGCTTCAAGTTCAAAATGCAAATACAAGAAGGACAAGTCCAAGGAAAGGTGTTTCCTTTGTGGAAAGGTGAATGAGGCTTGGAGTCTCACAAGGACTTGCAAGATTTGTCTTCAAGAGTCCATCACAACACATGTTGAATCTTTTGAAATTTTTCATTTGGAAGTGCATTGTTTGGTTCAAGATGCAAAGATAGATGTCACTTTCATGAAAGTAGCTTGGATTTATTTTATGTCCTTGGAAAGTATTTTGCTTGGAACTTTAGATAAGTTCAAACTTATTATTATTATCCAAGAGAAATAAATCAAGAATAAGGAGCAATCACAAAATGAAAATAGTTTCATTTATGCTCTCATGTCAACTTATGAAGAACCATTTTGCTTTGAAGAGATTTTTGTATCTCAAAGGTGGATTAAGGCAATACTAGTTGAGTGCGATGCCTTAAAAGATAGCAAAATATGTTTTCCTTGTAAGCTTACATTAGTTATGAAGTCAAGGAAATGGAAATATCTTCATAATGTAGGATCTTTTGGTTTCAATAAGATCATGAATGATGTGTTCATTCATAAAGATGAAAATTGTATGTTTTCAATCCTAAAGGCAAGTTGTAAACTTCTTATGAGAATAAGTGAAGCATCCAAAGTGGACACTTATATCCATAAGCAAGTAGTTAGCCTTATTGAGATGGAGATACCTTTTGATTTCAATATTGGAAAAATCATGCCAAGTTGTGGTGATTTTTGGACTTATGTTTCTAGCATAAGTAATCTTGATAATCATAGGAAGTGCATATTGAATGTTCATACTTTTTGTGATCATTATGAGACATGAAGGTCTCATATTTCCATCAAGAAGGAGCATCATGAAGAGGATCTTAAGGAGTCATCTCAAGGTTCAAGTGTGCCAAGGATTGAGGAGGAGAGACCTTCTCAAGTTGTGATTCCAAAAAGAAACTCAAGAAACATGGTTGAACCCATGTGGCTCACATTTCAAGGGAAAGAGGAGCATATCTCATGTGAAGAAGCAAGCCTCAAGGTCAAGCATCTACACGAAAATTGGAAGGAATCAATTTTGGAGGAGCTAGGATGGTGCAAAGCTCTCAAGCTCATCAAAGATGTCAACATCAAAGAAGCACTATCATGGATATGGTGATTTTAGATCAACATCAAGCTCATTGGCTTATCTTCACACTTTCTGAACCAACAAAGACCAATTCAGCCCATGGAGTCAAGTTCAAGATCATCATGTTTTCCATCAAGCTAGATTTACCAAGCTAGATTTTTGAGGAGGAGTGTGAAAAATGCAAAAATAAGCTTGGTAGAGGCCAAAAATCTTGTATATAGATAAACACACATGTGTGGAGCCTGTTCCCATGTGTGAAAATAGTGTACTTGTCATGTACCATAATCATATAGGTTGTACATATGATTTAATTCAAGTTCTAGTGGCTAAGAAAGCCAAAAACTAGTTTTCTAGATATATGACACATGGCATCAATCTATTGATTGCATGAGCCACATCCTTTGGTTAGGTGTCATATCCCATGTGTAGAGGACAGATCACATGTGTGGAATAAGCTGAAGTAGGCGAATTTTGACTTCTAGAAGATTTCCAAGTAGATCTCCATATATAAGGAAAATGGACCAAAAGTGCTCAAAATAGAAGGTTTTGTCCAAGTGTCAGTTTTGCATGATGAATCATCATATGAAAAAGCACCTTCACACATGTGGGATCAGAGAGATGATCAGTACCACGAGCTCCCACTTATTGTATATATAGAGCCACATTTGGCCATAATCAATGTGAGACACCAATCTTGGTTTTGGAAGCAATTTTGAGTGATTCTCTCCATTTGTCTACATTTGTTTTGATTGTTTTGAGGTTCTATCAATGTGTACTTGATTTTCAGGTTGGAGTCCGTACTCAGGCAGTATTTCACACGTGTGAAACCATAAAGTACACTTACCTTCAATTAATGATGGTTCTTGTTAGGATTTTGTGTCTAGAATTGATCTAGATTGATCTTAATCTGAAGTAGATTGATAGATCAAGTAATCTGACAACCAATCCCTCTTGAAGATCAGATTAGGATCCACTCTTGGTCCTTTTTGTACTTTTTGCACATTACTACCTCTGATGTCCACTCTTCTTCTCTCCTTAGAATTTTCAGTTCCCTAAAAATCTATTTCAACTAAGGTAATAAGAAGACGTAATGACATTAGTAAATGTTTAAAAATTAATTACTGTAGGAAAAAGTCTAAAACAATTTCATTCATGTCCTATACATGGGCTGAATATCTAATATATTAAAAATCATCTACTAGTTTGTGAAACAATACTAGTCTGATCTTTTGAATATACTTCACCATAGGATTTTATTGAAAATGAAATCAGTTATGTAATTCCTATTATTACAAATTTATCCACCTGTTTTTTTTATTGACTGGTTTGACATTATTTTGTTAATATTGACCAAACCTATCTAAACACAAAATATAAAATTACATGAATGGAAATCCCACCAATAGGATTTCAGTAATTCTTGAATCGTATCCTGTCAGATTTACTGTCTAGATAAAGAATACTATTGTCACTCATTCAATCTAGTCATTTCATATTATTTGACAATTTTAATTCAAATTTGATGAGTATCTTGCACAAACGTTCACTTTACTGATTTTTAGCAATCATCATCGATTAGAAAACTATCAAACTGATTCCAATTTTTAACCAAATTGAATTTCAACAAAAAAGAAAATAATTAAAATTTTTAACTTTCAATCTGGGAGTTCCCACTCCAAAATTAAAAAAAAATAATAGCTCAATCTTTGCTTTATTGTACGTAATTCAAAAATTCTGACGAAAATACTGCTAGTACAGAAGGTAATCAAAATCGAAAAATCGAAATACTGTCCGATTCCTAATGTTACTAACTCAATGTCAAACTGGCATGCAAGGCACACTACATTACTCACAAAACGTCATTCCGAAATGTTTTACGTAAACTTCAGTTTACGAAAATTGTCAGCCAATATCCATAATTTGTGACCCAACTGTCAGAGCACATGCGTATAACCACTCAAATCGATTGTAAATCCATCATGCATGTTAGAATCACTCTGAGAATAATCATGCAACCAATCCATGCAAGCACAATACTGCAAATTAGAGAAATGACTGGCATGCAAATAGAACAATTTCAAATTTTGTCAATTTTATTCGCAAAACTGCAAAATTTCAAATGATCATAAATTTGGCTACATGACACAAAAAATAGCTGAGTACAGAGGGAGACCAAGTGAACAAGATGCTTGCCACATCAGCCTGCCACCTAGGCTTCACACGTGTGAGATCAGAGTGTCAAAAACTTTGTAATAGGGCACATTTCCACGAGACAAAATCATGCAAAAACTTGCAAACATCCATTCCAGCACAAAATTGATGCTACCAATAGCTTAAACAATCAATTAGACTTCCATGAAGCATTCATACTAATCCTAAGAAGCAGTATAGGCTGAGAACAAAGATCTCTTGATTTTTAGAAGTCAAAATAGCTTCAAACTTGATGGAGATGGTGCATAAGCCACCGGCCATCCTTTTACAGGTCTGGTAGCTTGCTGGGAAGGTAAAAAGGAATGCTAATCATGCTATAAATAATTCCATAATGATATCCTTATGGATTTGGAGAGATCCATGCCCCAAAAATCACCAAAAATGGTCATTTTTTGAACTTTTTTGACTTCCTACAAGTTGAATTGCTGGAATTCTTGGTTCTAACTTCAGGGAAAGCTTCAAAAGACCTTGATACACCTCTTTACAAGCTCTACATGTGTTTTACAGCCATCTACTATCAGACTTTATGAAAAAACAAGCAAAAATGATGATTTTGGGCTATTTTCCGATTTTTTTCATCACAATAAAGTGGAAATTCATGACATACAACTCTTTTTCTAACACATGCAAACCAATTTACAGAATTACAACCATCTAATTGGTCTGATCTTGCTAGAATTTGGTTCTTACTATCTATTTTGTGCTAGAAAGCATGAAAAACCAAGCAATTTTGACCAAAACATAGCCTAGAGTCATAAAACATTGAAAAGAACTGACATGCATCATTAATTTCATCATTAATGAACTCTAAAACGAAAGTACACTTGTTGGAAAATAAACTTGTCATGAGCGTAGAAACTACTTAACCAACTAACTAATATGTCAGCTGATTGTGAAGTGTCACCATTGACAAAAATCAGCAAGTTCACACATGTGGGATGTACAATAATTGTGTGAATGGTCTTACTAAGTTTTGTGTCATAGATCAATTGTATAGTGAAATTCACAATCTATCTCTACATTCTATGGCTAGATCACAATCTAGAATGCTAATTATCAAAGTATGAATACTTTCACACGTGTGGGAAAAGTACATAAATGTTCAAGTATGAGAGAAAGCAATCTACTCGAGTTAGAGAGAGAATAACAATTCAAGCTTAAAAGTGCAAAATCCAAATTGACAAGAAGATAGCCTCAATGCTTGATTCATCTTCAAAACTATGAATACTTTCACACGTGTGGGAAAAGTACATAAATGTTCAAGTATGAGAGAAAGCAATCTACTTGAGTTAGAGAGAGAATAGCAATTCAAGCTTAAAAGTGCAAAATCCAAATTGACAAGAAGATAGCCTCAATGCTTGATTCGTCATCAAAATTTGTGAGAGATCCCATATACATATATAGTGATGGTACTAGCTCGTAGTAGCACAAGCCTCCAATCATACTTTTACACTTCTAAGTGTTGTATCTACCTGAAATGTGAAACCTAACACTTTGCATGTGAAGATATGCAACTCTATCTACCTACTTTTTGTGAAGAATTTCAGACCATTCAAGATCCAATTCATGCCCCTAATCTTTGGTTACAATAAGGAGCAAACCAACAATCTTGCCAATGTAAAAAAATCAGCATCTACATACAAAATGCGATGTAAACTCTAATAGATACTGATCAAACATGAACCAAAACATAAAATATGTTTGTTGTCTGTACAATTATAGTACCCTACTGTATTTCACATGTGCGGAACCGAAAATAGCAAAATATGAGCATTCCTCACACAAGATTGCAAGATATCACCAAGATAGTGCACCAATGAGTAGTAGAACCAAAGGGAACCATGTATAACGATGAAATGAGAGAGAGAAGAGAGAAGATGTGTCTCTCCACGAGTTACATCCTTTTATAGAGTTTCCAAACCCTATTTGGCCACTTGGCTTTCCCTCCAAAATGTAAACCCTGTGAGAAATTGGCAAAAATCTAGCTTGGTATTTTCTATGATAGAAGTTTGTGAGTGAATCTCACATGTGTGGAGGATGTTCCCACGTGTGGAGAATTGTAAAGTAAATCAAAATGTTTGATATAGAGGTCCAATAGGATTTAGAGGTGGAACCATGTGTGGTCCAATAGGAATTTGAGGTGTGCTTGAATATAGTCCAATAGAATTAGGAGGTGCATAGATCAATGGCCCAATAGGACTAAGAGGTGACAAAGTGTGGTCCAATCATAGTAAGCATAGTGGTAGCTCGTGGATCTACTAGTATTATTGTACTCCTCATTTTGGATCTAATTTATTTTGAGATTGAGTGGATTTTGAGTGTCATTGAATTTCTAGCTTTCTCTCTCTACCCGAGAGCTCATGATGGTTTTTCTCTCTCTCCCAAGGAGAGCAGCTTGTTTTTACTTAGAATACTTTTGGAACACTTCCCACACATGTGAGTGAGAGTTGGAAGTGATTGAATGCATGTAGTAGTGTGTTTTTGCCATAGAATCAAAGATAGATCTTGAATCTCAATCTAGTCTTGATCTTGGTGCATCTACACACCTTAGGAGATCACAAGTACATGTAGTGGAATACTTCTCTTCTTCTTGACTTGTGACTATCTTCCTCACCAAGTCTCTTGATAGAACTATTTGATCTACTCTCTTTATGAAGACATGTGACTCCACTTGCTGGAAAAATGACTTTCTTGGAATCATAACAAAAGAATGTAGAAGAACCGCCTCCTTCATGCATGCAACTAGCAACATCCTTTTCCATATGATCAAATAAATTATTAACAACAATCTTTTCCAAGGAAGAACCTTCACCTCCATTGATGAAGTTAGCTCTTTCCTTACCTTTTGCATGCTTTCACTTGCCATGAAGAACCATTGAAACACCATCATTATCCTCAATACTATCCAAGTTAGCACAAAGATGAACATCTCCAAGAAGCATATTAGATCTTGACCTAGATCTAGCATAAGGAAGCTTTTTAGACTTTGCATAAGATTCACCAATCTTATTGATGCTAAAAGGTAACTTTGGAAAGTTGAGACCAATCTCCTTTTTGTTAGCCATAACAAAAGCATCAAGCTTGAAAAGTCTACCTTGTCTATTGCCCCTAGCAATCAAGATTTCTTCCTTTGTAATGAAACAAGCATCACCACCAAACTTTACCATGTATCCTTTCTCTATATTTGACCAACACTTAGCAAATTCTTTGAAAGTTAGGGAATGTAAAGAACACCATCAAGTCTTGCTTTCCTACTAGTAGAGAGACAAATTGAACCAATACCTTCAATCACACACTCACCACCATTGGCCATGTGAATTGCTTTCTTGGCTCCATCATAAGTGACCAAAGAAGTAAAGAACTCCTTGTGACTAGTCATGTGTGAACTACCTCCACTATCAATCCACCATGAATCTTTGTCACCTTCACTTGATATTGGACTTGAAGAACACATCAAAAGAGAATCACCACCACCTAGATCCTCATCATTAGTAGTAAAGCTGATTTGCTTGCTACCTTAATCTCTTTGCTTCTTCAAACATTCATTTGCAAAATGCCCTTTGATTCCACAATAAAAGCATTTCAGCTTAGACTTATCTTTATTTTTGCCAAAAGAAGAAGTCTCACCTTGATCTTGCCCTTTAGACCACTTGCCTTTGCCTTTGCCCTTGAACTTGCCTTTGATGAACATAGCATCCTCTTCATAATGAGATGTCGATGTAGATCCACCTCCTCTTGATTGAAGCCTATACTCCTCATTCACCAAGATCTCTTGCAAATCCGCAATACTTGGCAAAGTCTTTTGAATTGAAAAACTTTGAACAAGATTAGCATGATCATCCAACAAGCCATTAAGTATAACTTGAACAAGTTCTACCTCCTTAATGCTTTCATCAATACATGCTAACTCATCATTGAATGCTTTAACCCTCAAAACAAAAGCACGAGTACTCTCTTCCTTCTTTTGCAAACTTTGAAAGATTTGGCTCCTAAGAGTAAGCACTCTTGATGTAGACATGGATTCGTAAAGCTTCTTCAAAACTTCCCAAGCCTCCAAAGATGATGTGCACTTACCAACTTCCTTGAGAAGTTCATTGGTAAGTCTTGATCATGTGTAGAGTTTTCTTTGCTCTCTTGTCATACCTCACTTGATCTTGGAGTGCTTGAGGCCTCTCCTCCACACCTGCAACAATCTCCATCAACTCATTCATCTCCAATAAGGACTCCATCCTCACAATCCAAGTAGAATAGTTGATTGAGGTAAGCCTATCATTGCTCTCCAACATAAAGCCTCCACTTGTAGCCATGTTGAAGTGACCTGATCTTCTTCTTTCAACCTGTTCCAATGCACAAATCACTATCTACAAATGAACTCAAGAAGATATCACAAAGATATGGAACCTCTCAAATCTCTTCTAGCACTTCTAACTAGAAAATCAACACATAGAATAGTGAAATCTTGATCAACCTATGATCTATTCTCAATCTAATGATTCTTGCCAATTTATAAGATTGAAACACACTCAAATGAAGTTCAGTAACCTCACAAATTGGAGATCCAATTAAAATTAGGGTTTTGACAAAATCACAAAAAATTGAATATCTCAAATTCTACATGCAATTTCTAAAAACTTGATATATCTTCTTGTACACTCCAATGAGACCTTCCTAATGCACCAAAAATCATCTAAATCTAGTAATCCAAGTGTGAAATTGGAATTGATCAAGTATATAGCCCTATATTGAGTTTTGGCCTACAAAAGATCAATTCTACACATGCAAAAATGCTTGAGTAGAAATCAATCTAGCATGCTCTAGCATTGGTAATCCTCCAAATCCTTGCTAAAGATGGCTGATCCTTTCATAACCTGAAACACAATAGCTCTGATACCATGTGAAGAATTTCAGATCATTCAAGATCCAATCCATGTCCCTGATCTTTGGTTACAATAAGGAGCAAACCAACAATCCTGCCAATGTAGAGAAATCAGTATCTACATACAAATGAGATGTAAACTCTAAGAGATACTAATCAAACATGAACCAAAACATAAAATATGTTTTCTGTCCATACAATTACACTTTCACATAAAGTCCTATTCTTCCTTTCAGCCACTCCATTTTGTATGGGGTCCTTGATGTTGTAAACTCCCTCTTGATTCCATGCTCATAACAAAAGGCCTTGAACTTGTTAGATATGTACTCACCACCATTGTCACTCCTCAAGCCCTTGATCTTTGTGGAAAATTGGTTCTCCCTTGCATTTATGAACTTGATAAAGACATCATGCACTTCATCCTTGTGATAGATCCAACAAAATCTACTAAAATCATCAATGAATGTTACATACATCTTAGCTCCACTATTGCTAATTGTAGTAAATTCATAAATATTTGAATGTACAAGCTGAAAAGGCTTTAAAGATCTAGAAATAGATCTATTATAAGGTAGTCTATGTGACTTAGACAAAGTACAAGACTCGCAAACATGCTTGATATCACTTAAGGAACTTGGAAGACCAATCACAACCTTCTTTCTTGCCATTATCTCCAATGACTTAAAGTTGAGGTGTCCCATCCTTTTGTGCCACACCTCTTGAATAGGAATAAGCATCTAGTTTGAACAACTTCCCTTGCCTTTTACCTTTTCCAATCAAGACATCCTTCCTTTTGATCAAACAAGAATCTCCATCAAACTCCACCTTGAGGCCTTAGCATTTGGCTCACTGTCAGAAATGGTAAACTCCTGCAACTTTGTCACGATGCAAAGGATGAACGATTCAAAAGTCAACGTGTCTTGACTCGAAGGATGAACGATTACAAAAATCAAATATGCCTCTAGGATCACAAAAATCGCAAAGCAATGCAAAAACGAAAGAAACGAAAGAAAACAAAAGAAATGAAAGGAAATCTCTCATGCTCCATGTTGGGAGCTCAACGAGCTTGGAGTCTCAAACTTCACGCGCAACTGAAATGGGTAGTAATAACGAAGAGTAACTGATTAGTTGATTAGCGTTGACTACTCCTGTAATTCTTTGTTTAGCTATCTTGTAAACTCCACACAATGGAGATATAAACTATTCTTCTGGATCATAATATATACAGAGAGATACAGTGAGACATAGAGTAGAGTAAAAAAAAAAAACACTAGAAATGAAAGAGCTGTGCATGAAAGTCTGCCAATGAGCAGAACACAGCGAAAGAGTAGAGCGTCAGGCCGCCAACGAGCAAAACACTGACCATCTTGCTTTAAAAATTAAACTGATAATTAATTGTTCTATTTTTGTTCATCTCCTTGTCTTCCGTCATCTTAATTGCTATAATGGAATGTGTTCGGTGATGTGTAGTTGAGTGTCTAGATTCTTGTGAAGCTTTCGCACAAAAGAAAATTCAAAAGAAACAAAATCGTTCATGACAATGAAATGAAACTAGTTCGCGACATGGTATTAGAGCCTCCAAGTTATCACTACTGATATTTAAGCAGTGATTTAGACAACACAATATGGCTACAACAATCCAAACAAGAGTAGCAATCAGTCTTGATGGCGCAAATTACGAGATATGGAAATTCAAGATCAAAACACTTCTAAAGGGCGAAGGCATCTGGTCAGTGACCAAACTCTCAGAGGTGCAGCCTCCAGAGGGAGACCCAAGGAGAGCTGAATGGATCAGAAAGGATGAGCGTGCAATGGTGATCATCGTTTTGTCCATCAATGAGGATCTACTCATGCAGATTGAAGACTATGAAAGTAGCCATGCAACTTGGGAAAGACTAAAACAGAAGTATGAAGTGAGGACTGTAGCTTCAGTCATACACCTTCATGATCAGCTGCAATCCATATGATGAGATGGCAACCAGTTAGATCAGCACGTTGAGAAGATCAAAATGATCTTCGCTCAACTCGCTGCATCATGACAGGAGCACCAGGTCCCAACACCACAGTAGCTGATGTACTTCATGAAGTCTCTACCGATGTCCTATCAGCCATTGAGAATGCTCATATTGAGTCTACCAGATATGACATTAGACAAAGTAGTCAGTCTTGTTGATGATGAGAGATTGATGAGGGACAAAGGTGAAGGAAACAATGATAAAGAGAAGGCCCTCTTCACAAAAGGAAAGAAGAGAAACAAGAACAAACCCAAATTCAAGAAGACAAAGTTTTCGAATCAACAATCTTCTTCTTGTGATCACTGTTTCAAACCAAGCCATACAAGCAACAAATGTTAGTTTAATCCAGCATTATCTTGCGTGCACTACAAGAAGAAGGGGAACTCTACATACGATTGCAGATTCAACCCTAAAAGAAAGAACAAGACTGAGAAAGCAAATGTTAGCCTTCACAATACTTGATGAAGCTTCAACGAGCTACACTAAACACGACTACGATGTAGTCATTGATTTAGGAGCAACATCACACATCACTTGCAACAAGAAAATCTTGATCGACTTCCGAGAACTCAAAAATAACAGGGTAATGATTCTAGGTGATGCGAGCAGACACGATGTCAAGGGCATCGACACTCTACATCTGCAAACACTGTCAGGTTAAGCAGAGCTGCCAAGAGCACTCTATGTGCCTTCACTGAGAAAAGATCTGTTATCGGTCTCCAAGATGACAGATCTTGGTATTTGAGTTTTGTTCGACGACAACACATGTTGCATGATCGAGAAAAATACATTCAAATTGCTGATAGTTGGATGCAGAGAAGGAAATCTCTACCAAGCCAAGATAATCAACAGCTCTGATAGCATATTAAATGCATTAGAGAATGAAGATCAGCTATGGCACAGAAGAATGTATCATCTGAACGTGAGGAGCCTGTATGACATGTGTAAGAAAGGCACACAAGTCTAAAGATACCAAGATCTGATATTGAGTTCTGCAAAGCCTGTTAGAAAGGCAAACAACATTGGAATTCATTCATAAATGAGGGAAGAAGAGCCAAGGAAGTTCTTGAAGAGCGACATTAGAGTATTATGAACCATTCAAGTTAGTGGACCATTTGCATAAGAGCAAAGTAGATATCAACTTACTCCAGTTGCTGCAAAAATCCCCGGCAATAAAGCGAGAGCTTAGGGAGGTGTTAAGAATTCGATGGCTTGATGGGCATAAGCCTATTGTGGTTGAAGTAGATCAAGTATCAAGCAACGGATTAGAAAAGAGTTGTCCCAAGTTGATGCTATTGTTGATGGGCTGCTGATTGCTGATGTTATAGTCGATGCTGGAGCTGCAGTAAATGTTATGAATGCTAATTTGTGTGAGAGATTGAATTTGGATTTAGTGGATGGTGGAAACTTGACCCTGAAGCTAGCTGACAACTCGAGGTTGAAAGCTGAAGGTATACTGAGTGGGTTGCATGTAAGTGTGGCTAGGAAGGTTGCCAAAGTAGACTTTTACATTGTGCGTATGTAGGCCGGTAGGGAAGCATATGCTATGTTATTAGGTCGACCATGGCTTAGGAAGACCAACTATTTAGTTGATATTCCCAATGGTCATTTGATTTTTGGCCGTGGGAAGAAAAGAGTGGTTGTGAATGCATATCCGAATTTGCTTGAGAGCGAAAGGGCGGAGATCCCTGATACATATTGAGAGGGTGAAGATTCCGTGTCCAGTGATTCTGAAGAGTCTACTTCTAAGGAAACGTTGCTGCTAATTGAACAGTACGAGGGTCGTGAACCTCTAGTATGTGTTAGAGACGCCGATGCGGATAAGATCATGTGTGACGCTCATAATGAGGATAAACTGCTGTTAATCGGTGCTCACCTAGATAAGGAGCCCATATAGTTGATATCAAATTTCTTGGTAGGTGCAAAGGGTGTATTTGCCTGAAATTATGATGACTTTAAAGGTATACCACCGGCCCTAGCAGTTCATCGAATCCCGTTGAAACCTAATGTAAAGCCTATCAGGGAACGACAAAGGAGGTTAGCTCAACATCTCATGGCACCTGTAGCTGAGGAAATTCGAAAAATGAGGGATGTTGGCCTTATATTCCCTGTCATCAATACTGAATGGTGTTCGGAAATTGTACCCGAAGTTAAGAAGAATGGACAAATCATAGTTTGTGTGGACTTTAGAGCCCTTAACAGGAGTACTGTAAAGGACTATTACCCTTTACCCTTCATCAACCAAATGTTTGATCAATTAGCTGGAAAACAGATGTATACTTTTATGGATTGTTTTGCGGGCTATAACCAAATAGCTATAGCTCCTGAAGATAAGCTTAAGATGACTTTTACGACTCCATTCGGCACATATGCTTATCATGTCATGCCGTTTGGACTTTGTAATACCTCGGGCATGTACCAGAGGTTTATGAATGAATCCTTTGGAAACTTGTTGTCTGATCACATTAAAATATTTATGGATGACATCTGTATAGCAACCAACAATATTGAGGACCACATCAGAGTACTCAAGGAATGTTTTGAAGTGTGCAGAGAAAAGTCTGTAGCACTAAATCCTAGGAAATTCCTTTTTGTGGTTCCATACGGTATTCTCCTTGAACATGTTATAAGCAAGGACGGGATAACTACCGATCCAGCTAAAGTCCAGGGTGTCAGAGAGATGCCTGCCCCCATTAATGTAAAAGGTGTTAGATCCTTTTTAGGGAGTGTAGGGTATCACAGGAGGTTCTTAAAAGATTATAGCAATATCACTTTGCCTTTAGTAGAGCTCCTTGCAAAAGATAAACCCTTCTTGTGGACTGAGGAGTGTCAATACGTGTTTGATCATCTGAAAGATGCCTTGATGAAAGCAGCAATTCTCAGACTGCCCAAATGGGACAAAGAATTCCATCTTATTGTTGCTGCTGGACCTCTAGCCTAAATTGTGCCTTGTTCCAGATTGAGGAACCAAAGATGTTACACCCCATAGCCTTTGCTGGTGTCAAGTTGAAGAGTGCCGAAACTAGATACAGTTATGGAAAAAGAGTGTGTCTAGCGGTACATTTTGTTGTGTCTAAGTTTAGACACTATCTTATCCATTAGAAAATAGTCATTTATGCTCCTACCACTGCTATTAAACTCATGTTGAACAAACTTCACCTGCCACATAGACTTGTCAAGTGGCTTGCTGTTCTTGAAGAATTCGATTATGAGTTGAGAAACAAACCGCCCAAAGCCAAGAATTTGGTGGATTGTCTATGTGGTTATAGCCTGATAGAGGAAGATGACCTTGAGATAGAAAGTCAAGAGAAGAAAGTAGATGACTTGAGGAATTCTCAGCCTCACATTGATGTATTTGTTGAAGAACATGGGTCATTGCAAGAAGTCCCATTTGACCCAATGGACGATGGGAATCGTGAAATGTTTAAATTGGATGTCGAAGCAGTACCACATTGGTATCAAGCTTTATCCCATTACCTGACCACCTTAGAATTGCCTAGAGGTCTGTCAAAAGCTGAGAAAAAGAAGCTTAAAGTTCAGGCTTTGAGATTCAAACTTATAGACAGTAGGATGTTTAGGAAGGGCATTGAAGGCGTTTACCAAAGGTGTGTACTGCCCAATGAAGTCCCATTTATCCTTGAAGAATCCCATTAGTTGTGAATTATTCGCGAAGAGCTAGACTAATAATCAATTGCAAATTAGCCACGAAAAGCAAGAGTAAATATTAGTCGCGAACAGCTAGAATAATAAAATTTGCGAAGAGCAGACAACTAGATTAAGTAATCAAAAAGCCAGACAGAACGTAGAAAAGCATTGCAATATTGACACAAATCTGAACGCAGAGGAAAAAGAGCTGTAATCAAATTAAGTGAAATGAAATATACAAGTCAATAATGCAGGTGAGCACAAAACAATAGCGGACGTAACCGCGTGCCTCACAAAGCTAATCACGATCTATAAAAGTGATGAACTTATTAATGACTATCCATCTGGAAGAAAGAATCGTAAGCAAAATGCAAAGTCGAGTATAGATAAAGGTATTGATAGTAAAATTTTTGCAAAGTTTTTTAATTGTGATTGCTTTTGTTACTTTGAAATGACTTTTGAAATTTTTAAATATGTAGGTAAGGTGAATGAAGCTCTTAGAGTGCATCGAGAACAACAAGCTGAAGAAAGAGCAAAGTTAACAAAGCATAGAAAAAAAACGTTTGAAGCATCATGAGAAGTATCTTGGAATTGTTATTGATGGAATGGATAAAAAAAGACTTAAATTCCACACTTTGTAAGAGTTCTAAAAGATATTAAAGAAGATACATTTGTTCAAGTGCATCTCGTCAGGTCTCTTATCTACCATCAAGCACGTTAGGTCTGTGTCTTCTTGACCTATTCAAATGTTCATAATAATCCTAAAATGACAATTACAATTTTGAATTATATAATCATGAATTGGAAAGGTGTTTTGCCCCAAGTACTATATTTGTAGCTTGATAATACGGCTAGAGAAAATAAAAATCAAAGGTTTCGCTTATCTTAGTATGTTGGTGGAGAAGGAAATCTTCAAGAAAATTAAATGTTGGTTTTCTTCTTGTGGGTCATACACATGACCATATTGATCACATGGTTAGCGCGTTCTCGCGAAGATGCATTCACTTTATCGAAAATGATATCTATTTTTTAAGGAGCTTATACTCTCCATCCCATTGTTCTCCATCTGAAGCAAACGTTTGCTTTTAGTAGTTTTGTGCAAGGTTTATCTTTTGAAGAAAAATGCATTTCTCGGTTAAATGATCTCAGCTTTCAACATCAATTTAAAAAGGGATGACAAGACATTTGTCCCTAGCTCTTCTTGCTGGCTTCAAGAGACTGGGTTGTTATTTCTTTTATTCATTCCAGAACGTATATTTGTTGGAGATTTGCCAAATCCTTTGGAAGTGCATTATGCAGTCGAGCAATGTCGCAAGCAGAATTTTGAAGTTGATTGGAAAAAATGTCTGTAAGAGAAAGGGCTTTTGATTGAAAAAGCCAAGCTATATGCCAAAATATCGATTCAAGTTGGTGGGAAGAATTCTTAAAAGAACAGGAGTTCATACTCATGGATGTAATAGAGTAAGTGTATCAGAGACATACATGGTAGATGCTTTCATGCATTCATTTTTTCTTCAGACTGATTGTCAGTAATAAGCTCATAGCTTTTACAAAGCGGAGTTAGCTTCTTGAGCACACGGTTTTGCCCGCTATTGACTTGTGCTTATAGCATCAAACTGACGTGTAATCCTACACATTAATCTGAATCAATTACTGTCTTTTGCATTCAGAGTTCTTGTCAGTATTGTATGTTTAAGCTATTACGTCTTCTTGTCTGACATTCTTATTGCTTTGTCTGATTGTCTGCTCTTCTGCTTTCGCAAACAACCACGTAGTAAAGCTCTAGTTTAATCTTGTGTTCGCCTACTTAGTTATCAGTAGTGCACACACCGAGGGAATTAATCGAAGTCTTTAAAATTTCTAATCCTATGGAATCATATAATTGAGACACAATGGAGTTTGCGCAGGAACTCTGATTCACTCTTTTCCACTTGCGTGTGTCCTTCACAGATTGTCTCATCACCGGTTCATAGTTTTGTGAGTTACATTATGAATATATACATGGAACAGTTACAATGACTGCATAGGCAATGAGTGTGAAATAGTGCAGTTACTGAAAAGTGCTAAAGTGAACTGTGATGTGGTCAGCATTTGGACAAGGCAGTGTAGACAACGTGGATCTCGAACTCGAAGACTTTGAGTTCGTGATGCACAGACATTCCGACTCCATAGAGTAAGACTGCAATGTTGTCGTAGAGAGAGTGTGTTTTTGTATATATATTTACATAATGTATTGGTGTTCAAAAATTGAGACGAATTCGAATGACTCGAATTTTGATGACTCGAATTCTAGAGATTCAAATTCTATTGAGTTGGAGTGATGCTTATTTCCAACACCCCCCCTTAAGCTTAACTCCTAGGATCCTGAAAACAAATGGAGCAAGCTAAAAATGCAACATGTTTTCTCTTGACAGAGGCTTAGTCAAGATATCAGCCAACATATTGGCAGTAGGACAATAACTTAATTCGACACCTTTATTTTGAAGTTTCTCTATAAGAAAATGAAATTAAACTTCAATATGCTTAGTTCTAGAGTGAGCACAGAATTTTGTTGGCTCTTTCCGTAAGTCCATTGGCTTTTATGTTATATGGTGTGGTTTGTTTATTGGTGATGTAAAAATATAAGAGTAATGTTTCGATGGTCTGATTGAGAAAATGAGTTCTTTTATCACTAACTAATTCTAAGGGACAACCATAATGTGTAATAATATTCTGAAATAAAAACCTACTATTTTAGCATCATTTTTAGCTGCTACCGTTTTGGTGGCATAGTCGGTAGCAACAAGTATATAACATCCCCTAGTTTTGTAAGTTGTGGCTTAATGGGTCCGACGAAATCGAATTCCCATTTTTTGAAAGGTGCTAGAGGTATAATGGGCGTTAATGGCAAGTGAGTCGCAAAGTTGGGTTTTCCCATCCTTTGACACGTGTCACATTTTTGAATAAAAGATCGAACATCTTTATAAAAAGTGGGCCACCAATATCTAGCATTCAAAATTTTCTTAGCAATATTTTGAAGTGCATAATGTCCACATGAATCTTCTTCATGTAATGCGCGGATTACAATAGTAACTTCAACTTACCAGAATTCGAGTTTCGAGTCATCAGATTATGAATCATTCGAGTTCGTCTCAATTCTTGAGCAACAATACATTATGTAAATATATACACGCACACTCTCTCTCTATGACAACATTCCAGTCTTACTCTCTGAAGTCAAACGTCTGTGCATCAACTAACTAGAGCAGAAGTGGGATCAACGACGAACTCTTCGAGTTTGAGATATTCGACTACATCCTCTTCGAAAACCTACGAACTCAAAGTCTTCGAATTCGAGATCCACATCATCCACATTGCCCTGTCCAAACGTAGACCATGTCACAGTTCCTTTAGCACTTTTAAGTAATTGCATTGTTTCATGCCCGTTGCCCACACAGTCATTGTAACTGAATATATTCATAACAGCAAATCACGAAACTATGAACCAATGATGAGACATTTTGTGAATAACACATGCAAGTGAAGAAGAGTGGATTAGAGTTCCTGCACGAATTTGTCTTAATTATCTGATTCCATAGAATCAAAGATCTTAGAGAGAGTGAACGTCATTCAAAGAATAGAGATAGTTATTTAATAATAGCTAGCTAAGTAAGATCACTGCACATAGTGCGCCATTACTGTGAACCATTCTTGGGCAGGCACAGGATTGTGATCTGATCATATTCACATCTGCTTAATTCAGATTCTCTATTTTCTTATGTGTATTGCACTACAAATGCTTTCTGATGATTTTCTTTCTCTATTGACACTCACTCAATTCGGAATGTCTAATCTCGAAGGAAGCATGGTTGTCTCAGACGCCTAATTGTTCGCTCCCTTCATAGTTGTCTCTGACACCTACCAAGGCATTCTTCCATTCGATCTAAGTCAATGTTGATATTGTAATTTTGGTAAAGATCTTGTAATGTTCTCTATGTTGGAGAAGTGTTTCTTATTTCACACCTAATCTATTCAAGAGCACCCAACAGAGTGGTATGAGAGCTTTCGTTCCAAACTACTTTTAGTATTCAAAATTGTTTACTATTCTTAGATCATTCATTATGGAAGGAACATCTTCAGAAATCCACTTGATCGACAACTTTAGTGGTGATGACTTCCACATGTGGAAGTCCAAGATGAAGATAATACTGACATAAAAAGAACTCTGGAGATACATCAATGGTTCAATAGCCAAGCCGGCTGAACCTGACATGTTGACTGCTTGGGAAGCTAAGGATGGCAAAGCTCTTGCCATGGTATCTCTGAATCTTAAAAACTCATAAATAGCTCACGTAGCTAACTGTTCGAACTCCAAAGAAGCATGGGACAAACATTCTTACTGGTCTATATGAAACGACAAATATCAACTCGTCTCTTGTTGATGAAGAAGTTCCTATCACTCAAGATGAGTGAAGGGACCTCAGTCACTGATCATCTAAATGAATTCAAGCAGCTACTCAATCAGTTAGTTGCAGTAGGTTTGCCAGTATTAGGAAAATATGCTAACATGTCTCTTCTGTCTAGTCTTCCTCCCTCATACGACAATCTAGTATTGTTACTTAGCAATACTCCTGATCTGTCTCTGCAAAAGGTGACAACAAATTTATTGTAGAAAGAAGTAAGAAGTGTCTAAACTTGGTCGAAGGTTGATGGAGGGGCTCGGTTGAAAGTTTATGCAAGGACTCGGTCAAAAGTTGATGTAGGGAGCCCGTCGGCTTGATCGAGATGTTAATGAGGTGGAAGGCTCGATCAGGAGTGTGTATGGGTGGACTCGGATGAAGCTGGAAGTAGAGGGACGTGGTCGAAGTTGGAAGTAGATGACTCAACCGAAGGTTTAAGTAGATGATTGGGTCGAAGCTGGGAGATGTGAGTGAGTCGGTCGAGAATGGAGTGAAGTGTGTTCGGTCGAAATGGTAATGGAGTGAGTCGAATTTTTTTTTCCTATTTTGCGTTTGTAGGGACACGTTTGTGTAGTGAAATAGGGGGTCAAGGTTATCACACACAAATAGGGGGTCAAGGTTATGGTGATAATGTAGGATATAAAATTTTGGTTGGTTAGGGTATAGTAGGGCCTCATTTTTTAGGCTTGGAAAATAGCTCTAGAGTTAGTTTAACTTTTCTTTGTGATGGCAGGTCATTTTTGTGGCTGCATGTAGGGCTCATTTGGAGATGGCGGCTCATTTGGAGATCATGTATGGAGATGTGTTTGTTGTTTGCAGATCTGAAGTGTGGTGCATGTGGTTTCTAGATCGGTTGCAGTTTTCCATGCATTTGCATTTTTCAGAGCTTGTGCTGGTGTTTTACGAGAGTGAAAGGGCGGAACTATAGGTAACGCTCTTTCCAATTCGAACTAAGATCATAGAGTTTGAAAATACATCTCGATCCAGAGTTTGTGAAGACCTCCTCGGCTCTGGTTCAAAACTATATATGCAATAGGACGTTTTGTCGGCTCGGTCCAGAGTTCTTGCAATGGAATCGGTCTAGAGCTCTGGTTTAGAACTATGTGCAATAGGATGTTCTGTCGGCTCGGTTCAGAGTTCTTGCAATGGACTCGGTCTAGAGCTGGTTCAAAACTATGTGCAATAGGACGTTCTGTCGGCTCGGTCCAGAGTTCTTGCAATGGACTTGATCCAAATTGCGCGTGAAGGAAAGACCCGGTCGAGAGAGAGAGAGAGCGTGCTATAACAATATGCTCGATCTGGTCAGGAAGGAGTTAATGGTGAGCAGTAAGATCAAGATGAGGTCCACCATTAAGGGTGAAGTGGTGGAGATCAGGATCTACAGCGAGCGGGTGCTTTTCTTTTGTTGTGTTTTCTTCATGAATCGAAACACCAGTTTTGCCATGGGGTTGTGAGTGCTGTTTTACACGTAGTCTCATTGAATATAGCTACCTTACAAGTTTGTACATCATCAGTGGTAACAGGAAAATATCCAAGAATGGACAGACAGTAGGTTGCAAATTGACATTTCGAGATCAGGACAAATTTGGATATGTAGGAAGTTGTGTATGGATTTGTTCTAAGGTAGTATTGCAGGGGGGTTTGATGGCATGTGTGCTGGGTGTGGTGTGTGTAGGATATGTGCAGGGTGTTTGCAGGTCAACAAGTCATTTGTTCTTGCAAGTGGTGGTTCTGGCTTGGTAAGTAGGTCGTTGTGATCTTGCAAGTCTGTTGTAGATCAAGGTGAGGCGTAGAGCATTTGTGTGAATGTGGGAGTGGTGCAAATGCGGTTGGTAGCAGATGGAGTGTATGTTGAGAGTGTTTGTGTGCAGGTGGAGTTTGAAGATTGTGGATTGTAGAATGTGTGCAAGGGTCTGAGAGAAGAAACTGGTGCAGCAGACAGTGATAATTGGTGTGAAGAGTATGTGGGTGAGATCAAGCGGCAACTGCGCCAACTGTAGATAGATTTGATTCTTTAGAATATGCTACAACTTCTGTCTTCTTCTTTCCTACTTTGTTTACAGACTATGTTTCTTGCTCTGCATGTCAGCAGAGACTGTGGGCATATTCTTCATGTTTAAGTTAGGGAAATTGTAAAATTTCCTAGTTAGAGACGATTTTTACTAGTTTAGAAATTCGATTTGGACTCCTCCTAACTAGAAAAATGTTTTCCCTAGTTAAAATTTGTATGTGCACAAATTCTATCTAGGAATACATTGAAATTCCTAGATACATGTGCATCGTCTCTAACTACTAAAAAGATTTCCTAGTTATAAAATGTATCTTGGCATATATATTTGATCTGGGAAAACCCTTGATCTTTAATAGATTTGTAACTAGGAAAACATTTTCCTAAACAAAAAAATGTATGTGATATCAAGTTAATTCAGAAAAGAATACAATTTTCTAGATACCATTGGAATTATGAATTAAAAAAGATTTGTATGTATCATAAATGCATGCCTTTCTCAAAATTGGCTCAAAATTGGCGCAATTATATATCAATTGAGATACAACTTTGGCATGTAATACACAAGGTTGTTCATAGAGTGATCAAATTCAAGAAATGTCAAGCTGCTTTCCAGCTTCAAATGATTCAAAGCTGATGCATGTCACCCATAAAATGATCTTGGGTTAAAAGAACAACATATCACCAATCTTGCCAATCACTGTTTTTGTCCATACATTTACAGTAATCTACTATATTTCACATGTGTGGATCTAAAAATAACAATTATTGATCATTCTACATAGAATTCAAGATATCACAAGTATAGTGCACCAATGGATAGTAGAACCCAAGAGAATCATGTATAAGCATGAATGAGAGAGAGAGAGAGAGAGAGAGAGAGAGAGAGAGAGAGAGAGTATCCCTCTCTATCCACGAGTTACATACTTTTATAGCAGGTCCAAAACCTAACTTGCCACTTGGTTTCCCTCAAATATGAAAAAACCTACTATTTTTAGGACTAGATTCAATGTACCCAACATTCAAATTTGAATCTATTCAAAATCAGCGTCTAAACTTTTTTACACTTTCCAAAAGTGTTTATTCAAATGATTTTAGATTAATATAACTTTGAAAAGCCAAACTCTGACTCTAATATGAAATTGGCCTCAATTGTGTATTTGGCAATTTATCAAACTATGACCAATCTTAATAAACTAGTATGTTTTACATGATATGTTTAGGTATTGGTATGGCATAGATTTGCCCGCATAAGCGCAACGTATCATCCACGTATAAGGTGATGATAATGAAGGATTGTTGTACCGACTTGGAATAGACGTTGCAATCAACAATGCTTGGTTTAAATCCTTGTTCAATGAGGAATTTGTTGATCCTCTGAAACCAAGCTCTGGCAGACTGTTTCAAGCCATACAGTGCTTTGTGGAGTTTACAGGCATAATTCTTCATGCCTTCCAGAACGTATCCTTCGGGCTGGATCATGTAGATATCTTCTTGTATAACTCCATTCAAATAGGCTGTTTGTGCATCAAGTTGATGTACTTCGAGGTCGGCAGCTGCAACATAAGATAGGAGCATTCGGATCGACGAATGTTTGACTACTAGACTGAAAGTCTCACTGTAGTCAATGTTCGGGATCTGGGTGAATCCTCATGCTACCAGTCTTGCCTTCCTTTGACAATTGCTCCGTTGGCATTATATTTGACCTTAAAGATCCATTTGCAATCAATAATATTGCAGCCATTAGGAGCTTTGACTAATGACCATGTCTAATTCTTGATAAGAGAGGAATACTCTCTGTCCATAGCTTCTCTCCAGAGATCAGAGTCTGGTTGGCTGAGTGTCTCTTCGACTGTCGTCGGTTCCTGTATCAAGAGACATGCACACTCAGGAGTATACCTTGTGGGCTGTGTGCGCACTCAGCTTGATCTTTTGGGAGGATTCGACTGATGAACCACTCCTGGGACTTGTTGTTGGGTAGCAACAACATCTTCGTCTGATTCGATGTCTCAAACTGGGTCGACAATAGACACTCTTGAGCTAGAAGCTCAAACTGTCTTGTCAATGACAGGTGATGAAGGTTCTTCTTGAGTAATATTCTTGCCTTTGAGGTTGACGAACTGATCCTCGATAAAGACTGTATCCCGGCTATATTAGATTTGCTAGGTATCAGGATCATACAACTTGTAAGTGTTATCAGACGAAGTACATCCGATCAGGATCGTCTTGAGACCTTGGAAGTCCAATTTCTTCCTTGTGTCCTTTGGGATCTGCACGTAGGCAATGCACCCAAACACTCTTAGGTTTTTCAAAAAAGGCTTAGAGCCTGTCCACACCTCATGGGGTGTCTTGTCTGAGAGGGCCTTGGTTGAACACTTGTTCTGGATGTAAGCTGCAGTGGAGACAAATTCAGCCTAGAATCTCTTGGGCAACGATGCATGCAATAGCATACATTTAGCAGATTCAGCCAGAGTACTATTCTTCCTCTCAGCTCAGCCATTAGACTGAGGACTGTGAGGAGTGATGAATTGCTGCTCAATGCCTTGGCTTTGGCAGTACTCCTTAAACTCGACAGAGATATATTCTCCACTGTTTTTTGACCTTAGGGCCTTGATCGTCCTTCCAGTCTCCTTTTTTGCACGCTCTTCTAAAGCAGTTGAAGGCTTCTGATTTCTTCTTTATGAAATACACCATAGTCCTTCTGAAGAATTTGTCAATAAAGGTTGTAAAATACTTGGCATCCTTCAGTGAAGGATTTTTCATCGAGCCACAAATATCTGAATGTACAACATCTAGCAATCCTCTAGCAACATGCTGATGGCTTGACTTAAATGGTTTCCTAGTCTGTTTACCAACTAGACAGTCTTGACAGACAAGTAACTTGACTTTTTTCGCGAGGATAGTCGAGGTCAAGAACAATAGATTGTCTAGATATTCGTTGTACAGCAGCATGATTTAAATGACCAAGTCTATAATGCCAAAGTAAACCTTTATTTGAATGAATTGAAGTACTAAGAGCCCGAGTGAAGGCAGAAAAGCAATGACTCAATTCATACAAGTATCCATGCCTCTTTCTGAGTGCTAGGATCTTGCTTGTCCTATCAACTAGTTTACACTAATCACATTCGAACTCTACTCTATGTCCTAGATATGTGATTATGCTTACAGAGAGCAGATTCGTAGATAAATTTGGTACATAAAGGACTTTAGAGGGTAGCTTAGACTGATCATTTGCAAAGCATAATCTTACAGTGCCTTCACCTTTAATAGCTTGTGTACTATTGTCGCCAAGGTACTGTAAGGTGTATAGGACTCAAAACAGCCAATGAGGCTAGTCATATGCTGAGTGGCTCCGGAATCCAGGAACCAAGAACTGTCGCCAGATGCTCCTTGATGGTTGGTCATGAAGGCATCATGATCCGCTTCTTGAATAGGCTATGGAGCTTCTGCAGCTGCATTTGCCACTTGATTCAACTGCCCCTTGCTTTTGTTCTGCGCTTGAAGTATTCGGCAGTCTTGTATTTCATGGTTGTTTCATGTGTAGTATCTGCAGAATAGCTTCTTCTTTGTCTGCGGATTCGACTATTCCTTGTGCTGAGCTGGTTTTTGGTCTGGCTTTGATTGCCTTGGGCCTTTCTTCTTCTTCTACTTTGTCGTGCTCTTGTTGGTGTACAAGGTGTGAGAATCAGCTAAGGAACTTGAGACTTCGTTCCTTTGCGTGTCTTCTTGCAACAACATAGTAATGACTCTCGAAAGAGTCAATTCTGGATGAGTCATGATGATCATCACCCAGCTGTCGTAAGAACTTGACAAGCTTGTAAGAAGTTGCATCATTACATCTTGATTGTCTATGACAGTTCCGATAGTGACCATTGTCTTAGCAAGTTCTTGAATTGATTAATGTGATTCTACAGAGAATCACCATTCGTCATCTTGAGGGAGTAGAATTTCTTCCTAAGATGTAGCTGGGAAGCTATATCTCGCACTTCGTATAGTGTGCTCAAGATACCCCAGACTTCTTTCGATGTCTGAGCCTCTAATACATGGCCGATCTGGGTATCTGTAATGTTGAGGATGATCAACACGAAAGCCTTTCCATCCTTCAGCTTCCATCTGGCGATTGTCGCGTCGTCCGCTTTGGGTTTCCCTTCTGCACCTGTAACAACGTCGTTTTTGCCATTAGTAAAGTTTTTATCTTAAATTTCCACAGATGGTAATTGGCTCCATCAAGCTTGTCCATGATAGGACTAGCTTTCCCTTGGGAATCTATGTGGAAGAATTAGTCCAAGTGATAGGAGAAACTATCATTGACTTAAGTATGAAAATCTGATACTGAAAATACAGAACAAGAAAACAATTACTCTATCGGCTAGTAGAGTCTTGTACTGTGGAAGCTTATCAGGCTACAAAAATGAGATCTGATACCATGTTGGAGAGAGGGAGATGAGGGACGAGAGGTTGTCGTGTGCTAGAAACGAAAAATTAGCTCAAAGGGGTAAGACAAACACGAACGAAAAACGAACTTGAACAAGAAACGAAACACGAATGAGAAACGAACTCGAACAGAAAATATTTGTGTGCAGCAGAACGAGCTATACGACTCTCTCCATAAGCATGACTACGCCTATCAGAATGAACAGAACTTTAGTGATGGAAATTACGATCATTCTAGATTACGCAGCCAAACAACATCAGACAGAATGAATAATAAGCATAACAATTTTAACACAAATCTGAATGCAAAACAATGAATTGTACCAAATTAAATATATCATGTATACATGTCAATAATGTGGTAGAGCACAAGACAGTAGCGGATGAAACTGCTTGCCCTACAAAGCTTATACAATCTATAAAGGAATAAAACCTTATTACTGACAATCAAGAATCAATGCACAAGGCATCTACTTCGTCTATCTTTCAGATAAGCTCTGATGCTAATTTTTACATACAGTTGATCTTCTCATTGTCAACCTGAATACTTAGATGGTATCCAGTATATATACATAATATTATAGGTGTGCAATTGTAGAAAGTACAGAGTGGATGTGCTGTCTATAGGAGATTGTGGGTGGCTGCAATCGTTGTCCAATCAGTTAGCGCAGTTGCATGGGGTGAGCGTGAAAAGGGTGCGATGTCAGTCAGTGTTGAAGTGAATGTTGGTGATGATGATGCGAAAAGTGCGCCACTCTTACGGATAGCCTTAGGATTAGATTTACAGGGTGCCTTTGCTTTTAGGACACCTTCGGAATTCTGTAAGATAGTGTCTCCTTTTTCGCCTGTCACCATAACGTGTATAAAAACACAGTGTCGCGATTCTTTCGCCTTTTCTTCATCTATGCAAATTACTTAGAATTTGCTTTGCACAGGAACACAGATCATGCTACATAGTAACAGAGACATAAAACACTCTCCACAACAAGCTCACATAGCAACTGTATTTCTCAAAATAGAATTACACTGTACATATAGTTCTTCACTCAGGCAATCCATGCATGACCCAGGTTGCTGTTGGTGGGATGCGTGTCCCGTCGACTTGCCTCGTGGCAAGGCCAACTGATCCTTATCAACTGATAGGACCCACAGTACAGTAACACAGTGATTCTACTTTAATTCTAACTCTCTCTCTTAAAGTAGAGTCTACTTTTTACATAGTCATATACATAGCTTTAAAGTCAACAAACTTTAAGTATAGAAGCGTTGACCTAAACTTATCAAACTTTTCTCCAACAAGTGGCTTAGTGAAAATATCAGCTAGTTGTTCTTCTGTGCTACAATGATCAACATGAATTTCACGACTCAGCAGCCTCTCATGTATAAAGTGATACTGAATCTCAACGTGTTTAGTTCTCGCATGGAACACTGGATTCTTTGCTAGTTGAATGCCACTCTGACTGTCGCTATGTAATGTCGTAGGATTTTTCTGCTTCATGCCAACTTCTTCCAAGATTTGTCTCAACCATATAGCTTCTTGTGCTGCACTACACATTGCCTTATGCTCTGCTTCTGTGGTGGATAGAGCAATTGTACTTTGCTTCTTACTAGACTAGGAAAAGCAACTACACAAAACTGGAATACATACCCTGTGGTGGATCTATAATCATCATAGTCACCTTCCCAATCTGCATCCACATAACCACACAACTCATGTAACCCATAATGCTTCCTGTAAATCAAGCCATAGTCTGAAGTGCCTTTCACAAAACGCAAAATGCATTTAGCTGCCTTTCAATGCGTTTTTGTAGGTGCTGCCATAAACTGACTTACAATGCCAACAACATAGCATATATCTGGTCTAGTCATGGTAAGGTAAATCAAGCTCCCTACTAACTGCCTATACAGCGTAGCATCAAATGGATGTGACTCATCAAGCTTAGAAAGCTTTTTACCTGGTTCAATGAGAGTATTCACTGGTTTGCAATCCTGCAACCTAAACCTATGCAACAACTCTTTATCATACTTCACCTGTGTTAAACCCACTTCATGTCCATTTTGCCACACTTCTACTCCAAGCCAATAATGCATTAGGCTGAGATATGTCATATCGAATTGTTCCATGAGTCTTTTCTTGATCATATCTATCATCTCTTGATTATTTCCCATAATAATCAAGTCATCAACATAAAGAGCAATCAAAGCAACCATACCATCAAAGCATAAGACATATAGATTTGGATCAAAGTGTGTTCTCACCATCCTCTTTGAACGAAAATAGGCATCAATCTTGCTATACCACGTATGTGGTGCCTGTTTAAGACCATAAAGGGCTTTCTTCAAGCGACATACTTTATTTTCCTGTCCCTTTGTTACAAAGCCTTCAGGTTGATCCATGAACACCTCTTCTTCTAACTCATCATTTAGAAAAGCAGATTTCACATCCATCTGATGCAAAGGCCAACCAAAATGTGAAGCTAACAAGTAGACGTAGAGTATTCCACTTACATACCGGCGCAAAGGTCTCCTCATAGTCGAGGCCTTTACTTTGTGCATACCCTTTGATCACCAATCTTGCCTTGTGCTTTGCTATACTACCATCTGCATGATACTTAGTCCTGTATACCCATTTGCAACCAATGGGTTTCTTGCCAACTGGTGGTTCTACTAAGTCCCATGTGCTATGTTTAGCAATTGACTCCATCTCCTCTCCCATGGCCTTGACCCAAACGTCATCATCCTTCGCTTCACCATAAGTCGAAGGTTCTTTGCTTTGAATAATGCTAGATAAGAGAGCATAATTTGCTTCATACCTTTCAGGTTGTGTCTTCTCTCTTGTTGATTTTTGTAGCTCTCCCTGGCTAGATGATCCTGGAAAGTCATCCATATCGCGGCTCTCCAACAATCTCTCAAACCACTTTGGGAGCTTCTTGTCAGGTGATCGGCTTCTCGGTGAAAATGTATCCCATGGTACATCCTTCTCCTTGCGTTTATCACCTGCAACTTCAATCCTTCTTACACCAAAAGGTTTGTCCCTACCTCTCCAACCTGTCTCCTGAGGTTGAGTAGTAGTATCTTGAGATGTATCCTCTTTTTCATCACTTAGAAGGTCAATAAATGGATCATCATCAGGTGGTATCCTCACTATACCATCTTTCCCACTGGATGTATCTATCTTCTCAGCATCCTCGTCTTCATACATCTTGGATTCATCAATGATAACATCATGACTTACATGGATTTTGTTTTCCACTAGATCAAAACATCTATAGCCCTTCACACGATCATCATATCCTAGGAATATACACTTGATTGCTTTTACATCAAGTTCACGTCTCTCTTCCTTAGAAATGTGTACAAAGGCCTTACATCCAAAGATTCGGAAGTGGTTCACCTTTGGCTTCTTCTTCGTTAATGCTTTCTCAGGTGTTATCTTTGGTATGGCAATGGTAGGACTTCTATTTTGAAGATAGACTGCCGTACTGCATGCTTCTGACCAAAAATCTTTTGGTAGTTTCATCTCAGCTAGCATAGATCTGGCACTTTCCACAATCGTACGATTCTTGCACTCAGCTACACCATTGAGAGCAGGAGTATGAGCTTGCGTAAATTGTCTTTTAATCCCACATTGATCACAAAGATCATTGAAGTCATTAGATTTGTACTCACCACCACTATCTGATCTTAGAACTTTGATCTTCCTACCTGTCTGATTTTCGACCAATGCTTTGAAGCTCTTGAAATTGTCAAATGCATCTGATTTCTTCTTCAAGAAGTAGATCCACGTCTTTCGTGATATATCATCAATAAAGGTCATGAAATAGAAGGCTTTACCTAAGGACATGGTCCTCATAGGCCCGCATAAGTCTGTGTGAATTAAATCCAGGATGTTCTTTGCTCTTGCAACACCACCTCTATTGAACTTCTCTCGATGTACACAAGATTCGCACATCGATTTCAAGTGATCTTCTATGGTAGGCAATCATGTTACCATCTCCAATCTTCTCATCAAACTAAGGCTTCCCAAGTTCAAGTGACCAACCCTCTTATGCCACAATACAGTTTGCGATGGAATGGACGATACGAGTCCATGTTGCCCCTTGATTGTAGCATTCAACCTGTACAACTTAGTATTGGGCTCCCTGACTCCATCCGCAATAACTTTGAACTTTTGGTTCACATCCTTCACAAAGCAACGATCATGGGCGAATTCTACCTTCAACTTTTGTTCAGTAATGACTCCAACAGAAAGTAGATTTTTCTTCAAACCTGGTACGTAAAGTACCTTTCTGATCATCCTGCTTTTGCCATCAGGCAGTTGGATAGAAACGGTGCCTATCCCCTTGATCCTGCACACTTCACCATTTGCTTGTGAAACGGACATTCCATTATCCAACACTTTCAAGCTACTGAACCAATTATTGTTACCTGTCATGTGTCTTGTGGCTCCCGAGTCAATATACCACGCTTGATCATCTTGATTAGATGACAATGCATATATGAAGATGCTAGAGTCTTCAATCTCACTCTCATCGACAAGGTTACCTGCCTGTTTTGGTTTTCCCTTGCCTTGTTCCGCCAGGAATTTGCGACATTCACTCTTCCAATGGCCCTTCTTACCACAATGGGAGCACTTGCCTTTCTTCTTGGTCTTACTAGAAGATCCCTCATCCTCCTGAGACTTGGCAAATTGCTGCTTAGACTTCTTCTTGCCCTTGCCCTTGCCTTGTTTTTGGCGTGTCGCAAGTGCCTGATTGTCAGTATTTTGACGTCTAGCTTTCACTATTTCTCACCGTTGCTCTTCCTGCATCAAGATTCATGTGAGCTCGTCAAAGGTTGGCAATCTTTCTCTTGATGCTATTCCACTCACAAACATCTGATAGAGTTCTGCAATGTCGCACAATGCATTGTGCACCCGCTCCACATCATGTATGCGCTCACCAATAGAATGCAGTTCATCCCTCATTGTCTTGATTATGGTCATGTACGTTTGAATGTGCTCTCCTTGTTCCATGCGGACACTATTCAGCTTTGACTTCAGAAACATGATTCTTGACGGATTTGACATCTTGAACTGCTCCTTTAGCACATCCCATGCCTGTCTGGGTGTAACAGCATCACAAATGTGGGTAATGATGTGATCCTTCACTGACAAGTTAATGAAAGTCAAAGCTTTTCTCATCTATTTGTCAAACAATTTGATATCTGCTTCATTTGGCGGCCTTCTCTCATCACCTGTGACGACTTCCCACACGTCTTTCTCCATCAGTATGTTTTTCATTTTGAATTTCCACACTGCATAGTTGAAAATCCTGTCCAATTTGCTACTTTTACTCAAAATGGACTCTCCCATGTTTGCCATCGCAAAACTGCTTGAAACTTCTGCCGTAGTCCAAAAACAATATGCCGAGGCCAACAGTCATGTCAAAAGTTGAAAATAATGACTTGCACTTTTTCCTTTACCAGGCCACTCACCGCTTTTCCACCAGTGTGAAAGCCAAATCGGCATCGCCTTCCAAAATGCACTCAGTCGTCAACTCCCAACTACGTGCCTAGTGGAATGGTGAAATCACTTTGGCGCACTCCGAACACTTTCTCCGCTATAATCATTCTGTTTTTTTGTACCGTACTTGCAGGTACAGTCCGGGTGCCCTTCGTTTGGAGGTTATAGCCTTTCGTTTGGGTCAAAACGGATAAGAGACCCAAAAATAGAGACTTTTCTAGTTTTTGAGCTGTTTCTTCAGCTTGAAGAAACTTCACCTTTCACTTGTGAAGGGTCCCAATTCCAATTTCAGCTTGAAAATTTTTAGTGAAGTTGAATGGTCAAATGCCCTTCAGCCCCTTCTATTGAAGTTTCCCATGGATTTAAGGAGATCTAATGGCTTATCAGGATCCGATGGCCCACATTGTTCGCGATCCCCATCGTGTATTCATCTTCCTCACAATCTGATGGAGGAAATTCTTTTGGTGCGATGATGCACCGCCCTCCAGCCACTACACCCCTTCGTGCACTGAGCACCCACTTGGGTGAGGGTGCGCGACTGCCCGCGACCTGTCTACGGGCTTTTCTCTTCCTTGCTTGAAGCTATGGTGGCCAGGGTCTATCTACACCTATAAATCGCGATCCAGCGCGCCTGTGGCTGTCCACGGCCGTTTGCCTACTGATTAATCTTTCCAGGACGGCCTCCTACAAGCTTTTACAGCTCCAAAAACCATTCAGAACAAAGAGATAATTGCAATTTTATGCTTCCAAACCCCAAACCAGGATTTTTCTTAGAAAACTGATGTTGGCTTCCTGTTCACAGTTCTTTGACATGCCAATTCTCTTCCTCTGAGGTCGCCCTACTGCTAGGAGTCTGATGCTTCAATTCGTTTGTCAAACGGTGTCCAATTGAATGCACACTGACTGCAAACACCAAATAGCCTGCTTCGAAATTTCAAAATTCCGTTTGCTGAGGTTCTGATTCAGCCGACAACCCTTGTCTCTAAATCCTCACACAGTCTCAAGCTCACCAAGCTTCTATGTGCTAAACTCTCTACACCAGTGTTTCTCCTTTCGTCTTCAACCCGCCGTAAACCCCGAACTCTCAGAAGACAATTCTCCAGAAGCTCTCCAACGACGATGTTGTACTGTGTACACTCCCTGTACGGCTCTAATACCAACTTAGAATTTGCTTTGCACAGGAACACAGATCATGCTACACAGTAACACAGACTGAAAACACTCTCCACAGCAAGCTCACATAGCAACTGTATTTCTCAAAACGAAATTACACTGTACATATAGTTGTTCACTCACGCAACCCATGCGTGACCCAGGTTGCCGTTGGCGGGACGCGTGTCCCGTCGACTTGCCTCGTGGCAAGGCCAACTGATCCTTATCAACTGATAGGACCCACACTACAGTAACACAGTGATTCTACTTTAATTCTAATTGAATTTGCATGTAAATATGCAGACTGCGCGACAATTTTGAGTAAATATGCAGCATAAATGAAAGCAGATTAAAATGGGATTTAGGAGAGGAGTAAATCCAACAGATTGGACTATATTATTTCATTAAACAATGTAAGCTATTAAGTTGCTAAGCTTATTTTGTGCATGGATAACAACTGACATTCTGTGAAAAATTGCCAAAAATTGGCAAATCTGTGGAACAATGCGATTTATTTATTTGGAGTATGTTGAGTCATTGCTTAAAGGTTTATAGAACTTCATAACATATTCCTCCTTAAAAGTAATTCAGACAATCCAATATCTAATCGACATCTAGCCAGAGGGATCCTGCCGAGGAGAAAGAGAGAGAGAGAGAGAGAGAGCTTTTCCCATGAGGCTTTTAGCATCGTTTCACCATAGTCATGTTTCTCTTCTCAGATGAAAGGACTCAGTCCAAAACACTTTAGCGTGGTCGATTGGATAGGGATGCATAACTAGCAATGATTTACAAACATATTTCATGTCTCATCTCCTCTATCCTCTATCATGCAACATGATTGAGCGCAGGTCTGTTCGTAATGGATTTCTTCATGTTCTGAAGTTCAGAAGAACTATCGCACAAGCAGAGAAGGATTTATTGCAGGACGGTTACAACTATGAACGCGTTGTTCTACTTGTGAATCTTTCCTGGAGTGTTTGCTGGTCTGTTCGTAATGGATTTTTTCATGTTCTGAAGTTCAGAAGAACTATCGCACAAGCAGAGAAGGATTTATTGCAGGAAGGCTACAACTTTGAACGCGTTGGAGTGTTTGGTGGTCACGAATCTCTCTGGAACTGCTGGTAGCGAGCGAGTGAATGTAGCAGGTGTGAAGCAAGTGTGAAGTCTGAAGGTGTGATGATCTGCCAGTCTGCTGACAGATGCATGTGCTGCGCACCTACAAATTCTAGTCTTCAGTCCCCCATACTGATCATATGGCTACACATGAGTTTAGTATCCTCATATGTTTGCTAAAACAAGTCTAGCATATTATGCGTGACTGCAACGTCCGCTATCATGGAAGTGGCCACTGGCAGAACTTTAATGCTCAGGAGAGGGATGCATAACTAGCAGCGATTTACAAACATATTTCATTATCATGAGCTTCAAAGAGAGATACACGTACCGTGTATGGCTTCAAAATCCGATACACGAGCAATGTCCTTGAGTTGATAGGATCAATCCTTGAAATGACAAGTTGAAAGAGAACAGTGTGCACAAGAAGCTGAGATAGCCTTAATGTCCTTGTTGCGCTAGAGAGCAGGAACCCTCATCTATGCGGCCTCATCTGTGCCTCGACCCTCGCCCTTCTTTTATAATACAACAAGGAATCTTTCAATGCCTTTTTAGTGCAACAGCCATGCATAATGATTTTTTAATCTTTCTATGCCTTTTTAGTGCAACATCCATGCATAATAAAGCAAATGATTTTTTTAGCACAACATCCATGCATAATAAAGGAAATGCTTTTTCAGCACAACATCCATGCATAATAAAGCTGCCTTTTTAGTCTCATATCATTCATGCATGTTACTTTGGCCTTCAACAAAAGTTCAGTCCTTTAAGGTTTAAGCAAAGACCACAAAACATATCTTTCATGGTGACTTTTTTCGTTACTCCATTAACCAACCTCACCACATAGTATTGCCTTTGCAAGGCAATGCCAACAAAGTATTTTGTGATGAACCTATTTAAAATTTGATAGATAGTCAAAATTTTAAGTATGCGTCAAAACACAATTCTTGTTCTTAAAAGATTATGTAGTGGCATAAAAAGAGTAACACACCATGTGCTACCATTTTGTTGGATCATGGGTAAAAGAAACTCGCAAGTGTCAAAACCCTTTTCTGGATTCAAAATTTCTCTGATGGATACCAAAGTAACACGACACAATTTTTTCAAGGTAGTGCTTGCGACCATGAAAGGAAAAAAAGCAACAAGCAAGAAAATTTAGAGAAAAAGTTATTAGAAGTGAAATGAAACTATAAGAAAAAAACAAAAAGCTATGAGAGAGAGAGAGAGAGAGAGAGAGAGAGAGAGAGACAGAGAGAGATGGCAACAATCACCTAGCAATTGGCGAAGGCCATGAGCTCTTTGAGGACTCCTGTATGTAATGATGGCCCAACCAATGGAACCTTATCACATGTAATTACATATACTAGAAATGTTGGCAACTATATAATACATTTCTCTTTAAAATCATAGCCGGAATCTTTGGGGAGTTTGTTACGGAATATAATAAAAGCCCCAAAAACACCTAATATTCATGCCAAAGGAAGTATACCGACGGACTCCCCGAAGCAGTGCTCGGGAAATTTGTTTTGAATTATCCTAAAGAAATGCTCTGAAAACCTCTTTCGAGTTATGCTAAAAAAAACTTGCATTTTTTGAAGCCAACTTCCTTGAGAAGTTCATTAGTAACATTCATCTTGATCATGTGTAGAGCTTTCTTTGCTCTCTTGTCACACCTCATTTGATCTTGTTGAGTTGTTGGTCTCTCCTCCAAACCTATAACAATATCCATCAACTCATTCATCTCCAATAAGGACTCCATCCTCACCTTCCAAGTAGAATAGATGATTGAGGTAAGCCTATTATTGCTCTCCAACATAAAGCCTCCACTTGTAGCCATGTTGAAGTGACCTGATCTTCTCTTTCAACCTGTTCCAATGCACAAAGCACTCTCTTGAATGTCAGAAAATGAACTCAAGAAGAAATCACAAAGATATGGAACCTCTCAAATCTCGTTTAGCACTTCTAACTAGAAAATCAACACATAGAATAGTGAAATCTTGATCAATCTATAATCTATCCTCAATCTAGTGATTCTTGCCACTTCCTAAGATTGAAACACACTCAAATGAAGTTCAGTAACCTCACAAACTAGAGATCCAATCAAAATTAGAGTTTTGACAAAATCTCAAAAAATTGAATATCTCAAATTCTACATGCAATTTCTAGAAACTTGGTATATCTTCTTGTAGACTCCAATGAGACCTTCCTAATGCACCAAAAACCATCTAATTCCAGTAAGCCAAGTGTGAAATCAGAATTGATCAAGTATATAACCCTATATTGAGTTTTGACCTACAAAAGATCAATTCTACACATGCAAAAATGCTGATTTTTTAGTAGAAATCAATCTAGCATGCTCTAGCATTGGTAACTCCTCCAAATCCTTGCTAAAGATGGCTGATCCTTTCATAACCTGAAACACAAGAGCTCTGATACCATGTGAAGGACTTCAGATCATTCAAGATCCAATCCATGTCCCAAATCTTTGGTTACAATAAGGAGCAAACCAACAATCCTGCCAATGTAGAAAAATCAGCATCTACATACAAAATGAGATGCAAAATCTAAGAGATATTGATCAAACATGAAAAAAAACATAAAATATGTTTGCTGTCCGTACAATTACAGTACCCTAGTGTATTTCACACGTGTGGAACCGAGAATAGCAATAAATGATCATTCTACACATAGAATTGCAAGATAACACCAAGATAGTGCACCAATGAGTAGTAGAACCCAAAGAGAACCATGTATAATGATGAAATGAGAGAGAGAAGAGAGAAGATGTGTCTCTCCACGAGTTACATCCTTTTATAGAGTTTCCAAACCCTATTTGGCCACTTGGCTTTCCCTCCAAAATGTAAACCCTACTATTTTTGGGTCTAGATTCAATATACCCAAAGTTCAAATTTGGATCTCTCTCAAACTCGACTACCAACTTTCCCACACTTTCCAAAAGTGTTTATTGAATGTATTTTAAACTAATATAACTTCAAAAAGTTTATCTCTAAGTCTAAATGAGTTTTGGCCTCTTATTGACAATTTACCAAAATGTGACTAAACTAGACTAAACTAGTTGAAATCTCTCACACTACTTACTGAATTAATCATACATTTTATTGCTTCCATTATTATGTCAAAATGATCGAATGCTTCTCTGTTCTGTTGTAATCTGATTATATTCTCATACAATTTTGTTTGAACTATCGAATACTTCGATACAAAATGTTTATTATATTATGTTTGTCTACGAAATCAATTTAACAAAATCTGGGGATTTTAAAGTTAGAATTACTTAGAATTCAAACATGGCAATACTTGCGATGGTTTTGTTCAAATTTGATAGGCGTAATCATACATTAGGAGAAGGATTATTCCGTAGAGCCCGATAGTGCATTTTTCAAATGTAGTCTTTTCTCTATTGAGCATCCTTTTCTTCTTCCAACACAAAGAACTTTTTGGGAGAATGGGAAAAAGAAAAGGCCAAAGAAGGAAGAGCTATGGTTGAAAGTCGATAAAAAAATATGTGTAGAATCCACTTGCTAAAGGATGGTGAACTCATCATATCTCAAAAAGTATTATGAAGGATATAATGTACTTGTTTCCAAGAATTTTGATTCATTTTTTTAACGAAGATTAAAAATCTCGAATGATGCTCACTATTCATTATAGAATAACCTTGATGTTCATTGCCAAGAAGTTGGATTTTTTGCTTTTTCCTTTAAAAAACAAACAAGGTGGTTTCAAGTAGGAAGACTAAGTACTTTGGATAATGTTTTCAATTTATGGTGGAATTGGATGCTTTTCTTTTTTCTACGTGCTATTCATCGACTAGACTTGGAAAAGGCTTTTAATGAATTAAGTTGGGACTATTTTTTTGTTTATTATAAAGAATTTGGGACTCTCTCATATCTTCTTAAGACTGTCAAAGCTTTACATCAAGTGTTATTTTATGAAAAATAATCGAGTAGATAAATTAGCATTCAAAGTGGGGTAAGACAAAGAGGCCCTTTGTCACCTTAGCTATATGCTATAGCCATGCAATATTTGATTAAGAAAGTAGGGATGTAGTTCGAGATGGGAAGCTAGAAGTTGGAAATATAGGTTGACAGTTCCTTCACCAACTATTTAATGAGAACTAATATCACCTAGATGAAGATCCATTAAATGGATGTGAAATCAGCGATATGGCTATGATGGTACTTAATTACTCAGCAACTTTGGCATAAACCAAACACAAGGAACGATAGTTTTTTTTTAGTGATTCCATTCAAATGTGTAACAACCTACAAGTTTTTTCTTTTTGTATTTGGAAAAAGTCTTAAATGGCATAATAGTACGCTTGAAATTGTTATTTAAAAGATACATGAGATTAATAAATACCTTATAATCTTAAAGTACAGTTATTATTTTTGAAAAGTTGCATAAACACCGTATAATCTATAAGGTACAATTACTATATTTGAAAACTTGCATATATTTACACAATTACTATTTAAAAAAAATTGATAATGAGCATAAATATGAGACTTCCTATTTTTGAAAAGGCAAAGAGCTACATATTTACTATTTTTAAAAATGTGAGCCGCGAATAGGCCCTAGCCTTCAAATTTTTAAAAATAGAAAAATTTATGATGAAAAAAAACCTCTGACGGTTGTTATGCCTGGGAAGGCCCCTGGGGGCCTTCCTCGCCAAGGAGGCACGCTCAGGCTGCCGCCCTCGGGTGCTTCCCCTATACGTAATGGATACTTGATGCTTATTATGCCCATTTCAAAGCAACTTAAAAAGCAGAATATGCATTTTTTTTTTAAAATCCTTGTGCTGCACTTTCCAGCCTGCCCGTCAAGGGCGTCAGACGTACGATTGCCATGTGGTAGTTCCACATTGGTGAATAAAAGTCAAACTGCTTATTATGCTTCATATAGTACATGTGAAAAAAGTAAAAGTATTCATTATGCAATGGAATGTGCCGGGGGGGCAAAGGACATTCTGCCCGACACCTTTCATAATACATTTAATCATATTGTATGTCAAGTTCCATATCAACCCTTTGCTTGCTTGGGTGGTTGTAGTAACTCTTGTACTAACTCTCGTGCAACAATTATTTGCACTACGTATGTATCAAGCAGCTCCAAAGCTCAAGTTTACTCACGAAAGTCACACTTAGGAGATGTATCTACCTTTTTACGGCTTTCAAATTATGAAGGCATTGCTTCCACAACATAAGTTTTTACAATTTTGTCCTATGTAGAAGTTGGCATTGTTTGCTCAAAGACAAGACCATGTGATATATTGTGAAGCGTACATGGGCATTAGAATTGAGAGTTAAGATTATATAATCCAATCAATAAAAAAATATATATATATGTGTATGTGACTCTCTCTCTCTGTCTTGATAATCTCTTGAAAATATACTTGCGCAACAGAGGCAGCCGAATCAAACGTAAAGAAAAGGAGGAGCGACCTTGGCGGTGGCCCTTCAACTGTAGCTATTCCAGATTCATCAAATAGATCAAGTATCCATTAATGGCCATTGGGAAGGCCATTACCATAAATAATCCGGGACCCGACAGCGAGTGGCGGAGGCCACTAGCTTCCTGGGACCGGGTTATTTGTGATAATGGTCCGACCAATGAACCATTACCTCAAGTAATTGCCATTCACTAGATTTTTTGGCACATTGACTCTCTTTCCTCTCCATGACCGCGGAGGTCTCTCTCTCTCCCCCAATGTCTCTCTCAGCGCGCGCTCTCTCTCTCCGTGCTCTCTATCCCCTCGCACTCTCTCTCCTCCCCTATCTCTCCGCGCTCTCTCTCTCTCCTCTCACTCCCTCAATGCTCGCTTTCCCCTCTCTCCGTGCTCTCTCTCTCCCCGCTCGCTCTCTCTCTCTCTGCTCCGCAAGTTCTCTCTCTCCGCACTATCTATCTCTTCCCCTCCGCGCTGCTGACTCTCTCTGGGCACTCTCTCTCTCCCTTCTCTCTTCTTCTCTCTTCACGCACTCTATTTCCTCTCTCTTCGCTGTTTCTCCATGTTCGTTCTATGTTCATACCCTGTCTATTGCACGCACCCAGGCATTCGCGCTCTTGTCTATTGCACGCACTTAAGCAGAGATTTTCCTATATTACACAAAATAATAAAAGGCCCGAAACGGCCCAAAATTCTGGCGAATGGCAATTAAGTATAGGCGAATTAATCATTGTTTGAGAGAGAGAGAGTGGGATAAGAGAAAAGAGAGCGCGATAGGGGAAGAGATCATTGTGTGATAGCGAGAGAGAGAGAAAAGAGAGCAAGCAGAGAGAAGAGAGAGAGCGCGCAGGAGAGAGACAGAGGCCAGAGGCAGAGAGCGAGAGCGAGAGCGCTGCAAAGAGAGAGAGATAGAGAGAGAGAGAAAAAGAAAGAAAGAAAGAAAGAAGGAGAGAAAGAGCGCGCATGGCTGATAGTGATATGGAACCTAATTATCACTTGTTCAGTCTACCCAGATGTGTGCCACCCAGACTAGTGGTGAACCAGAATGAGCAGGATGATAATAGTGAGGATATTGATGAGAGAGATCTGCCCCTGTTTTTGTTAAAGAAGATGTCAGATGATGCGTTCATGCAAGTAATCTCGAATATGCCTCTTCGTAAGGGAGGAACGTTCATCGCTAATTACGGTTGCCGTCGCTTAAACCGGATCCTTGCAACTACAGCACGGTTAGTACCAGTGGCATACGACCCATCTCAGCCCCCTCGTCCTTGGAATATAATAGCTAAATGGCTCTTCTGGAAAGGGGACTTTGGTGTCCCATGGGCTTACGATCCTATCAGCAACAGGTGGTATAAATTTCCGCTTCCGCTTATGCATTCAAGGGATTGGCGGAACTGTATGTGGCACCAAATTGCCTCCTCAGATGGATTGGTGTGTGCAACATATTATTCGCAAATTCTGGATTATGCGACGTACGAGCTGGAACTGTTTGATCCGTATACCCAAAAATTTAGAACTCTACCGAAGTTCGAGCGGAAAACATTCGATCCGTCTACACAAAGTTATATTACTCTACCCGCCGACGAAGGATACACCCTCACGGGAACTTTCAGCCCCAATTTCTCCGTCAATATTTGGATGATTAATCCAGCAACGTGCACATACAAAATAATCGTAACGAGATGCATGACCAGTATTGCAGAAAATTCTAATCATGTGTTTGTTGATTCATGCGACGAAACCCATAGGCGCTGGAAAAAGATCCTGCAGAGGACTGCTTGCGGGATGCCCCCGGGCTGGAAGATGCAAGGCAGCAGCGCCATTTGCTACGATATTTTGTACAGTATTTTCCGTAATGCAAGCCTTCACCTAGCGCTATGCGAAACAGCTGTAGGATACCAACTTTTTTTGCACCAATTTGATCTGAAATCTAGGCAATATTCCTCAAATCTATATCCAATGCCAGAAGTTTTCTGCTTCCCAGGAGCAGCTGCGTTATTGAATTGCAACAATAATCTCATCCTGGTGGGAACAACTGGAGAAGACCTAATAGCAACGAGCGTCAAGGTTTGGAAATTCAATCCTCACCCAGCGCCGGGATGGCTTAGGCTTGACGTAATGCCAGATCCGTTATGTTGAGAGAGCACCTAGCCGTTATGCTAACTTTCATCGATACAGCTCAGGGGGAGGCAATTTCATCTACTTTCGGGACGATATGGGACTTAGAGTGGTGGTGCTGGATCTATCCATGACGGATGAGGATGGGTTGCGGTTGCGTGTGGACGCTTGGAAGGAAGCACCAGAATGTCCTGTTGAAACTAGTCGCCCCATATTGTGCCACGACTTTTGCTATGAATCTCGACTTTTGATGGGTGTCCCAATATGATACACACACACACACTCTTCTCCAAGTTTCTTATATTTCAAGTCATTATTCCAAAAGATTTGCTTTGCAATATGTGCTAAACTGCATTTATTTAAAGTTTTTTGAAATTTGTTTTATAGGGGAGATGAGAACATGGACATGCATGCTTTGGTAAAAATAATAGGTTACATGTTAAGTTTAGTATTTATAAAATAGTGTTTATAGTTGGGAGTTGATATAATAACATTATTGGTTTTGTTAATCACACATGTACTAATTAATAGTGTTTATAGCTAGGAGTTGATATAATAACATTATTGGTTTTTGTTAATACATGTACTAATATATTGGTGAACGATTTGACCAATAAGCGTATGTAGAACCAAGTTTCTTGAATTATGTTTGTCCAGACGTGATCCAATTGTGTGCCCTATATAGTTGTTACTTGTTGGAAGGAAAATAGTTGTATATCATGTTGACACGAGCGATTCATGTTTTTGAAATTTTTGTTTTTTACTATTTTACCAAGTATATAAGTGGATAAGGTCGGATTTAGAGCTACTACTATTGGTTAGTTGAGATACATTGAAACTAGTTACTTATTTCTAGGTTTTTGGTGAAGTACCTAGAAGTTGTCGTTTCAGGGCAAGTTTAGGGAAAGTGGCCACATGGCATTATGGTTGTTATAAATAACTATAAAAAAATGGAGAAATCATTTTCATGTTCTCATTTTGTATGGAGAACTTTTCTCTTTTGATTCTCTGTCTATCTCTTGCATATTTCTCATGATATCTTGAGTTCTAATGTGTAGAATGTGATTTTTCTTGTTGTACTTGATTTCACACGTGCGAAGGGTGATGTACTGATGCTTTTGTATGCATAGGCACTATACTATATTATATATTAGTGATTTTGATCAGATATTCATGTTCTTCCAAGTTCTAGCATGGTAGGTGCATGATTTTTAGCTCATGAATGATTCTAGATGTGCGCCCAATTTTGCGTAAAGATCTAATGGCCTTTCAGCATGTTTTGGATCTGATTTTATCACATGGTATCAGAGTAGGTTTCAGGCTAAATATGATGGATTTTTCAAATCTAGAAGTGTATTTGAGGGCGCCATCAATTCTATGAGGAGTTGAAGTGGTTTCTAGCTCAAATCAAGCATTTTCAGGTGTAGAAAGTGGATCTTTGTGATCCTAGCATCATTTTAGGTCAAATCACGTGGAGTAGGCCGTTTTTTTAATCCACTTACTGGAATGTGGAGACAAAAACTGATCATGATTGTGGATGCTACATTCTATTAGATGAGAAATCTAGATTTTAGCTTTTGTATGTAGATTTTGCTTGATTCAGTATTTTGCATTTGTTGTGAAACCCTAAATCTGATAGGATCTCTTGATTTTAAGTTGCTAGACTTTTTCAACAGTGTGTTTCAATCTTAGATGTTGGCAAAAGTTCATTATATTGTGTTTAGATCTATTGTGATCAAGAAATCAAGATTCTATGTGCTAGGATTTGCTAGAAGAGAGAAAAGGAGAGGCTAGATTGTTTGCAAATCTTTGTGATTTCTTCTTGTCATCATTTTTTGATTTTCAAAAGAGTGATAAGTGCATTGGAACAAATTCAAAGAAGAAGATCAATCATGGCAACGTGGCAACCTCAAGTGGTTTTATGTTGGAAGGAAATGTTGTAGGTGTGGAGGAGAGACCATTGGCATCTTAAAAGAAATTGAGGTAAAAAAAGCTCTTCATGTGATCAAGATGAATGTGACTAATGAACTTCTCAAGGAAGTTGATAAGTGCACAACATCCAGTGAGGCTTGGCAATCTTTGAAGAAGGTTTATGAGTCCAAGTCTACATCTAGGGTTCTAGCCCTAAGGCGACAAAATTTTCAAAGTCTCCATGAAAGTGCTCATGCTTTTGTTTTGAATGTTAAAGCTTTGAATGATGAATTAGAATGTATTGGTGAAAGCATTATGGATGTGGAGCTTGTTCAAGTTGTTCTTCATGGCTTATTGGATGATCATGCTAACTTGGGACAAAGTTTTTCTATTCAAAAGAAATTTCCAAGTATGGAGGACTTGCAAGAGGGCTTGGTGGTTGAAGAATTTAGACTCCAAGCGAGAGGAAGATCATCTTCTACATCTCAAGTTCGAGAGGAGGAAGCTATGTTCTCCAGGGGCAAGTTCAAGTTCAAGGGCAAGGACAAAGGCAAGTGTTCTAAAGGACAAGATCAAGGTGAGTCATCTCTGAGGCTAAAAAGGACAAGTCAAAGCTGAAATGTTTCTATTGTTGAGTCAAAGGACATTTTTCTTGTGATTCTTTCAAGGAGAAAAAATATCAAGGTGATAAGCGAGGCAATTTCACTTTTGATGAGGATGGTGTTGATGAGCAAAAGTCAAGTGGTTTTTTTTTTATGTCTTCTTGTTTGCTAAATAGTATAGCTTGTTGGAAAGCTAGAAAAGTCTAGCTTCCATTGCAAGTGTGGCCACTTTTGATTTGATCCAAAAGTTTTTTTTTCCAAAATCCACTTTTTGAGTATACCAATCTACCAAACTCGAGACCTAGACATTGTTTTGTGTTGTTTTACATTACAAAGTGATTGTATATGAGTCAATAGTGTTTTCTTTGAGCATTCCACATGTTCCAAAGAAAGGTAGAACTATAACTTGTCTATACTCCATTTCATCTTGAGAGGTTGATCTAGTTTGCAAAACATTGGTAGGTATTTTGATATCTATCTCAAATTTTTTGTTGCAAGATCTTACATAGGATTTGGTAGTACACCCTTTGTGATTCCTATAGTGAGAGAGAAAGCAACATATTGTTTGCTCATTACTAGGATTTTTCACATTTGATGGCCTATATGGGTTCCTATCTCTTAGAAGCTACTAAAAGACTGAATACCTCCAATTATTCAATATGGAAGGTTAGAATTTAGTCTATTCTAATACTCCAAGATGTAATGGACATAGTACTTGGACTTGTTGATCAGGATGAGCCACAAGTACAAGCTAAGTTCCAAAATATAAAAAGAGAGCTAGGATGGCTTTTCATTTCATAAAAATGTATGTCTCTAATGAGATCTTAAGAGAAATTGGATCTTGCACTACTTCCAAAGACACTTGGGATGCACTCAAGACTACTTATGAGTCTAAAAATACCTCTAGAATTCTTGCTCTTAGGAATCAAATTTTTCAAAGTTTCCAAAGAAGTGAGGAGAGTGCATTTAACTATGTATTGAGGATCAAAGATCTTCATAGAGAGCTTGCTTGTGTTGGAGCCACAATCAACCAAGATGGGCTAGTTCAAGTCATCCTTAATGGCTTGAAAGAAGACTATGACAACCTTGTCCAATCCTATGCTATCAAGGAGGAGCTACCAAACTTGGAGACTCTTCAAGAAATTCTTATTTCTGAGGAAGCAAGACAAAAGTACAAGCTTTTGAGGATGGAAAAGCTATCTCTCAATCATTATGAATATGGCAAAGCTCTATTTGTCAAGGACAAGCACAAAGGGAGGAGCAATAACCAATAATCTCATGCCTTCAACAAACACAAAGCAAAGGAAAAAGACAAAGATGGAGAAGAAGATGATTCATCTCATCCTTCTATCTCCAATATCAAGAAGAAGAAGATCAAGTGTTTCTTTTGTGGCAAGAAGGGGCATTATGTCACTAATTGCTTCAAAAAGAAAAACCAACTCAAGCAAGCCAACATCATCAATGAGAAAGAAGAAGCTTTGCAAGTGAATGGGAAGGATCCCTCATGGTGTCAAGTTTCTCCTCTACACCCTTCAAGAAGGATGAATCTTGGTATATTGACAATGGTGCTTCATCACACATGTGTTGCTCCAAGAATTCTTTTGATTATATTGTAGCTTGTCATGTATTTAAGAAATCAATATACATAGCAAGTGATCAAGAATGTACTATTGAAGGAATTGGGAGTATTCCCTTGAAACTTGTATCTTCTAAATTTTTATCTCTTTCCAAAGTTCTTTTTGTTCCTAGACTTTCAAAGAACATTATAAGTGTTGAAAAGTTGCTTGATAATGGTCTTGATGTGAAATTCAATATCAATACTTGTACTATTGAGAAAGGTGATGAGATCCTAGCACATGGATCTAGATATGGTGGCATTTTCAAGTTAGATCTACATGAAAATGCAAGTTCTTGTGATGTTGCTTTTATGACTAATATCTCAAAGGAGGAGTTATGGCATAGGATATTGGGACATCCCAATTTCAAATTCATGCCTACTATTGTCAAGGGTGCACTTGGATATGTTTCCAAAACATTTGGAGAGCAAGATATTGTGTCATCAAAAGTATGTTCTTAGATGTAGTAAGAACAAGAATGAGTTTGATACTCATATTTTGAAAAATCATGTTTTTTCATGTTATGAGGATTTTGTAAACTTCTCTTGAGCTTAAGTGAAGCATCTAAAAAGGACACTTACATCCCTGAGAAAGTATCTAACCTCAAAAAGATCAAGTTAGCATTTGATATCAAAATTAGATCCATTATGGATAAAGTTCATAATATGTGGACTAGTCAAGCTGGTATGCTTAATCTTGATGATCAACACTTTTATAATCTTTATGATCTTGATGAGGCATGGAAGCCTCATATTTTTATATTTATGGTGAAGCCATCTTCATGCAAATGGAAATTTCAAATCAAAGATCATGATCAAGCATGGAGGAGGCACATTGAAACAGTGGCAAATTGGTGGAATACTCTTCAAAGGTATTGACAAAAGATTTCTACCAAAGAGATCTTATCATGGTTATGGTGAGGATGCGACTATGATGAATTCTTTGGCTCAAGTAGAGGTCCAACCATGGATTAATTCCAAGATCATTGTTTAAGTCAAATAGATAACTCTTTAGGAGGAGTGTTGAAAATCAAAAAGCCATCTATCTTGACTTTTGGGATTGATGAAGTTTTACAACATGCATGTAGTGTCACAACTTGAAAATGCCAAAATTGGCCTAGTAGAAACTCGAGCCACTACACATGCAAAATGTTTAAGTTGCCAAATGTGACATGCAAAGCAAACTAAGAATTGTATTTTGAGATGCATGAATATTTGTACATTTGTAGTCTAGAAATGACACATGTAGAAAGTGTGGTCTAGTTTAGTCATATTTTGGCCTCACACGTGTGAAAAAGGTTCCTACAGCCTACAACAAGATCTGGACCAAAAATTTTGAGGATAGCTATCAAATCCAACTTGCTACACAAAATTTGACTAGTTTCCAAAAAACTACTGATTTTGGCTGTGATTTGGATTAACCCTATCAATTTCAACAAAACCTCTTGTACTAGGCTTTGATACCATGTGCAAAATGTACAAAAAGGACCAAGAGTGGATCCTAATCTGATCCTCAAGAGGGATTGGTTGTCAGATTACTTGATCTATCAATCTACTTCAGATTAAGATCAATCTAGATCAATTCTAGACACAAAATCCTAACAAGAACAATCATTAATTAAAGGTAAGTGTACTTTATGGTTCACACGTGTGAAAAATTGTCTGAGTACGGACTCCAACCTGAAAATCAAGTACACATTGATAGAACCTCAAAACAATCAAAACAAATGTAGACAAATGGAGAGAATCACTCAAAATTGCTTCCAAAACCAAGATTGGTGTCTCACATTGATTATGGCCAAATGTGGCTCTCTATATACAATAAGTGGGAGCTCGTGGTACTGATCATCCCTCTGATCCCACATGTGTGAAGGTGCTTTGTCATATGATGATTCATCATGCGAAACTGACACTTGGACAAAACCTTCTATTTTGAGCACTTTTGGTCCATTTTCCTTCTATATGGAGATCTACTTGGAAATCTTCTAGAAGTCAAAATTCGCCTACTTCAGCTTATTCCACACATGTGAGCTGTCCTCTACACATGGGATATGACACCTAACCAAAGGATGTGGCTCATGCAATCAATAGATTGATGCCATGTGTCATATATCTAGAAAACTAGTTTTTGGCTTTCTTAGCCACTAGAACTTGAATTAAATCATATGTACAACCTATATGATTATGGTACATGACAAGTACACTATTTTCACACGTGAGAACAGGCTCCACACATGTGTGTTTATCTATATACAAGATTTTTGGCCTCTACCAAGCTTATTTTTGCATTTTTCACAAGTAAGTGTGATCAAGAAATGTATTTCGAAGTTAGGATTTCGGTAATCCCTGTAAATAATTGCTTAATAATGAATATTGATTTTCTGGATTAAATTCAGTTAATTGAATTAATAAATGTTATTTTTGTAACCATTGAGTTATCCGTAGTTTTGGATGTCAATTGTGATGTTAGAAGTGAAATCCGATACGTGGATTACATTGGATCTGTTCGTGTCAAAAGCTTGTCCCTAAATTTGATGCATCAGTAGGGGATTCAAAGCTTGTCAATAACAAAAAAGATTCAAAGTGTAATAGTGAACCATGTTAATTCTTTTGCTTAGATCACAAGATCATATGTAGATTTGTGGTACACATCTGATAGGCATGCCAGTCATCCAAATTAATTGGATTCTCCGGTGTTTGGGAACAAAAGATAATATCCTATAATAATTATAGGATAGCTAAATGATCAGTGGATCTCTAGAATATCAGATGAGACGGTTAAGGGTTTTCTAAAAAAAAAATTGATGGTATGGGACATCAGTAATTTTGAAAAGACAATTCTAGGACTGTAAAGATCTGATGATCAATGGTATGTTTTAGTACCTAGCCACGATATGAGAAAGAAGAAAACCGTTCCATAAAATGTGGGGTATTTTGGAAAATTTTGAGGTTTAATCTAGATCCCAATGTGGTATTTCATTATTTACAAAATCAGAGGCCCTAAAATCTATTTCTCATCTTTTTAATTAATCCTTTACTTCTTAATAATGTCTTGGATATAAGACATCAAACTACAAAGTGGGTAACCGCCCTTGAGATATTTAGCAGTCCAGCTGTTTAAGGATTGATGGTAAGTTGGCGACGTTGGTCTGTCAAAGGTGCCCTTGAATAGCTTAAATTTCAAAGGTGCCTTTAAAGTAAAGGTAGAGAAAATGCAAAAAACCTGACAATGCCTTTAAATTGGATGGTGTCGCATTTTTTTCAAATGTGCGAAAAATGCGAAAAACTTGACAGTGTCTTTAAATTGGATTGTGTCATATTTTTTTCGAAGGTGCGAAAAATTCAAAAAATCTGACAGTGACTTTAAATTGGATTTTGGCCACAATATTGCATTTTTTTTCGAAGGTACAAAAATGCGAAAAACCCGATAGTGCCCTTAAAATCCCTAAGGTGCAAAAAGACGACAATGTTTTAAAACAAAAATGCTTTAAAAACAAATGAAGTGTGAAAAAATACGAAGGTCCAAAACATGTTGTCGGCCTTCAGTTGTTTTCAGGATGCTCATTATTTGAACGGTTTGTTGTGGACGTTAGTGCCTTCTATTCCAATTCGGTTGAAGATAGAAAAATAGTATCTTGCTTTTTGGAAAGCCAAGACACTATGCCATTGCAAAGGAAGGTAACAAAAGCACTTGTGGACCTCATATCCACCTTATCACCTGTAAAATCAGCATCCGAATATGCTGATTAGATCCATCATATAAAATGCCAAAGTTCTAGGTGGCCGAGATGTACCTCAATTTTTCCAATGACAAACCAATGGATTTTGCATAGATTAGTTTAGTTTACCTACACTATAACTTAGATTAGGCCTAGTTATAGTAATATAGATCAAGGAGCCTACAAGTCTCCTATATAGTGTGATATCCTCAAAGGATGCTTCATCATCACTATTGGAAACTTTTATAATTTGCTCCATAGGAGTTTCTACTCCTTTACAATCTTTCATTTCAAACTTTTCTAAGATAGAATAAGCATATTTGGATTGAAAATTAAAACTCAAATCCTTGCCTCTTGAAACTTCTATTCCTGATATGAAATGAATATTACCAAGATCCACCATCTTAAACTCCTTAAACAATGCTACTTTCACTTCTTGTATACCTTCATGATCATTTCCACTAAGGATAATGTCATCAACATTCAAAATGAGAATAATGATCTGACCATCATTGAATCTTAAAGTACAAAGAAGGATCATAAGCACTTACAACAGACTTAATAGAGTTCAAGAAAGTATTCAACCTAGAGTACCAAGCTCTAGGTGCTTGCTTTTAAGCCCATAAAGGCTTCTTAGTAACAAACACACTTTTTCCTCTTGATCTTCTTTTATGAAGCCCTCGAGTTGCCTCATGAAAATCTCCTCTTCCAAATATCCATTGAGAAAAGCATTAGTCACATCAAGTTGAAATAGAGGCCAATTGAAAGTAGTTGCAAGAGAAATAATCAACCTTATAGAAACTAGCTTAGCAACAGGAGCAAAAGTTTCATCAAAATCTACTCCCTTGGTTTGCAAGAACCCCTTTGCCACTAGCCCTACCTTGTGTTTGTTGATGCTCCCATCTTGACTGTACTTCAATCTATAGAACCATTTGCACTCAAATGGATTTCTTCCATGAGGAAGATCCACAAGCTTCCATGTATGATTCTCCATAAGAGCATCATACTCCTTTTGCATGGCATCCCTCCATTCTTGTGACTCCATAGCCTCTTCAAAGCAACTTGGCTCATCAAACATAGAAGTTAGAAAAGTTTAACAGGTAAGTGAATGAAGATCTTTGTTCACCTTTTTCAACATAGGTGAGCCTTGAGGGATCGGCCTTCCTTCTTGTAGATCTCCTTGGAGTCCTTGGATCTTGAGATGGATCTTCAAGATCTTGATCACATGTAGGCTCCTCCTCAAACCTTACAAGATCCTTGACATAAGATGGATTAGAAGCTTTCTCATTCAACTTGTAGTAGTTACCTTCATCAAAAGTAACATCTCTACTCACTAAAATCTTCTTAGTGATTGGATTATAGACTCTATATCCTTTGCTATTTTTAGCACAACGAGCAAAGATCCCCTTAATAGAAGTAGGATCATCTTTTTTTCTTGTATCTAATGCTTGAAAAACATAGCAAGTAGATCCAAAAATTCTTAGATCTTTAAGATTCGGCTTCTTACAAAATAGAGCCTCATAAGATGTTATGCCTCCAATGGGCTTACATGGCAATCTACTACACAAATAAGTTGCACAAATAATAGCCTCTCCCAAAAAGGACTTAGGTAGAGATGCATCTAACCTCAAAGCCTTAGCACACTCACAAAGTCTTCTATTCATGCTCTCAGCTATACCATTTTGTTGAGGACTATAAGTATATGTAAGTTCTCTCTTAATGCCATTGGATTTACAAAACTCTATCATGTTGGTGGAGATATACTCTCCACCATTATCACTCCTCAATACTTTAATTCTAGGATCAAGTTGATTTTCAACTAGAGTTTTGAGCTTAACAAAAGATTCAAAACTTTACTTTTGGAATCCAAAAGTTCAATCCAAGTGTATCTAGAATGATCATCAATAAAAGATACATACATAGATGCACCTCCATTAGATTCTTTGAGAAAAAGAGTGCACATCATTATGAATAAGATCTAATGCTTTTGTAGATCTAGTGGAAGAGATATCAAAAGGTAGCTTGTGTGCCTTTGAGAGGCTACAAGCTTCACAAGTCTTTGCACAGTTTGAGAGTGTTTTTGGAAGGCCGGGAGCAAGAATTTTGGTTCATAGCATCTCCATAGATTTGAAGTTGGGGTGGCCCAACCTCTTATTTCAATGCTCCACTTGATTGAGCTACTCCTTCACCATGTTCACACTTCCAAGAAAAACATTAGCATCTAGCTTAAAAAGCCTTCCTTGCTTGAATCCCTTTACAATTCAAATATTAGTCATCATTATGGAGCAAACACCTTGCTTAAAAATAGACATCTAAGACATCATCCATCAATTGTGCTACACTTAACAAATTCTTAGTGAGTGTAGGAACATAGAGTACATTATCCAGATCTACTCTTTTAGAGGATCCAAGACTCAAGGGAATAGTTCCCACTCCATCTATTACATTCTTGATCACTTGATGTTAGAATAGACTTTTTACAACCTACAAAAGGTACAAGAGTTGAGAAAAAATCCTTTTGGAATGTCATGTGGGAACTAACCCCACTATCAATCCACCATGTGTCATTGGAGTAGCTCTTTGATGTTGATGTAGAAGCCACCAAGGATGAATCCACTTCATGCTCATCTTCCTCAAGAGTGATGTTGCCTTGTTTGCTCTCTCCTTGTGCATTCTTCTTCTTGAAACACTCGGATGCAAAGTGCCCCTTCTTTCCACAAAAGAGGCACTTGAGTTTGGCTTTGTTCTTCTTTCCACCTTTGGAGCTTGATGGTTGATCATCATTCTTGGTCTCCTTGTGTTGGATCTTCTTCTTTGACTTTGTCCCTTGCTTGAGAAGTTGGCCTTCTCATCACCATCATGCAACTTCAAGGATCCAATCCTTTGCTTGACATGAAGGATCCTACTCTCCTCGGCCACAAGCACACTATGGAGCTTGTCAATGGAAGGTAGTGCATCTTGAATAGCAAAGCTTTGTACAAGATTGGAGAACTCATCTCCAAGACCATTCAAAATGATTTGAACAAGTTCATCATCATAAATACCCTCACTAATGATGGAAAGTTCTTTGTTGAGAGATTTTATTCTCAAGACATACTCTCGAGCACTTTCTTCACTCCCTTTAATGCTTTGAAGAACTTTGTTTCTAATCATAAGCACTCTAGAGGTATTTTTGGATTCATAAATCCCTTTAAGGTAGTCCCATGTCTCCTTAGCCGAGGTAGAAGATGCCACTTCCTTTAGAAGTACATTACTAACATTCATTTTCAAGCAATGTAATGCTAGTCTAGCTCTCTTTTTGTACCTCACTAGATCTTACCCTCCTTGAGGTTCTTCTTCCTCTCCTATGACAAGATTATACATATCTTGGAGCACAAGTAGAGACTCCATTCTTACTTTCCAAGTTGCATAATTATTAGAATTTAGCCTTTCACTAGCCTCAAGAAGATAGGCTCCAATTGAACCCATTATATCTAGTAACAAGTACAACAAATGTACTATTCAAAATCTAGCTACAATGCTACTCTCTTGAATCTCACAAGACTCAAAAAGCAAGATCTATAATGATCTTGAACTCAAAAAGATTTGAGAAAGTGTATTCTACACAATCTATTCACTTAGAAACTTGGATTTGATTCTTGGAAGTGCCAATGCCTTCCTATGGTGTTTAGAATGGTTTTAGTTTCACTCTTGAACTAAAAAACATAAGCCTCAAACTCTCTCTCAAGGATTTGTAGGCTTAATAAGCTTCTAACACCATTTACTCATCAAATCTATAAAGGAAACAATGGTTTTTAATAAGCACATCACTAGTTTCACTCTTCACAAGTTGTTTGAAGCTCAAATATTAAAAAAACACAAAGTTTTGGTGAAAGTACAACTCCACAAAATGAATCTAGCACCAATGCTTTCACCAAAATGAAGAACTTTGGATCATCAACTAAGCTCTTTGACTTGGCTCTAATACCATGTAAAATTACAAATTAAAGGACTGAATTTGGTCTACAAATGATCACAAAGAGTGATTGGTAGCCTGGGATCTTGATCTATATCAAGACTAGCTTCAAATCTAGTTTCTACTTGACAATCTTTGTGATTCCAAGCAAGAACAATCAAATTATGATGACCCATGGCTTCACACATGTGAAGTACAGCTACTGTACAGCCTGATAACAGAGAAATAGTTTACTAAACATTTACTTAGCATTCATCCATAAACAAAGTGCTTAAGAGAGCGTAAACATCAAGATTGCTCCACAAACCAAGATTTCTCATAATGACTCAATAATGAATCCATCATGGATCAAGTACAAAATCATCATAATCTCTCTCTAAGCTGCATCCAACATGTGTGGGACAACTCATTGTACTCATCCATATCCACTTTGGATAAGATCTATCAAGTTTGCCACATCATCCATTGGTGGTTTGTGTTGACCTTCTAGATTCCTACAATCTAGGACCTAACTCCTATAAATTAGGAGATGTCATATTAGACTCAAATGAAAGCTAATCAAAATGGATCTAAATATTACAAGTGTCATTTCACACGTGTGGACAGGTCCTCACACGTGTGTATCCACATAGATGTCTAATATACATCAAAAACCATGTGAAAATTGCTAAACTCTAACAACTATCTCCACCAGGCATCGAAAGCGCACAATAATATTTTCGTATAGAAATTTGGTAGTGGTTCGTGCTCAGCAGTTTGCGCAGCCTTGGCTTGCACCCATTTGGTGAGATAATTTGTTGCCATATCGGGCTTGTGAACTCCTTGCAACTGGGTGGATAGGGCCAATATAGTCCAATCCCCACTTCTCAAATGGTCCTTGAGCTAGCACCGGATGTGATAGATTATAATTCAATCTTGTTGGTCTTCTAGCTCATTGACATACATCAAATTTCTTCCAAGATTCTTCCGTATCCTTATGCATCGTTGGCCACCAATATCCTGATTGCAAGATCTTGCAAACTATAATGTCAGATGTGTGCCTTCAGTAGTGATTGATCTGGTTGGCCCCCATTAGATATTCAACTATGTCAGCGACATTCTGGTACTGTATCAATATAAAACAAGGCAACATCCAATAGCTCATCATTGGGTTGGATTGTCATCTCCTTCTCTTTAATTTGCGACACTTGATCTGCCATATAGTGCTGTTTCCCCTTGCGAACCACTATCCAAAATGAAACTCCAACAACAACAACAACCATCGAGTAATCCACCCTGTGTTGCAAGTTTTATTAATAAGATAAAGCAAAGGTTGATGGTCCATATAAAATGCAAAATGAGTGGCCATCAGATAATGCCTAAACTTCTTAACCACATAAATCGTTTCCAAGCTTCCCGCTCTATGGTAGAATAGTTCATCTCTGAGTCACTGAGTTGTCGGCTGGCAAATCGAATTGGAAAATTATTTTTTCATTCTTTTGGTTGGGTTAAGACGACTCCAATTGCATACTTTGATACATCAATATGCACATGAAACTCTATGGACCAATTGGGCGGTCTTAATATTGGCGTTGAGACCAATGCATCTTTAAGCTTTTGGAAAGCCTGTAGGGCTTCCTCTGTCCAATGTGGTTCCATTGTGAGCTTGTAAATTGGTCTTGCTAACTCCCCAAAATCTAGAATGAAGATCCAATAGTAGTTAGCATGACCCATGAAAACATAGAAACTATGAATCGTCCCTAGGGGTGGCACATCAACAATGACCCTTACCTTTGATAAATCAATGGCAATTCCGTGTCTTGATACTATGTGGCCCAATATCAGGCCATGTGTCACCCAAAATTGACATTTTTTTGGATTCAAAGAGATCTGTATTCACAGAATTTCTTCAACACTTTTTTTAAATTGGATTGGTGTTCTGAATTCTTGGTCCATGCATGCATAGATCATCCAAGAATATCTCCAAGAACTTCTGCAGGTGCTCTTTGAATGTCGTTTGCATAACTTGTTGAAAAGTACTTGGGACAATGCAAAGTCCAAATGGCATTACTTTATAGGCATAGGTTCCCCATTCGGTGGTGAACACTGGCTTATGCTGATCATCCGACGCTATTTTGACTTGATTGTAGCCATTGAAGCCATCTAGAAAACTGTAGGCTTCTACTCCTGCTATCAATCCAAAACACTTTCTGTGAAAGGTAAGGAAAAATGATCTTTCTTTGTCACCGCATTTAGTGCCTCCAGGTTCACACAGATCCACATCTTGTTGTTCTTCTTGGGTACTGAAATTTCACAATTTTAGCTTGACCATTTTGGGTCACATGTAATTGGTAAGAAGGCCATGTAAATAGACGCCACATTACACAAATCAAAAATTTCTCAACGAAGAGGTCATATTGTAGTACTGTAGAATGCAATATATGACAACTGATATTTTTACCAAAACATTAAGTTTGGAGTCACACAAAAGATTCTGTGTAGATCTAAGTTTCAAGGCATTCAAGGATTCAGATTAAGGGGGAGTGTTGTATTAGTCTCATTCTTACCAATTGACTAATCGGTTTTAATCTTCATCCATTGTTTATCCAGTTCTAAGGAATTTCCTATGTCTTTACACAGTTTGCAGTTTTAACAAATGTTTTTACACAGTCTGCAGAAATATACGAAGTTTTACCATAGTGTCAAATTTTCTCTCACTTCGGTTTTTTCGCATTTTTGCAAAGTTGTCGCCTATCAGGAATTTCGTGCAAAAATGCAGTGTCCTCTTTTTCGCACTTTTGCCTAACATAAATCTCGTGTAAAATCATAGTGTCGCATTTTTTCCCTTTTTCCAAAGAGCGTCAAATGCTAAGGAAATGACTCTGGCAAAGTGTAGGGCAATCCTAAATTAGATTTAAGGGCACTATCACCTTTTTGCAATAGTGTCGTCTGTGGCTGTTTTAGTTCATTTATGCAGAAATGACAGTTTTGTTCATTTATGTAGACAGACGCTTTACGGCCAATTTCCACCACTTATCAGCAATCAATGACAAGGAAGCAGATGGATGCCAGCGAAGATCAGCCAACTGGCAATCGCAATTGACGACATAATTTCTTAGTATAAATAGCTATTCATATTCATACAGTTTCATGATTATCAAGTTAGAAAATGATCGAAGAGATCAATTAGCAAGTATTGTAGTTAGCTCTCTATCAAACTTTCAAGCTTGAACTCTCTTGAGCATTCTAGCTCAGTATTTTAGAGTTATATTTTAGAGTTGCTATTGCGCTATTGCTTATCAGCATAGCTACTTATTATTAGACTTATCCTCAATTATTCAGAGATAGCTTAGAGTGTGCGGTTTCTATCCGCTATTGTTTTGCGCTCATTAGCATCTGATTTTTTATTTTTTTTGAATCAAGATTGTCCTTTATTGCATTCAGTATATGTCAGAATGCATGCATATTTGTATTTCCTTTGTAACTGATAGAAATTGTTTGAGAATTCAATACTTCATGTTTGGCTACGTAATCACTTAGTATCTAGTGATTTCAAAGTTAGTTGCTAAAGATTGAACGTGATTCTCATCACTACTGCTTTGTTCAATTTTGATAGGCATAGTCATGCACTGGAAGTAGGAAGTTTTCGCTACTATTATCTATCCTATTTTCGACATGAAAGATTCGATGAGATGACTTGTTTTCACAGATACAAAAAAAATCTGAAAAGAGAACACTAGGATTAGGTAATGGCAAGCGAGATGGAATCAATCATGAAGAATCAGGTCTGGAAACTGGTCAAGCCTGAAAATTAGTCAACTTATGCATAGAAAGAAAAACAGTGGGATGCAAATGGGTTTTGAAAATAAAGTTTCAAGCAGATGGGACAATTGAGAGTTTTAAGCCAGACTAGTTGCAAAAGGATACAATCAAGTGGAAGGAGTGGACTACATGGAGACTTTTGCCCCAGTTGTTAAACTGACTTCTCTCAGGACTCTGATAGCATGGGTTGTACAATTCACAACATGGAGATAGAGCAGATGGATCTGAACACTACATTTTTGCATGCTCAAGAAAGCATTATATGGGTTAAAGCAGTTGTCAAGGACATAGTACCAAAGAATAGACAATTTCTTGATTCAAAGTGGCCTCAAGAGATGTTATGTTGACACAGGAATTTATGTCACGATTATCGATGACCTGTTTTAGGCTATTGCATTATATCTAGATGACATCATGATATTTTGCAACAATAAAGAATTCAAGAATGAGTTTAAAGAGAGGTTGAAGGGAGAGTTTGAGATGAAGGACCCAGGATTTTTTGATGTACTGCTTTTGCACATATTCCTCGTGATCTCAGGAAGAAGCTCAACTTCCAGAGTATCAAGTTGTTTTCATCAGTTACACTACTTCAGATCAAGCCTATAAGTTGTTTGATCCCATCGAGTCGAAGATATTCACTAGCTGGGATGTCGTCTTCACCGAAGATCAGTTTCAAAACCTCAAAGGAAAGGTCAGTCCCCATGTAGCCGACTTATCAGATTCTCCTGATGCTTTGAACTGTCCAATTCCTCAGTTGACTATTCTTACTAAAGGTCCAAGCTCCTCTACTCTTGACAAACAACAAATCAACGACGAATCAGAAGATGATGATGTTACTGATCAACAACTATAGTATGATGGAAATAATCAACTTTTCGTATTACTTAGGAGACCTTCAAGGACTAGCTGACCACCTAACTAGTATATCAACGAGTTTGCAGCATATCTTATTCAGGAACCGACGTCTGTCCAAGAGGCACTCAGTTAGTCTGATTCAGATCTCTGAAAAGAAGCTATGAATAAAGAGTATTCATCTCTTATCAAGAACCAGACGTGGACAATTGTCGAATCACCTGCCAGCAGAAATGTAGTTGATTGCAAATGGATTTTCAAAGTCAAGTACAATGCAAATGGAAGCATCAATAGAAGAAAGGCATGACTTGTTTCCAGAGGATTTTCTCAGGTATACAACCTCGATTACACTGAGACTTTCAGTCTAGTAGTCAAGCATTCTTCTATTCGACTCTTGCTAACATTTGTCGTTGCAGCAGATTTGGAAATACATCAAATGGATGTATAGACATCATATCTCAATGGAGTTATCGAAGAAGATATCTTCATGGTACAACCTGTAAAATTTCAGAGTCAAGGACTGAATTTGATCTACTAATGATCACAAAGAGTGATTGGTAGCTTGGGATCTTGATCTATATCAAGACTAGCTTCCAAATCTAGCTTCTACTTGACAATCTTTGTGATTCCAGGCAAGAACAATCAAATTATGATGACCCACAACTTCACACGTGTGAAGTACAGCTACTATACGGCCTAATAACAAAGAAATAGTTTACTTAACTTTTACTAAGCATATATCCATAAACAAAATGCTTAAGAGAGTGTAAAAATCAAGATTGCTCCACAGAACCAAGATTTCTCATAATAGCTCAATTATGGATCCATCATGGATCAAGTACAAAATCACAATAATCTCTCTCTAAGCTGCATCCAGCACGTGTGGGACAGCTCATTGTACTCATCCATATCCACTTTGGATAAGATCTATCAAGTTTGCCACATCATCCATTGGTGGTTTGTGTTGACCTTCTAGACTCCTACAATCTAGGACCTAACTCCTATAATTTAGGAGATGTCATATTAGACTCAAATGAAAGCTAATCAAAATGGATCTGAATATTACAAGTGTCATTTCACATGTGTGGACAGGCCCTCACACGTGTGGATCCACATAGATGTCAAGATACATCGAAAACCATGTGAAAATTGCTTAATTCTAACACTCCTCCTCAATTTTCACATGATACAACTATAGTACATCTATCTACAACTCCTAAGGCTGATCTTAACTTGATAAATGAAGCCTTTGGCAAGGCTTTAGTGAGTAGATCAGCAAGGCAATCCAAAGAAGACACATGATGTAGCTTGATCTCCTTTGCTTGAACCTTTTTCCTTACAAAATGGTGAGCAATCTCTATGTGCTTGCTCCTTGCATGGAATGTGGGATTGGTTGATAATGCTTGGCTTGATTGGTTGTCACAAAATATTATTGGCTGCTCCTCGGCCTCCATGACTTGCAACTCCACCAAAAGCCTCTTCAACCATATGATCTCCTTTGTTCTGGATATTAGTGCCTTGTATTTCGATTTGGTTGAAGATAGAGAAATAGTATCTTGCTTTTTGGAAAGCCAAGACACTATGTCATTGCAAAGGAAGCACTTGTGGACCTCCTATCCACCTTATCACCTGCAAAATCAACATCCGAATATGCCCTTAAGGCAAGATTAGATCTATCATATAAAATGCCAAAGTTCTTGGTGGCCGAGATGTACCTCAACACCCTTTTTGCATTTTTCCAATGACAAACCAATGGATTTTGCATAGATTGGCTTAGTTTACCTACACTATAACTTAGATCAGGTCTAGTTATAGTAAGATAGATCAAGGAGCCTACAAGTCTCCTATATAGTGTGATGTCCTCAAAGGATGCTACCACGAGTGCAAAGGTCTTTATAATCTATGCCCTTTGATTGAGCATACCCCTTGGCTACAAGCCTTGCCTTGTTCTTAGAAACACTCCCATATTGATTCAACTTGAGCTTAAAAATCCACTTACATCCAATTACATTCTTATCCATAGGTAGATCAACAAGCATCCAAGCTTCATTCTCCATCAATGCATTGTACTCATCACACATAGCATGAAACCACTCCTTTGATCCTAAGGCTTCACTAACATTTGAAGGCTCTTCAAAAGATGTGATGAAAAGATAAGAGGAAGTACTTCCCTCGGCTTGCTTACCCTTGTCCTTGTATGTGAGCCTTAATAGCTCTATCCTTGACCTTATAGATCTTCTTGGTGTGCTTGGAGTTCTTGGTTCTAGCTCCTCCTCATGATCAAGCTCCTCCTTGATCTCGGCTACCTCTCTTCCAATAATAGAGTCGTTAGGTGAATCATCTTCAAGCTTATGCATTCTAGTCTCATCAAAAATGATATCTCTAGAAATCAAAATCTTTTGAGAAGAGGGAATGAAGATTTTGTAGTATTTGCTTGCATTTCCATAGCCTATTATGATCCCCATCATGGATGATGGATCCTCCTTGGTTCTTGTGTCCAAAGGGACATGTACATAGAAAATGCATCCAAACACTTTCAATTTTCTCCATACAACAACTCATAAGATGTTTTACCATTTATAGAGCTACATGGATCTCTATTACATAAGAAGTTAGCACCATGAGAGCTTCTCCCCAAAAAGTCTTAGGTAGGCATGCATCTAACCTTAGAGCTTTAGAACATTCACATAGTGTCCTATTTATCCTCTCAGCCACCCCATTTTGTTGAGGGGTGTACGGGCAAGATAACTCCTTTTTTATCCCTTCTTGATCACAAAAGTCTTTAAATTCATTTGAGATATATTCTCCTCCATTATCACTTCTAAACAAATTGATCTTGTAATCATGATGCTTTTCAACAAAAGTATTGAACTTGAAAAAACTCTCAAAAACATGTGCTTTAGAGGAAAGTAGATATACCCATCCATATCTTGAGTAGTCATCTATAAAGGTGACAAACATGTGCTTTATAGGAAAGTAGATATACCCATCCATATCTTGAGTAGTCATCTATAAAGGTGACAACCATTGTAGCTCCACCATTGCCCTTTGTGCTAGCAAAATGCACATCCGAGTGGATCAACTCAAGAGGATGACTTGTCATTGTGATTGATCTTGGAAAAGGTAACTTGTGTGTCTTAGCCAAGGCACAAGCTTCACATACCCTTTCCTCCTTTTTCAAAGATCTTGGAATGTCGAGAGAAAGCTCCTCCTTCCACATGGCTTCCATGCACTTGGTTTTGATGTGACCAAGCCTCTTGTGCCACAAATCAAATGTGGTCATGTTGCTCTCCTCGGCTACCATCACAAATTGGTTAGGATCTACAAAAGCATCAAGCTTCAATAACCTCCCAAATCTTGTTCTCCTTGCTATGATCATCCCACTTTTCTTGAGGTTGCATACATTAGTAGAGAACTCCACAATGAATCCATGATCTAAAAGTTGACCAACACTAAGCAAATTCTAAGTGATGCTAGGAATGAAGAGAACACCATCTATCTTAGTCTTCTTGGAATATCCTAAGCATAAGGGAATGGATCCCACACCTTCAACTTTACATTCATGATCATTTGCTGTAAAAATTGACTTTACAGATCCTACATAAAGTGTTAGTTGAGAAAAATACTCCCTTCTACCTGACATGTGGGAGCTACCCCACTATCTATCCACCAAGGATATTCACCTTTGACATTTGATGATGAAAAAGTTGACATCATGAGTGAGTCCTCATGAGAAATCTCTTTCTCCTGTTGTCCCATGTTGGCTTGACCTTGAGCTTGCTTCCTCTTGAAGCATTCCGAGGCATAGTGCCCCATCTTGCTACAATAGTAGCACTTGATCTTAGATTTGTCCTTCTTGGGCTTTACTTGTGATGATGATGATGTAGATCCTCCTTGATATCCATCCTTTGCTTGCTCCTTTTTGAATGCTCCTCCCTTGCTATTTGCTTTGCCTTTGCTCATGAAAAATAAGGCTTTGTCATCACCATCATTGAAGGAGAGCCTCTCCATCTTTGATTTGATATGAGCCATCCTACTCTCCTCGGCCATCAACACACTTTGAAAGTTTTCAAGTGTAGGCAAGTTTACCATGATGGCATAGCTTTGGACAAGGTTAGTAAAAAAAACAAGTTCCCTTTGATCTATTCTCACTCAAATGAAACCAAATTTGGAGGTACAATCACTAGATTAGCAACTAGTAGCAAGGACAAAGCCAATACTACTCAAGGATCCAAGCTTGAGAAAAACAAATCTAAAGCTCACTTTTGATTAGGCTCTGATACCGTGACAAAATTATACAACAAAATGAATCCCAATCAATCCTAAAAGTTATGGAGGATGCACAAATCAAAGATCTAGATCCAAATTATAAGCTAGAATCAAGACTAGTTTGGCATTTAACTCCACAATGGCCACATAGATTTGATCAAATACATAAAATTAAAGTGCAGCAAGTTTCTCAGACCTATAATCAACTTCAGTACCTTCCAAATCATGTAACTAATGCATAAAATCACTCACATCCAATAGCTATAACTCGCCACTCAAAGACAATGTTGATAGAACTTGTGGAACAACTCGATTTTTTTTCATATTTGGATGGAGATCCCATCATACATTTATACATTCCAAGCTCGGATCTGAGCATATTAGGGCACATATGAACTTATCATACCCTAACCCTAAAATTTAACCTAATAGGTCATTGGATCCACCTTAATTTGGGGTCAAGAGCTCAAGATCCAAAAACAATGTAAAACATGATATTTTTAGATCCTAGAATTTCTCTAGCCTATCTAAACACATTTTGGCCTCATTTCAAAGATGCTATCATAATGTAATATGAGGAATGAAGTATTTGGAAAGCATCCTAAATGATACTTCAGTTAATGTACTTACTCCTGGAATTAGATCTAGGGTTGGCTGATAAAGCGATGGCACTTTGATTAGCACAAAATAATGTCGTCGGAGCATATTGATTCAGACCGATATCTGAGAGTACTTCCTCAACAAAGTTGCTTCCTTTGTAGCTTGAGAGGCTGCGATATACTCTAATTCAGTGGAAGATAGAGCTATCGAAGATTGTTTGTGACTGTTCTACGAAATTGGATCATTGTTGAGGAAGAATGTAAATTCGAAAGTAGATTTACGAGTATCTATGTTACGGCCATATTCAGTTAAGGACCTGGAATAGTCCTAATATGGTAGACCGCCCCCCCAATATTCAAGTTTATTGGTCATGCCTAGATATTATTCCACGTCGAGGCCTGTTGATGACTAATGACCTTGACAGGACCCAGACACTCTAATTGAGACATATGGAGTAGTGCATGTACATGTGACTGTTATAGGCAGGAGGTATGCATGTAGAGCTGTAACTTATTTATAGTTGACCTGCTCATGCATTGGATCGTACTCTCTATATATTGAGGTAGTGATTATTTCGTCGATGACTTGGTCTAGGTTACCTGATGAGCTCTTCTTCTCTTGTTGTCACATTGGCAGAGCTACACATAGAATCATGGAATCTTGATCAACCTATGATCTATCCTCAATCTAATGACTTTTGCCACTTCCTAAGATTGAAACACACTCAAATGAAGTCCGACGACCTCACTATCTAGAGATCCAATCAAAATTAGGGTTTTGACAAAGTCACAAAAAATTGACTATTCCAAATCTACATGCAAATGCTGAAAATTTGATATGCAATCTATAAGCCACCACTTAGGCTGAACCAATGATCCAAAATTCAGCCAAATCCAGTATGTAAATTTAAAAATCGGAATTTATAAAGTATATTGACCTATATAGTGTTTTGACCTACAAAAGATCCAATCTACAAAAGCAAAAAACTCGATTTTGATGTAGAATCCTCTCTAGCATGCTCTAGACTTGATATCTTCACCAAATCATTGATAGATCTGATTTCCTCCTTTATAACCTGAAAAGCAAGCTCTGATACCATATGAAAGATTTCAGATCCTTAAGATCCAATCTACTTGAATAATCTTTGGTTAGAAAGAGAAATACACTACCAATTTCACCAATGTAGAAAAAATCAGCATCTACACACAATTTGAGATGCAAACATCAATATAACTTGATCAAACTTGAATGAAATGAAAAAGTACTATTTCTATCCGTACAAAACCAACAAGCTACTGTATTTCACACGTGTGGATCCAAAAATAACAAATATAGATCATTCTACACATAAAATTGCAAGCAATCACCAAGATAGTGCACCAATGGATAGTAGAACCCAAGAGAACCATATATAAGCATGAAATGAGATAGAGAAGAGAGAAGATTGCTCTCTCCACGAGTTACATCCTTTTATAACAGGTCCAAACCCTATTTGGCCACTTGGCTTTCCCACCAAAATGCTAACCCTACTAATTTGGGTCTAGATTCAATGTACCCAACTATTCAAATTTGAATCTACTCAAACTCGCATTCTAACTTTCCCACACTTTCAAAAAGTGTTTATTCAAATGAAATCTAGAATAATGAACTTTGAAAAGTCAACCTCTAAGTCTAAAACAAGTTTTGGCCTCAATATGCCAAATGTGGAAATATAGCAAAATGTGATGAAACTAGTTGAATCTTTCACAGTTTTTACCTTCCACAACTTGCTTGCCCTTCTCATCATATGTAAGCCTTGTTGGCTTTTCACTTTGCCTTGAGGATCTTCTTGGAACTTGACTTGGAGAGGCATCTCCACCATCATCATCCATAGATCCATCACCATCAAGAAAGTTAGGAGAAACAGCATGAAGATTGTTACTTGCATCAACATCAACTTTCTTTGGTACATTGCCTTCTTCAAAGATGACATCTCTAGAAATGAGAACTTTTCTTGTTGAAGGAATGTAAACCTTGTAAGCCTTTCTTACATTACTATAGCCAACAAACACATCCTTCTTTGATGAAGGATCTTCTTTAGTTCTATTATCAAGAGTGATGTTAACAAAACAAGTACAACCAAAGATCCTATAATGCTTGACACTCGGCCTTGTACCATACAAGATCTCAAAAGGAGTTTTACCATCCAAGGAAGAACTTGTCCACCTGTTACAAAGATAGTCAGCACATGCTAAAGTTCCCCCCCAAAAAGACTTAGGAAGATTTGCATGTAGTCTCATTGCCTCGGCACATTTACAAAGGGTTCTAGAACTAGAGTCCATTCTGTTGTGGAGTCCTAGGACTAGAGTACTCCCTCTTAATCCCATGTGCTATATGCAAAAATATTTGAACTTAGCTGAAGTGTATTCTCCTCCATGATCTAACCTTAAGCATTTGATCTTTGTATTGAATTGGTTTTTCATTTCATTCTTGAACTTGACAAATGCAGCAAACACTTCATCATTGTTTTTAAGAAGATAGACCCAAGTATACCTACTAAAGTCATCAATGAAACTTGCATACATCTTTGCCCCACCATTGCTAGTTGTACTAGAAGAATGAATATCAGAATGCACAAGTTGAAAAACTTCTTTAGATCTAGAAGTAGATCTAGAATAAGCAAGTCTATGAGATTTGGACAAGGCGCAATGTTCACAAACACTATTGTTTGCAACAAGATGGGCAACTTGAAGCCAATTCAGCACAAGATCCAAGAAAAAATGCAGTCAAGCAGCCTTCAACGGGGACACCCCATGTTTTCTTTCCACCTTCTTCAACTACCTTCCCGTTGTTGCTTGTTTCTATTGCCTTGCGGGCCCCCATGCATCCCATCTCTCTCAACATGCTGCTAAGGAGAATTTTCAGCCTGATTGCAGCTCCCTTTCACCCGCTTTCTTCTGTCCTCTCCTCAGTCAACATGGCAGGCCCACTGCCTCCCCAAACACCATCTCCTCCTGCCAAAATTGGCAAGAAGTGCAGGAGCAGGAAGAAGATTCTGCTTGGGCCCTGCCGGGTGCTCCCTCCCAGATCTGCATGGCTCCATCAGACAGCTCCCTACGTCACTACTCATTTGGGGCTTCACCTTCACAAGCTCCAGTATTGACAATGGTTAGGACGCCCTCCTTTGCGCAGGTTTGTGGAGCAGGTGCAGCTGCTCTGCCACTTTTGTATCCAGGATGCGTACCAGGAGCTTCTTCAGCAGGCTACTCTACACCTCTCTCAGCTTCTGGAGTTGTTCCCCCTTTTGCAGAAGGTAGCACAAATGGTGGATTTGCTCGCCAATATGATCCCCCTGATGCGTCGTCTCCTATAAAGGTTCGTTCTTTCCAGCTCGACCCTGCTCTGTTTTGAGATTATCCTTTTTTGCTAGCTGATACTTCAGTGGTTGCTTATTTCATGGGCAAACTATCCTATGTGGATGGATTCATGAGGTTTGGATAAAGTTGGGCCAGTTGAATGCTAAAGTCCTTGCTATTCAGACCTTGGGAAAGGGGTTTTCTCTTTTTTCGTTTGGGAACATTCAGGAAGTAAATGTTGTTCTAGCCAATGGATCGTATTTTTATCGAGGGAACCCGGTTTATGTTACCCGCTACACTGACAACTTTTCTATTGATGATGCGTCTCAAATGGAGGTGCCTGTCTGGATAGAGCTTCTCTTCTTCCCTCCAAAGCTCATGCTTCTCTTCTTCCCTCCAAAGCTCATGCCCACGCTGGAAGCCATTTTAGCCAACTTGGGGAAGGTTCTTCTGTTTCAACCCTCCAGGACCTGCAATTCTTCGTCGCACATCCGAGCGCGCATTTTGTGGAAGTTATCTGTGACCCCTTGCCTGAGCAGCTGCACTTCCATTGTTTGAACCATCTGTATGTGCAATCCATCCAATTTAAGGAGCTCCCTGATTCCTGCTATCGTTGTCGTCGCCTGGGCCATGCGGTTACAAATTGTCTGCTACCTCCTCGTTGACCTATGCAATGCCCTGGGCCTCCTCCTTCAACTCTTGTCGGGCCACCCAATATGCAGCCAATTTTGCCCCTCCCGGGTTCTCCTCAAGTGAAGCCCTTGGATCAGTCTCCGCTGTTGTCTACGCCCACCTCTCATGCTGCATCGACTGCTCTCTCCAACTCAAAGGGCATGTCAATCTTGTTGTCCTCAGTGGAAAATTCCGCTCGACTGAGTTGTTCGGTCTCACCTGTGGGTACTGCTCCTCTGCTGCAGACACCCCATTGCGTGCCATCAGCCCAACCTGTTACCGCTGTGACTTTGACGTAGTTACCAATTCGGTTTTCCTCTGTGGATCCACATGCCATCCTGCTTTCCAGACTCTGGGCATATGTGGGGCTTCCACTGCTGCCTTCCTATGTTGCCTCCTATGAAGGGCCTCTGAGTCAATAGTAGCCGGTTCGTCCTATTTTGCCCGCTTTAGGTCAGAAGCAACGCAGCTCTCCTCGTCCCTCTGAGCACTTGCGCTCCAAGACACGTACTTATCCACCTACTGGGCCCTGCTCAGCGAAGATTGACAAGAAGCAACCTGGGAATGAAAAGTTTGGTAATCGACTCACGACTATCAACCATGATCTTCAGGCTAAGCTGCTACCTGCTCTTTCGGTGCTTGCAACCCACTCACTTCAAGAGTCCCTGCCAGTTCTATCACCTCCTCCTCCTATATTGGGATGAACATTTACACTTGGAATGTCAAGGGGGGTGAATGATCCAGGCTGCCTCATTGTTTGGCACAAGTTCTTGCTTCATATCCTTCTAGGAATGTTGTTGTAGCACTGCAAGAGACTAAGCTGAGAGGCTTCAATCAACATTGTCCGATCAAGAAGTTTGTAGCTTCCTTTCATTATGTTGTTTCTCCAACTCAGAGTACTCATGGCGAGGTGTTAACTCTGGTGTCACGTGATTGACAGGTGCTATCCAATTTGTCTGACCCAACTAGTAAGTGGGTTCTTATGAAGTTGCGCAAGTAGGATTTTACTTTCTCCGTCCTTAATCTTTACACCCCCATGTCATCCTCTGACAAAATTGATTTCTGGGCTAACCTCCCTCCTATTTATGATGACCGCCTCATTGTCCTAGGGGACTTCAACATGTATCTTAACCCGGCTGATGGTCCCTGTTCTCTCTCTACTTCAAAACTTTTGGCTTGGTCCATGTTTCAGTCTTCTCACTCTGTAGCTAATGCTTGTGACATCCTTAATCATTTCTCACATCATACTTGAACTAACTCTCGACCTCGTCCCTTCTTCCATTCCGCTTGACTTGACCAGTTCTACCTCTCCTTGTCTGCATCTTGGCTTCATCTCCTCCGGGTTGAAACACATACCTTCACTTCTCTTTCAGATCATAGCCCAGTCATGCTTAAGTGTTGCTTCCATCAACTTCTCCCTTCCTCCTTTTCCCCTTATGTGATGAACGCTTCTCTGCTTTTCTCCCCCCCCCCCCCCCCGGTCTCTGCCCTTCACTCTATGATGGCTACTACTCCTTCCTCGGAGGACAAACTTCTGGTTGTTGTCCTTGTCCTTCGTAAGTCTGGTCAGGCTGCCTCTCACTCTAGAGGCAAGGCTAAGACTTTGGCTCTCGCCCTTCTGACTGGCATTGTTGCTGCCCAGACTTCGGCCCTTGACTCTTCTCTTTATTTTGACCTCCAACTCTGCTGTCAAGTTATTCTCTGCCACTTGGATTATCACGCTGCAACGGGTCTGATGCTCTGCTCTAAGCTGAATTGGCTCCGTAATGGGTATCTTCCCTCTTCTTTCTTTTTTCGTATGCTTCATATTAAGCGTTCTTTCGCTTTTGTCCACTCACTGTCTACCCCTACTGTTGTCTTGACAAACTCCCCGTTGATGGTGCAGGCCTTTGCCTCCCTCCTTCAAGGCCCCTTCCTCACCTGATCGTATTGCTACTTTTTGCAAAATATAATGCTCTCTTTGTCTCCTCATGATGTTTCGCTGCTGGATTCTCCCTTTTCGCTGTCTGAGCTCCATTCCGCTCGTCCCCCCACCCCCACGGGAAGACCCCCGGTCCTAATGGAGTGATCCTTGTGTTTTTCTTGCTCTTTTGGGCCGAATCGGTCCTCTTTTGCTTTGCCTAGCCAATCAGGCTCGCTCTTCAGCTACTCTTCCACAGTACATCTCCAAAGGCCTGGTCAAATTCATTTCTAAGGAGCCCTCACCCAATTCCTTGTCTAATGTTAATCCTCTTACCATGCTAAATACCTCTTATAGAATTCTAGCTAAGGCCATGGCTCGTCGTCTCTCACCTCTCTTGAATCCTCTTCTCTTAAATGAGAAATTTGGTTTTGTCAAAGGTCGTAACATCATGGATTCTATCCTTAACATCTAGTCTATGCCAGACTTTCTTTTGGCTTTGGGTAGCCCATCCATTGTCCTTAGTTTAGACTTGGATAAAGCTTTTGACCATATTGGTTGGGATTACATTTTTGCATGTTGTCGCTCTCTGGGTTTTTCTCCTTTTGGCATGTCCATTACCTCTGCTCAACGCTCTGCTTGGTTTCTTCCGAGTTTCTCACAAAAGCTTATCTCTTGGAATCCGGCCTATATGTCTTTTGCTTCTTGGGTTCTGGTTGCTAAGCACATTCTTTCCGCTTATCCTATGCACTTTTCCTCATTGTTTATAGCCACCCGCTCTCTCCATGACTCGATCATTAAAATCCTTTGTCATTTCATTTGGGCCGAGAAGCGCCACTGCTCTCTTGGACTGTCTGTACTACTGCTACTACTGACGGAGGGCTTGGTATCCCTGATCCATCCTCAAAAAATATGTCCTTGGTGCTTTGTCGCCTTCTGCCCTCTTACACCCCTCTCAACATTGGCATTTTCTTTTCTTGTTGTATATTGTCTCTTCGACCATTGTCCCTCGTTCGCTTAAACCTCTCTCTTTTCTGCCTAATCTTCTCTCTTTTGGGTGTTATTTCTGGTTCAAAACCCCTTTTGTGCTAAAAAACCTAGTCCTGGGCTTTCTAGATCTCTGTTCCTTTTTGTCCAGGTCTGATAACTCTCTTCTACCTGCTGACGAGTCTATTTGGACGTCTATCCTTTTCCCTCCTTCGTCGTCGCCCCTTTTTTGTCCCATCCCCGCTTGGCCTCCTCCTTAGCTTCTAAGGGCCTCTCTTCCCTCAACCATCTTTTTCACATTCCACCATGTCAAATCTTGCCACATCTTCCTCTCTCTAGGAATTAGTGTTTGCTCATTTTTTTGGCTTCCTCCTCGGCTGTTGGATTGCACATTTTCCCTTCCTTGCCTGACTTGGATGGCTAGACTCCTCCCCTGGACCCCTCCATTTTTACCTATCGTGCCTTACATCGTTGCAGTCACCCTTCTCTCTTCCCTTCTTACCTGAACTCCATTTGGGACCATCCCGACTTGCCCCCCCTTTGGCGTAAAAGACTCTCCATTGCCCGTTCACTCCCCTGTGGAAAGTTTCGTTATCTAGCTTACCCCACTCTCACTAACTCCTTACCCCTGCTTGCTAAATGGCCTTTAACGATAGACTTTGCCCGGTTTGCTAGCTGGAAGAAGAAACTGTGCAGCACATGTTCCTACATTGTCGAAGACCTCTATGGCTGGAGCTTCAGCATCATTTGCTTCAGTGGGGCTTCTCCATTCTATCCAGCCTGACTCTATTCTGTTGGGCGATGTTGTGCCTATTGGTAGCTCTCATCTTGCTTTTTGGCATGTGTGCAGCCTAGCAGTATTGTGGAAAATCTGGAGTGCCTGGAATCAGCAAGTTTTTGAGGGCTTCGCACCTTCCATCATGGCTGCTACTTGTCTCCATTTTGCAACTTTTATTTTGCACAGCACTTAATGGTTTACATATGCCTCCCTATGTGGAGAGCGTTACTTGAGTAGTCTGCTGTTTTGGGCCACTTCTGAGAACTGGCTGGTGATGCCCTTGTAATTGTACATTTGTGACATGATACAATAGTATCTTTACAGCTTGCAAAAAAAAAAAAAAAAAAACAACAGATAGTGGCAAGTCACAAGGGCCCTGTCGGGGTTGGTGTATAGGCCATTGGAAATTTGTTTTAGTTTACTTGGTTTTTAGGAATGGGTCTTATTCATGGTGCATGCAAATAATGTATTGGAAAATGGGTGATCCAATATCATTAAGTTACTCCATGAAAGCATCTTCACTTCTAAGAATTTGTCTCACAATAGTCTAGTTAGCTTTCGTTTAATGTTGCATTTGTTGTGATTGTTTGTTTGAGGTTATGTATTGTAACATTGTCTAAAGAGAACATGTCAATGTTGAAGTCTCCTAGAATGTTTGTTGGTGGCGTGTTTGTATTGAAGGATGCTAATCTTCTATATTGTGTTTAAGTATTCTTTTAGTGTTTGGTTGTTATATATACATGGTTGTCTTCTAAAAATGGTCATTTTGAATTACATGGAATCTTTTCTTAAAGGTTGAGAAGTTGTGATTTGGAGTTCCTTGCAAGCAAAGTATGGTAATCTAGAAAAATATCAAGTTCGTGTTTTTATATTAATATTGTATTTAAAAATTGAAGAAAAAGGTGAGTGTTTTTGTAAGTGCTTGTGATAGGAATTTTGGGTTGCCATTTTGTGTGTGTTCATATATTTTCCATTTTAGTGCTTATATGTGTCAGATTTGAAGCGTTAATTTTGGAGTGGTGGGGTGAGGTATAAGTTTTGAATATCTTGTACTCTAGATAGGGTTGCATATTTAGGTTCCTTTGATACAGTCTTTTCAAAAAAAAAATAAATGATGCACCAAATGTGAACATTTACACAAATTCATTTAGTTGCTGATTGCTTGGTCTGTGAACGTGCCCGCAAACCTACCAAAACAAGAATGCTAGATGCATGAAAAGCTAAACCTTAAAGGAAATTAATAAAGTTTGTTCACTTTGCAAAGAGCAACAAACACATATGGTGAATTTGTGATAATTGGCAAAAATGTTTCATTGATGGTCAAAACAACTTTTTCAAGAGTTGGTACATAGAATCAACTCCTTCAAGCTAGAAAGAGCCCATACAACAAAGAAGGTGTATTTTTTTTTTGTTTTTTTGTGATATCTAAAAACAACTTGTATGCAGAAAAATTTATTTGATATTATATTTATATAATTTTTCAAAGCAAGTTTGAAAGGGACTATGAATCCATACAAAAAACTAATAACATAATTTCAAAAATGAATAGGTATGTTGTGATCTATAAATTAATGTTGGTGAATTGGCATTATATTCTATAGTTGGACCTATTTTTGGTATTCTTATAAATTGCAATTTTAGACTTCCGTAATAGAGACGTTTTTTAGATGCACTTTAAAATATTTAACAAGTATGCCAAAAAAAAAATCCCATTTAATATTTAATTGTTGAGATGAAGGGAAAGACAACATCTTGTACTAAACCTGATTAGTACATGAAATAATGTCATTTGCTTTTCTCAATCAATTAACATAAAGCTCATTGTGTGCAACAAAGGCAATGGCCAGGTACTAGGGTTTGATACTTTGAAGTACTATGACATGAGATGGTAATAATAAATGCAAAATATTTTCACATTTGAAAATGTGTGACAACCTAATGTCTCCACGTCTCACCCATTATTCTCTCGAAGTGTTTGAGAAACTATTAGAATTATGCTACATTGTTGTATTTCAAACTTCAAAATGATGAGCTAATACATTGTAATTCTTTTAACAAAGGTGCAATAATCCATCAAGAGCATTCAGATAGTGTAAAACTTGGTTATGATGTTGAGTGTCTAGTGTATACTAGGCACTAGCACTACATTAAGGCAGGGTCCATATGGCTTAGCCACACACCCTAAGTTTTATATGTATGTGTTTCTTTACATCTTTCAAGAAAGTGCTTATAAAAAAAGAAAATTAATTTACATGCATCTTTCATTGCCTTTTTGTGGAAGTTGATTTTAGGTCTTGTATGACACTCTTCAATCTTGTACTTAAGAAGAATTTTTGCCAATTTAGTTGATTTTAGGTCTTATATGACTTATTATTCAATCCTGTACCTAAAAAGAAACGAGCTCTTTCGCACATGTACAACATCAAAAGCATAAAAGCTAACCCACAAGATTAGCATCTAAGAGATACACAAGAATTGAAGATTGTGATGTGGAGCTATTAGACTTCATGACACAATAACATGAGTGTGCATGTCAATGCACCTGATCAGTCCCTGTATCTACATGTGCATGTTCGTATACTGGCTGCTCAACATGATTGTATGTATTGGAGTAGAAAGAGCTTCATTGCAAATTTGCACTAAATTTCAATTTTGTGCTTAGACAAACCTCTCATTTGCAAAGCTAGAGTTGAGATGAATCCTCAAGGTTTTGAAACAATCAGGTTCCAAGTTTTTTGTCAGCCAACTTGAGCAATGATTTGATGAGATATTTGAGGTTTGGTTTTGTAAAAATGATCTTAATAAAAAGTGTAATGATTTGAAAGTGCAGTCTCTGAAGTTGCAAACAAAAGACCAAAAGCGTCTTCTTCTAACTCATGAATGTGGTGTACGAACTGTGGAACTTCTGGACATACTAAGGAAGACTGCGCCACTGTGAATGTAAAGCATATCGAAGATCCTGCCTAGGAGGTACTTTTTATTTTCAAAATGATGCGACTACTAATTATGTTCAGGGTACTACAGCATTAGCCCATCAGAATAGACCAAAGTTTCCACCAAGAAGACATAATCCTTCTGAATTCGTTGGAACAATGATGAAGACACAAAACGGAACTAAACCACTGGGCAACTGTTACAACTATTGAGATCCGAGACATTTTTCACCTGAATGTCCTAAGCCATGAAAGACGATTGATTATGTACCATTATACTCGAACTGTAGGGAGCCTGACCACAAGTATCCTGACTGCCCTCAGCCACAGAAGCCGCGACCTAAATATTAGTATGTAGCAACACCAGCTGCCGCAGACTCGAAAGAAAAAGCTTTGACTGATGCTATTGTGTAGAGGATTGATATAATTGAATATTACTGCTTCTCTTATGCATCTACTCAAGAAACAACTGGAATACTTGTGGATGAATGAACAACAGAAAGCGTTCAAAGAGCTTAAGCAGAGATTAATCAATGCTCTTATTATGAAACCACCCAACTGGGTTATTTTATTTCATAGTTATGTTGATGTTTTTGCATTTGCTATTGGCGTCTGTTTAAGCCAGAAGGACAATCAGAAGAAAGATCATCCCATGTATTATGCGAGTTGACAGCTTAGTGCCTCGAAGAATAATTATTCGGCTACAGAAAAAGAAGCACTCAAAATGATTTTCACTGTTAAGAAATTTTGGCATTATTTATTGGGATATGCTTTTATTTTCATGTTGATCACTATGCTCTAAAGTATTTTGTGAATAAACCAGATTTACCAGGACGAATTGCTCGATGGGTTCTACTTCTGCAGGAATTCAGTTATCAAGTAGAACTTTGCCAAGGAAAATATCATACGAATGTTGATTATCTATCGCGACTCAACACAGGAAAAATTGAAAAACCAATTAATGATGATTTTACAGATGTTATCTATTTGAAATTTCATCTGCAAATTCGTTATATTTTGATATCATTACTTATCTCAAGGATCAGATATATCCGGATGGTTATGATTTGGAGAAAAAGACTGTTTTTTAATATAAGGTAGCACTTTATACGATTATTAACAATGTCTTGTACAAGCTTGTTGTTGATCATCAACTAAGAAGATGTCTCGAAACATTAGATATTAAAAAGGTTGTTCAAGTCTTACATTCACAGAATGCTGGTGGACACTTTGCTTTAAAGAATATTGTTAATAAAATATTGACTACCAAGTACTGTTGGCCAACTATGTTCAAGGATGTATCGAATTATATTCGTTTGTGTGATCCATGTCAGAGATCTGGTAAGCCAACAAAAGCAATGAATTGGATATTGACACCAATCATGCCTCTTGCACCATTTGAGAAATGGGGGATTGACTTTGTCGGTCCAATCAAACCTGTGACTCGAAATACGAAGTGTCGTTATATTCTTGTTGCAACGGGTTATGCTATAATCACAAGATATGGTTGTCCTCTTGAACTAGTAAGTGAATGTGACACAATATGGCTACTGACAACATATTTTTTGATTAAACACAGAAAGGCCCCTTATAATCCCGAAGAAAATGGGTTGACTGAGAGAGCCAATGGAATATTATGTAAGATCCTGAACAAGATTACTATTGCACATGCGACTGATTGGGATCAAAAATTGCCATCAGTTCTCTGGGCTTATCGTAAAATAGAAAAGATCACGACGAAGCAAACACCATATTTTCTTACTTATGGTATGCATCCTATTTTGCCTATTGAATTTGAGGTGACAACTTTTCGTATTCAAGCTCAACGAGATGATGCAGAGTGTATTGACAAAAGGTTGACCACTATAGAAGAACTATCTGAAGCTCATGCAAATTCACAAAAATTAACGGAGGAAATCCAAGAACAATGACAGAAAAAGTATGATAGTCGTATCAGAAAATGTGATATTAAAGCTAATGAGGTTGTGTTGATCTATGATAGTCGACATCAAAAGTACTCTGGAAAACTTCATATGAGATGGCTCGGACCTTATAAAGTCATAGAAGTGTTTGAGAATGGTTCTGTACAACTCCAATCACTTGAAGGCGAACTATTCCCGACACGAATTAATGGGTCCAGACTCAAGAAATATTACCTTTGACCAGACATTTTTTTTTTCTCATTCTTTTCTAGGATTTTTCTGGAATTGATCGCGAATTTTCTTTTATCTTTTCTGAAATTGTTCGCGACTTTTCTCCTATCTTTTCTAGAAATTTTTGTGAAATTTTCTACCACTTTCTAGAATTTTTCCAAAATCATTCTTCAAATTTTTCAAGAATTTTTCATGACTTTTTTGGAATCTTTTCGCAAATCTTTCTAAAATTCCTTCAAAACCTTGTTAGATATTTTTGAGAGTCTTTCAAGAATATTTCTAGACGTCTTCCAACATTTTTCCAGAAATTTTTTCGAGAATCTTTTCGAGAACTTTTTCGAGAATTTTTCTAGATTTCTCCCACAATCTTTCAAGACATTTTCATAGTATTTTTGAGAATTTTTCAAGAATTTTTCGCGACACTAAATTTGTAATCAAAATGTGTTGTAATTTTTTTGGGGATTGTTTTCGAGAATTGTTCTAGAATCTTTCTAACATCTTTCGCTAATTTTTTGAGAAATTTTCTAACAATTTTCTTTTAAGTCTTTTGAGTGATTTTTCTATTTTATTTTTTATATTTCTCAAGAATATTTCGAGAAATTTTCTAGTATCTTACTAAAATTCTTTCGAGAACTTAGTTTCTCTATCATTTTTAGAATCTTGCGAGGAGGTTTTGTGAAACTTTCAAAAATCTTTCTAGCATATTTTCAAGAATCTTTCGAGAATCTCTTGGCCTAACTTTTGTATTCATCCATTAAAGATTATGGATGGCACATGGTCATCATTATTCACATGTGTGTATGCCTACACATAAAAATGGATATATTTTTTTATTCATTTATGTCTTTTCTTTTCACAAACGGTCTTTATCGTCATTAAGACTGATATGTCAAATCATATTTTCAAACTTTGAGCCATGCACGTCCTTAATAATGGAAATGACAGATGTCATGTCACCATGACACATCATTATCCTCACTACACCGCCACTACATGTCATAGTCATTTTTTATTTTCCTTGTCACACTTTCTTCTTGTAGTTTTATGCTTTTCTGCATTCAAACTCTTTGCGATCAAGCGATCTCTTACGACCTGTTGTGATCTGCGGAGCCTTTGACAATTGTTCGACACAATGGCTTCTGAATCGAGCTCTTCTATTACATGGAAAGCACGCACAGAAATCTGTCTGACATCAATCCAGTCCTGTTTGGATCAATGCAGGTTGGGAAATTTGAAAGTGGACCCTTCAGTCATTTTCTTTGAAGTCAGTACTGAGTTCGTGAACTCCATTCACAAAGTATTTGAGGTGGATTTCAAAGTACATGTGCGAGACAAATTTTTTACTATTTTTGAAGAAGTGTTTTGAACAACTCTGGGATAACCATTGGATGGCAAAATTGTTTTTACAAATGGAGATTCAATGTTTGAAACCGTCCATTTCCTGAGCAATTGCTTCGTACCCACGAAAGGGTATAAAATCTCAATGATCAAGGATACCACCTTCAAACTATTTTGTAAATACACCAATTAAGTTATATTTTTGACGGATGTGGATGCAACCATCTCAGTTCAAAAATTTGGGTATCTATCAGACGCGCTAGCCGGCAATCCTATATGCTTTGGTATCATCACATATAAGGCTTTTTTGAGGTGGCTCATACACCAAAATTTTTTTGGAGTAGGAGCGCATGTTTCGCGATTATGTGACCATTCTGGAGTATTAAGCGATCAAGAGAAAACCATGCTGATGGGAAGAATGTTGCCTCCAAGACCAATTGACCTTTCCAGCCTCTTGACAATTCCTACCACAGCCACTATAGTAGTTGTTGCGCCAACACTCGAGGTAGCAGCTACAACTGCTATGGAAATTGATGTTGTAGCCTCTCAAACGAATGTAGTTATTACCACAGCTATGGATACAGATGGAACTGCTGCTGCTGTAAATTCATCAAAGCCAGCCATTGCTTCAACCTCACAAAAGCAGAAGAAGAGTTCAAGCACCTCGGATGAAGATGCCCCAATGGTTCCACACCATGACAAAGAAAGCCAAGAATCTGGTGGCTAATATTGATGGCCAGTGGCTTGTGCACCATCTCCATCAAGTTTGAAGCTATTTTGACTTCTACAAATCAAGAGATCTTGGTATCCTTCATCAGATTCAGATTGCTATTAAATAAAAGTGTATCATCTACATAGAGAGTGATGATGATGAAGTGTTCTGATACAGACTTGAAGTAGACATTCAAGTGTGCTGAGTTTGAAATAAAACCATTCTTTATCATAAATGCATTGATCTTCTGGAACCAGGCTCTAGGTGATTTTTTCAGCCCATAGATATCCTTGTGGATTTTGCATACAAGGTGCTTTTGATTTCCCTTGAGTTCATATCCCTCTGGCTGCGACATATAGATTTCCTCTTCGATGGTTCCGTTGTGGAAGGTCCATCTGGTGGAGTTCAAGATCTGGCTGCAAAGCAAAAGTGGTGTAGCCAAATACTCTAATATCTTTGAGTGATGGTTTGGATCATATCCACAGCTCATAAGGTGTCTTGCCATTTAGGGATCTGGTGATGGATCGATTCTCTGCAAGTAGGCAGCTGTAGTAACAACTTCTACCCAATTTTTTTTTGGAAGAGAGGCATGGGCCATCATGCTCTTGGCACTTTCGATGAGTGTCTGATTCGTCCATTCAACTACACCATTGGACTGAGGTGAGTACCTGGTTGTAAATTGTTGATGTATCCCATTGGCCTTGCAGAACTCCTTGAGTTTTATGGAAATAACTCTCCCCCTCCATCTATGTGTAGAGCCTTGATCTTCCACTAGGTCTGGTTTTCTGCAGATGCCTTGAACTACTTGAAGAATTTAAATGCTTCAGATTCGTTCTTCATAAAGTAGGTGCCAGTCCTTCGAAAAAAGTCATCAATGAAAGTTAGGAAATAGAGAGCTCCCCCTATCGAAGCAGCATCGGGCCACAAATGTTGTTATGTACAAGGTCAAGCAAGCCCTTGCATGTATGAACCGAGTCTGAAGTGAAAGGGCTTCTAGCATGCTTGCTGATAATACAGCTCTCGCATGGAGAAGTTGGCTTGCTGACAGACGGTAGATCTTGTACTAGACTCTGAGCAGACATTTGCTGAATACTGTTGAAATTAAGATGGCCAAGTCTGAAATGCCACAACATATCAGTTGATTCAAAAGTGGCTGTGTGAAGAGCTTGACTGTTAGAAGAATAGTAGTGGCTGAGTTTGTAAAGATAGTCACTTCTTCTTTCGTAGGCTAGAACCTTCCAGAATTTGTCAAGAACTGTGCAGCCTTCTGAATCAAATTCCACCCACCGACCTAAATCGGTGATTCTACTAACTGAGAGCAGATTCTTGGTTAAATTTGGTACATGGAGAACATTGGACAACAACTTGACTTCACCTCTCTAGAATTCAACTCTGACTGTTCCTTCACCTTTGATTGAATGTGATGAGTTGTCCTTGAACTAGTCATGATGGTGAGTCATACATTGAATTGCTCTGGAATCTAGATACCAGGAATCGATATCCCCCTTTAGTCAAAGTTGGAGTAAAGCCATACTAGTGAGTATGATGTCTCTGTTGAGAACATAGTTGATGTTCTTAATGGTTTGAAATTTATTTTAGATCAATTAGAAAGCAAATGGTTATTTCATCAAATGTGTGCTCTTGAGTCTTGCAAGAGCAAGAGTGATTTGTTCACTCATAGTGTGAAAATTTGTCTTTTTTCATGTATTGAGACAAATTGTAAACTCTTTATGGGAGTAAGTGAATCATCCTCTAAGGACACTTATCTCCATAATGAAGTATTTAGCCTCATTAGATCTAAGATTAGCGTGGAAATCAAGCATGAAGATATGATGCAAACTCTTGGTTATTATAGTATGCATAGCCTTGCCAGTATTGACGAGCCTAATTCTAGAGATCTGGGTAACATGATGTTGGAACTTTGTGATCCTTATGATTCAAGAAGGACTCTTTATTTTCTCATGGAGTTGCAGCTATTTTTAAGGAGGAGGAGCTTTTGAATTAACCATATGTTTCAAGGATGGAATAAATCAAACAAGTATTGCAAAGCTCTCAATTTCATCAAAGAAGTCAACATCAAAGAGGCACTATCATGGATATGGTGATTTCGGATCAACATCAAGCTCATTGGTTGATCTTCACACCTTTGAACCAGCAAGGATCCATATTTGAAGACCAATTCAGCCCATGGGGTCAATCTCAATATCATCATGCTTTTATCAAGTTAGTTTTGAGGAGTGTTAAAATTGGCAGAAGCTAACTTGATCAAATCTTGTAAATACCATTATGACTAGTACATATCATCATTACACATGTGTGGAGCCTGTTCCCACATGTGAAATAAATGCATTTATCATTTAGATGATTCATATAGGTTGTACATGCCATTTTATTTGAGATCTAGTGACAAAACCAAATTTGACAGGGACCTTCTTCACAAAATTATAAGACCCTAGAGAAGTTTGAGAAGGTTCAGAGGATGTTTTGGCTGCCCTAGGAACGTTCTGCAAAGGTTTTAATAGGCTCTTCAGTCTTGCATGAAGGGAACTCTCACAAAACTTGCTCTATATCTCAAATTTACAAGATCTGACCATGTAGGCAGGTAAATTCACTTTCTTGATTCTATTTTTGTGGTCTATGAATATTGGTTTGAAGATCTTGATGTCCTACGAAGGTTCCATAGATTCTGCTCCTTGGAACTCTCACATACACTCAAATTTGATTGATTTTTCACAAGTAGCTCTCATAGAGATTTATGTAAGTCCATTTGAGTCAGATCTGACTATGTATGTCTCTGCGAGAGTTTTCATGAATGTTTGGTAGCTGATCCATCAGTTTAAGTAATTTTTATCTCTATTTTTGGTGTTTTTTCTTGAGATCTTCAAATCAAATCTTCATTTTTGGAGGCTAAGTGGTGTTTGACAATGATCTGCTACCTTTTTTATCACATCTGGATCTAGATCCTACTTGGATCTTACTAGATCTTACTTGATCTATCCAGATCTTGCCTAATCTTGTTGAATCTTGATGGATTTCGCTTGATATGACTAGATCTCATTAGATTTAGCTTGATTTTGTTAGATCCGACTGTGATGATTGTTGTATTGCATGATCTGATCCAATTATGCGTTGATGGTCATCATTAAGCTGAATCTGCATCACTATGGTGGCCAATATTTGTGAAGTCGGCTACCGTTGATGGGTGTATCAAATGTGTCCCATCAAGTTGTTGAAGATTCACGGCTCCATGGCTTAGAATTTTCTTGATGCGGTATGGGCCTTCGCCTGTGAACTTCAACTTTCCTTTGATTGCCTTGGTCTTATACATGAGTACTAGATCTTTTGATTGAAGATCTTTCTTGTGTAACTGGCGTGCCATTATTTACATCGTGCTTTCTCAGTTGTTAATGCATGCACAACCAATAGGCATGTCCCGCAAAGCTTGTGTAGGGCATCATGGCATAGTTGTAGAGATTTGGATTCATCAAGGCATTGTATAGTAGCAACTCTCATTGAAGTAACCAAAAAATCCATTGGCATTACAACATCCTGAACATAAATCAATTGGAATGGTGTTTGATATGTCCTTGCTTTATATGTTGTCCTATGTGCCCAAAAAGGAGCAGCAACTTATTCTCCCAATCAGATCTACTAGCTTCAACTGTTTTCATGATAATGCTACACAGGATCTTGTTGGATGATTCTGCTTGTCCATGACCTCGAGGATAATAAAGTATGCTGAATCTATGGATCACGAAGAATTTCTCTAATAGGACTTTGATGGTCTCATTGACAAAATGGCTTCCAGATCATTGACTATCTCCACCAGGCCTCCGAAGCACACAATAATATTTTTCTATAGAAATTTGGTAGTGGTTCGTGCTCAGCAGTTTGCGCAGCCTTGGCTTGCACCCATTTGGTGAGATAATTTGTTGCCATATCGGGCTTGTGAACTCCTTGCAACTGGGTGGATAGGGCCAATATAGTCCAATTCCCACTTCTCAAATGGTGCTTGAGCTAGTACCGGATGCGATAGATCATAATTCAATCTTCTTGGTCTTCTAGCTCATTGACATACATCACATTTCCTCAAGTATTCTTCCATATCCTTATGAATCGTTGGCCACCAACATCCTGATTGCAAGATCTTGCAAACTATAATGTCATATGTGAAGTGACCACCACGCATGCCTTCATGTGAAATGAAGATAATCTGGGTTGCTTCATATGGAAGAATACATCTTTGAAGGATCCCATCAGATCCTCGTCGATACAATTGGTCGACAATCAACTAATAAGGTCTAGTTTTTAAAATCATCTTCCACTTTTTGCCTTCAGGAGTGATTGATGTGGTTGGCCCCGCATTAGATATTCAACTATGTCAGCGGCATTCTGGTACTGTATCAATATAAAACAAGGCAACATCCAGTAGCTCATCATTGGGTTGGGTTGTCATCTTCTTCCCTTTAATTTACGACACATGATCTGCCATATAAATGTTGCTTCCCCTTGCGAACCACTATTCAAAATCAAACTCCAACAACAACAACAACCATCGAGTAATCCGCCCTGTGTTGCAAGTTTTATCAATAAGATAATGCAAAGGTTGATGGTCCGTATAAAATACAAAATGAGTGGCCATCAAGTAATGCCTAAACTTCTTAACCGCATAAATCATTGCCAATGCTTCCCCCTCTGTGGTAGAATAGTTCATCTTTGAGTCACTGAGTTGTCGGTCAAATTGGGAAATTCTTTTTTCATTCTTTTGGTTGGGTTAAGACGACTGCAATTGCATACTTTGATGCATCAATATGCACATGAAACTCTATGGTCCAATTGGGCGGTCTTAATATTGGCGCTAAGACCAATGCATCTTTAAGCTTATGGAAAGCCTGTACTTTCTCTGTCCAATGTGGTTCCGTTGTGAGCTTGTGGATTGGTCTACTCCCCAAAATTTAGAATGAAGATCCAATAGTAGTTAGCATGACCCATGAGAACATAGACACTATGAATCATCCCTGGGGTGGGCAGATCAACAATGACCCTTACCTTTGATAAGTCAGTGGCGGTTCCATGTCTTGATACTATGTGGCCCAATATCAGGTATGTGTCACCCAAAATTGACATTTTTTTGGATTCAAAGAGATCTATATTCACGGAATTGCTTCAACACTTTTTCTGGGTTTGGTGTTCTAAGTTCTCGGTCCATGCATGCACAGATCATCCAAGAATATCTCCAGGAACTTCTACAGAATGTCGTTTGCATAACTTGTTGAAAAGTACTTGGGACATTGCAAAGTCCAAATGGCATTACTCTATAGGCGTAGGTTCTCCATTCGGTGGTGAACACTGTCTTATGCTGATCATCCGACGCTATTTTGACTTGATTATAGCCGCTGAAGCCGTCTAGAAAATTGTAGGCTTCTACTCCTGCTACTCGATCCAAAACACTTTTCGTGAAAGGTAAGGAAAAATGATTTTTCTTCATCACCGCATTTAGTGGCTCCAGGTTCACACAGATCCACATCTTGTTGTTCTTCTTGGGTACTAAAATTTCACAATTCTAGCTTGACCATTTTTGGTCACATGTAATTGGTAAGAAGGTCATGTAAATAGCTACCACACGTGCCAAATCACATACGATGCTTTTCAACTACTTCATTCCTCATATTACATTGTGATAGCATCTTTGAAATGATGCCAAAATGTGTTTAAATAGGCTAGAGAAATTCTAGGATCTAAAAATAGCATTACATTGTTTTTGGATCTTGAGCTCTTGACCCCAAGTTAGGGTGGATCCAATGACCTATTAGGTTAAATGTTAGGGTTAGGGTATGATAAGTTCAGATGTGCCCTAATATGCTCAGATCCGAGCTTGGAATGTATAAATGTATGAATGGATCTCCATCCAAATATGAAAAAATATCGAGTTTTTCCACTTGAAGTTCTATCAACATTGTCTTTGGGTGGCGAATTATAGCTATTGGATGTGAGTGATTTTATGCATTAACTACATGATTTGCAAGGCACTGAAGTTGATTACAGGTTTGAGAAGCTTGTTGCACTTTAATTTTATGTAATTGATCAAATCTATGTGGCCATTGTGGAGTTAAATGCCAAATTAGCTAGTTTTGGTAACTATTCTTGATTCTAGCTTATAATTTGGATCTAGATCTTTGATTTTGCATCCTCCATAACTTTTGGGATTGATTGGGATTCATTTTGCTGTATACTTTTGTCATGGTATCAGAGCCTAATCAAAAGTGAGCTTTGGATTTGTTTTTCTCAAGGTTAGATCCTAGATTTGAGTAGTATTGGCTTTGTCCTCGTTACTAGTTGCTAATCTAGTGATTGTATCTCCAAATTTGGTTTCATTCGAGTGAGAATAGATCAAAGAGAGCTTGTTTTTTTTACTAACCTTGTTCAAAGCTATGCCATCATGGTAAACTTGCCTACACTTGAAGACCTTCAAAGTGTGTTGATGGCCGAGGAGAGTAGGAAGGCTCATATCAAATCAAGGATGGAGAGGCTCTCCATCAATGATGGTGATGACAAAGCCTTATTTTTCAAGAGCAAAGGCAAAGCAAAGAGCAAACTAGGCGCATTAAAAAAGGAGCAAGCAAAGGATGGAGATCAAGGAGGATCTACATCATCATCATCACAAGTAAAGCCCAAGAAGGACAAATCTAAGATCAAGTGCTACTATTGTAGCAAGATGGGGCACTATGCCTCAGAATGCTTCAAGAGGAAGCAAGGTCAAAGTCAAGCCAACATGGGACAAGAGGAGAAAGAGATTTCTCATGAGGACTCACTCATGATGTCAACTTTTTCATCATCAAATGTCAAAGATGAAGATCCTTGGTGGATAGATAGTGGGGCTAGCTCTCACATGTCGGGTAGAAGGGAGTATTTTTCTCAACTCACACTTTTTGTAGGACCTATAAAGTCTATTTTTGCAGCAAATGATGATGAATGTAAAGTTGAAGGTGTGGGATCCATTCCCTTATGCTTAGGATCTTCCAAGAAGACTAAGATAGATGGTGTTCTCTTCATTCCTAGCATCACTAAGAATTTGCTTAGTGTTGGTCAGCTTTTAGATCATGAATTCATTGTGGAGTTCTGTACTAATGTATGCAACATAAAAAAAAGTGGGATGATCATAGCAAGGGGAACAAGGTTTGGGAGGTTATTTAAGCTTGATGCTTTTGGAGATCCTAACCAATTTGTGATGGTATGTGAGGAGAGCAACATGACCACATTTGATTTGTGGCACAAGAGGCTTGGTCACATCAACACCAAGTGCATGGAAGCCATGTGCAAGGATGAGCTTGCCCTCGGCATTCCAAGATCTTTGACAAAGGAGGAAAGGGTCTATGAAGCTTGTGCCTTGGGTAAGGTACACAAGTTACCTTTTCCATGCTCAATCACAAAGACAAGTCATCCTCTCGAGTTGATCCACTCGGATGTGCATTTTGCTAGCACAAAGAGCAATGGTGGAGCTATAATTTTGTCACCTTTATAGATGACTACTCAAGATATGGATGGGTATATCTACTTTCATGTAAAGCACATGTTTGTCACCTTTATAGATGACTACTCAAGATATGGATGGGTAATATCTACTTTCCTCTAAAGCACATGTTTTTGAGAGTTTTTTCAAGTTCAATACTTTTGTTGAAAAGCATCATGATAACAAGATCAAGTTTTTTAGAAGTGATAATGGAGGAGAATATATCTCAAATGAATTTAAAGTCTTTTGTGATCAAGAAGGAGTTATCTTGCCCTTACACCCCTCAACAAAATGGGGTGGATGAGAGGAGGAATAGGACACTATGTGAATGTTTTAAAGCTCTAAGGTTAGATGCATGCCTGCCTAAGACTTTTTGGGGAGAAGCTCTCATGGTGCTAACTTCTTATATAATAGAGTTCCATGTAGCTTTATAAATGGTAAAACATCTTATGAGTTGTTATATGAAGAAACGTCTAATCTCAAAAACTTGAAGGTCATTTGCTATGTACATGTCCCTTTGGACACAAGAACCAAGGAGGATCCATCATCCATGATGGGGATCATAATAGGCTATGGCAATGCAAGCAAAGGCTACAAAATCCTCATTCCCTCTTCTCAAAAGATTGTCATTTCTAGAGATATCATTTTTGATGAGACTAGAATGCATAAGCTTGAAGATGATTCACCTAACGACTCTATTGGAAGAGAGGTAGCCGAGATCATAGTGCGGAGAACGGAGATAAGGGAGAATAACTCTCAACACTCTATTCACTTCGTCAACCTCTTACATATGCATAAACTCTTCTCTCTCGATGCTCGAGACTGAAGTGTGAGATCAATATATGTTCTATGAGACGAACAAACACACCTCTAAAACAGCAGGTGCGTCACTCCCGTGAAAAGATCTAGTTAACAATTAGATTGAGTATACGTTCTATTATCCATAAAAGGTATATTTAACTAAGAGTTAAAATTACTCTAGTTTAACATGTCTTTTCATATCTAGTCGTTTCTCGTGGACGACCTAGTGAAGGCTATCCAAGGCAATGTCTTTCCTTTTAAAGGTCTTGCCCTTAAATACAAGGCAAGTACTTAGAAGATATATTCTCGAAAAATGACTTAGGCCACTTCACGATTTATATTTATCCAGCTCATATCTTTATTCTCAAGTATATCATGCCATATTTATGTTGATATTCAATATTTAACAGTTCCGTGGCATCACATATCCCCTTCTTCAAATGTGAAACGTCCTTGTGAACATATCATCTTTATTTCAAGGATCATTCACGAAACATTCTGTTCTTTAGATTTTCGTTAAGGTGAAAAGATATTTCTTCATATGTTTCTTCCTTTAGATATTTCTTCGTCTTAGAGAATATGTGTCTTTGTTGTTTAAATAGGTTGATTTGATTTGATTTTTTATTGTTGATAAGAACTGGAATCAAACTTCAAAGATCGGGATTCAGCATCACATAGAAACATCACCACGACATAGGCAAGAATGAATATTCACAAAGGATACAATTCTTCATGTAGTTTTTGGGCGAACTCCAAATTTTGTTGAGTCTCAATCAACATCAAGTCTTCCTTGGATTTCATATAATGGCCAACTGGTAGGTTGCTGAATTCTTGAAGCTTAACAGAGAGCAATGTTCCATCAAACAGCTCCTAAATTAACTTTATGTCTGTATCTAAATCACTACGTAGTCTGATTTCTTTACAATAGCGAGCTAAAAATCTTATGAAAGAGCTTTTAACATAAAGATTCTGAACGAAAAACAATGTCTTTGCCGCAAAAGTTCCAAACTGCCAAAACAAATATGTACAGAATTGTTTATAACGTAGTGACTTCCTTCTGTCTTGCGGATTGTGTCGAATCTCCGCAAAATAATCTGCAAGGTTTCGCTCCCAATCCATGTAAAGACTGAAAAGTTCAAGATAGGCCATATTTACATAGCAAACCTGCATTGTCGAAAGTGCCTAGGTCCACAACAACTTGTGGTTTGTATAGTTGAAACTGCGACTTTCGCTTCCAAAAATGTCGCTTATTGTCTTCATTTCGCAAAAATTGAAATTCTTTGATTCAAATATATTCAAGAGCATACATAGCAGAAGAGCCTATGTATAACTCTGTTGAACCGAAAGGCACAACCTGGAATTTACCCTAAATTATGCCCCAACAGAGACATCCTTTTTGCTCAATAGATAGCTGGGCCATAACCAGAGAAAGTCGTCCTTGTCCCATGGTTGCTTCCAATCATTGAAGGTGATGCCTACTGCGCCTGGTAGCATCGTGTAATCCACACGCCATTGTAATTGAATATTAAATGCATGACAACAACACTTCCAAAATCATTCAGCAAATGCAAGGAATCTTTCAGCACATACCTTCAACTGATTTTGACATGTTCACTTGTGTAGTGACTGTGGCCAAGTCCTAAGTTTGCAACTCAACAGCTAACTTCTGGTCTTCTAGCTACTGCTTGAGATCTGACAACTGTTGTTCGAGCTTGTCGATCTTCGCGACTGCCTCCAAATACTTTGGATGGTCAGTAACTCCCGAGCAAGCAGGCACAGCTTGTATTTGCTGCATCAGATCATCAATGTGAAGCAAGGCCTAAAGGTATTCTTTGTGAGAGTCGGGCCTACTGCAAGTTGGGGTGGCTTCACCAGATAGCTCCTTCAACTCAGCCAACTCTTCCTCGACAAGAGCCTTCGCATCCTCAAGTGGTTGCAAGAACTTGACTCGAAATTTTTTTAGCATCTATCCTTGGAGCTGGTTCAGTTTTGTGAGGTCTACTATGATCGAGCCTACATTGCTGCACAGAGTAAAGTAGCTTCTGTCTTTATTCGTGTGGCTCGCTCCTCCTGCAAATGCTTCTGGAGAGTGACATTGTGTTGATTTGAAGCCAACAACTATTGTTTCAAATCATTTTGAGTCTGAAAATTTACAGACGTGGCCTCAATCGTCTTATTGGTCTACTTCAAATAATCAGTTTCATTTATTGCAGTCGAAAGCTGTGCTTCAAGAGAACAATTTCGTTCAATCAGTTGAGTGTTGTCTGATTCGAGCGAGTCGATCTTCTCGTAGGACTCTTTGAGAGAGTCTTGATACTTTCTCTCTACTTGTATCAAGTCCAGGATCGTCTTCTGATTATATCGATTAAAATCATAGATATCAGTCACTAAATTCTTGGCTTTCTCTGACATGTTGCGGAACCACTAGGGCTGGTTGGCTGGTTCGTCCTCTTGGTCGTCACTGCCCCAAAGTCACCTAATGGTGCTGCTCGTGCACTGCCTGAAGTGTCAAACTGAGTGGCATCATCGTCTAAGGTTGATGCACTCTTCTGCTTCTGGGATGTTGAAGCAAATGCTGGCTTTGATAAATCAACAATAGCGGCTCCATCAGTATCCATGGCTATAGTAGCAGGTGCATCAGTTTGAGAAGCACCAGCATCAATATCCATAACATCCATGGCTGGCGCAACAACGGTTGTGTGGCTATGATTGGAACAGTCAGGAGGCTAGAAAGGTGAATGGATTTCGGAGACAATAGCCTTTCCATCAGCATGGTTTTCTCTTGATTGTTTAACACTCCAAAATGTTCACATAGTCGTGAAACGTGTGCTCCGACTCCAGAAAACTTTTGGTGTTTGATCCACCTCAAAAATTCCTTGTATGTGATAACACCAAAATAAACATGATTGCCAGCTAGCGCGTCCAATAGATAGCCAAAATTTTGGACTAAAATGGTTGTATCCACATCCGTTAAAAATATTGCTTGATTCGCGTATTTACAAAACAGCTTAAAGGTGGTATTCTTTATCATCGAGATTTTATACCCCTTTGTGGGTACAAAGCAATTGCTCAGAAAATGGGCGGTTTCATCCATTGAATCTTTGTTTATAGAAACAAGTTTACCATTCAATGGTAATCTCAGCGCTGTGCAAAATACGTCTTCGGAGATAGTGAAAAATTTGCCTCGCACATGGACTTTGAAATCCACTTCAGAAACTGCGTGGATGGAGTTCACAAATTCAGTACTGATGTCAGACGAGATGATTGAAGGATCCACTTTCAAATTTCCCAACCTGCATTGATCCAAATAGGACTAGATTGATGCCAGACGGATTCCTACACATGCTTTCCAGGTAAATTGAAGAGCTAGATGCAGAAGCCATTGTATCAAATAATTCATGAAAGCTTTGTAGATCGTGACAGATTGTAAGAGAGTGCTTGATCGCAAAAATTTTGAGCACAGGAAAGCATGAAACCAAATTCGTGTTCATATTCGTCACTCGAATCATCAAACTCTTTTGAGTTCGTGTCTGCAACTTTAATTTCTTCATACGAAAAATCTGCTTTAGTGTTGCAGGCATCAAAGAATTCTTCTTCGTTAGTATTCTCATAGCATTCGAAATATTGCACTTCGATGTCAGATGCATTAGAAAAAATATTTAAGGCATAAGAAGATTCTTCTGAGGTAAAACTGGTGTCAGACAAAGGAGTTTCACCTTCATATTTGTCACGACTCCAGGTGATTATTTGTTCTGCTGGCTTACCTCGATTATTGGTCTCACCAGTCTGAAATCTCAACTCTCTGGATTTCCAATGAACACTTGCATTTGATTGATAAAGCCAAGGCCATCCAATTAGCACAAAATAAGATGAGAAACCAAGTGGCTTGATAACTATGAAATTCATTATGAAAGGCTTGGCTTGAATGTAAACAGTGACATCCTTCAATTCTCCAACAGGTTTTTGTCGCGTCGAATCAGCTAACTTGATATTTTGCTGTGTCGGTTGAATGTCAGTCAGCCCCAAAGCATGAGCTGTGTCTTCTGTTATTATGTTCAAGTTGGAACCAGAGTCTATTGCCACTTTTTCAATCAGGCATCCCGCAATGGTAACACCAATTTCAGGTGCACCGAGATCACCTAAAGCAATAGAAAAAACACCAACATCTGGCAAAGAAGCTTTTTTCTTCTTTTTAGGGGCATAAAGACCTTTCAGTTGCTTTCTATAATAAGTGTTATCTGCCAATAGCTGTTCAAAAGTGATGTTCGGATGAATAGATCCAATATCAATCACGATGTCATAGTCCTTCGTCTTTGATTTCGAGATTGGCTTGTTTAAAATAGCACTAGACAATTTAGTCTTCGTGATTTCCTCGTCCCCTTCCTCAAATGTGACCACCTTCTCTGCAGCAGCTAAGTGAAGTTCAGTGTTGATAATTTTTTTTGCTTCTGCTGAGATGTCTTTTGCAAATAATTTTGCAGCATCTCGGTCATAGTCGGGGTCATCTTTAAGATCTTCTTAGCCGTAGATTTGTTCGTTGACTTGTTAGAAGATTTCTTCTGCGAAGGTTTTTTTGCGCTTCGTTGAAGATTTCTGTTCGGATTTTGAGGAGCCTTTGCTTCTCGTTGTGACTTTGAATATCTTTTCCATGTCACTTGGCCAAGACTAGTCTTCTATCTTCGCCAATTTGCCTTCAATAACATCAATTCTTTGCACAATAGCATCAATCGAAGCTTTTGTTTTTGAGTCTGCAGCAGTTGGTGCTGTTACATATTGATATTTAGGTCATGGCTTCTACGGTTGAGGGCAATCATAATACTTGTGGCGGCTCCCTACAGTTCGAGCATAACGATACATAACCAATCGGCTTTCGCGGCTGAGGACAGTCAGGTGCAAAATGTCCCGGCTCTCCATAGTTGTAGCAGTTATCCGACACTGGTTTAGTCACGATTTGAAACTTTGTTGGTCCAACGAATTCAGGAGGATTATGTCTTCTTGGTGCGAACTTTGGTCTATCCTGCTGGGCTAATGCTTGAGTACCCTGAACATAGTTAGTAGTCGCATCATTCTAAAAAATAACAAGTACCTCTTGGGCAGGATCTTCAATATACTTGACATTCACAGGGGTACAGTCTTCCTTAGTATGTCCAGAAGTTCCACATTTCATACACCACATTCCTGAGTTGGAAGAAGACGCTTTTGGTCTTTTGTCTGCAACTTCAGAGATCTGCACTTTGAATCATTAAGCTTTTTATTAAGGTCAGCCATATTACTCTTCCAAAGCTTTTTGACTTTAGAAGATGACGACTTATCCTCGATGGTTTTTGTGCCATCCTTTCGCTTGGAACGTCGTTTATTTCTTTTGTCTCCTTTATCAGCTTTCTGACGAATCACTACTTTCAGACTCCGAGCTTGAAAAACTGGTACTTGAGTCAGAATCTGAATCGTCATCACTGTCACTGGAATCAGTCTTAGACTTGCGAGATCTTTTAGTTGAGCGTCGCTTTTGTGCTAGTTTCGAGGTCTCAAAATTTTTGGCACTAGCTATTACTGCTGCTAAGGAGGCCATGTCCCCTTGTCTGCAATACCGATCAATCTTTGGTGATGAACCAGCCAAAAACCATTCGATCTGCATATCAACGGGATATACCCCTGTTAGTTTTCCTATAAGATTTTTAACCTTTCGTGTATATTTTCGAAGAAATTCTTTAGTCTTCTTCTCAACATTGTTTAGATGTCCGAGAATTCTAGATTTGTAACCGATTTCTCTGAACTGGTTCATAAACGCATCTTTCAGTAGTAACCAAGTTCTTACACGGCCTGCTTCAACTTGATTGTACCTATGCGTGTCTGCTCATAGGAGTATACCTCTAACAACTGTCAGTGGGCTATCGCTGCCTTTCCAGTATAAACGAGAATTCTGATCTCTGCTCGTGAAGTAAAAAAGTCTGAGGCTGAGCCATCGCACACAGTCAGCACACATGGAACTTTTGTGGCAACCCATCGGACCTTTCCATGATAGATGTGGCAGGCCTCAGGCAAACACCTATGGCTATTGTTCAGCAAGACCTTGCTGTTGACAGTCGCACCTATAGGACTTATCATCTTCGGATGCTAAGCACATTATCTGGCTACATTGCGTTTACATTTTCGAACGATCATCATCCAGTCTTTACTCAAGCTTCTGTTTCTTCAGAACAGAAGGTTTCAGTGGATGAGCAGATACTGCTGATGTAGTTCCTCCAAATAATGTCGGGTTTGCGGAACACCTAAAAAAGATCGCAGTCTTAGCAAGTGGAAGACTTATTTAACTGGCTGACTAGCGGTATTGCGACTCCGAACTCAGAGTGTAAGAATGGCATTGCAACAAACTTCTAAATGAGACAAAGGCCACACACTCATGACTTGGGATTTCACGAGGGACACCGGTTGTCCTTCCACGCCTGAGGTATATCTTTAACTGTTATATTATTGTTGCAATAGGAACCAGATATAGAAGGGACATTCATTTTGTTAACTCTTATGTTGGAAATGAGTAGTTTCATGTAGTAGTGTGTGTGAAATCTAAATTGTGGTGTTAGGTAGTGAGTAGAATACATGTGTTAGGATGTGATGGAACTTCGTATTATAGTCCCTTCTATGACGCTTGTGTGCTAAAATTTTGGGTTCTAGGCTTTGCCTAAATTGGAATCACATTGCAACATGAGTTTTTTTCATTGCATCTTGTTATTTGCGCTTTGAGTCAACACGCTCTACCTCTTTGAAATAGAAGAGCGGGTTGTCACCATACATGGTTGAAATACACCACCTCGGTTAGAGGTCAGCATAGTCACCTCCAACGTTGGAACTGCCTAGCGAAATACCTAGGCCTGACACTTGGCAAAATACCACCACCTATCAAACAAAGCAGCGCGTATAACTTGTGAAGAATTGAAAAAGATTATCTATGTTAGATATAGGAGTCTTATGTTTTTTATATCAAACATCTAGGTGTAGGATGTTGATAGGACCAAATTTGGCATAGATGGCAAATTACCCATTTCCACTTGTAATGCCACTATTTAGCCAAAATAGAGTAAGAGGCTAAACTCGTGCCAATTAGAGTGTAGACAAGTGTAATACTTTTGTTTGATGAAATTTAAGAGGTCCAATAGGATTTAGAGGTGGAACTTTGAGGGGTCCAATAGAATTTGAGGTTTGCTTGAAAAGGGTTCAATAAAATTTAGAGGTGAATGGATCACTGGTCCAATAGGATTAAGATATGGCAAAAGTGTGGTCCAATCATAGTTAAGCATAGCTGTAGCTCGTGGATCTACTAGTATCATTGTACTTCTCATTTGGATCTAATTGATTTTGAGATTGAGTAGATTTTGTGAGTAATCGGTTTTCTAGCTTTCTCTCTCTACCCGAGAGTTCATGATGATTTTCTCTCTCTACCCGAGGAGAGCAGCTTGTTTTTACTTAGATTATTTTTGGAACACTTCCCACACGTGTGAGTGAGAGTTGGAAGTGATTGAATGCATGTAGTAGTGTGTTTTTGCCATAGCATTAAAGATAGATCTTGAATCTCAATCTAGTCTTGATCTTGGTGCATCTACACACCTTAGGAGATCACAAGTACATGTTGTGGATAGTCCACACGTGTGAAATCAACATGGTATCAGAGCCTACCTAAGGTTACGATGTATTTTGAACTATTTAAGGCACCCCACGTAGCACGAAGATGACTAAAAGATGATGTTTTATTGTCGTTTCATGCACACTAAGCTTATTTACTATTGTTGTTGACACTCATGAACATCTTAAGAAAATGGTAGAAACCACCCTCTTTACCAAAGTGCAGCCGTATGATTGATCAAAGACCAGAGACCCTATAATTTGAAGGCTTAAGGCTAGAGCCATAATGCCACGAGACGACTTTGGACCCGTAGGCTACAAGACTTTAGTGTATTGGGGATGTCCTTAATCACCCTCACCTAGAGCTATGATATGGAAAGAAAGGATCAATACGATCAAGAATGATGTTAAACCTCCTTGTAGCCGTGCCTCCGAGGGCCTGGAAAACCCTCATCGGCTGGGGAGCACGGGGTGATTGAGACGGCCCTCGGGATTGGAAGCGGTATCCCTCAATCACTCACGTAAGGGCAGTGTGGGCCCTTCCCCTGTAGGGCTTCCTGGCGAGACCAATCCCCCGTCGGGAATTTTTCCTCTATCATTGGTGCGTCTGACAAGAGTAATTTGATAAGGGAGTATTTTCTGAAAGGCAATGGCCTACAAAGAGTGCATATTAGAAATTCACTACTTGACCGACTGTATTGTCATTGCTGTCAGTCGCACGACTAACCCTTTAGTGTGGGCTACTTGACTAGTGTTGAATGTTGTTTTGAAAGACGATTACTAGGTCAGTAGAAGTCAAAGCGGTTAGCATCACACAGTGATGTGTGCTGATCCCACACACAGAGTATATATTCTAGAACCTTGTCACTATTATGAGCATGTTGTTTAGAATACTGAGGCCGCATGTCTAACCTTGTTACATGCCCAAGTAATCAAGCCATATGGGGACCCTCTACCTGAAAACAGTTGAATTTTTGTCTTGGTTATGGGGATTAGAACGGAGACGAGAAGCTTTATTGGAGCCTCCTATAGATCCCAATGATGAAGCGCGAGAACTAGTCAAAGAGTTAAGAGACCGCATCCTACATATGAATGAGAGGGTATTAGCCTTGGCTGTAGAAATAGGACAATTTAAATGCCAGCTGAACTTAGTCAACCAAAGGCCATCTACACCCACTAGGCATGGTTGTTGGTTTTGCCAAGGGGATCATGTGAACAGGAATTGTCCCACCACTGTGTGTGGGTATTGCAGAAAACATGGCCACCTAAAAGAATGTTGTTGGAAATGCAGCGATAAGAACTGAATATTGGTTTTGAGTGGAAGATAGAAAGAGAATATCGGAAGAACCCTAAACTACGGACACGTGCATGAATCATATTGCGACATGTGTCATTCGGCACGTGATAAATGTCAGATCAATCATTCTCTGTACGACGAAATATTTTTGATAAATCATGCGTCGACGTGTGTCCTTTTGGAACTCCTCCACGTGTGAAATGTTTTTTTTATAAATAGGTTATTTTCAGCGCGGATTTTCATGCAAATTTTCTGATTTTTGAGCCGAATATTGATTTCAAGCGCACACTTGCCTCTCTTTACATTCTGTTGACATACTTGCGCCTGGAACCGATATTGCCTGGTTCGGTATCGCTTTCAAGTGCGCCTTACGTCTCATTTTTTTTCTGATCTTTGTACTCGTGCTCGGATTCGATACCCTATTTTTTGATATCTTTTTCGAGCGCACATTGCCTTGAGGTTCTTGTCTGACCAGCATTTTGTGCTTGAGAGCGATATTCGAAATCTTTCTTTTGTATTTTTTGTTTAAAATGTCTAATTTCGATTCTAGTTTGTTTTTTTTTTCATGAATTTAGTATTAGTGATAATTTAGAGTATTTCAAATCTCTTTTTTCTTCTTTTCTTTTTATTTTGCTTTCTATTCTTGAGGGTCTTGGTGTGGAAGCATTTTTTGAGATCTCAGATTTAAGTCTTTGTTCAGTACTCTCTTATTCAGATCTCAAAATAAGGACATAATTTATTATCAGGACCTGGTGGCACTCGACAAACATAGCTATAAAACTAAACTTGACAGAATATTCACCAAGTTACATAATAATTTCAAGTTTGTAGATGATTGCCCAATCCACAATAAAAAAGTAGATTTGATGAGTTTCAGTCTACATTTGTTTTTTTTTTTTTGTTAAATATTTCTGACGATTTTGATGCTGGCCTTTCCACTTCTAAAGCTGCTTCTTCTAGTGGTACAAATTCTGAAAAATCAAAGATTGTAGATATAGAAATTTTTTTTATTGATAGCGTTAGTTTAGATGATTGTCCAGATTTTGATCCTGCACGAAATAGAGCATCGTTTGTTGTCCCTAGAACTCCCAACATCATTTATCCTTCTGATAAATCTCTTATCACATTGCCTACTTATAATATAGATAATAATTCTTTTTTGACATTATCGAATATATCGAATCTTTTTTATTTCACTGAAGCTGAGACTATTTGCATTTTGAGCAAAGAGCTTGATGAATTTTCAAATATAATTGATTTTGATGTTGATGATCTTCTCCCTGGTGTGACGATGTACATAATGATGAGCTTTATTCAAGAAAAGATTGCTTAAAAATGGCTGTGGAGGAAATGCGCAATAAAGAAGATGATCTGTCTTCTGAAGAGGAGTTTCTCAGAATTCATAGTTAGCTTGGTTTTTCTAAACCAACTGTCTATTCACCAACTATATTGACATCGAAAGGTGGACATAATATTGATGGAGAGACAGTAATCAAGGAAGACAAAGCCGAATACGTAAGTTTTGTATCTTATGATGTACTAGTAAATTCGTTATGTCAGATTATATACTGGATCTTACTTTGGATTTTTTTCATTTTAGGAAACAATTTTTCTTGATGATTTCGCAATTCGTCAAGGAGGGCAGAGACTTTTTGCTAGAGAATTTTCAAGAGATCATGCACTGGGGCATTATCTGAAGTTCTTTAAGAATAATGAGATTAAGTGTTGCCCATTCAATGATTATGGCAATCAAGGCACTATCTCATTTTCTTGGAGGACATAATTTTAATAAGAAGCATAGAATAATTTTTGTAAAGAAAACTATTGCACTTAGAATTTTAGGATATGGACCAGTGAATTCCATGTTCAGATCATCTCATTTTACATTGTATGTTGCCTACGTTGATCTGAATAAGCATCAAAACTATGAGCTCTTGGATCCATATGAAAGAAGGAAATTGTTGCATGATTCAAAGTTGCAACTTTCATTAGAGAAAGCATCGGAAGCAAAGTAGATTTTGCTCAATTGTACTTTGTAAAAATTTTCATTTAATATACAAAATTTTATTTTGTGTCTATTGCCTATTGGCTTGTATAAATTTGCATGCTTTTTGAAATTTTTTATAATCCGTGGATTTTGTATTATGACGAATTTGGATTCTTCTGTAAAACCATTGGAAAAGTTGCAGTTATAGTTGTTCTTTGAGCTAGTCCCACCATGTTGTGTACTTTTATGAAATGCCGCTCTTGCTTGCCAATGAGATTTTTCCTTCCTTGCGATGACCATATGCTAAGACTTCCGCTATTTCTTGCAAAGAATGTCGCACGATGCCGTAATATGTGCTGCATGCCATAAAAACATAATCTAAATCAGTACCAAAAGCATGTAAATTAATTGCACATATTTTTCTATAGTAGTGTAACATCGAAATCTTACCATATAATGTGTTATATGATCTACACCCCATGCACTTCGAATTGCATCCACAAATTTACTCGTTGTTTTCTGTATCATTTGTATATCATTAATTGAAAATTTATCTTTTTTCAAGTATTTTACCATGTTGTCTAATTTTTTCGAAACTTCTATTCTGTGTATACGGGTATAACCTTCTTCAAATTCTTGAGTTGCAGCTATAATCTCTTTCCAAGTATTGAATCTTATTTTGTTTGCTAGAATAATTTGATAAAAATCTTCGAGCTTTGGATTCTCCAATGCTCGGCTTGCATGAAATATTTCATGTTTACCTGATAGCTTGTTGTCTTTTTTCATCTTAATGTGGCCTTTATGTAAGCCTGCTTTAGACAACATATCCTCTAATTTGGAAATAGCTTCCTTCGCATCTGCCTTTGGCTCGGAATTCCATGCAAACAAGATGTGAAGATATATTAATTTTTCTATTATATGCACCTTTGCATGCAATGTACAGATATGAACATTCTGAAGAGAAATCAGTAGTACGGGTTTCCAATTAAGATCTTCTCGATCTCTTGATATTCCTGTACTCCTTGTCATGTCTTTTGTTGTCTTCATGCAGTACAAACAAGTGTGTTTAGAGTTAGCGCCATGTGATACATTGAACATACATTTTAATGTCTTCAGATTTCTTGCTAAATGCCATTCTATGTTGAAAGTTCCAATTCTAGGAACATTGAGTGGAACTCCCTCCAAGTCATTTTTTATAGTGGCAAGATATGGCGTTTTATTAAATATCCATGAGAGAATGTCATGGTCTTCTTTCATCACCTATAAGAGAAAACAAAAAAGTGATCTAGCCTCATAATATTAACATAGAGAAGATTTCCCAAATGAAATCCATATTAAAATTATTATCCCTATTGATTATATGAAGGAACTATTATACATGAAATGCTACCAACCACCAGATATCATTTTCTGATTGAACACTGAAGCTGAGGCCTTTTGAGTCTTATGAATTTGAAAGTGTTCCATTCATGATCGTAAGACTGACTCTCTCCATTTTTTGTCCTTTTATAATTCTAGACTCATTTAACTTGAGAACAACTATCAACTTGTTATTGACATTCTCATTTGTAATACCATAAAAATTTATGATGAATGTTAGTAGTCCCATAATCCGTTGTCATCTTTCTCATTGAAGAGAAGCACATAGTCGATTGAGGAGCACGGGTTTTCTTGATGGCACCATTTACTATGTATAGAAAGCTAGCTTGTTGAGAATCAGTGTAAGCAAAATTTTTGAGACATTGAGTGGCACTACGAGTTAACTCTAATTAACTAGTAAACCATGATTTGACAAGGTATTCTCATTAAAATTGCCTTGATCTACTCATTTTAACTCTGCATTGCCGTCTGACATATCCATTTTAAATTTGGTTGGGTCTCTTCGGGCAGTGATGAGTTGGAAAGACAAGCCTCAACATCCAATAGCATTTCCACATTCTGCCTGACAAAACATATATTTATTTGAATTTTTTTGTTTGTTTATTTTAGTTCGAGACAAATTATGTAACATAGAAGCCTGATATCAGTAGTTCTATGGGTCCACATGGCAACGCAAATGAGAAAAAATAAAGAGACATCTTTTAGAAAGGCCCTCTTCTTCTTCTAATGTTTATAGGTGGCGAACTCTTTCCCAAGCTTGATATAGTTAAGACTTGCATTATTTTGCTCGCATCTCTTAAGGGTGTTAGGAGGAGTATGATGTATTGGAGAATGGTCTTTGTACATGGTAAAGTGGTCGACCTATTATAAGGAGGTCGTTAGGCCAAGCCATAATTGAATGGTCATTGAATTGAGTGTAAAGTTTATCTTTTTTAAATGCAAATCATGGCGAGGATGGCCTTTTTTGATGGCTAAAGTGCTTTTTTGAGTCTCAATTATGCATCTTTATGAGTTATAACATGTCCTTGAAATTTTTTCACAACCTTTTTATGAGCACAATGTCATGTAAAATTTGGTTATGGACTTTTAGATTTCATAACATCCCAGTATAATAGGTGAGTTCATTATCAAATTGTATAATATGCAACAAAAAAGCAAGTGACGGTAGCTACCTTCAAAGTTAATAATGTGAGATTCATGAATGTTTTTATGGGTTCACAGATTCACCCATATAAAATTACCACATAATGTAAACCTTGGGGGGGTGGGGGGTTCACCCTCCAAGGCCCTTCGGCCGAGGTTGCCTTCCCACGACGGAATGGCCGAGGAGGTGACCTTCTGCAATGTGAAAACTTTTTTAACTTTTTGTTTTCTTCCTTTTTTTGCCATTTTTTTTACATTCACTTTTCGCACGAAAGGTCATGTAAATGTTTTTTTACATGCACCTTCCACATCCCGGAAGGTGCACGTACAAAGTTTTGGAAAAAAAGGAGGCGTAAAGATTAGATTTTGTGAGGCACCTCCTTTTTGGCCCTACCTTGCTTTGCAAGGAAGACTTAGCAATCATTTCAAACATTGATCTGCTTGTGCTTTGGCTTTAATTCACATGAATAAAGAAAACTGTGAGCTTGACAGGATATTCTAAATAAGTTATTTATCTTTTCTAGGTTTTTTTTCTAGTTAATAATATCTTGAAAAATATTATTATATTTGTTTTTTATTTGCAATTTATTTTAATTTCAAGGATTAAAATTCAATGTAATGTTGTCGGTGCATGTTTTAGAGGTTTTAGAGTACACCATGGATTCAAGATTCAGTTCCAAGGTCACATCCTTGCATGTACATGCGTTGCGATGACACGTTGTGTGTGAATCTTGATTCTAGCCCTGGCCTTCACTTTTGAGGAGTTTCCTTCTTGGCTTTTGATTCTTGTGTAGTGAAAACCTCTTCTGCTCTACAAATGTCATCCCTACATAGTGGCAGGGTTTGAAAGGACAAGTATCAATCCCTTGAAGCAATGTAGGTAGGAATTTTCCCTCTCCAATATATTTTTCCTGCTTCCAAACACAGACGACATCTAGATTCATATCACATGTGGAAATATGGATTTCTGATGATACTCATTAAATGTTGCAAGGTAAAACAACAAAAAAAAAGGCCATGGATGATTTATTTTTTTCCAAGAACATTTCTTCTTAGTACAATGATGTTTGCAGCATTTCAAAACATCTATACATGCTTCATATGAAGATCTATGATAGCCACCATCTTCGCCTTCGAGTACTATCATCTTTAAATGCAAGCGGGCCGATTGTATCTTTTGCAAAAATGCAATGTGGCATGAGAGGAGCTCATACATGGAGTAAGTTTGTGGAAGCTACCAATGCTACGGGTAGATTATCTATACAGTTGAGCAATGACTATATGGAGCTTGTCACATCTTCATTCGAGACAGAAAGCACTGAATTTGCTTTTAAGAGCTTGAGCAGTGCCTTTCAAATGGGAGGAGGCTTCAGGCAAGCCTAAGTCTTGTTTTTCTCTAGATTAGACTCATTTGTGTGACTGGACTTCTGATTTCAAATTGAGAAAACAAAAAGGAACACTTATCAACAAGCACTTTTTTTAGGACAATGTCATTGTCATTTTGGTTCCATTTAGTCTGATTTGATCTGGTGGTAAGTAGAAGGAACAAACAAAAGATCGTGAGTTATTAACATGAAATGGTTCACATGAGTTGGGGGTATGCACAACCGTCTGCTTTCCAAGCTTCGTCATCCTCCTATACTGTTTGATCTGATTTGGTGGCACATTATTTATGCTTTTGTGCCCACCAATTTGATCTGGTAGTAGATTGCATGAATTAAATAGGAGATCGTGGGTCCCATACCATAGGTTCTTCCACCAGGAAAACCATCCACTTCTCGATCAAATCGTCCAAAAAATCAATTGATTTCATTTGGAATTTTTCTCATAGAGCTATCAAAAATCTCTAGATCCGACAAATGACTCACATGACATTTGAATCCAACAAATCAGTACTATCAAAGTTCTCAAAAATTTCTCCAAATTCTAACTTTATAGTACAATTCCAACTCACGTTAGTTTTCACCGCTTAATTTTTACTGTCAACCAAAGGATTGTGGGTCATGCATCATCATTCTGTGAGTGACAAATTTAGTAATGCGTAAGAATGAGTAGGAATGATATTGATTTAAGAACAAGTTTGATTTAAAATTGCTCTACAAATGGGCTGAATTAAATTCAAATGGCAATACTAAATTTGCATATGACTTTTATTCAACCTTAAGAGTTTTTTAGTTGAATCATTGTTTGTCAAATTTCTTTCGGTTCTTAAAAAATTGCAAAGGCTTGATTGATTCAAGTTTGGTTTCATTATTTGGTGAACAACAGTTTCTAGTTTTAAAAACTTTAACCTCTTATTACTCATTTTGGTTCACGGGGCCATTTTAGCTGTGCATACCCTTTCATCGAACCAACAACGATGGTTACACCTTAGACAAGAAAATCGAAAGCTTTTTATACACAAATGTCAGTTCTCGTTCGCCCAAACGGTAGTTAACTGATTACAATTGATTATTGGCTTTATCCTATTTGCCATTTCTTTTGGAAATAAAAAAAATTTCCAGTGAATTACAATATTTGTATTCTTGAATTCGTCCAGGCAATATAAAAAATTACCATTTTTTATGAATAAACAGATGCTTGAAGATTAATACCCATGAACTTGCAATTCAACGGGCAAATATTAAATTCAATAACCATTTGCAAAAAATGCTACAAACACATTAAAGAATTGCCATACTAAATTGCAGCCGAATATGACTTAAATTGCAACGCAACCCAATATGATTGTAAGCCATAAGAATAGCCGTTAAGAAAAAAAAAAAACTTAGACAAGCTATTCCCCCACCCCCCCTGCGGGCCGCGCCTCGATTTCCCTCTATTTACTTGCTCAGGCCATCTGGTTGGGCAGCCCTGCTCGGTTCGGGAGCACAAGAGAGCAGAGAGAGAGAGAGACAGAGAGAGAGAGAGAGAGAGATTTTGCAGGGCGCGAGGGGGAGAGGCTCTCAGATTTTGCAGGTGGGGAGCAGCACAGGAGGAGCGCTCGGCGCGCTAGGAGCAGCCGATTCAATTGCTTTAAGCTACACTTTTCACAGTTGTGACGGCAATACAGGTTGAAATCCCATTCCTGACACCAATACAGGTTGAAATCCATACTACTGCAAGTTACATTCCAGATTTACAGATTCTAAAAGTTAGAGTAAAAAGTGTATAAAAGAAAACAAATGTGCTTTTACAGCACATAACAAAGCACAATAGCTTGTTAAATTTCTTCTTTCTTCTTTTTCTTCAGTCAAGAAGCATGCTGTGAATGTGTTCATAAACAATTGGTAGAATGGTGAACAGAGTTTGAGAAACTGTTTTTTCATAAGAAGCAAGAACAAACTAAGAAACTTTGTTAACCTTTTGCCTTTCTTTAGTAATTCAAGTTTCCTCTGTTTAAATAGTCAAACACATACACCAAGCATAGGGAAAAAGGTGGTTTAAACCTTTAGTTTCCACCAATTTCCTGCTTCCAAAATCAACTTGACGCTTTGCCAAAAAGCAGTGATTCAACCTAGAAATTAAAGGCTACAAATTTCACCAAAGGGTCAAAATGAAACGTGCTGAAAATATTTCCTTTGTTATGACAATTTCAAAGCTGAACATCAAGAAGCTTGTTTCAAATAGGACCAGCTTTCAACTCCTATTTCATAACAAAATTTCAATTGCTTTGCCTGTCAAGCACCCAAAAAATCTACCTTTTTGAAAGCACAAAATTTCAGCTTAAAAGAGGCTGAATTTTTGTTTAACTTAAAAAAGCAAAAAGCAAAAAGCAAAAAGTAATTGCAAAAAAACTTAACTTTACAAGTGAATCAAAATCTCTTCATATTCACCATTCAAGATCATACTTTATTCAACCGATTGTACTTTTGGTACTTGATCTACCATACAATTGGCATCCTCTCGAACTCCGTGATTTGAGAAGAGAAACATGAATCACCGCCAAGCATTTGCTCTGAAAAATCCAAGAATTTAGGACCCTAGCACGAAGATCCTCTTCCAACCCTTGGCCTCACATTAGCACTTTCCGACGACAAATCCACTTAGCCTTGGCTCTTATACCAATATAAAGCCACTCACCAAGGATACTCTAGCCAAGCAAGCCACAACAAAGTAACACAAGGCAATCAGATGGTGGACAAACCAACTCAACCAAACCTAGATCTTACGGATCTAGCCCCCAAGCTATGGATCAATCACCCACAAGGGATAGAGGAGCCATACCAATAGTATATAGCTACTCACATCACAATCAAGCATGCACTAGTGAGAGCCCAATGGGTATACTTATACCCTCCAAGGCCCATGCATCACTGGTAGTGCACTGTGAAACCTCTCTACACACCTATGCAGCCTATCTGGGCCACATCATCCAGTTCTCCTATGGCTCACTTATAGACCCATTATAATCCACCATCTTGAGTTTTAGGCCTCCAACCATTAGTTATGACCATATGCACATGAGGCCCCAAATCTCTCATAATCATAAATTTATGGGTCGAGGTAGGCCTACTGACCTCTAGCAGGATAAGCTATCCGAGATCAGTCATGGGCATGACAAGTATGATCCATCACTTTACTTAAAGTTTGATGCAAATGGAAATAATGTGTTCTTACTCATCTATGTGGATGACATAAGCTTGAGTAAAAATTTTCTACTCTTGATAGATCATACCGAAATTGTTTTAAGCAATGAATTTAAGATGGTTGATCTTGGGTCTCTACATTTTGTATTGTGCATAGAAGGCACTACATCCAATGATTATAGCTTCATTTGTCAATCTAGATATGCTCATCATGTTCTTAAAATATACAATATGCAAAATTGTAAAAGCGTATAAACACCTATGGAGCCACTTGTAAGAGTTCCTATGAAAGATGATGAAACATCCAAAGTGGACATCACTCTTTATAGGAGTCTCATAGGCTCACTAATGTGGTTAAGAATCATTAGACCAACTCTTACCTATAGTGTTTGCAAGTTAAGTCAATTTAGGCAAGATCCTTGCATGCATCACTGGAAAATGGCTAAGAGGATTCTTAGATATCTCTCAAACACTATAGACTTTGGACTTCTTTATGAGAGGGGTGCATTATCTCTACATGCCTTCTCGGAATCATATTTTGCAGATTGAAAATTGGGTAAAAGATCCACAAGTGCTGGCTATCAAAGAAACAATCAACTATTTCTCTATCTTCGACTAAAGCTGAATACAAGGCGCTTACAACAACTACCAAGGAGATACTATGGATCAAGAGGTTGCTAATGGAGCTTCATGTGCTGAAGTATGATTATGTTCTCCTAATCAAATGTGACAATCTCTCTTCTCAAAGTCTTGCTAGCAATCCAATTTTTCATGCTAGAAGAAAACATATTGAAGGTTGTCACCATTTTGTTCGAGGAAAAGTCCAAAAAGGGGAGATCCATTTGGAACATGTCCCAACATTAGAATGTCTGGCTGATCTTCTTACTAAGCCACTTTCAAGAGAACCATTTTCTAAGTTAAGGTCAGCTCTCAATGTTCTAAGCAAATCTATGTTGGAAAGATAGCTTAGTTTTGAGGAGTGTTAGAAATTTGGCAAAACTAGCAATTGTAAAATGGTCATTTGACTTGTTTGCCAATCATTCACAAGCTAGAAACTATGCATCTACCATGCTAGAACTTGGAAATACATGAAGATTTGATCAAAATCACTAAGATATGATATAGTAATGTCTATATCCGTACAACAACAGTAGTGCATCACCCTTCACACATGTGAAATCAAGTACAACAAGAAAAATCACATTCTACACATTAGAACTCAAGGTATCACGAGAAATATGCAAGAGATAGACATAGAATCGAAAGAGAAAAGTTCTCTATACAAAATGAGAATATGAAAATCATTTATCCACGTTTTTATAGCTATTTATAACATCCAGAATGCCATTTGGCCCCTTTCCCTAAAATTGCCCTAAAATGGCAACTTCTAGGTACTTCTGAACCAAAAACCTAGAAATAAGTAACTAGTTTCAATGTATCTCAACTAACCACATCAAGAAATATATCTCTAAGTTGAAATCTCACTTTGGCCTCCAAATTGCCAATTAAACCAACTAAACTAGTTGACATTTTTCACACTCCCTCTTCGACTAGTTTTACCACACAACTTTGATCCATCTTAAGAAAGATCTCCATTCTAAGAATGGATCTCCTTTCTATTGTTTTGTAATAGCTTTCATAATTGATATAGATAATAGTGTCCATGTTGGATGCTTCACTATTTCTTACATCAATTTTACATATCAAGATGAAAAACCAACATAGAATGTAACATAGAATCATAATGAATAAATCAGATATTGTAGAAGCAGTTATCAAATTGAGCTAATTTTTGGAAAACCTTGGAGAAGGACACTGATAGGCAACTTACTTTAAAATTTTGTTCCACTAGCTTTATGGTTGCTGACATCATGACCAAAGGGTTAAATAAATCACAGGTTTGTGTTTCTGAGAAATCTGATGGGCTTATATAGAAATTAAGGATAATGTAAATAAGTAATTAGGGTTGACTGTCAAGTGAGACAGAGATTGTTGGTTCATGGTTTCAGACCACGGTGACACTTCACAGATAGCTGACATGTTAGTTAGTTGGTTAAGTAGTTTCTACGCTCATGATAGGTTAGGCCCTTGTTTTTGGTTTTTGGCATACATGCTTTATGTTGATGCTCGATGACATGTGACATATGTAAATGGTTAGATGTAGTTTTTGTTCACACGTCATGCTAATTCAATCGCCACCTCGAATGTCTGTGGTTCACCACTGAACCCACAAAATTATTCTGATGTGGAAGCTGAGCGGCCTGGCACAAATCTTGCTGGCACTCTTCGTGGTCTTGTCGACCTTCTGGGAGATCCGCCCGAAACAGCTATGCCTTTGCCCTTGTCTGCTCTGCTCAGTCCGAAACCATCTTGGTTTACAAAAACTGCGGCGGCAGGTTGCCTCTCGAATCTTTCTTCGTCTGATTCATCGTTCGAATGGGAGACGACTCGAAAATCTTTGTTTTTGTGTTCGTCCTCTGCTCCCTCTGACGTTGGCAGCAGGTCATAGTACTGTCTTTTCAGAACATTATAGCTAATAGGGTCTTCGTTGGCCATTGTCCTGCTCTCGTCGAATTTGACATCCCTCACTGTTTTCACTCTGTAGTATGACGAATTATTGTCATAACTAACCAAAAATTCTTGCTCAGCTTTCTCATCAAGCTTCTTGCGAAGCTTATTTTGAGTATGTAAAATATGCTGCACAGCCAAATATTTTGACGTGAGACAGGTTGGGCTTTTTACCCCACCATAGGTCATGTGGTGTTGTGTGAGGAACACCGGATTTACCTGTCCTGTTCTGGATGTATGCGGCTGTAGCTACTGCTTCAGCCCACAGTGCCCTTAAAGCCTTCGAGTATGCCATCATGCATCTGGCTGCTTCCATCAGGGTCTTGTTTTTTCGTTCAACAACACCATTGTGTTGCGGTGTGTAGGCTGCAGTTCTTCTGTGAATGATGCCACGATCATTGCAGAAGTCAATGAAGCGATTCAAAATATATTCGCCACCTCGATCTATTCTGATCTGCTTCACCTTGTTACCTGTGCATCTCTCAGCCCAATTCACATTTTCTGTGAATTTATTGAGTGCTTTAGATTTATTCTGAATAAACTACACTCTGAAAAACTTGCTATAATCATCAATGAAGGTTATGTGATATTTTGAACCTCCTACTGAGATCACGTTGAATGGACCGCAGATGTCAGAGTGCACCAGCTCCAAAATCTTTGTCTTTCTATAGGAGTCTTGACGAATGGTGTGCGTGACATCTTTCCTTTCAAAGATGCATCACATGTGGTCGAATTGGTTGCATTTGAGATGCTGACCCCTATTATTGCTCCATGATAACTTGACTGGTAGAGTGTCATTGAGTTCATGTGGCAGAGTCTTCTGTGCCACAGAGTGTTTGGCGAGTCGTCATGAGTCTGATGCACCTAATATGCAAGTAGGCATATCTTTAGATGATATAGGTTATCTTTTCTTATGCCTTGAGAAATGAGAGTTCTGGTGCTGACATCAATCACATTGCATGCTTCGTTACAAAATGTCACACGCATCCCTGCATCTCCTATTCTTGCTACAGAGAGCAGGTCTTGCTGCAGAGTTGGCACAAACAAAATGTCTTCGAGTCGTCTGTCTCTACCGTTGGTGTTGAGCCAGAGTGAACCAATACCGTTCACTTGATGTCTGGATCCATCTCCAAGAACTATGAATTTTGAGGGATCTACACTTCTCAAATCAGACATGATTCATCTTGATGTCATGAAGTGCGAGGTGGCTCCCGAATCCAGGATCACCTTGTGTGTGTCAGAAGTTGATGTTGCACACATATCTTCACAGATGTAGGCACTCGAACCATTTTTGTTTGTTCTTTCTTCGCCCATCTTTGAGCTCTCAAGCTCCTCAACATACGGAGAACTATTATTGTTCTCCTGTCTGTATTGTGCTGATCTGTTTCTTGGGTTCTAACGGCAATCCATGGCTGCATCACCCTTCTTATGGCAATGGATACACTCAATCTTGGGATTAAGCCAGCAGGTATCTACTGTATGCCCGTCTCTTTTGCATCTCGTGCAGGTTTTCTTGTCAACATCTTGTCATTTTGACCTCCCTTTTGTCTTCCAGTTGCTTTTGCTAGTCCCCTCTGCTTGTTGGTCACGATTTTGCCTCTGATTCGACTCCCTCTTAGGCTTGAACTGTTTCTTTGATTTTTCTCTGTTACCATAGAGTGCCTGGTTAGAGCCATCTTTGTGATCAAGATGCTCTTTGGCCTCGACTTCCTCTCGAATCTCGACAATCGCCTTTTCGAGGTTCATGGTAGGATCTTTAGCATGGTTTGTGTCGTTTGGAAAGATCTGAGTAAGGCTCTCAACAGATATGTGAGCTGTTTCTCGATTGATATTGCATTTTCTGCTCCTGAGTTGTATAGTGATAGAAACAGATCCTTCATCTTTCTCACGAAAGAAGTGAGGTCTTTTCCATCCCGCTGTAGATTCGTCAGCTGATCTTCCAACATCATAATCTGACTTCTTGATTTTGTCTGAAATCTTGTGAGCAGTGCATCCCACATTTCCTTAGCCTTGGAGAGTGTAGCCAGGTCAAGTGTAAGGCTATCTTCGATGGAAGATGATAGCAAGGCTACTACCTTGTCGTTTTTCTCCCTCCATTCACGTAGCTCCTTGCTTGTTGTCATAGGCATGAGTCTTCTGTGCCATCCACCCAGGGGAAGAGTCCTTCGCCCTTGAGTATCAAAGATGTCTTAACTTTTCAGGCTAGAATGTGAGATCCTGAAGAATTAAGTATAGTGCAGATCTTGTTCTGCATGCTGCTGATTGAAGCCATTGCTTCTTGAAGTCTGTTTTCTTGTTGATGGTTGATTGTCTGAATGCTTGGCCTCCTGGATCTGCTAGCTTCTCGGCTATGTCAGAATATGACAAGGCGACTCTGATACCATTGTTGTGAGTCGTGTGTTGCTCCGATACGACTGATGAGAATCGTGAGAAGAAAATTCACAAAGCATTCGCGACTCTCTTTCGAGATTCGGATGGAGTTCAGGTGCGTTCGCTGGGCACTGCCAGCTGAAACACTCCTACAATCCTCTAGAGAGTAGTCAGTTACTACTGATCTATGTCCATAAAATTAATACAACATTCGACTTCATCTCAACCAAGATGTGGAATTCAAAGGAAACAAGAAAACTCAGACATATGAAAGATAAGCAACATAAGCATTCGACATCCAAAATCAGACACAACCAGAAAAAAAATTAATCTATATTGATTTTCTGTGATTTCTTCAGCGCAATGCATGGGAATCCACGCAGTGCGTTGGTGTGAAAGAAGCACGGTTCTCTCATGAGTAGTAGTCTTGCTTCACTAGCGGACAATTGGATCTTATGATCCTAGACAAAATTATCTTCTCACACGCATGCGGAGCTTCTGTCTGCGTTCGTTTTGATTGCTTACTACCATCAGACTTCTTTAGTGTCTCTTCTCTTAGTTACACTATGTATATCATGTTTTGATATATGTCAAGTACTATCCAATAAGTATGGTCTCTCTTGTAAACCTAATGTTGAATTTCACATGTGTGGACTGTCCACTACATGTACTTGTGATCTCCTAAGGTGTGTAGATGCACCAAGATCAAGACTAGATTGAGATTCAAGATCTATCTTTGAATCTATGGCAAAAACACACTACTACATGCATTCAATCACTTCCAACTCTCACTCACACGTGTGGGAAGTATTCAAAAAATAATCTAAGTAAAAACAAGCTGCTCTCCTCAGGTAGAGAGAGAAAAAGCATCATGAGCTCTCAGTAGAGAGAGAAAGCTAGAAATCCAATAACTCACAAAATCCATGAAATCACCAAATCAGTTAGATCCAAAATGAGGAGTACAATGATACTAGTAGATCCACGGGCTACCATTATGCTTAACTATGATTGGACCATACTTTGTCACCTCTTGATCCTACTGGACCATTGATCCATGCACCTCTTAATTCTATTGGACTATATTCAAGCACACCTCAATTTCCTATTGGACCTCACAAAGTTCCACCTCTAAATCCTATTGGACCTCTTGGAATTCATCAAACAACTCTTGTCTATACTCTAATTGGCACGTGTTTAGCCTCTTACTCTATTTTGGCTCAATAGTGGCATTACAAGTGGAAATGCATAATTTGCCATCTATGCCAAATTTAATCCTATCAACATACTACACCTAGATGCTTGATGTAAAAAACATAAGACCCCTATATCTAACATAGATAATTTTTTTCAATTCTTCACACTCCTCCTAAAAAATTATCTATGAATATTTGAGCATTGATCTTGATATAACTCCAAGATTAGATCTATGCTTGATGAAGGCACTTTTGTTCAAAGGCTTGGTGAGTAGATCGGAAATACAAGAGGACAAGTTGACATGCTCCAAATAGATTTATCCTCCAATAAGCTTTTCTCTCACAAAATGGTGTGCCACTTCTATGTGCTTGCTTCTTGCATGAAATATGGGATTATCGGCAAGAGCTTGGGCCGAGATGTTATCACACTTGATCATTGGTAGATCATCCTCCTTGATGCACTTTAGCTCCATTAATAACCTCTTGATCCAAAGCACTTCTTTGGTAGTTGTAGTGAGTGCTTTGTACTCGGCCTCACATGAAGAGAGAGATATAGTATCTTGCTTTTTGGAAAGCCAAGATATTAGATTGCCTCCAAAAAAGATAGTTTATGCACTAATAGACTTTCGATCCATCTGGTCACTTGCAAAGTTCGAATCTGAGTAGCCAATAATGGATAGATCTTCACTTTTATAGAGTAGACCATAATCACAAGATGAAGATACATATCTTAGAATCCTCTTGGTCATCTTCCAATGATGGATCTTAGGATCTTGCATAAATTGACTCAATTTGTGCACACAAAAACTTAGATCGGGCCTAGTAATGGTAATCCAAATCAAGGAGCCTACAAGACTCCTAAAAAGTGTGATGTCCTCAAAGGCTCTTTCATCACCTTTATTAGGATCTTTTACAATTTGCTCCATTGGAGTATCTATGCTCTTAGAATTTTCCATATGGAATTTTTTCAACATAGAGTGAGCATATCTAGATTGGCATATAAAGACATGATTTTCATAAAAATCAATTTCTATGCCTAAGATGTAATGCATCTCTCCTAGATCTTGCATTTTAAACTCACATCCAAGTGCTAGCTTGGTTTCATCAACTAGCTTGATACAACTTCCACAAAGAATAATGTCATCAACATAAATTAGAAGAATGACAATATTGCTATCAACAAACTTTAGATACATGGAAGGATCATAGTCACTAAGAGTAGATCCTAGTGAGATAAGAAAAGAATTAAGCCTTGAATACCATGATCTTGGTTCTTGCTTGAGTCCATAAAGACTTTTGAAGAGCAAGCACACTTTGGACTCATCCTTGATGAATCCTTGAGGTTGTTCCATATAGATCTCCTCCTCAAGATAACCATTTAGAAAAGCATTGGATACATCTAATTGGAACACCTTCCACTTGAAAAAACAAGCAAGAGAAATAAGAATTCTTATTGTCACCATCTTTGCAATGGGTGCAAAGGTCTCCTCATAATCAAGACCATGGATTTGAGCAAATCCTTTGGCACATAATCTTGCTTTATGCTTGTTGATGGTGCCATCATGATTGAACTTGATCCGAAATACCCACTTGCAACCAATCACATGCTTGTTGGATGGAGGATCCACAAGCTCCCAAGTATTGTTGGTGATCAATGCATCATACTCTTGCTTCATGGCATCATACCACTCCTTGGTATTGAGTGCCTCTTGTACATTCTTTGGCTCTTCATGAGAGACATAAAAAACATAATTAGTGGAATCAAGATCCACTTGTTTACCTTTGTCAACATATGAGAGCCTCTTAGGCTCGGATCTATCTCTCATGGATCTTCTTGGTGAGAAAATCCGAGGAGAGTCTTCTTCAAATCTCGACCCCATCACATCATGATTGTCTTCAAAATCAATAATTGATGATGCATCCATAGATTTCTTGATCTCGGCCTCTTCAAAAGATGAGTGTTGATCTTCATGAAAGACAACATCTCTACTTTCAATAACTTGAGAAGTAGAGAGTATAAAGACTCTATAGGCCTTCTTGGTGGATGAGTATCCAACCATGATCCCTTTACATGCACTAGGATCTTCCTTCTTCCTTGTTTCCAAGGGAATATGGACAAAGAATAAGCATCCAAAAACTTTAAGGTGATCAACCTTAGGCTTCTTCAAAAATAAGATTTCATATGGTGACTTTCCTCCAAGAGCTATATTTGAGAGCCTATTGCAAAGATAATTTGCACAATTAATGGCTTCTCCCCAAATATCTTTGGGCAAAGATGCCTCAATTCTCATAGATTTTGCACATTCACAAAGAGATCTATTCTTTCTCTCGGCCACTCCATTTTGAGATGGAGAGTAGGCACAAGAGAACTCTCTTTTAATGCCTTCAAGCTCACAAAAATCTTGAAATTTATTGAAGATATATTCACCACCTCCATCACTTCTAAGAGCTTTAATCTTGAATGAGAATTGCTTCTCTACATAAGCTTTGAAAATAAGAAAATGATCAAACACCATAGATTTAGAAGCAAAAAGATATATCCAAGTGAATCTTGTGTAATCATCAATGAAAGTAACAAAACAAGTGGCTCCTCCCTTGCCTGTAGTTGATGAGAAATGCACATCTGAGTGGATTAACTCTGAAGGATGCTTGCTTTTGATAGAAGATCTTGTAAAAGGATTTTTAAAAAGATAGTCGTTATTTGAGTGCCGAAAAGTAAGTATTCGCGATAGATGAATAAGATAGTTTAAAGATAGTTCTTTAGAGCATGCTTTACGGAAACTCAGCAAATGACTATAATGCACTAGAGCGTCTGTCTGATCAGAGAGAAAGTCATGAAATGCGTTTGAGATTGTTAGCAGACTCCAGATCACTCACACTCAGCAGTGCGGAGAACAGAGATAAGGGAGAATAACTCATAGAACTCTATTCACTTCTTCAATCTCTTACATAAGCATAAACTCTTCACTCTCGATGATCGAGACTGAAGTGTGAGATCAATATATGTTCTACGGGGCAAACAAACACACCTCTAAAACAACAGGTGCGTCGCTCCCGCGAAAGGGTATAGTTAACGATTAGACTAAGAATACGTTCACCTATACCATAGGAGGTATACTTAGCTATGAGTTAAAGTTACTCTAGTTTATCATGTCTTTTCGTATCTAGTCGTTTCATATGGACAACCTAGTAAAGGTTGTCCAAGACAATGTCTTTTCCTTCAAAAGGTCTTGCCCTTAATTACAAGGCAAGTACTTAGGAGGTATATTCCCAAAAAATGGCTTAGGCCTCTTCATGATTTATACTTATCTAGGTCATATCTTCATTTTCGAGTATATCATGCCATATTTATGTTGATATTTTAATTTTTTACATTTTCGTGGCATCACAGTGGTTTTGTACAGACAACAACCATACATAATCATTTCATTCAAGTTTGATCAAGTTCTATTAGTGTTTGCATCTTAAATTGTGTGTAGATGCTGATTTTTCTACATTGGTGAGATTGGTAGTGTATTTCTCTTTTTAACCAAAGATCATTCAAGTAGATTGGATCTTAAGGATCTAAAATACATGAAATATCCACAACAGCATTTTCTTTGACTCAAGTGCAAATGCATGAGAAATTTTAGGTCGCCTATGCTCATCACAAGGGCAAGCTGCAAGCCTCAATTGCTAGCCCACAAATATTGTTTGAGTGAGAGATTGAGTCTTGAGTGTGAGAGTGCATCTTCTAAATTGTGTGTGCCAATAATTTTACGGCTTATAATTGTACTTTAACAACCATCTCATATTGGCATTAACCTCTATTCAAATTGTCCATGTGGTAAAATAAAATTCCTTTCAAATGCATCTAAGGAATGGTGATCTGTATGGCTTTCCTTAACAATCAAATTAGATTTCAAACAAGAAAATCCACTCAAATAAAACAAGAACTCTCCCAAATTAACCCTAAAATGCAATTTTAACCCTATTATGCCAAAAAAAAAAATGCCTAAATGCAAGCTAACATTCATCCATAGGTCAAATAGATGGTGAAAACTAAAAAAATGGCGTAACTCCCTCGCAACGGCGCCAAACTTGTAGTGGGTGTATTTCCTATCCACCCTCAACCCCAGATCCAAGCACTCAAGCATCAAGGAGATGAAGAGGACCAACTAGTTGTCACGCGGTGATTCGTTCCCATGACTGCGATAGCATATTTCATAATCAAGCAAAGCATGTGATTCATGTCTAACACTAAGCATTAACACTCAAATCCATTAACATTAGCAATTCACACTACATCCATTAACACTAGATCCACAACAATGATAGAGACTTACCCTTTTCTCTCTCTCTCTCTCTTTATCTCTCATAAAAAGTATAACAATAAACAATCCCAATAAGCATCAAATCCAAAAATTAGCAAATCCAAAGAAAACATGAGAGTTAGAGGAGGAAAGATGAAGAGCAAGGACATTCCATATCCATTCCACAAGAGGCCCAACCTGCTTGTATTGAAATAAATAGTGAAAGTGTACAATAAATTGAAACTGCCATTCTATATAGTGGATTTTAGGGCTTTGGCCTCAAATCCTATTGGCCAATTTCTACCCTAATTATTTGAAATTCAAAAAGTAGAGAGAACTTATTTCAAAAATTGGAGGGAACCAATTTGAATTTGAAATTTGAGGGGAACCCTTTTTATTTACTAACTTGACTATTAGGCCCCACGACATTAAAAGTCCCGCAAAAGGCCTAAAGTCCTTTTATTGATTTTTAACTAGTCAATTAGCTATGTGATCATCGGCCCTTGGACGTACACACATAGGGTGCCAAATCTCTCTCACTTATTAACTTTGATTAGGGTTGTCTCGATATACGCAAACCCTCCAACAACAAGACCCTTTGCAGTCCTAATATCAACATGTAGTACATTCAACACACCTGCAACAGATCCAGATGGTTCCCATTCATTTATATTGGAAAGATAGAAATCTGCAATAGAAAAATAATCAAATTAGTACTTTAGAAATAAATGATCCAGAATGAAAACAACATAAGTACAAATAATATATCAATACTCACAGTTGCTTTTTTGTGATCATGACAATTTAGTCCTTGCACATTTACCTCTGAATGCATATACACATGTTGAACTAATTTTTAAGATATAGATTTTCCTCTTGATGCATCAAAACACAAGAGTTTTTTGAATACCTTTGGGCACCCATAATCCTTTGTCATCTTCTCATTGAAAAAAAGCACATAGTCTATTGAGGAGTACAGTTTTCTTGATGGCGCCATTTATTATGTATAGAAAGCTAGCTTGTTGTGAATTTTTGAGACATTGAGCTTTTTGGCGCTATGAGTTAACTCTAGTTAGCTAGTAAACCATGATGTGACAAGGTATTCTCATTAAAGTTGCCTCGATCTGCTCATTTTAACTCTGCATTGCCTTCTGACATATCCATTTTAAATTTGGTTGGGTCTCTTCAAACAATGATGAGTTGGAAAGGCAAGCCTCAACATCCAGTAGCATTTCCACATTCTGCCTGATGAAACATTTATTTATTTAAATTTTTTGTTTGTTTATTTTAATTCGAGAAAAACTATGTAACATAGAAGCCTGATATCAGTAGTTCTATTGGTCTACATGGCAACACAAATGAGAATAAATAAAAAGACATCTTTTAGAAAGGCCCTCTTCTTCCTCTAATGTTTATAGGTGGCGAACTCTTTCCCAAGCTTGATATAGTTAAGACTTGCATTATTTTGCTCGCATCTCTTAAGGGTGTTAGGAGGAGTATGATGTATTGGAGAATGGTCTTTGTACATGGTAAAGTGGTCGACCTATTATAAGGAGGTCGTTAGGCCAAGCCATAATTGAATGGTCATTGAATTGAGTGTAAAGTTTATCTTTTTTAAATGCAAATCATGGCGAGGATGGCCTTTTTTGATGGCTAAAGTGCTTTTTTGAGTCTCAATTATGCATCTTTATGAGTTATAACATGTCCTTGAAATCTTTTCACAACCTTTTTATGAGCACAATGTCATGTAAAATTTGGTTATGGACTTTTAGATTTCATAACATCCCAAAATAATAGGTGAGTTCATTATCAAATTGTATAATATGCAACAAAAAAGCAAGTGACGATAGCTACCTTCAAAGTTAATAATGTGAGATTCATGAATGTTTTTATGGGTTCATGGATTCACCCAAATAAAATTAGCACATACTGTTAACCTTTGCATGATTTAATTGGGGGGGGGGGGGGGGGGGGGGGGGAGATCACCCTCCAAGGCCATCTATCGGGGAAGGCCCTTCGGCCGAGGGTGCTTCCCATAGCGGAATGGCCGAGGAGGTGATCTTTTACAACGTGAAAACTTTTTTAACTTTTATTTTTCTTCCTTTTTTTGCCGTATTTTATTTTACATGCACTTTCTACACGAAAGGTCATGTGAATGTTTTTTACATGCACCTTCCACATCTCGGAAGGTGCACGTAAAAAGCTTTGGAAAAAAAGGAGGCATAGAAATTAGATTTTGTGAGGCACCTCCTTTTTGGCCCTACCTTGTTTTTGCAAGGAAGCAATCATTTCAAACATTGACATGCTTGTGCTTTGGCTTTAATTCACATGAATAAATAAAAATGTGAGCTTGACATGTGGATATTCTAAATAAGTTATTTATCTTTTCTAGGTTTTTTTTTTAAATATCTTGAAAAATATTACTATATTTGCTTTTTATTTGCAATTTATTTTAATTTCAACGATTAAAATTCAATGTAATGTTGCCAGTGCATGTTTTAGAGGTTTCAGAGTACACCATGGATTCAAGATTCAGTTCCAAGATCACATGCTTGCATGTACATGCGTTGTGATGGCACATTGTGTGTGAATGTTGATTCTAGCCATGGCCTTCCTTCTTGGCTTTTGATTCCTGTGTAGCAGAATCCTCTTATGCTCTACAAATGCCATCCCTACATAGTGGCAAGGTCCGAAAGGACAAGTATCAATACCTCAAAGCAATGTAGGTAGGAATTTTCTCTTTCCAATATATTTTGCCTGCTTCCAGACATAGATGACATCTAGATTCATATCATACATGGAAGTATGAATTTATGATGATACTCATTAGATGTTGCATTCTAGTTTGTGAGAAAATATCACATGTGTGGAGCATGTTTCCACATGTAGAAAAAGTCAAAAATAGTTTATGATGTTGACTTTAGCGGTATCACAAAGTTTTATGGTCAAGCTTCTTGGTGTCACTAGGTGATAGGGCCAATTTTGGCTTTAGAGGTCAAATGGTCAAGTACACATGTTTTGTCATGATTAAACCAAAATTCAATTGTGATGTAACTCGATCTAGTTAGGTTGTTAAAAAATTCCAAGTTTAGGTTTGATGAGTGATGCACCCTATGTGGTGGCAAAAGTCAAAGGGTCCAATCATAAGTGAGAAAATTGGTAGAAGGGTCCAATCAAAAGTGAGGGATGTTGCATCACACATCCAATAGGATTAAAGAGGCTATGGTTAAGGGGTCCAATAGGAATTAAGCTTGGATCTCCACGAGTTTCTATATGTACTTTCATTCCCTTCATTAATGTATGAGAGATCTATGAGTTTTTGAGTCAATTTGGAGATTTGCCAATTTTGTTTGTATTGTCTTCTCTCTCTAGATGAGCCCAAAAGTGGTATTTTCTCTCTCTTCCTGAGGAGAGGAGCTTGTTGAGACTTAGATTATTTCATGAAGTCTTCCACATGCGCGAAACACCTTTTGGTAATGAACAAATGCATGTAGAATGGCCTTTTTGCCTTAGATCTTGTCATTGATCTTGGATTTCAATCAATAGGTGATCTATAGTGCATGAGCCAAGCTTAGGAGATCAATTTCACACATTATGGCATTTCCACATGTGTGAATTTTGTGAAAGATTTCAGATCCTTAAGATCCAATCTACTTGAATGATCTTTGGTTAGAAAGAGAAATACACTACCAATTTCACCAATGTAGAAAAATCAGCATCTACACACAATTTGAGATGCAAACACTAATAGAACTTGATCAAACTTGAATGAAATGATCATGTACTATTTTTTTCCGTACAAAACTAGCAAGCTACTGTATTTCACACGTGTGGATCCAAAAATAACAAATATAGATCATTCTACACATAGAATTGCAAGCAATCACCAAGATAGTGCACCAATGGATAGTAGAACCCAAAAGAACCATGTATAAGCATGAAATGAGATAGAGAAGAGAGAAGATGACTCTCTCCACGAGTTACATCCTTTTATAGCAGGTCCAAACCCTATTTGGCCACTTGGCTTTCCCACCAAAAATGCTAACCCTACCAATTTTGGGTCTAGATTCAATGTACCCAACTTATTCAAATTGAATCTACTCAAACTCTCATTCTATCTTTCCCACACTTTCAAAAAGTGTTTATTCAAATGAACTTTGAAAAGTCAACCTCTAAGTCTAAAACAAGTTTTGGCCTCAATATGCCAAATATGGAAATATTGCAAAATGTGATGAAACTAGTTGAATCTTTCACACTCCCTCTTCAACTAGGCATAGACTTTGATAATACTCCAAGTGAAGTCCTATGCTTGATGAACAAGTCTTTTTCCAATGCTTTGGTGAAGATATCAGCTACACATTCCCTTGAAGAGACATGTTGAAGCTCCACCTCCTTTGCAATGACTCGCTCCCTCACAAAATGATATTGTATCTCAATATGCTTACTCCTAGCATGAAAGATAGGATTGGATTCCATTCTTTGGGCTGATTGATTGTCACAAAAGATGATTGGGCTCTCTGAAAAATCCAGCAAGTGAAGATCCTTGATCATCCTCTTGATCCATACCATCTCCTTTGTGCAATGTGTAAGAGCTTTGTACTCGGCCTCACTAGATGACAATGAGATAGTGGCTTGTTTCTTTGACATCCATGATATAGCTCCATCACCTATGAGAATACAATAAGAACTCATGGATTTCCTATCCATTATATCTCCAGCATAGTCCAAATCTGAAAATCCAAAAAGATTAGATGATATCCCTCATACAATATGCCAAAATCTTGAGTTCCAATGATGTACCTCAAAACTCGCTTTCCTAGCTTCCAATGCTCCTAGCATAGTTTTTTGCCAATAGAACTTTGATCCATCATAAGAATGATCTTCTTCCTAAGAATAGACCTTTTTTCAATGATCATGTAATTCTCAAAATAGAAACAACCATAATTGATATAGAGAATAGTGTCCACTTGGGGTGCTTCACTATTTCTTACATCAATTTTACATGTAAAAATGTGACTAGAACATGAAGAATCAAATAGAATGTAAGTGAGATGATTCCACCATGCTTCCAACTCTGAACTCTCTGGAAAAATACAGCAAACAAACAATAAATGTGAGTGATCAACTTTTGCTTGCATGTCTCCTCCTCCTTTGTCCTTTGTTGCCTTGTATCCACCATGATACTCCATGAATGAGCCTCCATCTTCATCTTGCCACAAGAAACCATCAAACCTTGGAAATCCATGAATAGGTGAGTACATAAATGATGCAAATCCAGCACCACATGACTCCATAAACCAAGTACTTTGCACTAGTCCATCTTCAAGATCTACTTGACACAAGAAAATGACCATGAATTCACCAAAAATTGACAATCTCCAAGTATTGGCACCAAGTAGCTCAACAATTGAGAACTTAGCCATGGATGAGTGACATAATGAACCTCCAATAGATTCATTTCCATCAGCAAAATCAGCCAAGAATTCTAGTACAAATCCAACATCAAAACAATGCTTACCAATGTAGCTAGTTTTACCATATCTTAACAATTTGCACACATCCATATGAAATTGCTCAAACATGAGATAGGACAAGTAAAGTAAACTTGAACAACACTTCCTTGCTGCTCCTTTGACCTTACTTGAGTCTTGAATATGCTGCAAAAATAGATCCATAACACCTTTGCCAATTACCTCTCCTTTGATGCTCTTGACTAGCTCCAAATTGCCAACTTCCCTTTTGACTAGTTGAAGCGCTTTGAGATCAACCTCTTGATCTTCAACTTGGCCATCAAAGTCATTGAACAAAATTTGTTTTCCATATCCATTACTTGATTTTACAGCAAGATAACATCCATCCACTTGCATAGCTCCATGTACACAAGAAGATCCTCCAAAAGATGTTCCACTCTTCATAAGAGATCGATACTCAAGATCCATTGCTTCGATCCACTCCTCTTCTTTCCTTGCTTGATCTACACTTGTAGGATCATCCAAAGAGGTTAGGAAAGCAACATAATTTCCAGAAACTACTTGCTTACCCTTTTGATCATATGTGAGCCTTGAAGGTACTTGTCTTTCTCTTGATGTTCTCCTTGGCTTTTGACTTGATGAAGGTCCATCATCACCACCATCCAAAGCAGGATCCTTCTCATCAACATCAAGAATGTTAGAACCATCTACTTTACCATCAATCATGCTTGAAGACACCTTTGGAATGTTTCCCTCATCAAAAATGACATCTCTACCAAAATCACTTTGTTAGTAGAAGGAATGTAAACCTTGTAGGCTTTACTCACCTCACTATATCCAACAAAAATACCTCTTCTTGAAGATGGATCCTCCTTGATCCTATCATCAAGAGTAATGTTGACATAGCATGTGCATCCAAAGGTTCTTAGAAAGTTAACACTCGGCCTCCTCTTGAATAGCATCTCAAAAAGTGTCCTTCCATCCAAAATAGCACTCGGCCACCTATTGCACAAGAAATTGGCACACAAGAAAGCTTGATCCCAAAATGGTTTGTCAAGATTAGCACTTAACCTCATAGCTTTAGCACTTTCACATAAAGTTCTATTTTTCCTTTCAGCCACTCCATTTTGTTGTGGGGTCCTTGATGTTGTACACTCCCTCTTGATCCCATGCTCATCACAAAAGGCCTTGAATTTGTTAGATATGTGCTCACCACCATTGTCACCTTTCAAGCACTTGATCTTTGTGGAGAACTGGTTCTCCCTTGCATTCTTGAACTTGACAAAGACATCATACACTTCATCCTTGCTCTTTAGTAGATAGGTCCAACAAAATCTACTAGAATTATCAATGAATGTTACATACATCTTAGCTCCACTATTGCTAATTGTAGTAAATCCATGAATATCCGAATGTACAAGTTGAAAAGGCTTTGTAGATCTAGAAATAGATCTAGTATAAGGTAGTCTATGTGACTTAGACAAAGCACAAGTCTCACAAACATGCTTGTCATTACTTAAGGAACTTGGAAGACCAATCATGACCTTCTTCCTTTTTCATTACCTCCAATGACTTGAAGTTGAGGTGTCCCATCCTTTTGTGCGAAACCTCTTGAATAGAAATTTGCTCCCTTGCAACACATCCAACTTGGTTAGCAATAACACAAGAATCAAGTTTGAACAACTTCCCTTGCCTTTTACCTTTTCCAATCAAGACATCCTTCCTTTTGATCAAACAAGCATCTCCATCAAACTCCACCTTGAGGCCCTTACTTAGCATTTGACTCACACTAAGCAAATTCTTGGTAATAGATGGAATAAACAAGACATCCTCCAAATGAACATTCCTATTTGTAGAGAGAGAAATAGGAATTGTGCCAATCCCTTTGATTGTACACTCACCATCATTGGCCATGTAGATCACCCTATTGTCATCTCCATATGCCAACAAAGAAGTGAAGTACTCTTTGTGAAAGGTCATGTGTGAACTTGCTCCACTATCAATCCACCAAGGATCTAGATCTCCATCATTAGCAAGCATACATGAAGACATCACAAAAGCATCATCATTTGCATCTTGCACATTCAAACCATCCTCATCAAGAGTAAGATTACCTTGCTTGTCTCCTTGATCTCTCTTCTTCTTGTAGCACTCACTTGCAAAGTGTCCTTTGATGCCACAATAGAAGCACTTGAGCTTTGATCTATCCTTCTTTTTGCCACTTGAAGAAGCATCCACTTGATCTTGTCCTTTAGACCACTTGCTTTTGGTTTTGCCCTTGAATTTGCCCTTTGTGAACATAGCATCCTCTTGAAGTGTCGATGTAGATCCACCTCTTGCTTGAAGCCTATATTCCTCATTGATCAAGATCTCTTGAAGATCCATCAAACTTGGCAAAGTCTTTTGAATAGCAATACTTTGAACAATGTTAGCATGAGCATCCAACAAGCCATTAAGAATCACTTGAATAAGTTCTCCTTCCTTAATGCTTTCATCTATGCAAGCTAACTCATCATTCAATGCTTTCATTCTCAAAACAAAAGTACTTGGACTTTCTTCATTCTTCTACAAACAAGAAAAGATTTGCCTTCTTAGAGTCAACACTCTAGAAGTAGACTTGGATTCATAAAGCTTCTTCAATGAATTCCAAGCTTCCAAAGATGATGTGCACTTACCAACTTCCTTGAGAAGTTCATTGGTAACATTCATCTTTATCATGTGTAGAGCCTTCTTGGCCCTCTTGTCATACCTCAATTGATCTTGTTGTGTTTCTGGTCTCTCCTCCAAACCTACGACAATATCCAAAACATCATTCATCTCAAGAAGTGACTCCATCCTCACTTTCCATAATGAATAGTTACTTGAGGTAAGCCTATCATTGGCTTCCAACATGACTCCAATTGAGGTTGCTATGTAGATCTTCTCTTTCAACCTGCTTCAATGCACAAAGCACTCCTTTGAACAACAACAAATGCTTTCAAAAGAAATCACCAAGATTTGAAACTATCTCACAAATTCTCTTCTAGAACTTATCCAAGCAAATCAACACATAGAATCATGGAATCTTGATCAACCTATGATCTATCCTCAATCTAATGACTTTTGCCACTTCCTAAGATTGAAACACACTCAAATAAAGTCCAGAAACCTCACTATCTAGAGATCCAATCAAAATTAGGGTTTTGACAAAATCACAAAAAATTGACTATTCCAAATCTACATGCAAATGCTGAAAATTTGATATGCAATCTATAAGCCACCACTCAGGCTGAACCAATGATCCAAAAATTGGCCAAATCCAGCATGTGAATTCAAAAAATGGAATTGAACAAGTATATTGACCTATTTAGTGTTTTGATCTACAAAAGATCCAATCTACAAAAGCAAAAAATCCGATTTTGGTGTAGAATCCTCTCTAGCATGCTCTAGACTTGATATCTTCACCAAATCATTGATAGATCTGATTTCCTCCTTCATAACCTGAGACACAAGCTCTGATACCATGTGAAAGATTTTAGATCCTTAAGATTCAATCTACTTGAATGATCTTTGGTTAGAAAGAGGAATACACTACCAATTTCACCAATGTAGAAAAATCAGCATCTACACACAATTTGAGATGCAAACACTAATAGAACTTGATCAAACTTGAATGAAATGATTATGTACTGTTGCTGTCCGTACAAAACCAGCAAGCTACTGTATTTCACACGTGTGGATCCAAAAATAACAAATATAGACCATTCTACACAGAATTGCAAGCAATCACCAAGATAATGCACCAATGGATAGTAGAACCCAAGAGAACCATGTATAAGCATGAAATGAGATAGAGAAGAGAGAAGATGACTCTCTCCACGAGTTACATCCTTTTATAGTAGGTCCAACCCTATTTGGCCACTTGGCTTTTCCACCAAAAATGCTAACCCTACCAATTTTGGGTCTAGATTCAATGTACCCAACTTATTCAAATTGAATCTACTCAAACTTGTAAAAATTACAGCAAATAAGGATCCTAAAACACTTGAAATGATGAGGGAAACAATAGATTATGATTTCATAAGATTAGCACAAGTTGAACCATCAAAATCCATCAAAAATCTATGCTTGAACCTCACTAAATGGCCCAAATCCTTGAAGAAGGCTTCACACGTGTGAAAGTACGGCCTCCCACAGTCTGAGTTTTGTACACCAGACCTACATTCAATCCTATAATCATTAGTAATCACAAGTACTCAAACAATTATGAACATAGAGAGCAATTGCACCATTATGAGAGAAAAAACATGAAATTGCTTGATTGATTTTGGTGAGATATCATCACCTATATATACATGATCCATCACGGTTTTGGGCAGGTATGAGTAGCCCTAAACCTATCCCTAATGCTAATTTTGGTGGATCTTTCATCCCTACCAAGTTAGGGTTGGAATCTTGGAGATCCCTCAACAATGCAAAAATTACCAAAAATAGCTCCTATTTTTTCTCCCTTGTATCTAAGCATAATTTGGACTCATTCCAAAGGTTCTAACACTTAGGTCTACTTGAGAACATCCTTATGAATGGAATCCTATGCTATTTGGCACGTGTGACAAGCCACATCATGACCATCTAACTATTTACAAGTCATATGACCAAAACTAGTCAAGCTAGAATTGTGAATTTTTAACACTCCTCCTCACTATCTAGCTTGGTTCAATCATTGCTTTACTAATCACTCCAAGTGATGATCTGAACTTCATAAAAGGTGTCTTTTGAAGTGGTTTAGTAAGTAGATCAGCTACACATTCATTGCTTGGAACATGCTCCAAAGCAATCTCCTTGGCTTGCACCATTTCTCTCACAAAGTGATGGCATATCTCAATGTGCTTAGATCTTGCATGGAAGATTGGGTTAGATGCAAGGTGTTGGGCTGATATATTGTCATTGTAGATGATTGGTGCCTCCTCTGAATCCATGATCTTTAGTTCCACCAATAATCTCTTGATCCAAAGTACCTCCTTTGTAGTGGTTGTCAAAGCTTTGTACTCGGCCTCGGTTGAAGATAGAGATATAGTTTCTTGCTTTTTTGAAAGCCATGAAACCACACCTTCTCCTATGAAAGTTGAATAGGCACTTGTTGATTTCCTATCCCTCTTGTCCCCTGCAAAATCTGAATCACTAAATGCATGAAGGTTAATCACATCTCCTCTATATAGAATCCCAAAATCCAATGTACCCGAGATGTATCTTAGAATCCTCTTAGCCTTTTTCCAATGGATATTCAATGGCTTTTGCATGGATTGGCTCAACCTACATACACTAAAGCTAAGATCTGGTCTAGTTATAGTGATCCACATTAAGGAACCTATAAGTTTCCTAAACAAAGTGATGTCCATGAAGGATCTTTCATCATCTTCATTTGGCACTTTTACATCTTGCTCCATTGGTGTGTCAACACTTTTGCATACTTCCATCTTAAACTTCTTCAAAAGACTTTGAGCATAGTTTACTTGACTTATAAAGATAAAATCAGACCCTCTAAGTACTTCTATGTCTAAGATGAAGTGAAGACACCCTAGATCTACCATCTTGAACTCTAAGGATAGATCTATCTTGATTTTTTCAATACCATCAACACTATTTCCACTAATGATGATGTCATCTACATAAATGAGTAAAAGTACAATACCAACATCATCAAACTTAATGTAAAGAGTGGGATCATATTCACTTTGAACAAAAGAAAGTGAAATAAGATAGCAATGTAGTCTTGAATTCCAAGATCTCGAGGCTTGCTTCAAGCCATAGATGCTTCTTTGGAGATGGCATACTTTGTTCTCCATTCCATGCTTGATGAACCCTTGTGGCTGCTCCATATAGATATCCTCTTCCAAAAAACCATTCAAGAAAGCATTAGAGACATCCATTTGACATAGAATCCATCCAAAATGTGATGCAAGTGCAATGATTAGTCTTATTGTGACCATCTTGGCCACGGGTGCAAAAGTTTCCTCATAGTCTATCCCTCTCTCTTGAGCATAACCTTTTGCAACTAATCTTGCTTTATGCTTGTTAACACTCCCATTTGCATTCAACTTAAGCTTGAAGACCCACTTGCATCCTATTACATTCCTTTGAGGTCTCTCAACAAGCAACCAAGTTTCATTCTCAATCAAGGCATCATACTCATCCAACATAGCTTCATACCATTCTTTGGAGTTCAATGCATCTTCAACATTAGACGGTTCTTCAAAACTAGATAAAGCATAAGAAGTGGATGAGATACCCTCAACTTGCTGTCCTTTGCCTTGATATGTGAGCCTTGATGGCTCCACTTTTGCCCTTGAAGATCTCCTTGGTGTGATAGGTGGGTTTGGTGTTTGCTCCTCCATGAGCTCCTCCTCAAAACCAAGATCTTGCTCCTCGGCCATCTTCTTCTTGATTGTTGGAGCACTTGAGCCTTCTTCAAGCATATGCATATGATGTTCATCAAAGATGACATCCCTTGAAACAACAAATTTGTTCAAGGATGGGAGATAGACTTTGTAGCCCTTGCTTGAGCTTGCATATCCAAGCATGATCCCTCTTGTGGAAGATGGATCCTCCTTGGTCCTTGTTTCCAATGGCACATGCACATAACATATACACCCAAAAACTTTCAAGTGATTAAGATTGGGTTTCTTTCCATACAACATCTCATATGGAGTTTTGCCTTCAATTGCTTTGCAAGACACCCTATTCATCAAGTAGTTTGCACATACAAGAGACTCACCCCAAAAGGATTTGGGCAAACAAACATCTAATCTTAAAGCCTTAGAACATTCACATAATGTTCTATTCCTTCTTTCAGCAACTCCATTTTGTTGAGGAGTGTAAGGACAATAAGTCTCTTTCTTGATCCCTTCCTCCTCACAAAAGGCCTTGAACTCATTGGAGATGAATTCTCCACCATTGTCACTTCTAAGGATCTTGATGCTATGATTATGATGCTTTTCCACAAACAACTTGAACTTTACAAAAGTATCAAATACTTGAGACTTGAAGGAAAGTAAGAACACCCAACAATATCTTGAGTAGTCATCAATGAAGGTTAAAAACATGGATGAACCTCCATTAGATTTGGTGCTAGCAATGTGCACATCCGAGTGTATGAGTTCAAGAGGATGAGATGACTTTGTGATGGAGTTAGGAAACACCTTCTTATGTGCCTTGGATAAGGCACAAGCTTCACAAACCTTGTCTTCCTTCCCAATAGACCTTGGTAGGCCTAAAGCATACTCCTCCTTGATCATAGCCTCCATGGAACCCGAGTTGACATGTCCAAGTCTTTTGTGCCATAAAGTAAAGGTAGATATCTTGCTCTTCTCGGCCAACATGACAACATTAGTATCCACAAATGCATCCAGCTTATAAAGTTTGCCAAGTCTAGTGCCCTTAGACACTATCTTACCCTTCTTCTTGATGAAACATTCATTTGAAGCAAAGTCAACATTGAAACCATTGTCTACCATTTGGCCAACACTTAGTAGATTCTTTGTTATTGTAGGAATGTACAAAACACCTTCTATGTTGATCTTTTTGGAAGATCCTAAGCAAAGGGGAATGCTACCAACTCCTTCAATCTTACAAGCTTCATCATTTGCTGTATAGATAGACTTTATAGGTCCATCATAAGATAAGAGAGAAGAGAAAAACTCCCTTTTACTAGTCATGTGTGAACTAGCACTCGAGTCAATCCACCAAGGATCTTCTCCTTTGAAGCTTGTTGAAGAAAATATGGACATCATGAGAGAGTCCTCATGTGAACTCTCCTCCTCCTCCTCTTTGCTCATGTTGGCTTGGCTTTGATCTTGCTTCCTCTTGAAGCATTCCGAGGCATAATGCCCCATCTTGCTACAATAGTAGCACTTCACCTTTGATTTGTCCTTCTTGACTTTGGTGGTTGATGGAGATGCCTTTGGGGGTCCTTCTTGATCCTCAAGATTTGTAGACTTCTTGAATGTTGATCCTTTGCCTTTGGACTTGCCTTTGCCTTTGGTGAAGAGAGCTTGGTCATCTCCACCTTGGATGGAAAGCCTATCCATCCTCTCTTGCATTTGGCTCCTTCTTGATTCCTCGGCCATGAGCGTGCCTTGGAGTTCTTCAAGTATGGGTAGCTTACCCATAATTGCATATCCTTGAACCAAATTGTCAAATTCAAAGCTTAGTCCATTCAATATGAGTTGAACAAGCTCTTCATCCTTGATAGGGTCACCTATAAAGGCTAGCTCTTTGTTCAATTCCTTTACTCTTAGGACAAAAGTATGTGAGAAAAAACATGAAATTGCTTGATTGATTTTGGTGAGATATCATCACCTATATATACATGATCCATCACGGTTTTGGGCAGGTATGAGTAGCCCTAAACCTATCCCTAATGCTAATTTTGGTGGATCTTTCATCCCTACCAAGTTAGGGTTGGAATCTTGGAGATCCCTCAACAATGCAAAAATTACCAAAAATAGCTCCTATTTTTTCTCCCTTGTATCTAAGCATAATTTGGACTCATTCCAAAGGTTCTAACACTTAGGTCTACTTGAGAACATCCTTATGAATGGAATCCTATGCTATTTGGCACGTGTGACAAGCCACATCATGACCATCTAACTATTTACAAGTCATATGACCAAAACTAGTCAAGCTAGAATTGTGAATTTTTAACAAAACTCGCATTCTATCTTTCCCACACTTTAAAAAAGTGTTTATTCAAATGAACTTTGAAAAGTCAACCTCTAAGTCTAAAACAAGTTTTGGCCTCAATATGCCAAATATGAAAATATTGCAAAATGTGATGAAACTAGTTGAATCTTTCACAAATTTTCACACAAAGGTCCTTCTTGTGTAACCAATGATCATGCCATGCCTCGTGTCGTGCTTTCTCAGCTGCTAGTGCATGCACAGCCAGTATGCATGTCTCGCAAAGTTTGTGTAAGGCTTCATGACGTAGTTGTAGAGATTTGAATTCATCAAGGCATTGTGTTATGATGACCATTTGAATGATGGCACCAAAAACTCTGCTGGCATTACTACATTATGACCATAAACCAGTTGGAATGGCGTTTGATTAGTGTTTCCCTTGTATGTTGCCCTGAATGCCTACAACACAGCATGTAACTTGTGTTCCCAATCAGATCTGCTAGCTTCAAATGTTTTTGTGATAATGGTACACAGGATGTTGTTGGATGATTCTGTCTGTCCATTATCTCAAGGATGATAAGGTGTGCTGAATTGATGGATCACAAAGAATTCCACCAGTAGGACCTTGATGGCCTCATTGACGAAATGACTTCTACAATCGATGATGAATTACCACTTTTAAAAAGTGAGGAAAATAGTAGGAGGTCAATTTTGGTAGATTCAGATTTAAATGTTGGAGACATTGAATCTAGTCTACATTAATGTTAGGTTTTTTGATATGGAGGGAAACCAAGATCATCAATGATGCATGGATCTATTATATATAGTTATACACACATGGGAAGAGAAGCTTTATCTCTCTCTCATCTCATTTCATGCTTATACATGCATTCTCTTGGATTCATCTATCCATTGGTGCACTATATTTGTGATATCTTGCAATCTTCTGTAGAATGCTCATATTGTGCTATATTTGGGTCCACACGTGGGAAATACAATACTTACTATTTTTGTATAGACAGAAACTTCATTTCATCTTATGTTTGATGTTTGATCAAGTTCTTATTGAGTTTGTATCTCTTTCATTAAGTAGATGCTGATTTTTCTATGATGCAAATGTGTAGATTATGTTGACTTTCATACAAAAGATCAAGAGAATGAATTGGATCTTAGTGATTCATATTTTTTCACATGGCATCAAATCTTGTATTGTAGGTTATGAAAGGATCAAGCACATCTATCAAGGATTTGAAGGAGTTTCTACGTAGAATTTGCTTTGAACATGAACACAGATCATGCTACATAGTAACACAGACAGAAAGCACTCTCCACAATCTCATGTAGCAAACTGTATTTCTCAAAATCAAAATACACTATACATATAGTTCTTCACTATGGCAAGCCCATGTTGCCATTCACAGGACGTGTGTCCCGTCGACTCATCTCTTGGTGAGGCCAACTGATCCTTATCCACTGACAGGACCCACAATACAGTAACACAGTAGTTCTACTTTGATTCTAACTCTCACCATTAAAGTAGAATCTACTTTTTATACATCCATATACATAGCTTCAAAGCTAACAAACTTTAAGTACAGAAAGCTTTGATCTAAACTTATCAAACTTTTCTCTAATGAGTGGCTTAGTGAAAAACTGCAAATACAAGATAACCAGCAGACACAATCACCAAGTAGGGGAACAACTCTAGATCCAGATTCCTCTTCCCCTCAAGTGTAGTCATTACAACAAACTAACTCACCTTCTCATGTGCAACAAGTACTTGTATCAACACAAGGAGAAAGAAAAATCCCCGACACCACATAGTCGACCCTTCACTTGAAGTTGAATGGGTGTAATTTTTTGGTGAGCTTTTTGCGGGAAGCTTTTTTGGATGAGCTTTTGAAGGCGAGCTTTTTTGTGTTCAAAGCGAGCTTTTTCTAGTATTGCATTTTACCCAAAGGAATATACAAGTAAAGAGACTACTGATTTTCATTTGTCTCCACACAATATGGCATAGCCATTTAACCTTAATGTTATGGATAGTACTATAGGATTATATCAAATGACCCCTGTTGTAGATCAATCTCTGAGTTGGTATGTTGGTACATTGGAGTTGCTTGGTTGGTTGCCTGGTTGTTGCTTGGATGATATGAGTTGACTACTGATGGTGGGCTTTCCAAACCGAGCCTTTTTGAGTTTAGATCGAGGATTATATATTTCTAAATGTCACACATTACGGCATCTTGCAATTATTTCAAAATGTCACCCATTACAATAGCCATTAACACTAAAAAACATGTTATGTATGTTAAACTACCAATACAACAGTCATGGGTCCAAGTGAACAACCCACCGTCACCTTTGCATAAGTTCACAAGAAATGATTGTTGGCAATACAAAACAACTACGTGATAGGGAGAAAGAACAATTCCATACTTACTAGACTTGCCAACTCGAATAATCAAAGCACCTCATAGGGGCGACCGACATACTATTGAATGGAATGTGCAAGCTATCTAATGGAAATAAATTTGTCAAACATTCATATGCATAATGACAATTATTTTTTCCATTTCAACCCTACTCACGTGTTGTTATGTGGCTACTCCATTTGGCCATTCGCCCTATCTAAAAACAATAACTATTGTATTCATGGATAAGTTCTCCCGCAAGTGAGTGCTTGAAAGACATCAACTTCATTCAGACTGGCGTGATGATGAACATGTTGCTTAGCTGATCGAATCCCAAAATCCTTAAAAAAATGAAATATATATGCTTGTAGGCAGTATATGGCTTTCTTCTAGCCACTCGTTTTTGGAAGACTGGACAAGTGCATGATGGATTGGCATGTATATGAACATCATAATGAATCCCCGTTTGCAGAGAAGACTCAGTCTCAATTTCAAAAATCTCATGTTGTGACTACAGTACTACTTTCTCTGTTAGCACAAAAGCATTCAAGGTCAGGGCTTTTTCTATATGTGCTTGTGCTATTTTTGATACTTTTGTCCTATGCCTTGGTCGTTTGTTGTCATGAGTTTTGGAGTGATCTTCTTTGTTGTGACCTGCACATGTTGTTTGGGTCCAAAAACATCGGCAACATTACTCACACTAGCAGCCTTCACTTCTAATTGAAATTCTGTTGCAATCAACATGTCCACCTCTGATTGCACCAATTTCGTTCCTTCAGCGACAGGCCAGATGCTTGGCAGTTTTGCTGGTGTTGGATTGATGTTCTTCTCTCGGTTCCAACTATGGGTGCAATCACTATTGCAAAACCACATCATTTGCTAGGAGTTCCCATTTGGATGATGTCTTGTAGAAAAAAAACATGGGGCAGGAGTGCCTTTCGATAAATTTGTTATTGCACGATTGCATTTTCTGCTCTTTGGGATCCATCCAGGCACTTCACTCAACTGCCAATGTTAGTTCTCCTAATTGCCCAAAATGTATCATGTATTATGCATTCCACCACATCTTGTCTGTCTTGGAAAACAAAGTTACCTATTTGAGGTTGAGCCCCTGAGGTCTGAGGTACCTGTGTACCTTGTCCAAGTGCACTTCCATCTACTTGAAAGATAATTTTTTTAGGGCGACTCCTTTCCTTGTGTTTCTTGGTAACTTGAATTGATTCTGGTTTGTGACTGCTATCATCATCTATGTCCACAACCAAGAAAGGCCTCCTCTTCTATCACATGGTCTCTCTCTCACCCTACAAGTTGGTTCGATTGTGGTATATTGGAGTGCCTACGACAACTTTATGAAGTGTCTGTGATACCATTGTTGGAATGAAGTCTTTGATGAGCTTCTTTCAAGTAAACTCTTCAAGCTTGGTCCAACACCCAAATGTTTTCCCATAATATATGCATGTTGTTTTGCACTTTGCAAAAGAGCGTTTGCCATATTAGACACAGCTGCATCATACAAGGAAATCCTCTCTTTTTGCCCCTCTCCAGCAAGCCAGCTACCATGTTTCGATTTGAATAAACTGGTTTGTGGAGTATTTGCAGCAGCATTGCTATCCAACGCCTTATGAATGCAAAAAATAAACATCTCAGTATCTAATAACAAAAACAGTTAAAAAAAAAAAAACTGATAAAAGCAAATCAAATTTGCTATTTAACAGTGTGGAAAAAACTTACTGCCACCATGAAATCACCCCAATGAGCTATTTTGACATTCCACCAGCTCAACCAGCTATCCAAAGCTGGGATATTGGACTCCTTCACTTTTGATGTCCTCCACCATTGTCTAATTAACTTGTAATGTTCCAATGCTTCTTCCTTGGTTGCGGCAGTCCTCCAATTTTCGCATAATTTCTTGTGTTGAGCCATTTGTTCCTGGGGAACATATGCATTGGTGTTTCTCACGAGGCTTTGTTCCCAATGAAATAGGCATGACCTCTCACGACCACTCATGACATTGTCTGCACCCCCATTGTACACTATTCTATCTGCCCTCCAGTTTGCTTGGGTTTCGTCTGCCATGAACCCACAAAAGTCAGCATTGTTGTGGCCAGCACACTCCATGATTGCATTGAGATCTCCCAAAATAGAATTTGTGTCCCGTTATCATCTTCCTTCATCTCACATGTAGCTATGCTCAATAGGTCTTGCACACTGAACATGATAAAATAATAAGTTTATCTTTAAAGAGGACAAAGTTGTCTAATATGGTTCGAAAAGAAAATACATATTCCTTGGGTTGTAGACATGGCATGCCATTGTTGACCACCCAATTACTCTTTTGGTGTGATCAAATTGGACCCAAGCACTTTTTAGATCGCCCTTGCCTGTTTGTCTGATTTACTAAATCCATCCTAAAGCAGGTCCCTTCATTGACATCTTGAAAACAAAGCATCGTTCTTTCAAAGAACCTTCTCTTAGAAATCTAAAGAAGTCGTACATTGAATTCTTCTTTAGGTGTAGAAGACCTGTCCAAACCATCTCCCAAAGGCATCACTGTGTTTTTTTGCCTTGGAGACCATCCAACGTAACCTGGATAGGTATATGCAATATAAATTGAAAGTGTTTCAAGAGTTTAAAAAAAGAAATCTCAAAACAAATATTTATTTATAAAAAAATGATGTACCTCCTGTTTTAGACAAGAGGAATCAATTCATCCAAAAAGTTTCCAAGTTCCAGATCTCTGACAACCTCATCTGGTAGTTGATCAGACTTAGAGTTAATGAGATCAAATCTCTTGCAATCATCATTTGCACTTTTCTAGGTCCAGCATTCTTGTCAGCCCTTACCGCCCTTTCAACCAGGAGTCGAGTGTTTTCAATAATACTCCTTGATGTCCCAAGTTGCACATCATGTAAGTGTTTTCTAGAGTGTATCATCAACCTAGTTAGTGTCTCATTGCTTGGCATCACATAGTATAGAATGCACAAGCAAGTGTCAACACATGTTGCGTGTCGTTTGCAGAAGGGACAAATAATGTTTTCATCAGAATTTGCAACATAAGCTAGTGGGCATTTCTTCTTCAGCAAGCCTTTGAAGAAGGTTCCATTGTGTTGGCCATTATTTATCTTGTGTGTACAAGACACACCAAAACATTGGAACATCCCAGCACAATAACTCTCCTGAACCACCCCTTCAAATGCCACATTGCTTGTTATTGGTTTGGTCCACATGTGTCCATTGAATTTATGCTCCAAGCCGGTCATCGAATTAAATTTATTGAATGTCGGAGAAAATTCAAACACGATATCACCATCATAGAATCAAGGTATTTCATCCACTATCATGCGTGTTGGTGTCTTTTTAATCAGTCTAGAAAGTAGTGTGGATTGAGTTTGTGAAATGATCATCAGAATGACACTACTTCCTTCCAGTCCAATAGATTTTTTAGTCTCTATGAGGGTAGTATCATCGTCAAATTCAACTCCTTTTCCATGGCATTTTGTTGGACTATCTGATTCTATTGACAATGGTGGTGATTGCATCTGCTCTCTAAAAAGTGGCATTTCAATTCAAACTCAGCATCTGTGGGATCATCATCCAACAATATTGGTTGTAGGCCATGGGTTGGCTGGTGAGATTGTCTGCTTGTGTTAAACCCGCCTCTGAGGGTGTATGTGTTTATATTGTCACTCAGATTTTCTTGGCTAATCACATTGTAGTGGCCTTATATAGAAGCATCTAATATGAACGGAACATTTCCCTCTATGTTCGGGTGCTCCTTCATTGGGATCAGCAAGGGTACACCACCTTCCACTGCTACTATGGCATTGAAATTGATCAATTTATACAAATCCCATAGTCTCCTTTCTAGATATCTCTTATTGACAACATATATGCCATCCAGCAAGGGTACTTTGATAGGTCCAATTGCACTATTCGGAAACTCGATTGTCACCTCCATCTTTCCTACTAGACACGTAATGTACTGGAACACTACTCGCAAAGGCTAGGATGACAAAGCCAAACACCAGAGAAAAAATTGTATATTATGGAGCAAAAGAAACATCTGGCAAAGTCAGATGAGCATGTCTTAATTTCACAAACTAGTCCATATAAGTACCACAACTTGAGACACATATAACCTACGATAATTTCGATAAGCCTGTTAGATGTCGAGAGAGTTAAAAATTGCCATCAAATTTAGCATCATACCATGGCATCATATCTTGTACAATTCAGCAAAAATGGTCAGACATTGAAGGATAGCCAGTATTACAACAAGAATAGCCATAATAGGCAAAACTGTTTGAATCTTGTGATGGATCAATCTCCCAAAAACCAATTTGTTCATTAGCAATCACACATTTTTCCACAATTAACATGCATACTGCTTTTGATCTTTGTATTTTGAATCAAGGCTACTGGCAAGGAAGCTCAAATATCTATCATGTCCTCAGAATAATGTTAGCGCCCGATAGAAATCCGTTCATGTTGAATTTGCAAGTTGCAATCTCATTTGCTACTAAGCTCCAATTATTCCACATTCAGATATCCAAGATTGGGGTCCAGTGTGGCAAGAGGTCAATAACGAGTTTGAGGAGGAGGTTTTGAGAAGTAGTGACTGGCAACACCTGTCGAACAAAAAGTTTTTGGTCTGGGATGGCAAGCATCGTGTGAAGGCGTGGATGAGTAAAATCAAAAATTCGATTTTTGCTTACATATTGCTTTGGTTGAAATCCCTTGAACTTAACGACCTGCTTTTATGCAATTTTTCCTACCATGAGGACTAAACACATGTGAGTTGAATGCTCATTATTGGATGTTGGAAGAGCATATGTGGAAAAGCTTATTCTGGCCTTCACTCCATCAATAGGTTTGTATTGTACAATAAGAATGGTAGAACTATTGCATATTGTGACACGACTTACTTATCTTTTTTCTCAGATTAACTAGTGTCTTTGTGCCCCACACCCTGTCCCACGACATCTTCATGATGCAGAAGTTCGGTATTTTCAACAAAAAAATATTGTTAAAACATGTGTCTCTTGAAGACAAAAGCTGGATGGAAGCTGAAATGAAGAGAGAAATACGAAGTGTGCAAAAGCCATGGTACAACGTTCCGATGGTTGTCCTTGCACAACTTGTTTATAAGGTATTGTATTGAATGTTTTTTTTTGTCATTGTACATTTTGCTTGAATCCAGAATTTTATTATTTCTCATATTGGAGGAAGATTTCAACATGATGGTCAATGATGCCACATCCAAGATAGAAAAGCAACAGCTAAGTGTGGACGAATACAGAATCCAACACGAGGCAGCCATACAGGTGTGTCATTGTCCTACTCATGCATGCTTTAATTGTCTTTTTTAAGGTACTTATAAAAATGACGCATAACCGTAGGCTATGGAGACAACATTTAGAGATCGGGCATACAAGTTGGCAGTGATTGCAAATCCTACTAATGGCCCTGGATTCTTTCACATTATATTCGATTTAGATTGGGAATCAAAGGGACTGGTGATCATGGAGGACAAACTACAAATAATTGTGGCTTCTAGTGTTGGCCCAACCAAGTAAGTATACAATTATTTTCTCTGAAAAAATATATTTGTCTGATGGTTTTGTGACTAACGTGCTCGTTTGTAGGAAAAAAAGAGGTGCTAGCTGCGAAGAATTGCCAAAAATTGGCAAATCTAGCTTGATCAAAAACCATGTAGAATAGTCTAAATTGTGTACACAAGTGGGTCCCGCACATGTGAGGCCATGATGCCACATGGAAAACCCATCCTAATGTAGGTTAGGTCAAGTCAAGAGAGTTGGTCATGTCTAGGATCTAGGCTAGGGTTTCATTTTGGGGCAAGAAGGGTGAGTTAACTTCCTTTTTACATGCTGGAAATCCACCTAACTTCAAGAAGGAAGTCGAATTTGCTATGTATTCCCTCTCTCCATAGTGAGAAGACAGAAAATTTTTGGAGCTCATTGGCAATCTCAAGCTAGTTCACTATTTTTTGTGATCCAAATGAAACCAAATCAATTTCTACTTGTTTCTCAGGTTGAAGGCCGTACTACAGCCTGTAGTACACACATGTGGGCTCGGATTTCAATGTTTATCAATTCTTTTGATTGTTAATGCTTGTTGTTTGTCAAACTGCCAATCTAGATCAACTTTTTTGTGTCTAGTTTTTTGATAGATTGTTAAGCAAGCATCCAATCACTCTTGTGGATCTTTTGTAGGTCCATTTATGGTCCTAAAGTATAGTACTTTCACATGGTATTAGATCCAAGTACAAGAGCATAAGCCATTGATCTAATGCAAATCCATTTTTAGCAAGTTTTGGTGCTAAAAGCTAGTATTGAGAGGGCAAGCTAGAATCTTGATTTTGGTGAGGAGATTTGATCCCAAACTTGGTAGGGGTCCAAATCCGTACTGTCCACATGTGTGGGCACCTCTGAACCTGCATTTAATGCATGGTATTCATTTTATCCAGAAAAATTCAATTTGTAGCTGTTGGTGTAATTTTTGGTGGAGATCCTAGGATAATCTACCAAGACTATTTGCCATTGATTAGATTTGAATTTATTTCATGGAATCTAATTAATCTAGGCTGAGTTCAAGTCTTATTAATGTTAAAAACAGGTCTTGAAAGTACACCAAGAAGGAAGAAAGAGATTAAGTCATTTTTTTGTCCAAAAATAGCCAAAATTGGCAAGATTTGATTGTAAGTAGATTTCACATCATCTTATCTTCATTCCAACTTTGTGAGGGAGTGCTAGAACTGAGATTATAAGTCCATTTGTTGGATTAGAAATCTAATTTGAGTGAAAAACTACAAGAGAGAGACCTTAGTGAGTTTCTAGAGACAATCAAATCCATTTCTTGGCAAGATTTGTTTGAAAGTAGTTTTCACTTCATCTTATCTTCATTCCAGCTTTGTGAGGGAGTGATAGAACTGTGATTATAAGTCCATTTGTTGGATTAGAAATCAAATTTAAGTGAAACAGTGAGACCTTTGTGAGTTTCAAGTCAATCAAATCTATTTCTTGTTTGTAGAAGTCACTAGTACAATGTGATCTGTTGGAGCATACCTTCTAGAAGCTAGCGAGAGGTTGAATTCTACAAATTATGCTATTTGAAAGGTTAGGATGGAGTCACTCTTGGTGCTCCAAGACCTTTATGAGTTCTTGATTGAAGATGAATATGAACCTCTAGGTGCACAGGAGTTAGCTAGATACAAGAAGAAATTTAGGCTTGCACTTTATTGTGTGAAGATGAATGTGAGCAATGATTTGTTGAGAGAAGTATCAGCTTGTACTAGTTCTAAAGAGGCTTGGGAGTCTTTAAAATCAATCTATGAGTCTAGCAACACTTCTAGAGTTCTTATGCTTAGAAATCAAAGCATGAGGAGAAGTGAGGAGAGTGCACATGATTATGTACTCAGAATCAAGTCTCTAAATAGGGAGTTGGCTTCCATTGGAGAGAAGATTCATGATAGAGAGCTTGTACAAATTGTCCTTAATGGTCTAGGAAATGACTTTGCAAATTTGGTCCAAAGTTTTGCCATCCAAGACACTTTGCCAACTATAGAAAAACTTCACAGTGTATTAGTGGCTGAAGAGTGTATAATGCTCCATGCAAAATCTAGGATGAGTTCCTTGTCGTTGCAGGATGGTGATGAGAAAGCCATCTCTCATTCGAGGGCAAAAAGAAGACCAATGTAAAGAAGAAGCATCCAAAGGAGGCCAAAGAAGAGGATGATTCATCAAGCTCAAAGGACAAGTCAAAGCAAAAATGCTTCTTTTGTGGAAAGAAGGGGCATTATGCATCTGAATGCTACAAGAGACTAAGAGCACAAGTGGAGGAGGACAAACAAGGAAACCTTGCAAAGGAGGAGGAGGAGGATGAAGTAGATGTATTCTTGATGGCATCTACATCCTCACCAACAAGCAATAGCAATTCAAGAGACAATTGGTGGATCGACAGTGGGGCTAGCTCCCACATGTCTTGTGAAAAGGACTTTTTCTCAACCTTACACTCTTTCAATGCTGTTAAAAAGTTTGTCTTTACTGCAAATGATGAAGAGTGTAGGATAGATGGTGTGGGCACCATCTCTTTGTGTCTAGAATCCTCACAACGCATGGATCTAGAAAATGTCCTTTATGTACCATCAATCACCAAGAATATGCTTAGTGTTGTTCTACTCTTAGAAAGTGGTTTGGATGTCCACTTTAAGCATGGTGTTTGCCTCATCTTGAAGAATGATGTTTGCATTGCAAAGGGATTTAAACATGGAATATTGTTTAAGTTGGAAGCTAGTGTTGCTTTTGAAAGAATGAGCTTGGCAAAGGAGGAGATCACTCAAGAGGAGATATTGAAAAAGTGTGATCTTGCTTGCATTGAGGAGCATCAAAAGGAGGAAGATCTTGAGGATCAGCCTCAAAGCATGAGAGTTCCAAGGGAGTCCTCAATGACAATGGCTGAGTCATCAAATTGCATGCAAATTGTCCATTCAAGTGTGCATCTTGCAAGGGTGCTGAGCATTGGAGAGTCTACTATCTTTGAATACCTTTTGGAAAGTAGTAGTAGACATGAGGTGACTTGTTTCTTACCTTGAAGATTCATGGTGTTTATTACTTTGTATGACAAGACAATGAAATGGGATGCCTTGAAATCTACATTTGTTGTTGATAAAGCAATTTCATTGGATAACTATTTTTGTAATAGTTTGAATAGAGTCATAAAAGATGAAATATCATTTGCTTTGGAAATCTTTGTGTCCACATGCTTTGTGCATGATCATTCCAATGTAAGCACCAAAGATTATCCTATTTCAATGATAGGAATAATGGTAGTGTTTTGCTCTTCAAGTAGAGATTGTAGAATGTACTTGTTTTCCATCAAAGAAGTTGTCAATGGTGGAAATGTGATCTTTCAAAAGTGGAAGATTTGTAAACTTGAAGAAGCACCTTTGGATCAACACCTTATTCAATTCATTGATGGTTTAGAGTCAAGTCAAGTGGAGGAGCAAGCTCAAGACCCGAGGACTCCAAGAAGGATCTTGAGTATCAAGATGGAGCCATCAAGGCTCAATCATATGGATCAAGCAAGGCAAGTTGTCTTTGGCAACATTATGTATGCACTTAATAGTTTTATTGATGTATCTTCAAGTGCACAAAATGCCTTGCCTTGGAATCCATGGCTTGGCATGATGTATAGTTTTTGAAGTGTGCTACATGTATATAGACACATATTTGGAACATCTTGTAAGGGATCCTCTAAGAGGTGGTGAAAAATCCTTCATGGACATCATTCTCTATTGGAGTCTCAAAAGTTCCTTGTTTGTATCTGGATTTTTTAGACACTTCTAAAAGCATTCATACATCTAGCAAGAGAGTTGTAGATAGATCAAGCTAAATTTGAGGAGGAGTGTGAAGAATTGCCAAAAATTGGCAAATCTAGCTTGATCAAAAACCATGTAGAATAGTGTAAATTGTGTACACAAGTGGGTCCCGCACATGTGAGGCCATGATGCCACATGGAAAACCCATCCTAGTGTAGGTTAGGTCAAGTCAAGAGAGTTAGTCATGTCTATTTGGTGGTCATCCCTACTTTATAGGACCTACACCTAAGTTTAAGGTGAAAATTTGACCAACTAGCTACCTACCAAGCATCACTCTAGGATCTAGGCTAGGGTTTCATTTTAGGGCAAGAAGGGTGAGTTAAATTTCTTATTACATGCTGGAAATCCACCTAACTTCAAGAAGGAAGTCGAATTTGCTATGTATTCCCTCTCTCCATAGTGAGAAGACAGAAAATTTTTGGAGCTCATTGGCAATCTCAAGCTAGTTCACTATGTACATTGAGTTTAATGTTTATCAATGCTTTTGATTGTTAATGCTTGTTGTTTGTCAAACTGCCAATCTAGATCAACTTTTTTGTGTCTAGTTTTTTGATAGATTGTTAAGCAAGCATCCAATCACTCTTGTGGATCTTTTGTAGATCCATTTATGGTCCTAAAGTACAGTACTTTCACACTAGCATTGTTGGATGGAAGTAAACAACAAAGAAATGCCATAGGCATGAGCTCAAACAACAAGGACTTTCAGCGTTATGACTGGTGGCAAATGACTGAGATGGCAAAGGAAATTGTTGTACGCTTGTCCTTTGATGGTTCTCAACTTCCAGATGGAGACGAGGTATATCTTATGACACAACATCAACTCCATTTCTCTCATGCTTTTCCAAACCTGCAAAGAGACATGAGGAATTCAATCAAAGCCGCAAAACAACTAGAAATTTTTTTGTCCCACCAAAGGACTCGTGTACAGGTTCGCCATACACACCACTTTACCTGGATGTTCTACCTTTCTGCAACTAGTTATTCTATCTCAACATTTGTATACATCGTGCATTTTCTTTTTTTGTAGATGACTGATATCCCTCATTGAGGATAAGGCCATACCATGTCTTCTGATGGAAGTTACCGACTGGTTGGTCACTGATGGGCCTGAGAGCATGTATCCTCCCGAGTGGAAAGAGAATGCAATATCAGCATGGGAGAGGAAGAAGTGTCCATGGTGGTTGGACTATTCCCAAGGCATTGTACCCCCATCCAAAAAAGGAAATATATGATCAAAGACTAGCATTGCAACAAGGGAAGCATGCAATTGTTGAACCTTTCATGCAAGAATCAACCTCCAAGAGAAAAGCATCTTAGGTTTGAGCTAGTGGTGAGCTAAGAACAAAACGTGCCATGGACTATATAGAGGACATGCAAGAGCCCCAACACTCTGGAGGCACACTGGTCAACGACGACTTTGAAGACTATATCACCACAAGCCCTATAAGATTGTCTTTAATCCATTTATTTTGTTTTTTCATAAAATCAATGAACCATGTCTTGATAATTTGAATTCGCTTTGTATTGACAGAGCTCCAATCCGAAATGAGAGGAGAGATGTGTGCTATCAGAGCCGACATATGCAAGATTGCAAGAAAGACAAATAGCAAGCCCTCAAGAACGTTGAAGCATTTTTGCATGAGGAACTTTAATCCAAACCTAACAATAGATCAAGCCCCTGCAGATGCCGTAGCCATGCTTATTTAGGCAGATTTTCCCACCTCACTATGTGTGAAGCACTATGGAGACAACAAGATTGTTCCTACATGGAAGATATTTTCTACAGATCTTGTGCAGCTGCATTTGAGATCGCAAGCACCTATGTTGCGGATCAGGGGTGCTTTGCTTGCACGTCCCTCCCTGAGCATTTCCCCGTCATCGATTCATTTGCTGAAGCATCTGGGTTTTCACTCCATCGTTGCCTTAACATCCTATGCGAGGAAGGTTACATTAGACACAACCCACAAGAAGAGGTGAATAGACATTTAGCACAAGGTTGTTTGGTTTAGCCACATGTTGGACTAATACATTTCTTTTTCAGGTTGTTCTCCTTGTCACAGCCTTGTACCATTGCATGGGGTGTCCTACCCCTACAATCCATAGGTGGGAAGCCAATCAAGTCGATACAAAGGCCTTCTCAACAAAGGCCAACTGGGTTATGGACCTTAGCAGTGGCACCCTCACCACAGTTGATGATGTTATTTGCCGCGGTGGTGCAGAGAGGTCTCCGAGTTTTTGCAGGTTGACTATCCTCCAAAACCCAAGTTATATTGAAATTATTTCTTCAAACTAGAATAATGAGTTGTCTTCAAACTGACCCTAATTATTGTCGAGTGTAGATTCTTGGTGGAATTGCTCACACAGCCGGAGATGTGGTGCTGGACCTATTTGCAGGGACTGGAAACATGACACAAGTGTCAACGGAAAGTGGCAGGCACTGTGTTTGTGTCGCAGAAGACAAGGACATTTTTAGCTTACTTCTGAAGGATTTAGGAACTAGTTAGACTAGATCTCGTGCTGTGACAACTTGTAGAACTATGCATAATTACAAGCAACTGACATTTTGTTTCGTATGGATTTGATAGTACACAATAGCAAGATCAACCAGATTAGCGTATGAATTCAGTAATTTTTCTCGGTAGCAACTAAAAGGCAGACCCCAAGAGTTCAGTAGTTCAACTATCAACCAAGAATAGAATGTTTTGTTTCAATGAATGGAAAAAGCATTCTAAAATGAACATCTTAATTTTTCTGCCAAACGTTGGGAATTGAACGATTAGTTTTTATTCCATATGGATTTTTTTGATAGTAAGCAGAGAGCAGCCCCCTTCTAGAAACCCTACTATTTGACTTCATAGCTCTCTTATCCAAGTATAAAATCATAAAGATTTTTTAATTCCAAAAAAGAGCCAAAATTTTGCCATCAATTCAGTTTGTATAGAAAGTATTCTATGATTGTTGTTTATAGTATTTCTACATTAGAGTAAGGCATTGCAGTAAGGCAACATCTCCTCTCATATGTATAGAAGGATAACTTCGTCCTACAGTGCTGTTAATTGTTTACACCACCAGCCATACTATAAGAACAAATATCCTTGTTGGACATTTCTCACCCCGTGCATACATGTGTATGCTAAAACTTTTGAGGACTAGTACCTGCTGAACTTCAACTTCCTATCTAAAAAAATTGTCACCGTTGACAAAAGGAACTATTCAAAAGGTGGCTCTCTGGTTAGAGTAGCTGAGAACAGGTTCACTCTAAAACCAATCCACCTTCCACTTGGTTGTATCCAAGAAAGACAATACATATTATGCTCATTTCGAACAAGACAAAAAAATTTGTGCGTTAACCTTTATGAGGATGGTACTTGTATTGATCTTTTTACAAGTGTTTGTGGTGATTTTTAAAGTTACCAAAAGGATTGTGTAGTCCAAATTTTGGTATGTGAGTATAGTCTTCTTGATAAGTCACCCATGTTTCTTTGTCATGGATTAGTTTTTGACTAAAGTTAGTGTCCAGTGCTTCCACCTGCCAAGATGACTCACTTCAGAGCTGGAAAATAAAAAATTGTAGTAGCATTAAGAAAATGATGATGAATTATTTATGGTTACTGAAGCACAACTAACCAGAGCTAAAAGTCAAATGAGCTGTGTCATTCACTTTGAGTGTGCCTTCTATGCAATAAATTCTTGCTGAACACCAGCATTAGATTCAGAGACAAAGATGTTGGCATCCTGTTATATAGGGATTACTCCTTTTTCCTTCCTGCAACAAATATAAATTCAGACATCAAAAGAATCTCTTGACCACAAGATTTAAATTTCAAGATTCAACTGGGCCAGATATCATGCAAAAGTTGTGAAAGTACTGTACTTTAGGACCATAAATGGATCTACAAAAGATCCACAAGAGTGCTTGGATGCTTGCTTAACAACTTATCAAAAAACTAGATACAAAAGTTGATCTAGATTGGCAATTTGACAAACAACAAGCATTAACAATCAAAAGCATTGATAAACATTGAGATCTGAGCCCACACATGTGTGATACAGGCTGTAGTACGGCCTTCAACTTGAGAAACAAGTAGAAATTGATTTGGTGTCATTTGGATCACAAAAACTCAATGTACATAGTGAACTAGCTTGAGATTGCCAATGAGCTCCAAAAATTTTCTATCTTCTCACTATGGGAGCTTGGAATACATAGCAAATTCGACTTCCTTCTTGAAGTTAGGTGGATTTCCAGCATGTAATAAGGAACTTAACTCACCCTTCTTGCCCTAAAATGAAACCCTATTCTATTTCATAGAGTCATGCTTGGTAGATAGCTAGTTGGTCAAATTTTCACCTTAAATCTAGGATTTAGGTCCTATAAACTAGGAATCACTACCAAAATAACATGACCAACCCTATGTACTTGACCTAACCTACATTAGGAGTGGATTGCCACGTGGCATCTTGGCCTCACATGTGTGGAATCCACTTATGTACAAAATTTACATTATACTACATGGTTTATGATCAAGCTAGATTTGCCAATTTTTGGCAATTCTTCACACTCCTCAAATTTAGCTTGATCTATCTATGACTCTCTTGTTAGATGAATGAATGATTTTAGAAGTGTCTAGAATATCCAGCTACAAACAAGGAACTTTTGAGACTCCAATAGAGAATGATGTCCATGAAAGATCTTTCACCACCTCTTAAAGGATCCCTTACAAGATGTTCCACAAATGTGTCTATATACATGTAGCACACTTCAAAAACTATACATCATGCCAAGCCATGGATTCCAAGGTATTTTGTGCACTTGAAGATACATCAATTAAACTATTAAGTGCATACACAGAGTTGCCAAATATAGTTTGCCTTGTTTGGTCCATATGATTGAGCCTAGATGGCTCCATCTTGATACTCAAGATTCTTCTTGGAGTCCTCTGGTCTTGAGCTTGCTCCTCCACTTGACTTGACTCCAAACCATCAATGAACTGAATAAAGTGTCGATCCAAAGGTGTTTCTTAAAGTTTAAAAATCTTCCACTCTTGAAAGATCACATTTCCACCTTTGACAACTTCTTTGGTAGAAAACAAGTAGATTCTACAATCTTTACTTAAAGAGCAAAACACTACCATTATTCTTATCATTGAAATAGGATAATCTTTGGTCCTTACATTGAAATGATCATGCACAGAGCATGTGGATCCAAAGATTTCCAATACAAATGATGTTTCATCTTTTATGACTCTATTCAAACTATTACAAAAATAGTTATCCAATCTTCTTTTTGCCCTTGAATGAGAAATTAGCTTTCTCATCACCATCCTACAAAGACAAGGAACTCATCCCAGATTTTGCATGGAGCATCCTACACTCTTTAGCCACTAACACACTATGAAGTTTTTCTATAGTTGGCAAAGTGTCTTGGATGGAAAAACTTTGGACCAAATTTGCAAAGTCATCTCCTATTCAAAAGACTTTGCCAAGTTTGATGGATCTTCAAGAGATCTTGATCAATGAGGAATATAGGCTTCAAGAAAGAGGTGGTACTACATCGACACTTCAAGAGGATGCTATGTTCACAAAGGGCAAATTCAAAGGTAAAACAAAAAGTAAGTGGTCTAAAGGGCAAGATCAAGTGGATGCTTCTTCAAGTGGCAAAAAAGAAGGATAGATCAAAGCTCAAGTGCTTCTATTGTGGCATGAAAGGACACTTTGCAAGTGAGTGCTACAAGAAGAAGAGAGATCAAGGAGACAAGCAAGGTAATATTACTCTTGATGAGGATGGTTTGGATGTTCAAGATGCAAATGATGATGCTTTTGTGATGTCTTCATGTATGCTTGCTAATGATGGAGATCTAGATCCTTGGTGGATTGATAGTGGAGCAACTTCACACATGACCTTTCGCAAAGAGTACTTCACTTCTTTGTTGGAATATGAAGATGACAATAGGGTGATCTACACGGCCAATGATGGTGAGTGTGCAATCAAAGGGATTGGCACAATTCCTATTTCTCTCTCTACAGATAGGAATGTTCATTTTGAGGATGTCTTGTTTATTCCATCTATTACCAAGAATTCAAGCATGTTTGTGAGTCTTGTGCTTTGGCTAAGTCACATAGACTACCCTATACTAGATCTATTTCTAGATCTACAAAGCCTTTTCAACTTGTACATTCAGATATTCATGGATTTACTACAATTAGCAATAGTGGAGCTAAGATGTATGTAACATTCATTGATGATTTTAGTAGATTTTGTTAGATCTATCTACTAAAGAGCAAGGATGAAGTGTATGATGTCTTTGTCAAGTTCAAGAATGCAAGGGAGAACCAATTTTCCACAAAGATCAAGTGCTTGAGAGGTGACAATGGTGGTGAGTACATATCTAACAAGTTCAAGGCCTTTTGTGATGAGCATGGGATCAAGAGGGAGTGTACAACATCAAGGACCCCACAACAAAATGGAGTGGCTGAAAGGAAGAATAGGACTTTATGTGAAAGTGCCAAAGCTATGAGGTTAAGTGCTAATCTTGACAAACCATTTTGGGATCAAGCTTTGTTGTGTGCCAATTTCTTGTACAATAGGTGGTCGAGTGCTATTTGGATGGAAGGACACCTTTTGAGATGCTATTCAAGAGGAGTATGAGTGTCAACTTTCTAAGAACCTTTGGATGCGCATGCTATGTCAACATTACTCTTGATGATAGGACCAAGGAGGATTTATCTTCAAGAAGAGGTATTTTTGTTGGATATAGTGAGGTGAGTAAAGCCTACAAGGTTTACATTCCTTCTACTAACAAAGTGATTGTTGGTAGAGATGTCATTTTTGATGAGAGGAACATTCCAAAGGTGTCTTCAAGCATGATTGATGGTAGAGTGGATGGATCTAACATTCTTGGTGTTGATGAGAAGGATCCTACTTTGGATGGTGATGATGATGGACCTTCATCAAGTCAAAATCCAAGGAGAACATCAAGAGAAAGACAAGTACCTTCAAGGCTCGCATATGATCAAAAGGGTAAACAAGTAGTTTATGGAAAGTATGTTGCTTTCCTAACCTCTTTGGATGAGCCTACAAGTGTATATCAAGCAAGGAAAGAAGAGGAGTGGATCCAAGCAATGGATCTTGAGTATCGATCTCTTATTAAGAGTGGAACATCTTTTGGAGAAGCTTCTCGTGTAGATGGAGCTATGCAAGTGGATGGATGTTATCTTGCTGTAAATCAAGTAATGGATCTGGAAAACAAAGTTTTTTCAAAGACTTTGATGTTCAAGTGAAGATCAAGAGGTTGATCTCAAAGTGCTTCAACTAGTCAAAAGGGAAGTTGGCAATTTGGAGCTAATCAAGAGCATCAAAGGAGAGGTAATTGGAAAAGATGTTATGGATCTATTTTTGTAGCATATTGAAGACTCAAGTAAGTTCAAAGGAGCAGCAAGGAAGTGTTGTTCGTGTTTACTGTACTTGTTCTATCTCATGTTTGAGCAATTTCATGTGAATGTGTGCAAATTCTCAAGATATGGTAAAACTAGCTACATTGGTGAACATTGTTTTGATGTTGGATTTGTACTAGCTTTCTTGGCTGGTTTTGATGATGGAAATGAAGCTATTGGAGGTTCATTATGTCACTCATTCATGGTCAAGTCATCAAGGTATGATGTTATCTTGAGGCAAGATGGAGATGGAGGCTCATTCATGGAGTATCATGGTGGATACATGGCGACAAAGGACAAAGAAGGAGGAGACATGCAAGCAAAAATTGATCACTCACATTTCTTGTTTGTTTGTTGTACTTTTCTAGAGAGTTCAGAGTTGGAAGAATGGTGGAATCATTTCATTTACATTCTATTTGATTCTTCATGTTCTAGTTACATCTTGATATGTAAAATTGATGTAAGAAATAGTGAAGCATCCCGAGTGGACACTATTCTCTATATCAATTATGGTTGTTTCTATTTTGAGCATTACATGATCATTGAAAGAAGATCGATTCTCAGGAAGAAGGTCATTCTTATGATGGATCAAAGTTCTATGGTCAAAAACTTTGCTAGGAGCAAGCATATTGAGATACAATATCATTTTGTGACGGAGCAAGTCATTGCAAAGGAGGTGGAGTTTCAACATGTGTCTTCAAGGGAATGTGTAGCTGATATCTTCACCAAAGCATTGGGAAAAGACTTTTTCATTAAGCATAGGACTTCACTTGGAGTATTATCAAAGTCTATGCTAAAACTAGTTGAAGAGGGAGTGTGAAAGATTCAACTAGTTTCATTACATTTTGCTATATTTCCATATTTGGCATATTGAGGCCAAAACTTGTTTTAGACTTAGAGGTTGACTTTTCAAAGTTCATTAGTCTAAATTTCATTTGAATAAACACTTTTTGAAAGTGTGGGAAGGTTAGAATGCGAGTTTGAGTAGATTCAATTTCAATAGTTGGGTACATTGAATCTAGACCCAAAATTAGTAGGGTTAGCATTTTGGTGGAAAAGCCAAGTGGCCAAATAGTGTTTGGACCTGCTATAAAAGGATGTAACTCGTGGAGAGAGCAATATTCTCTCTTCTCTATCTCATTTCATGCTTATACATGGTTCTCTTGGGTTCTACTATCCATTGGTGCACTATCTTGGTGATTGCTTGCAATTCTCTGTGTAGAATGATCTATATTTGCTATTTTTGGATCCACACGTGTGAAATACAGTAGCTTGTTGATTTTGTACGGACAGCAACAGTACTTCATACAAAATTTGGATCTTATGGAAAGCTACTGTTTTTCATGTTTATTTTGAGGAGGAGACTCACATTTTGCAACCCAAGGTGATCATTCAACAACCTACCAAAGACAAAGATTGGATCTTGAAGACAACCTATATGGAGCTCTCACTACATTTGACAACTTGGAGCTCAAATTATGTTCTTATTGTAATGAGTGATCATACTCACTACATGCATCAAGAACCTTTTAATTATGTTGTTTTTATGCATGTAATTATTATTGATCTAGGATAGTCTCGCCAAGCTAAATTGTGAGGAGTGTTGAACTTTCACAATTCTAGCTTGACCAATTTTGGTCACATGCATTGTAATTGGCAAAATGGCCATGTAAATAGATGCAACACATGCCAAATAGCATAGGATGCTTTCCCAAGACTTCATTCCTCATATTAAATTGTGATATCATCTTTGAAATGAGGCAAAAGTGTGCTTAGATAAGCTAGAGAAATTCTAGGAGCTAAAAATAGCATGTTTTACATTGTTTTTGGATCTTGAGATCTTGAACCCATATTAGGGTGGATCCAATGACCTATTAAGCTAGATGTTAGGGTTAGGTTATGAAGTATAGATATTCCCTAAAACATTCAGATCCAAGCTTGAAATGTATAAATGTATGATGGGATTTCCATCCAAATATGAAAAAAAATTGAGTTTTTCCACTTCTATGAACATCGACTTTGGGTGGCGAGTTATGTGAAAGATTTCAGATCCTTAAGATCCAGTCTACTTGAATGATCTTTGGTTAGAAAGAGAAATACACTACCAATTTCACCAATGTTGAGAAATTAGCATCTACACACAATTTGAGATGCAAACACCAATAGAACTTGATCAAACTTGAATGAGATGACATACAACCGAAGCTTGAGATATCACCAACATGATTGCACAAGGTAAAAAGTTCTAACAGCACTGAAATTTTGCAACTTTTGTGAAGAATTGCCAAAAATTGACAAATCTAGCTTGATCAAATACCATGTAGTATAATGTAAATTTTGTACATAAGTGGTTCCACACATGTGAGGCCAAGATGCCACGTTTCAATCCACTCCTAATTTAGGTTAGGTCAAGTCCATAAGGTTCGTCATGTCATTTTGGTAGTGATTCCTAGTTTATAGGACCTAAATCCTAGATTTAAGGTGAAAATTTGACCAACTAGCTATCTACCAAACATGACTCTAGGAAATAGACTAGGGTTTCATTTTAGGGCAATAAGGGTGAGTTAAATTCCTTATTACATGCTGGAAATCCACCTAACTTCAAGAAGGAAGTCGAATTTGCTATGTATTCCAAGCTTCCATAGTGAGAAGATAGAAAAATTTTGGAGCTCATTGGCAATCTCAAGCTAGTTCATATGTACATTGAGTTTTTGTGATCCAAATGAAACCAAATCAATTTCTACATGTTTCTCAGGTTTAAGGCCGTACTACGGCCTGTATTACACATATGTGGGCTTGGATCTTAATGTTTATCAATGCTTTTGATTGTTAATTCTTGTTGTTTGTCAAATTGCCAATCTAGATCAACTTTTTTGTGTCTAGTTTTTTGGTAGATTGTTAAGCAAGCATCCAATCACTCTTGTGGATATTTTGTAGATCCATTTATGCTCCTAAATTACATTACTTTGACATGGTATCAGATCCAAGTACAAGAGCATAAGCCATTGATCTAATGCAAATCCATTTTTAGCAAGTTTTGGTGCTAAAAACTAGCATTGAGAGGGCAAGCTAGAATCTTGATTTTGGTGAGGAGATTTGATCTCAAACTTGGTAGGGGTACAAATCCGTACTATCCACATGTGTGGGAACCTCTGAACTTACATTTAATGCATGGAATTCATTTGATCCAAATAAATTCAATTTGTGAGCTTTTGATGTAATTTTTGGTGGAAATCTTAGGATAAGCTACCAAGATTGAGTGCCATTGATTAGATTTGACTTAGGGTCATGAGATCTAATTAATCTAGGCTGAAATCAGGTCCTCTAAACTTCTTTTACAGTTCTTGAAAGTACATCAAAAAGTGTGAGCGAGATTTAGTCATGTTATTGTCCGAAAATAGCCAAAATTGGCAAGATTCAATTGTAAGTAGATTTCACATCATCTTATCTTCATTCCAACTTTGTGAGGGAGTGCTAGAATTGAGATTATAAGTAAATTTGTTGGATTAGAAATCTAATTTGAGTGAAAAACTACAAGAGAGAGACCTTAGTGAGTTTCTAGAGACAATCAAATCCATTTCTTGACAAGATTTGTTTGAAAGTAGTTTTCACTTCATCTTATCTTCATTCCAGCTTTGTGAGGGAGTGATAGAACTGTGATTATAAGTCCATTTGTTGGATTAGAAATCAAATTTGAGTGAAACAGTGAGACCTTTGTGAGTTTCAAGTCAATCAAATCTATTTCTTGTTTGTAGAAGTCACTAGTACAATGTGATCTGCTGGAGCATACCTTCTAGAATAAGCTCTCCTTCATTAATGCTTTCATCTATGCAAGCTAACTCATCATTCAATGCTTTCATTCTCAAAACAAAAGTACTTGGACTTTCTTCATTCTTTTGCAAACAAGAAAAGATTTGCCTTCTTAGAGTCAACACTCTAGAAGTAGACTTGGATTCATAAAGCTTCTTCAATGAATTCCAAGCTTCCAAAGATTATGTGCACTTACCAACTTCTTGAGAAGTTCATTGGTAACATTCACCTTTATCATGTGTAGAGCCTTCTTGGCCCTCTTGTTATACCTCATTTGATCTTGTTGTGTTGCTGGTCTCTCCTCCAAACCTACAACAATATCCAAAACATCATTCATCTCAAGAAGTGACTCCATCCTCACTTTCCACAATGAATAGTTACTTAAGGTAAGCCTATCATTGGCTTCCAACATGACTCCGATCGAGGTTGCTATGTAGCAATGACTTGATCTTCTCTTTTAACTTGTTTCAATGCACAAAGCACTCATTTGAGCAACAATAAATTCTTTCAAAAGAAATCACCAAGATTTGAAACTATCTCACAAACTCTCTTCTAGCACTTATCCAAGCAAAGCAATAGAATCATGGAATCTTGATCAACCTATGATCTATCCTCAATCTAATGTCTTTTGCCACTTCCTAAGATTGAAACACACTCAAATGAAGTCCGACGACCTCACTATCTAGAGATCCAATCAAAATTAGGGTTTTGACAAAATCACAAAAAATTGACTATTCCAAATCTACATGCAAATGCTGAAAATTTGATATGCAATCTATAAGCCACCACTTAGGCTGAACCAATGATCTAAAAATCGGCCAAATCCAGTATGTGAACTCAAAAATCGGAATTGATCAAGTATATTGACCTACATAGTGTTTTGATGTACAAAAGATCCAATCTACAAAAGCAAAAAACTCGATTTTGATGTAGAATCCTCTCTAGCATGCTCTAGACTTGATATCTTCACCAAATCATTGATAAGATCTGATTTCCTCATTCATAACCTGAAACACAAGCTCTGACACCATGTGAAAGATTTCAGATCCTTAAGATCCAATCTACTTGAATGATCTTTGGTTAGAAAGAAAAATACACTACCAAATTCACCAATGTAGAAAAATTAGCATCTACACACAATTTCAGATGCAAACACCAATAGAACTTGATCAAACTTGTACTGTTGCTGTCCGTACAAAACCAGCAAGCTACTGTATTTCACACGTGTGGATCCAAAATAGCAAATATAGATCATTCTACACATAGAATTGCAAGCAATCACCAAGATAGTGCACCAATGGATAGTAGAACCCAAGAGAACCATGTATAAGCATAAAATGAGATAGAGAAGAGAGAAGATTGCTCTCTCCATGAGTTATATCCTTTTATAACAGGTCCAAACCCTATTTGGCCACTTGGCTTTCCCACCAAAATGCTAACCCTACTAATTTTGGGTCTAGATTCAATGTACCCAACTATTCAAATTGAATCTACTCAAACTCGCATTCTAACCTTCCCACACTTTCAAAAAGTGTTTATTCAAATGAAATTTAGACTAATGAACTTTGAAAAGTCAACCTCTAAGTCTAAAACAAGTTTTGGCCTCAATATGCCAAATATGGAAATATAGCAAAATGTGATGAAACTAGTTGAATCTTTCACAAATTATACCTATTGGATGTGAGTGATTTTATGCAGGCGGGTTTTCATAAAGCCATGGTCAGATGTACTCTCATACTAAGAGATCAGTCATGTGCTCCCTTATGTCAAAATACCGTGGTTTGGACCCAATGTATTGCCTTTCAGCCCTAATGTCAAGGCTAGGTCCATAAAAGTGTCCGGGTTTTCATCAATAAGTCATAAGCAAAGGGTCCATGATGTGTTCTTATCACTGAGTTTGTATCATGGGTGATATATGTTTAGCTTGACTTATGATGCTAGGTTTGACTTATGATGCTCAATATAGGGGTTCACTCAAGCTCATCAATGCCCAAAACCGTGATGGATCATGTATATATAGGTGATGATATCTCACCAAAATCAATCAAGCAATTTCATGATTTTTCTCTCATAATGGTGCAATTGCTCTCTATGTTCATAATTGTTTGAGTACTTGTGATTACTAATGATTATAGGATTGAATGTAGGTCTGGTGTACAGTACTCAGACTGTGGGAGGCCGTACTTTCACACGTGTGAAGCCTTCTTCAAGGATTTGGGCCATTTACTGAGCTTCAAGCATAGATTTTTGATGGATTTTGATGGTTCAACTTGTGCTAATCTTATGAAATCATAATCTATTGTTTCCCTCATCATTTCAAGTGTTTTAGGATCCTTATTTGCTGTAATTTTTACATGGTATCAGAGCCTAAAGGCTGAAATGAGCTAAATCCTTGGTTTTCATTCAATTTGATCACAATTTTTGATCTAAATCTTGTGTAGATTGGATCTTAGCATCTAGTATTGATTCTAGAACTCAAAGTGAGTCAAATACATTGGAGATTGGTTTTGTGTGACTTCATTTTCAGGTGTTTAGATGTCTAAAACCAGAGGCAAAGTTGAATTCAATTCACATTACCAAGATAGCAAGTTTTGCTTGCTCCAAGCATTGATTTCTAAGCAAGTTTTGGAGGTGATTTCATAGAGGAGGCTTTCTAGCATTCAAGGAGAGGGAAGATCAGAGTTTTGGGGACTCTTAAAGGCTGTTCTAAGGTGTAGTAGACACCTCCTAAAGTGATTTAGGTTCAGGCCAACCATTGCTTGACTTATGCACCAAATTAGATCAATTTTTCATCAATTTTGATCATTTTTTGCTTGTGATTGGATAGTAGATTGTGTTGCATCCTCATTAAGTTCCATTTAGATCTTTTACAAGTGATTTTGGAAGTATATTAGGTTGCTGAAATTCACTCTTGATCAGATCATTTGGAAGCTTTAATGTTCTTTATAGAAAGAGGGGCAATTCTACTAGTATTGTCTACTTCAATCAAGCAAGTGCATTGTTTCTAGTATTCTATGATTTGATTTTGTTAGAGATCATTCTTAGATCTTTATAGGAAGTCTATTACTGATCTTTTCAGGTCCCTAAGAAGTGGGATAAGGTAGACCTTCAATCAAATCAATAGAAGTAACCTTCATTTGTGTCAAGTCCTTGATTAGGAGACTAGATGGCATCTATAAATGCATATCTTTTGGATACTAATGAAAGGCTCAACAAAACTAACTATTCCATATGGAAAGTTAGAATGGAATCTATCATGATCATGCAAGATCTGATGGAAATTGTAAATGGTAAGGAGGGTGAACCTATTCATCCTCAAGAAAAAGCCAAATACATCAAGAGGTGCAATGTTGCACTACATTGCATAAAAATGAATGTTGCAAATGAACTCTTAAGAGAGGTAGGAGATTGCACTTCAGCTCAAGATGCTTGGGAGACTTTGCAAAAGGTCTATGAATCCAAGAACCAAACTATAATGTTAGCTTTGAAGAATCAAATCTATAGAAGCTATCAAAAGAAAGGAGAGAGTGCACATACTTTTGTCCTAAGAGTAAAGGAATTGAACAAAGAGCTAGCCTTTATAGGTGACCCTATCAAGGATGAAGAGCTTGTTCAACTCATATTGAATGGACTAAGCTTTGAATTTGACAATTTGGTTCAGGGATATGCAATTATGGGTAAGCTACCCATACTTGAAGAACTCCAAGGCACACTCATGGCCGAGGAATCAAGAAGGAGCCAAATGCAAGAGAGGATGGATAGGCTTTCCATCCAAGGTGGAGATGACCAAGCTCTCTTCACCAAAGGCAAAGGCAAGTCCAAAGGCAAAGTATCAACATTCAAGAAGTCTACAAAGCTTGAGGATCAAGAAGGACCCTCAAAGGCATCTCCATCAACCACCAAAGTCAAGAAGGACAAATCAAAGGTGAAGTGCTACTATTGTAGCAAGATGGGGCATTATGCCTCGGAATGCTTCAAGAGGAAGCAAGATCAAAGCCAAGCCAACATGAGCAAAGAGGAGGAGGAGGAGAGTTCACATGAGGACTCTCTCATGATGTCCATATTTTCTTCGACAAGCTTCAAAGGAGAAGATCCTTGGTGGATTGACTCGGGTGCTAGTTCACACATGACTAGTAAAAGGGAGTTTTTCTCTTCTCTCTTATCTTATTATGGACCTATAAAGTCTATCTATACAGCAAATGATGAAGCTTGTAAGATTGAAGGAGTTGGTAGAATTCCTCTTTGCTTAGGATCTTCCAAAAAGATCAACTGAAAATGATTTGGATAATGATTTAAATGTGCTGTTGTACATGTACAATTAAGATCTGCACCTAGACATTAAGATTTCTAAATCACGAGCAATTAACTTGAGTAATTGATTTACTCTCGTGGAAGTTAATTGGTAAAATGGACAGTGTGAAGAGAATTCACCGAAAACTGTTTGTTTTGTGTGTATTGCTTGTAAGACACATAATTTATGAGTCATTTGGATTCATTAGGAAATTGTGTGCATAGGATACTGATTTTTTGGATGAGTATTTCTCTGTTTAGAAATAAACTTGATTCATGAGTGATAGTATCCCTGTGAGCTCAATTGGATACTAGATCCTGATGGTGCCAAGAATGTAAACTGAATTTTGGAAATTCAGTAGAACTTTGTAATCTCTAAATGTTGTTCTAGGAGATTGTATAAAGTATATATTGTTAAAGATGAAAGTTATAGTAGTCTTTAATTACTTGGATGATCGTAGAATTTGGAACTCATAATCTGATTAAGAATCCGTTTGGAAAAATATTCTTGGAATCCAGAAATTTTCCTTGTGGAAAAGATTTCAGAATGATTTTTATATTTCCTGATTCGTATGTTGTACATATACTCCAGTATCTTCCAATGATTAAGTATGGTTTTGGAATCTTGTAAATCATGATTGATGAATCATAAGATTCTAAATGTTTATGATTGATGGATCATAAATTGATACTTAAAAGTCATTTGAAGATCATAGGGAAATGTGAGGATTTTGAAGATAACGAGTAATTCTTGATCAATTGGGTGAGTCAAGGATTTAGATCTGTTATTTGAACTCAAAATTCCTTTACTCCAGCGCATACTTGAGATTGTATGAATCTCACAAGCCTTTCCATTAAGTAATTGTTCAATTATGAGGAATTGCTTTCTTTACAGATTGTAGTCTATAAGTGCTTGCATACAAAGTTTTGTCTAAATCTCCAGTTTTGTAGGGGACAGATAAATCTATTAAGATAAGGATAGATGCTGATTTCTTGCATATGATGTGAAGAATTGAAAAATATTATCTATGTTAAATATAGGGGTCTTATGTTTTTTACATCAAGCATCTAGGTGTAGGATGTTGATAGGAATAAATTTGGCATAGATGGCAAATTATGCATTTCCACTTGTATTGCCACTATTGAGCAGAGACTAAACACTTGCCAATTAGAGTGTAGACAAGTGTAAAGTTTTTGTTTGATTAATTCCAAGAGGTCCAATAGGATTTAGAGGTGGAACCTTGTGAGGTCCAATAGGAAATTGAGGTGTGCTTGAATATAGTCCAACAGAATTAAGAGGTGCATGGATCAATGATCCAATAGGATCAAGAGGTGACAAAATATGGTTTAATCATAGTTAAGCATAGTGATAGCTCGTGGACCTACTAGTATCATTGTACTCCTCATTTTGAAGCTAATTGATTTGGTGATTTCATGGATTTTGTGAGTTATTAGATTTCTAGCTTTCTCTCTCTACCCGAGAGCTCATGATGCATTTTCTCTCTCTACCCGAGGAGAGCAGCTTGTTTTTACTTAGATTATTTTTTGAATACTTTCCACACGTGTGAGTGAGAGTTGGAAGTGACTGAATGCATGTAGTAGTGTGTTTTTGCCATAGGATTCAAGATTGATCTTGAATCTCAATCTAGTCTTGATCTTGGTGCATCTACACACCTTAGGAGATCACAAGTACATGTAGTGGACAGTCCACACGTGTGAAATTCAACATGGTATCAGAGCCTACCTAAGGTTACCATGCATTTTGATCCATCTAAGTGAAAACATTTTCATCAATCTTGAGCTAGAAGTTGTCAAGGCCCATTTTCCTAGCTATCTTGTTCAATCTTGGATCAAAAGAGATCAAAAGGACATTGATTGGGTCTGACCTGGTACTGTACGGAATCAGGTGCTCAGACACATGTGAGGAACATCCAATTTCAGTTTGGAAGTTCTCTCTCATGTTTTATCCATTTATCTTGCTTGATAGCTTGTTTTGAAGCTATTTTTGTCTAGTTTTTGTTGCAATCAGTTTCATTCCATTTGGTTGAGCCAATCAAAAGTTATAAGCTTTTGAAGAGGGTTAGGTAGGGCACCTAGACCTGGGTGGACACATTTGGTTTGTTCAAGAGATTGCTTGGTTGATCCAAAATCACAGTTGTATGCTTGCCAATCTCATCTATATGTGATCTAGGCACTGTTTTGAGATCTCAGCCATTTTGTTTCATGCAATATCATTGTATTTGAGTCAAATTTGATTTCTTAGTGTGTTTTACACGTACTAAGAGTGTTAGATCCTAACTTTGCCTATACTCCATCATTTGATGTGAAATAGATCTTGTTTTAGAGAGATTTGAGTAGCTAGTGAGAATCAATTCACAAATTGTTGCAAGATCTTTCATAGGAGGAGATAGTACTCAATTATTGGATCCTCTTGAAAGTGTGTAACAACATTTATTGTTCATCATTTGAGTTTTCTTCACTTCAAATGTCTTCAATGGGTTCATCCTTGTTGGAACCAACTGAAAGATTGACCACTTCGAATTATTCAATTTGGAAAATGAGGATGGAGTCCATCTTGATCCTTCAAGACTTGATGGACATAGTTCTTGGCCTTGAAGAAGAATCACAAGTTCTTCAAGAGGTTCAAAAATACAAAAAGAGAGCTAGGATGGCTCTCCACTACATTAAGATGAATGTCTCTAATGAGATATTGAGGGAGATAGGCACTTGTACAACAGCCAAAGAAGCTTGGGATTGTCTCAAGGCTATCTATGAGGCTAAGAATACCTCTAGGCTTCTCACTCTTAGGAATCAAATCTTTCAAAGTAGCCAAAAGAGTGATGAGAGTGCATCTAGTTATGTTTTGAGAGTAAAAGATATTCATAGAGAACTTGCTTGTATTGGTGATTCCATCAATCAAAATGAGCTAGTTCAAGTCATTCTCAATGGCTTGAGAAGTGAATTTGATAACCTTGTCCAATCCTATGCCATTAAGGAGGAGCTACCAAGTTTGGAGGCTCTCCAAAGTGTGCTAATTTTGGAAGAATCAAGACAAGAGTACAAGCTCTTGAGGACGGACAAGCTTTCTCTCACTCATAATGATGGCAAAGCTCTCTTTGCCAAGGATAAGCACAAAGGGAGGAGCAAGAACCAACATCAACAATCCTCAAGCAAGGACAAAGTCAAATCCAAAGACAAAGATGAGGAGGAAGATGATTCCTCTAATGCTTCATCATCCAAGCTCAAGAAGAAGAAGATCAAGTGCTTTTATTGTGGCAAGAAAGGTCATTATGCCACCAATTGCTTCAAGAAGAAGAATCAACTCAAGCAAGCCAACATTACCAATGAGAAGGAAGACACTATTGCAAGTGATGGAGAGGGATCTCTTATAGTCTCTAGTTTCTCATCTACTCCTTTCAAAAAGGATGGCCTATGGTATATTGATAGTGGAGCCTCTTCACATATGTGTAGCTCCAAGGACTCTTTCTCTTCTATTGCACCTTATGATGGAGTCAAGAAATCAATATACACTGCAAATGATTTTGAGTGTCCTATTGAAGGCATAGGGAACATTCCCTTGAAGCTTGCATCCTCTAAAATTCTTTCTCTCTCTAAAGTTCTTTATGTACCTAAGCTTAACAAGAATCTTATTAGTGTTGGCCAATTGCTTGATAATGGCCTTCATGTAAAATTCAATGTTGATACTTGCACTATCAAGAAGAATGATGAGATAATTGCATTAGGATCTAGATTTGGTGGCATCTATAAACTAGATCCAAATGAGTATGTGAATGCTTGTAATGTTGCTCTTGTGAACAAGCTCTCTATGGAGGAATTATGGCATAGGAGGTTGGGACATCCCAACTACAAATCCATGCTCTCTATGATCAAAGAAGCCAAAGCTATTGGCTTGCCAAAGTCACTCTCCAAGAAGATCAAGCCTTGTGAGGCTTGTGCTATTGCTAAATCTCACAAAAAGCCATTTACAAGATCTTCTATCAAAAGCAAGCATCCTTTGGAGTTAATCCACTCCAATGTGCATTGAGAGATGCATTACATCCTAGGCCTAGAAATTTATTTTTATGAAAATCATGTCTTTATATGCCAATCTAGATATGCTCACTCTATATTGAAAAAATTCCATATGGAAATTTCTAAGAGCATAGATACTCCAATGGAGCAGGTTGTAAAAGATCCTAATAAAGGTGATGAAAGATCCTTTGAGGACATCACACTTTTTAGGAGTCTTGTAGGCTCCTTGATTTGGCTTACAATTACTAGGCCCGATCTAAGTTTTTGTGTGCACAAATTGAGTCAATTTATGCAAGATCCTAAGATCCATCATTGGAAGATGGCCAAGAGGATTTTAAGATATGTATCTTCGTCTTGTGATTATGGTCTACTCTATAAAAGTGAATAACTCTCCATTATTTGCTACTCGGATTCGGACTTTGCAAGTGACAAGATGGATCGAAAGTCTATTAGTGCATACACTATCTTTCTTGGAGGAAATCTTATATCTTGGCTTTCCAAAAAGCAAGATACTATATCTCTCTCTTCATGTGAGGCCAAGTACAAAGCACTCACTACAACTACCAAAGACGTGCTTTGGATCAAGAGGTTATTAATGGAGCTAAACTGCATCAAGGAGGATGATCTACCAATGATCAAGTGTGATAACATCTCGGCCCAAGCTCTTGCCAATAATCCCATATTTCTACTCACCAAGCCTTTGAGCAAAAGTGCTTTCATCAAGCATAGATCTAATCTTGGAGTTATATCAAGATCAATGCTCAAATCTTCATAGATAATTTTTTAGGAGGAGTGTGAAGAATTGAAAAATATTATCTATGTTAGATATAGGGGTCTTATGTTTTTTACATCAAGCATCTAGGTGTAGGATGTTGACAGGAATAAATTTGGCATAGATGGCAAATTATACATTTCCACTTGTAATGCCACTATTGAGCCAAAATAGAGTAAGAGACTAAACACGTGCCAATTAGAGTGTAGACAAGTGTAAAGCTTTTGTTTGATGAATTCCAAGAGGTCAAATAGGATTTAGAGGTGGAACCTTGTGAGGTCCAATAGAAAATTGAGGTGTGCTTGAATATAGTCCAATAGAATTAAGAGGTGCATGGATCAATGATCCAATAGGGTCAAGAGGTGACAAAATATGGTCCAATCATAGTTAAGCATAGTGGTAGCTCGTGGATCTACTAGTATCATTGTACTCCTCATTTTGGATCTAATTGATTTGGTAATTTCATGGATTTTGTAAGTTATTGGATTTCTAGCTTTCTCTCTCTACCTGAGAGCTCATGATGCTTTTTCTCTCTCTCTACTCGAGGAGAGCAGCTTGTTCTTACTTAGATTATTTTTTGAATACTTCCCACATGTGTGAGTGAGAGTTGGAAGTAATTGAATGCATGTAGTAGTGTGTTTTTGCCATAGATTCAAAGATAGATCTTGAATCTCAATCTAGTCTTGATCTTGGTGCATCTACACACCTTAGGAGATCACAAGTACATGTAGTGGATAGTCCACACGTGTGAAATTCAACATATGATGTTATAAATGGGGCTGTTAACTCAGTAGAGTAACTACAGTACTCTGGTTTGATGTTATAATTATCTGAGACTTGATGGATCTCCTAAAAATTTTAGATGACTGAATTATGGTGTTTTAGAATATTTGGATATTCTAAAAATACTAGTATCAAGAAGCATTATTGTCTACAAGAAATTGAAATGGAATTTCTTTAGCTTTTGGATTTGATCTCTGAAATAAAAAAGTTAATTCACCCAGTGGTTCATGTAATTAGGATTACATGAAGGTGATGAACTTTTGTTTTGGAGTAGATCAACCCATTTGGAGGATTTGTAGTTTAGTGTATCTTTTGGAATTTGAATTAGTATTCATGAGTAGAGGCAAGCAATTTAAATATTGTTGCATTTTTTAATACTTATTCAGATAAAAATACCAAACTAAGAATATCGGTTCATGGGTAATATTTGAAAGCTTAAGGAATAGTTCATGTTTTCTTTTTTTCGACAGAAATTGTTTAAGGGAGGAAGAATGTTATGGCCATATTCGGTTAAGGATCTGAAATAGTCCTAATATGGTAGACCGGCCCTCCAGTGTTCGAGATTATTAGTCACGCCTAGATTTTATTCCACGTCGAGGCCTGTTGGTGACTAATAACCTTGAGAGGACCCAGACACTCTAATTGAGACATATGGAGTAGTGCATGTACGTGCGACTGATATAGGCAGGACGTATGCATGAAGAGCTATGACCTATTTATAGTTGACCTGCATGGGGATTGCATGTGTTCATGCAAAGGATCCTAGTCTCTATCTATTGAGGTAGTGATTATTCCGTCGACGACTTCGTCTAGGTTACCTGATGAGCTCTTCTCCTCTTGCTATCACATGGCATGGCTTGGGAGCTAGATCCAAGAGGATTCTCCAGGAGGGATCTAGATTTGGTTGGGTGGTTTTGCTCCACAGTCTCTCTTGTGTTTTCCTATCCTCATCTTAGGGAATTGTCCTTAGTGGTCTTGACAATAAGAATAAATTTGCAAGAAAAATTATACACTCATATTCAAATAACAAATAAAGTGCAATTGATGTCAATATCAATAACAATATATACCTGCTGTTGCGATCATGAGATGAATTGCTATCTGATGATGATGACATCATCAATGACATATACACACTGTAGCCAGCTACTCTATACCACATCATAAGTAATCATTATGAGACCGTATGTACTAAACAAATACATGAAAATTTGTTAAAGACATGCCAACATATGATCCATGTATATTCTAGTTATGCTTAATGAAAATCTAATATTCTAGTAACGTTGCTATCAAGAAAATTGCTTGGGTGGGGCAACACATGACAAGCAATCAAAATGAGATTCATATTGACAAATGTTAGACATCAATAGATAGTGCACGCAGGCCTATCTCAACTAATTTAAAGACCACATGGCAGTCAATGTTTGAAGCTTTTAGTTTGAACTCTTGTCCAAGATGAGTAATGATCTCACTTGATCTTTCTTTCAAGATAAAATGATCAAAATACTCAATTGATTGATTGTCCACTCAATCACTCATTTGATACCTGGCTAGTTAGTGATAAATCTCTTTGGATTGGCCTAGTGTGCCATGGTATCTCATGACAAGCAATATACATTCGCCCTTTCTATCTATGGTTGCTTTGTATGGAAGATGATATTTCTCGAATCAAAAAGAAAAGACGAGCAATTGGACAATGTTAATCAATCATATACTAGCTAGCACACCATTGATCAACATCTTTATTACAATGCTAAATGATATTTCAACTATTACTATGATTTCATATAAGGTAATATAGGTCATACACCAACAATTAAAAAGATATATCATATAGGTTACAAATCACTAAGGTCCTCAATATAGCATAAATGCTTTTGATCATGAATCTAAATGACCCTGTGCAACCATTTAACAGGTCACATACAAAAGCAATAATTTTCTATTTGACCATATAATTATGTCATCAAATTATATCAAATCTATGACACCTAGATTATCGATAAACTACATTTTTTATGACATCATTTATTTGACATAATATCATGTCATAAAATCTTAAAAAACTTGTCAAATTACTTGTTTAACAACAATATGTACTATTTTTTATCTCATGATTTTGTCTTGTATGTCAAATCTCAAGAAAAATAAAATTTGTAACCATATAAAACTAGTTTTAACAATTATATACTACCATAATGATCTTTGAATTGATTTTTGATGTTTCATCATATTAAAAAATATATTTTATGTAAGATTTTTTGTCAAATCCTACATTAAAATATTCTCATAAAATCTAGAAAAGATTATGACTTGCATGACATTTAAAGCATGCAAGTCCATGTGGGGGACCGCACGGTTTTTTTCCCTCTCTTCACACGTGGGAGGGTCCCCCACATAACTTTTTCACCTCTCTTCCTTGAAACTTGAATGCCCATAAAACCACATTTCTGTGAGCATTCTTGCTCTTCTTCCTTTGCTTTCAAGTTTTAGTGGTTTTCCTAATCTAGTGTTTAGTGCTCTTGCTTGCTATTGCTCCTCCAAGCTCTATAGATCTTGCTTGCTTGCTTGCTTTTGGTTGCTCTTCCTTGCTAGTGATCTTTCTCTTGTTATTGCTTGCAATCTCTTTCTAGTCTATTGATCTTGCTTGCTATTGATCTATTGCTTTCTTGTCATTGCTTACTCTTCTAATCTAACACTCTTCACTACTCTTCACTCCCATTATCCACTACTTTCTAAATTTTAAAGTTTTTCTTTGATACAGTGTCTTCAAGTGGTAGGTCAAGTGGGAGACCATCTAGGAGAAGAGCTTGTGAGGAGCCCAAAGAATATAATCAAGAGTGGTTTGAGAATCTATCTCCTCAACAAAGAGATATAATCAAAAAACTTGTGTTATCTTCTTTGGGTGAATCATCCGAGAGAAGAGCTTACGAGGATGCCCCTTCTCAGGAATCATATAGTGTGTATTATGATCTTAATCCACATGGAGGAGTTATAAAAAATGTCAAAATACAGCAAAATGGACCAAAAATAGATCTAAATCAGATCCACAAGTGTGATTGGATGTTAGATTAGATCAACCTATCAATCTACACAAGATTAGATAGCATTTAGATCAAATCTAGATGAATAAATCTAACAAGAACAATCATTATTGATCAAAACTTGTACTTTCTGGTTTCACACGTGTGAAAACCTGTCAGAGTATGGACAGTAGGCTGAGAATAAAGTATACTAAGCTTAGAACCCAATCAATGCATAAAAACACAAGACAAATAGAGAGAAAACACTAGAATCTCTCCAAAACCAAGATTTAGCTTCCATATCAATTATGGCCAAATGAGCCACCATATATACACAAGAGCTGATGCTTACTCAGTTGATTTGGCACGTGTGAGAGTGCCTACTCATCAAAGGATCCACCAATAATCATCAATATGGCACATGGACCAAGTTTCCTAACTTATAGCCACCTCCCTTTATTTAAGGCAATTTTCCTAATTTATAGGGACTTGCACAAATATCTACTACAAGTTGGATCTCACCTACTACTGACATTTTGACACATGTGAGAAATCCTTGGCATGTGTGGGATCACTCCTATCCATGTGAAATAGCTTTTCCTACCAATAAAATGATGCCAAGTGGCATGTAGCTAGAAAACTAGATTCTGGCCATTTTAGCCACTAGATCTCAAATGAAATGGTATGTACAACCTATATGACTCATCTAAATGATAAATGCATTAAATTCACATGTGGGAACAGACTCCACACATGTGTAAACATAATATGTACATGATTTTGGCCTAGATCAAGCATGATTTTGACATTTTCACACTCCTCCTCAAAATCTATCTTGGTAAATCTAGTATACTTCTATCTACAACTCCAAGTGCTAATCTTAACTTCACAAATTGATCCTTTTCCAATGGTTTGGTAAGTATATCAGCAACACAATCTGAAGATGAAACATGGATGAGCTTGATCTCCTTTGCTTGTACCTTCTCTCTCACAAAGTGATGTGAAATCTCAATGTGCTTGGTTTGAGCATGGAAGATTGGATTGTTGGCAAGTTCTTGGGCTGCTTGATTGTCACAATAAATGCATGGAATATCTTTATCCTTGATTACTTGAAGCTCCTCCAATAGTCTTCTTAGCCATAGGATCTCCTTTGTTGTTGTTGTCATAGCTTTATACTCGAATTCGGTTGATGAAAGTGAGATAGTATCTTGCTTTTTGGAAAGCCAAGATATGACTCCTCCACATAGGAATGTAGCAAAGGCACTTATGGATCTTCTATCCACTTTGTCACCTGCAAAATTTGAGTCCGAGTACGCTCTCAAACAAAGATTAGTCCCTTGATATATTATGCCAAAATTTCTAGTAGCCGAGATGTACCTTAACACTCTTTTGGCACTCTTCCAATGACATATTAGTGGACTTTGCATGTATTGACTCAATTTGCCAACACAAAAGCTAAGATCTAGTCTAGTGATGGTCAAATAGATCAAGGAACCAATAAGTTTTCTATAGGTAGTGATTTCCTCAAAGGATGCTTCATCACTTTCCTTAGAAACTTTTACATTTAGTTCCATGGGAGTTTCAACTCCTTTACAATCTTTCATGCTAAACTTTTCTAAGATGGATCCAGCATACTTAGATTGGCATATGAAAGTAAAATGATTGCATCTAGTACCTTCTATTCCAAGTATAACCTTTAGAAGTCCTAGATCTACCAATTTTAAACTCACTAGACAAGGAAATTTTTACATCTATAATGCCATCATGATCATTTCCTGTGAGAATTATATCATCAACATATAAAACCAAAATGATGATCTTTCCATCATTACATTTGTAGTACAATGATGATTCATAAGAACTTACAGCAAATCCAATGGAAATAAGATAAGAATGCAACCTAGAGTACCAAGCTCTAGGTGCTTGCTTGAGCCCATAAAGACTCTTCTTCAAAAAGCACACTTTGTCTTCTTCTCCATCTTTGATGAAGCCCTCGGGTTGGCACATGTAAATTTCCTCCTCCAAGAATACATTCAAGAAAGCATTTGTCACATTAAGTTGAAAGAGCTCCCACTTGAAAGAAGTAGCAAGGCAGTTCAAAAACAAGGAAAATTCCTATTTTTGGGTCCTTTGCCCGTTTTGACCCAAACAAAAGGCTATAACCTCCAAACAAAGGGCACCCAAGCTGTACTTGCAAGTATGGTACGACAAAAAAGATTGATTGCAACGGAGAAAGTGTTCAAAGTGCACCAAAAGTGATTTCACCATTCCACTGGGCACGTAGTTAGGAGTTGACGACTGAGTGCATTTCGGAAGGCAACGCCGATTTGGCTTTCAAATTAGGCAGCGAGTGGCCTGGTAAGGGAAAAAGTGTAGGTCATTATTTTCAACTTTTGACATCACAATTGACCTCGACATACTGTTTCTAGCCTACGGCAGAATTTTCAAGCAGTTTTGTGATGACAAACATGGGAGAGTCCATTTTGAGTGAAAGTAACAAATTGGACGGGATTTCCAACTATCCAGTGTAGAAATTTAAAATGAATCAACATACTAATGGAGAAAGACGTGTGGGAAGTCATCATGGGTGATGAGAGAAGGTCGCCAAATGAAGCGGATATCAAAGTGTTCGACAAAAAGATGAGGAAAGCTTTGACCTTCATTAACTTGTTAGTGAAAGATCACATCATTACCCACATTTGTGATGTTGTTACACCTAGACATGCATGGGATGTGCTAAAGGAGCAGTTCAAGATGTCAAATCCATCAAGAATCATGTTTTTGAAGTCAAAGCTGAATAGTGTCCGAATGGAACAAGGACAGCACATTCAGACGTAGGTGACCAGAATCAAGACAATGAGAGATGAACTACATTCTATTGGTGAGTGCATATGTGATGTGGAGCTGGTACACAATGCATTGTGTGGCATTGCGAAACCCTATTAGATGTTTGTGAGCGGAATAACATCAAGAGAAAGATTGCCAATCTTTGACGAGCTTACAAGAATCTTGATGCAGGAAGAGCAACGACGAGAAATGGTGAAAGCTAGATGTTAAAATACTGACGATCAGGCACTTGCGACATGCCAAAAACAAGGCAATGGCAAGGGCAAGAAGAAGTCTAAACAACAATTTGCCAAGACTCAGGAGGATGACGGATCTTCCAATAAGACCAAGAAGAAAGACAAGTGCTTTCATTGTGGTAAAAAGGGCCATTATAAGAGTGAATGTCGCAAATTCCTGGCAGAACAAGGCAAGGGGAAACCAAAGCAAGCATGTAACCTTGTCGATGAGGGTGAGATTGAAGACTCTAGCATCTTCATATCTGCATTGTCATCTAATCAAGATGATCAAGCATGGTATATTGACTGGGGAGCCACAAGACACACGACAGGACAGTAGCTTGAAAGTGTTGGATAATGGAACGTCCATTTCACAAGCAAATGGCGATGTGTGCAAGATCAAGGGGATAGGCACCATTTCAATCCAACTACTTGATGGCAAAAGCAAGATGATCAGGGAGGTACTTTATGTACTAGGTTTGAAGAAAAATCTACTTTCTGCTGGAGTCATTACTGATCAAAAGTTGAAAGTAGAATTCGCCCATGATCGTTGCTTTGTGAAGGATGTAAACCAAGAATTCAAAGTTATTGCGGTTGGAGTAAGGGAGCCCAATACAAAATTATACAGGCTGACTGCTACAATCAAGGGGCAACATGGACTCGTATCATCCATTCCATTGCAAATTGAGTTGTGGCATAAGAGGCTTGGTCACTTGAACTTGGGAAGCCTCAGTTTGATGAGGAAATTGGAGATGGTAACAAAATTGCCTACTATAAAAGACCACTTGAAATTGATGTGCAAATCATGTGTATATGGGAAGCAGCATCGAGAGAAGTTCAATAAAGGTGGTGTTGCAAGAGCAAAGAACATCCTAGATTTAATCCACATAGATTTATGCGGGCCTATGAGGACCATGTCCTTAGGTAAAGCCTTCTATTTCATGACCTTTATTGATGATATGTCACGTAAAATGTGGATCTACTTTTGAAGAACAAATTGGATGCATTTGACGATTTCAAGAGCTTCAAAGCATTGGTCGAAAATCAGACAGGTAGGAAGACCAAAGTCCTAAGATCAGATAGTGGAGGTGAGTACAAGTCTAATGACTTCAATGATCTTTGTGATCAATGTGGGATCAAAAGACAATTTACGCAATCTCATACTCCCACTCTCAATGGCGTAGTTGAGTGCAAGAATCATACGATTGTGGAAAGTGCCAAATCTATGCTAGTTGAGATGAAACTACCAAAAGATTTTTGGTCAGAAGCATGTAGTACGGTAGTCTATCTTCAAAATAGAAGTCCTACCACCAAAGATAACACCTGAGGAAGCATTCACGAAGAAGAAGCCAAAGGTGAACCACTTGCGAATCTTTGGATGTAAGGCCTTTGTACACATTCGTAAGGAGGAGAGACGTGAACTTGATGTAAAGCTATCAAGTGTATATTCCTAGGATATGATGATCGTGTGAAGGGCTATAGATGTTTTGATCCAGTGGAAAACAAAATCCATGTAAGCCGTGATGTTATCTTTGATGAACCCAAGATGTATGAAGACGAAGATGCTGAGAAGATAGATACATCCAATGGGAAAGATGGTATAGTGAGGATACCACCTGATGATGATCCATTCATTGACCTTCTGAGTAATGTATATGAGGATACATCTCAAGATACTACTACTCAAACTCAAGAGACAAATTGGAGAGGTAGAGACAAACCTTTTGGTTCAAGAAGGATTGAAGTTGCAGGTGACAAACGCAAGGAGAAAGATGTACCGTGGGATACATTTTCACCAGGAAGCTGATCACCTGACAGGAAGCTCCCTAAGTGGTTTGAGAGATTGTTGGAGAGCCACGACATGGATGAATTTTCATAATCCTCTAGCTAGGGAGAGCTACAAATTCAACAAGAGAGAAGACACAACCTGAAAGGTATGAAGCAGATTATGCTCTCTTATCTAGCATTATTCAAAGAAAAGAACCTTCGACTTATGGTGAAGTGAAGGATGATGACATTTGGGTCAAGGCCATGGGAGAGGAGATGGAGTCAATTGCTAAGCATAGCACATGGGACTTAGTAGAACCACCAATTGGCAAGAAACCCATTGGTTGCAAATGGGTATACAGGACTAAGTACCATGCAGATGGAAGTATAGCAAAGCACAAGGCAAGATTGGAGATCAAAGGGTATGCACAAAGTAAAGGTATCGACTATGAGGAGAGCTTTGCGCCAGTATGTATGTGGAATACTCTACGTCTACTAGTTGCTTTAGCTTCACATTTTGGTTGGCCTTTGCATCAAATGAATGTGAAATCTACTTTTCTAAATGGTGAGTTAGAAGAAGAGGTATTGATCTTTATGTTGATGACTTGATTATTATGGGAAATAATCAAGAGATGATAGATATGATCAAGAAAGACCTCATTGAACAATTCGAGATGACAGATCTTAGCCTGATGCATTATTGCCTTAGAGTAGAGGTGTGGCAAAAAGGACACGAAGTGGGTTTAACACAGGTGAAGTATGTCAAAGAGTTGCTGCATAGGTTTAGGTTGCAGGATTGCAAACCAATGAATACTCCTATTGAACCAGGTAAAAAGATTTCTAAGCTTGATGAGTCACAGTCATTTGATGCTACGATGTATAGACAATTAGTAGGCAGCTTGATTTACCTTACCACGACTAGACCAGATATATGTTATGTTGTTGGCATTATAAGTTTTATGGCAGCACCTACGGAAACGCATTGGAAGGCAGCTAAACTCATTTTGCGTTATGTGAAAGGCACTTCAGAGTATGGCTTGATTTATAGGAAGCATGATGGGTTACCTAAGTTGTGTGGCCATGTGGATGCGGATTGGGGAGGTGACTATGATGATCGTAGATCCACCACAGGGTATGTATTCCAGTTTTGTGGTAGTTGCTTTTCCTGGTCTAGTAAGAAGCAAAGTACAATTGCTCTATCCACCACAGAAGTAGAGTATAAGACAATGTGTAGTGTAGCACAGGAAGCTATATGGTTGAGACAAATCTTGGAAGAAGTTGGCATGAAGCAAAAAAATCCCACGACATTACATAGCGACAGTCAGAGTGGCATTCAGCTAGCAAAGAATCCAGTGTTCCATGAGAGAACCAAACACATTGAGATTCAGTATCACTTTGTTGAGTCGTGAAATTCATGCTGCTCATTGTAGTACGGAAGAACAACTAGCTGATATTTTCACTAAGCCACTTGTTGGAGAAAAGTTTGATAAGTTTAGATCAAAGCTTTTTGTACTTAAAGTTTGTTAACTTTAAAGCTATGTATATGACTGTATAAAAAGTAGACTCTACTTTAAGGGAGAGAGTTAGAATTAAAGTAGAATCATTGTGCTATTGTATTGTGGTTCCTAACAGTTGATAAGGATTAGTTGGCCTCGCCATGAGGCAAGTCGACGAGACACACGTCCCGCCAATGGCAACCTGGGTCATGCATGGGTTGCCTGAGTGAACAACTATATGTACAGCGTAATTTCATTTTGAGAAATACAGTTGCTATGTGAGCTTGCTGTGGAGAGTGTTTTCTGTCTGTGTTACTGTGTAGCATGATCTGTGTTCCTGTTTGAAATAGATTCTAAGTGTTTGGTGACTCATCGTAGGTCAACGAATCATTGACTTTAGGATTAGAGATGTTAGGTTAAGGTCATAAATGAAGTGAATGTCAAGGATCTAATGAGCAATGACTTTTAGCCAATTAGCAAGCTAAGCACCCAACAAATTCATGTGATTGTAGAAGGAGAGAGCACTGCACATCCCATAAGAACATTGTATGAACTATTATTATCAAAAGAGGAGAAAAGGTACATATATACAGACTCTTTTGTAGGGGGTACCGTTGCATGGCAATACGGTCCCCGTTACGGGACATGTGTCATGACTATGCATATTATGTGCCGTCAACATGGCACACATACACACGCACACAGTCTCATAGACAAAAAATTCAAAAACTGCTAAAACTAAAAATAGTCATAGAGCTAAGAAATAAACTAGGGCTTACTAGATTTAACTCTCTCTCTTAATCCCTAGTTTATTTTTCTTACAAAGTGATTTTCTCTAAAAAAAACTCAAATTTATCAACACTTAGAGCTTTAGTAAGTATGTTTGCTAGCTAATTCTCTGTTCTACAATGCACTGCATCTATTTCATTTTCTCTAACAAAATGATATTTAATCTCTATGTGCTTTGTGCGTGCAAAAATACAAGATTCTTAGCTAGCTGAATAGCACTATGGTTGTCACATCTGATTTATGGAGGCTTACTCTATAGGATGCCAATGTCTTTCAGCATCCTTCTTAGTCACACCACCTCCTACGTAGCTAGACATAGGGCTTTGTACTCCGCTATTGTGGTGAAAAGAGCAATTGTATCATGTTTTTTGCTGGACCAGGATAATACGTCATTACCAACATGAAAAGCATAATTTGTGGTGGATCTTCTATCGTCTATACAGCCTGCCCAATCCGAATCTACGAAGCCCTGTAAAGCTGGTAAAGCCTATTGTCTCTCATATAGCAATCCATCGATATAGACAATGCTCTCACTTAACTTAACTATCTTGAGAGATAGTTAGCCTTGTTAAGTATTATTTAAACTACATTGGGCCCTTATTGGCCTATTATTCTTACTAATTACCTTGGAGGGCCTAAGGGGAACTGCCTTGTTATTAAGGCTAATAGCTCCTTTTGGGCCTATGATTTCTGCTTAAGAAGATCTTGAAGCAACAATCTCTTCTGCTATGGATGGATTACTCAAAGTGCATCAACACATACATGTACATTAGATGGTCTGCAAAATGCTATGTATAGAAAATTGAGATTAAAACTCAAATCAAATCTGAAAAATTCAAATCAAGTGAATTGAAATTTCTAATCACTTATCTTGACAACTTTTGGGAAAAGTGCAATAACTTATCCAAATGCCTCCAAATTGGTGCAAATGAAAGCTAAATTGAATGCTGACATTTTGTCTGAACAAATTTTTTCAAAGTTAAAAATTAGCAAAGAAATCTACAAAAACAGTAAACTCATCAAATCTAGATCATCATGAATTTAGGATCTATGCTCTGATAACAAGAAATGCAATTCCAAACAAATAGCAATAACAATGAAGTAAAGCTAGAAGCAAGAAAAGTACAAGACCATCATGATAGCATATCCATAGAAATTTAGAAACAATGAGATCTCAATGGAATCACATTACAATCAATAGAAATTGAGCATGGATTCATGTGGATAGGGAACATGAGACCTAACAATGGAGATCCCTATGGCTCAAATTGTCAAGGAAGCTAGAAGCTCTCACTTGCAAATGAGCCAAAATATTCACAAAATGATGTCTCTTGCCTAGTTATAGACAATGCTCTCACTTAACTTAACTATCTTGAGGGATAGTTAGCCCTTGTTAAGTATTATTTAAACTACATTGGGCCCTTATTGGCCTGTTATCCTTATTAATTACTTTGGAGGGCCTAAAGAGGGACCCGCCTTGTTATTAAGGCTAATAGCTCCTTTTGGGCCTACAAAGCTTACAATGGATATTATATTGCCTTGAAAAGCACTGATGCACTAAAAGTACATGACACATATCATTTGATAATAGGTTCTCTATGTAGGGAATGATCTATATTAGACCAAATATAGCTTTTGTTGTCAGTTCCTTAAGTTAGTATATCGCTTATTCTAGTATCAGACATTGGAAAGTTGTTATAAGAGTTATGAGATACATTAGAGCTACTATGGGCCAATGCATCTGTTATGGATATTGGGTAGTTGATGTAGACACTCGTAGATCCACATCTGGATCTGCATTCTTCCTAGTGGTCTAATTTCATGGAACAGCTGCTACCAAATCTCAATAGGTGTATCGTCTACAAAATCATAGTATATCGTTGTCTCTCAAGCAACAAAAGAAGCAATGTGGCTGCAAGACTTAGTATCAGATGTTTGTTTGATGTTTGTTTGAAGTAGTATGCTTCAAGAATTGTCTATTTTGATAATCATAGTATATCTTTGTCTCTCAAGCGACAAAAGAAGCAATGTGGTTGCAAAACTTAGTATCAAATGTTTGTTTGAAGTAGTATGCTTCGAGAATTGTCTATTTAGATGTTTGTTTGAAGTAGTATGGTTTGACAAGTGCTACTGCTTTATCGGCCAGCCCCAGGTTTCATTCCAAGAGTAAGCACATTGAAATCAACTATCACTATGTCAAAAGTAAAGTTTTTGACAAAGAGGTAAGCTTGGAGTACTGTCGAACATGAGACATGACAACAAATAATTTCATGAAGGCGTTGAGCTCGGATGCACACAAAAGACTTTGTGCAAAACTAAGTTTGAAGGTCAAGACATTCATGGATTCAGATTAAGGGGGAGTGTTGGATTTATCCTAATAATCGATCTTTAATCTACATCCATTCATCTATCCAATTATGTAATTTTACTCATGTTTTTACACTGTCTGTGGAAATACACGAGAATGGCAACGATTTGCTCCAACGCTTTTTGCAAGTAGTTCCCAACAAGCCCAACTGGAAAAGTGATATCGCATTGTGGCTAAAGTGCCGATTGTGATCTGCGACCATATAATTTCTTCAACTGTCATTTGGCTAACCGTAAACGACATTCATAACTAGTATAAATAGTTGATCACTTTCTAGGTTAACTACATTAGCACTTCCTCTTTTTGCATATTAGTCTTGAAGATTAATATCTAGCATTGCTAGAAACACTTACTGCTTAATAGTGAAAGTGTCAAACATAGGCAATCAAATACTCAACGATATTTTCGAGTATGCAATTGCATCCGTTCATGTCTTCTGCTCAATTCTTCTGATTTGTACATGCTACTTATTGAATTGATCATACAGTTTTATTCCATTATTATGTCAAAATGATTGAATGCTTCTCTATTCTTTTGTTCTCTGACTATATTCTCATACAATTTTGTCTAAACTATCAAATACTTTGATACAAAATGTTTATTATATTATGTTTGTCTAAGAAATCAATTTAACAAAATCTGGGGATTTTAAAGTTAGAATCACTTAGAATTCAAACGTGGCAATAGTTGTGATGGTTTTGTTCAAATTTGATAGGCGCTACTTTCAACTTTTGATCAGTAATGACTCCAACAAAAAGTAGATTTTTTTTCAAACCTGGTATGTAAAGTACCTCCCTGATCATCCTACTTTTGCCATCAGGTAGTTGGATTGAAACGGTGCCTATCCCCTTGATCTTGCACACCTCACCATTTGCTTGTGAAATAGATGTTCCATTATCCAACACCTTCAAACTACTGAACCAATTCTTGTTACTTGTCATGTGTCTTGTGGCTCCCGAGTCAATGACAAAATTTCCAGAATTCACACGTGTGGGGAATGTCCACAAGAGTGACTGATCTTAATTAAGCTTTGTGATTGGCACTATAACATGATTCTAGATTGATTAACAAAATCTAGTTCAAAAGAAATGGCTAATCCACAATCTAGCATGCTAATCAACAAAATATAATAGCAATGATCAAAGAATGAATAAAAATACAAGATTTCAATGTATGAGCATTAGCCTCCACACGAGTTAGAGAGAGAGAGCTAGAGAGATAACAAGCAATATTTGTTTAGATCCAAAATGACATGAGATAGCTACAAAACTTTGGTTCTTCATCATTGATTGTGTGGAGAGCTACACATATTTATGGAGATTGAGGTAGCTTGAGATAGAACCATATCTATCCATTCCAAAATGACATCTAAAGTGACATCTAGAGTCTATGTGACATTTGTCACTTGTCATGCATGAAATTCTACCAACTTTTTACAAGTGTACTAGTTCTAACTAGAAATGTCCAAATCATCATGCATGTGTCCATTAAACTTTGTGGATGCCTTGCATGTCACTATGGATCACTTACAATTAATGCATGTGAGTTGCCACGAGTTTCTACAAGCATAATCATGCTAATTCTATGTCTACAAACTATATGCAAGTTGCATTTATCAAACTAGATAATACATAACCATGTAGCTCGAGTTCTATGTAGGCCAAACTTGGCATTCTGCATTAATGAGCTACATACTTGCATGGTATAACATTTGTAGCAAGCCAAGAAATCAATATGTGTTGAAAATTGTCACTTCTCACTTGACATTGGTTCATGTAAATATTGATCAAACATTAGAATATGTTGATGATATGATTTCACACGTGTGGAGCATGTTCCCATGTGTGAAAGGATGTACTTTTCATGTTTGTATATATCCAAATTGATTTTGTATCATTCTAGTTAGTGTGAACATGAAATGACTAGTTTTTAGTCAAGTTGACTAGTCACCTACAAATTAGCTTTTCCTTGCATGTGCATGAGTAAATGCTCCCACATGGCAAGTGGATGTTCACATGTGTGTATAGAGTACTAGAAGATAAGAGTTGACCATTTTCCTTAGATCCTATTTTGTAGGGAATATTCCTATATTCTAGGAGACTAGCTTTTTGGATTTTAGTCATATTCTAGAAGGTCAACTATTGGATAAGGATCAAGGATGGATCAAATGGATAGATATGAGTGATGTGGCACTCTTCACACGTGTTAAGGCCTGCTGGACTGTACCAGACTCATGGATGTACTTGATCCATAAAAGGATCATCATTTTGCTAAGAAAATTGATGAGACTTTTGCACTCTACACTTTTGTGAGATTTCTAGTCATTTGTCTTGTGATTTTTATGCATGATTGCTATCTAGTATCATTGTACTTGTTGTTTCAGGTGCAGTCCGTACAGTGGACAGTACTCCACACGTGTGAAGCCGCTCTCACTAAAAAATGATGTGTTGATCCATTGCTCTTGCTTAAATCCAAGTGTAGTGAATCTAGATCAAGATCTAATGTGTAGAACTTGATAGATTCATTGATTAAGCAACCAATAACTCTCTATGATTGTAAAGTACAATCATTATTGTCCTAAAAACTGTAAAATTTATCATGGTATCAGAGCTAAGTAAGAGAGTGATCATTGAATCATAAATCTTGTAAAGATCATTGGCAAAATTTGTTTTTTGGCCAATACTAGTGAGGGCGAGTTCTTCTAGAGTGATAGCTTGTAATCATTTGGATCAAAACGACTTGGAGGCTGTGTATGTACTTTTCACACGTGTGAAACCGTACAGCAACTTTCAATTCAAGTTACTTTGTGTTTTTTGGTCCCAAAATCACAATACTAGTTCATTTTTGGTGCTTTTTGAAGCATAGTATTGATCTAGATTCATTCTAACTAATGCCTATGACCAAATAGTGTTTTGGATCATTGAAGCATTTCTTTTTAGAGTCTAAGATCAGATCTAAGAGGCTGATTTGTTCAGATCCTTAGTTGAAGTGAAATCTCTAAGAAAATTGTAAAGCAATTTTTTTTTGTGAGAGTGAAAGCTAGAAATTTTTGGTAAGATCTTTGAGTATCATTCAAGCTTGTGTGTTAGTTTGATAGAGACAAGCCTATAGGCATTCTAGTAAGCTTTAGGCCACTTCATAGATCTTTTAAAATTCAAAAATCTTTGTGATTTTTAAAAGAGCATTCATTCTAAAATGTCATCCATGGGTGGATATTTGATGGAATCAAGTGAGAGACTCACTTCCACAAATTATTCCATTTGGAAAGTGAGAATGGAATCACTCCTAGTGATCCATGATCTATATGACATAGTTCAAGGAGTAGAGGAAGAGCCTCAAACTCCCCAAGAACAAGCCAAATACAAGAAGAGAGCAAGATTAGCTCTACATTGCATAAAGTTAAATGTATGCAATGACCTCTTGAAAGAGGTGTCTTCTTGTACCTCATCCAAAGAGGCTTGGGATTCATTAAAGAGCATTTATGAATCCAACAATACTTCAAGAATCCTCATGCTAAGAAATCAAGTTTTCCAAAGCATGAAAGGAAGTGGAGAGAGTGGACAAGAGTATGTTCTTAGGATCAAATCTCTTAACAAGGAGTTAAGTGCAATAGGAGAGAAGATCCAAGATCAAGAACTAGTACAAATCATTTTGAATGGTCTAAGTGATGAGTTTACCAACTTAGTCCAATCATTTGCCATTCAAGACTCTCTTCCATCCATTGAAAAGTTGCACAATGTTCTTGTGGCCGAGGAGAGTAGGCTTCTACACCTCAAGACAAGAATGGATAGCATGTCACTTAATGGAGGAGAGGAGAAAGCTAACTTTACATCTAAAGGCAAGAAAAAGCAAAATCCATTCAAGAAAAATCAAGGCAAGGAGGCCGAGATGAAGAATGGAGGATCTACCTCCAAAGGCAAAGTGAAGAACAAGGCAAAACTAAAGTGTTTCTTTTGTGGAAAGAAAGGACACTTTGCCTCAGAATGCTACTTGAAGAAGAATCAACAAGCCAAAGGAGATCAAGGGAACATTGCTCAAGAGGAAGAATATGAGGATGGATTCAACACATCCTTAATGGTTGCATCTACACCAACTTCAAGTCAAGACACATGGTGGATAGATAGTGGGGCTAGTTCCCACATGTCCTTTAACAAGCATTATTTTTCTACTCTTCTATCTTGTAATGACTCTAAGAAGTCAATATACACTGCTAGTGATCAAGCATGCAAGATAGATGGCATAGGATCTATACCTCTTTGTTTAGGCACATCTAAAAGGATAGATCTAGATAATGTTTTGTATGTTCCTACCATTTCAAGAAACTTGCTTAGTGTAGGACAATTAATGGACAATGGACTAGATGTACATTTCAAGAATGGAGTTTGTTCCATCTTGAAAAATGATAAGTGCATAGCTAGTGGCATTAAGCAAGGTAGACTTTTCAAGTTGGATGCTAATGTTGCAAGTGAAAGTGTGAACTTGGCTAGGGAGGAGCTAACTCAAGTGGAGCTTTGGCATAAGAGATTAGGCCATCCTAATCTTCAATCTATGGAGTCAATGGCAAGCAAGGAACTAGCTCTCGGCCTACCAAGAACTTTCAAGAAGTGTGGAAAAATGTGTGAGGCATGTGGCCTTGCAAAGTCACACAAATCTTCTTACAAGAAATCTTCATCAAGATCTCTCTCTCCCTTGGATCTCATACATTCTGATGTACATAGTTTTTCACATGCAAGTAATGGAGGTGCCTTGATGTATGTAACTTTTATAGATGATTGTACTAGATTCACATGGATTGAGTTACTATCAAAGAAAAATCTTGTTTATGAAGCTTTCATTAAGTTCAAGTCTCTAGTAGAGAAACAACTTAGTACTTCTATCAAAGCACTAAGATGTGATAATGGAGGAGAGTACACCTCCAATAAAATGAAATACTTTTGTGAGATCAATGGTATTAAGTTACAATACACTTGTTCCTACACCCCTCAACAAAATGGGGTGGCCGAGAGGAAAAATAGGAGTCTATGTGAGTGTGCAAAGTCCTTGAGGCTTGATGCATCACTTCCCATCTCATTTTGGGGAGAAGCCATAACATGTGCTAATTATTTGTGTAATAGACTTCCTAGTAGTGCTATAGATGGGATCTCACCTTATCAAGCCTTGTTTGATAAGAAACCCAATGTAAAATATTTTAAGATCTTTGGATGTACTTGTTATGTACACATTCCTTTGGAGACTAGAAGGAAAGAAGATGCTACCTCCTTCAAAGGAATCTTTGTTGGCTATGGAGAAAATAGCAAGGGATATAGGATATATGATCCTACATCCAAGAAAGTAAAGGTAAGCAAGGATGTACTTTTTGATGAGTCACAATTTGCTAAGAGCTTGTCAAATGGATCTAACCCATTGTGCATTGAAGATCTTGACAAATCCGAGGAGGATCTTGACAAACCCGAGGAGGATCATGACAAACCCGAGGATGGAGATTTGGATCCAAGTCAAAAGGGGCCAAGAAGATCATCAAGGAGCAAGGCCGAGCCCTCAAGGCTTACCTATGTGGACAAGGGAAAGCAAAAGGAAGGCTCTACATCTTCTACCTCTTACTCTTTTTTAGCTACATTGATTGAAGAACCATCATCTTTTGAAGAAGCATGTAAATCTAAAGTTTGGAGAGATGCAATGCAAGTAGAGTATGATGCATTAGAAGAAAATCATACTTGGAATCTTGTAAATCTTCCAAGAGGAAAGAAACCACTTGCATGTAAGTGGATTTATAGAATTAAGTACAATCAAGATGGATCTATTAGTAAATACAAAGCTAGGCTTGTTGCTAAGGGATTTCTTCAAATAAAAGGATTGGATTATGAAGAAACATTTGCACCTGTAGCTAAGCTTGTAACTATTAGATTAATCATTTGCATTGCTACTTTGTTCAAATGGGATCTCTACCAAATGGATGTGACAAATGCCTTCTTGAATGGCTTCTTAGAAGAGGAAATCTACATGATGCAACCCGAGGGCTTCATCAAGATTGGTGAGGAGCAAAAGGTGTGCTACTTAAGGAAGAGCCTATATGGCTTGAAGCAAGCACCTAGAGCTTGGTACTCTAGGTTGCATGATTTTCTCTATTCCCTTGGCTTTGTACTAAGTGCTTATGAACCTTCTTTATATTTCAAATGTAATGAAGGAAAGATCATCATTTTGGTTCTTTATGTTGATGACATCATTATGACAGGAAATGATGATGATGGCATAGGCAAAGTAAAAGTGGACTTATCTAGTGAGTTCAAGATGGTAGATCTAGGCTTCCTAAAGTTTATACTTGGGATAGAAGTGTCTAGAAGTAGCAATTGTACTTTCATAAGTCAATCTAAGTATGCTACTTCCATTCTTGAAAGATTTGGTATGAAAGATTGTAAGGGGATTGACACCCCTATGGAGCATGTTGTGAAAGCAACTAATGAAGGTGATGAAGCACCCTTTGAGGACATCACTCTCTTTAGGAAGCTTATAGGCTCTCTAATCTATTTAACCATCACTAGACCTGACTTAAGTTTTTGTGTAAGCAAGTTGAGTCAAAGTATGCAAGCTCCTTTAATTCATCATTGGAAAAGTGCCAAGAGAGTACTTAGATATGTTTCTAGTACTAGATTTTTTGGTATACTTTATGAAGGATCTAACTTGCACTTGAGAGCCTACTCGGATTCAGATTTTGCAGGTGACAAGATGGATAGGAAGTCCATTAGTGCATTTGCAACATTTCTTTGTGGAGGAGTGATATCTTGGCTTTCCAAAAAGCAAGATACAATCTCACTATCTTCTTGTGAAGCCGAGTACAAGGCATTGACTTCAACAACCAAAGAGCTCTTATGGCTAAGAAGACTCTTGATGGAACTACATGTGCTAGAGGCCGAGGAGATCCCTTACATATTTTGTGACAATCAAGCTTCTCAACAAATTGCTTCAAATCCTATCTTCCATGCTAGAACAAAGCATATTGAGATAGCTCACCACTTTGTGAGGGAGAAGGTACAATCCAAGGAAGTGCAACTACATCATGTACCATCATCCGAATGCATAGCTGATATCTTAACCAAACCATTGTCCAAAGATCCATTTTTTAAGTTAAGATATGCTCTTGGAATTGTAGATAGATGTACACTAGATTTGCCAAGTTAGAAGTGAGGAGGAGTGTTGAAAATTGTCACTTCTCACTTGACATTGGTTCATGTAAATATTGATCAAACATTAGAATATGTTGATGATATGATTTCACACGTGTGGAGCATGTTCCCATGTGTGAAAGGATGTACTTTTCATGTTTGTATATATCCAAATTGATTTTGTATCATTCTAGTTAGTGTGAACATGAAATGACTAGTTTTTAGTCAAGTTGACTAGTCACCTACAAATTAGCTTTTCCTTGCATGTGCATGAGTAAATGCTCCCACATGGCAAGTGGATGTTCACATGTGTGTATAGAGTACTAGAAGATAAGAGTTGACCATTTTCCTTAGATCCTATTTTGTAGGGAATATTCCTATATTCTAGGAGACTAGCTTTTTGGATTTTAGTCATATTCTAGAAGGTCAACTATTGGATAAGGATCAAGGATGGATCAAATGGATAGATATGAGTGATGTGGCACTCTTCACACGTGTTAAGGCCTGCTGGACTGTACCAGACTCATGGATGTACTTGATCCATAAAAGGATCATCATTTTGCTAAGAAAATTGATGAGACTTTTGCACTCTACACTTTTGTGAGATTTCTAGTCATTTGTCTTGTGATTTTTATGCATGATTGCTATCTAGTATCATTGTACTTGTTGTTTCAGGTGCAGTCCGTACAGTGGACAGTACTCCACACGTGTGAAGCCGCTCTCACTAAAAAATGATGTGTTGATCCATTGCTCTTGCTTAAATCCAAGTGTAGTGAATCTAGATCAAGATCTAATGTGTAGAACTTGATAGATTCATTGATTAAGCAACCAATAACTCTCTATGATTGTAAAGTACAATCATTATTGTCCTAAAAACTGTAAAATTTATCAATATGGATTGTTTTTCAATTTTAACACTCCTCCTAAAAATGATCTATATTGATTTGAACATGGATCTTGGTATAACTCCAAGGTTGGCTCTATGCTTGTTGAAGGAACTTTTGCTCAAAGGTTTGGTGAGCATATCTGCAATGCAAGATGATGTGTCGATGTGCTCCAATTTGATTTCACCTCCAATGAGCTTCTCTCTCATGAAGTGATGTGCAACTTTGATATGTTTGCTCCTTTCATGGGATATTGGGTTGTTGGCAAGGGCTTGAGCTGAAATGTTGTCACACATGATCATAGGTATATTTTCTTCCAAAATTATCTTTAGCTCCACTAGTAACCTCTTGATCCAAAGCACTTAATTTGTTGTTGTAGTGAGCGTCTTGTACTCAGCTTCACATGATGAGAGTGATACAGTATCTTGCTTTTTGGAAAGCCAAGATGTCAAGTTTCCTCCAAGATATATGACATAAGCACTTGTAGATTTCCGATCTGCTCTATCACTTGCAAAATCCGAGTCAGAATAACTAATAATAGAAAGATCTTCACTTTTATATAGTAAACCAAAATCAAAAGTTGAAGATATATATCTAAGCACTCTCTTGGCCTTTTTCCAATGATAAATTGAAGGATTTCGCATAGCCTGTCTCAACTTATAAACACTAAAGCAAATGTCAGGTCTAGTTATTGTGAGCCAAATTAAGAAGCCTATAAGACTTCTAAAAAGTGTGGTGTCCTCGAAGGATCTTTCATCACCTTTGTTAGAGTCCTTTACATTTTGCTCCATAGGTGTTTCTATACTCTTACAATTCAACATATTGAACTTTTTTAACATTGAAAGAGCATACTTAGATTGACATATGAAAGCTTTATCTTTAAGAAAGTCAATCTCTAGTCCTAGAATATAGTGAATTTTTTCAAGATCTTGCATCTTGAACTCTTTTCCAAGTGCAATCTTGGTTTCCTCAACTAACTTGATACAACTTCCTGTCAGAATGATATCATCAACATAAATAAGAAGGATGACAATATCTTTGTCAAAAAACTTGACATATAAGGAAGGATCATAGTTACTAAGATTAAATCCTAGTGACTCAAGAAAGGTGTTAAGTCGAGAATACCATGACCTTGGGGCTTGCTTTAATCCATATAAACTTTTGAAGAGAAAGCAAACTTTTCCCTCATCATGGATGAACCCAATAGGTTGATCCATATAGATCGCTTCTTCTAGATAGCCATTTAGAAATGCATTAGAAACATCTAGTTGAAGAAATTGCCAATTGAAAAAACAAGCAAGAGAAATTATGATTCTAATTGACACCATCTTTGCAACTGGGGCAAAGGTCTCCTCATAATCAAGTCCATATACTTGAGCAAAGCCTTTAGCACAAAGCCTAGCTTTGTACTTGTTGATTGTGCCATCTTGATTATACTTGACTCGGAAAACCCATTTGCAACCAATGGTATGCTTGTTGGATGGAAGATCCACAAACTCCCAAGTATTATTGGCCATCAAAGCATCATATTCTTCCTTCATGGCAAGGTACCATTCTTTTGAGTTGATGGCATCATATACATCCTTTGGCTCCTCATTAGAAATAAAATAGGCATAATTAGTGGAGTTGATTTCCACTTGCTTTCCTCTATCTTTATAGGTAATTCCTTCTATTGGACACTCATGATCATTAGCTGTGTAAATAGATCTCTTGAGTCCTTTGAAAGGTAGGATTGAGTCAAATGACTCCTTTGAACAGCACATATGTGAAGAGGCTCCACTGTCTATGTACCAAGCTCCATCTTTCTTGAAAGGTGATGAAGAAAAATTGGACACCATAAATGACCCTTCTCCATCACTTGCAACAGAATCTTCTTCAATCTCTTTGGAGAGATTAGCTTGCTTGAGTTGGTTTTTCTTCTTAAAGCAATTAGAGACATAGTGTCTCTTTTTGCCACAAAAGAAGCACTTCACTTTCTTCTTCTTGGTTTTTGAGTTAGAGGGATGAGATGTTTCATCCTCTTCACCATCTTGATCTCGATCTTTGGCTTTGTCTTTGTTGTATGCTTGAGAGAATTGGTTCTTACTCCTTCCTTTCTGCTTGCCTTTGACAAAGAGGGCTTTGTCACTTCCACCATGTTCAAGTTTGTTCATCTTGGAGAGTTTATAGCTTTGTCTAGATTCTTCAGAAATAAGAATTCCTTGGAGAGTTTCTAGATTAGGTAACTCCTCCTTAATAGTGAAAGACTGAACAAGATTATCACAGTCATCTCTCAAGCCAGTCAGTATGACTTGAACTAGCTCAACTTGGTTAATGGTAACACCAACACAAGAAAGCTCTCTATGTAAATCTTTAACTCTCAGAACATAGTTAGATGCACTCTCTTCACTTCTTTGGAAACTTTGGAAAATCTGATTCCTAAGAGTGAGTATTCTAGAAGTATTCTTTGCTTCATAGATGGTCTTTATTGCATCCGAAGCTTCTTTGGCTGTAGTGCAAGATCCTCTCTCTCTCAGAATTTCATTAGATACATTCATCTTAATGAAATGTAGAGCCATTCTAGCTCTCTTCTTATATTTAGGAATTTCAACCTGTGCTTGAGGCTCCTCCTCAACACCAAGCACAATATCCATAACATCCTGGAGAATCAAAACACACTCCATTCTTAACTTCCAAATTGAGTAATTAGAAGTGTTTAGTCTTTCACTGGCTTCTAGAAGATATCCTCCCTGAGATGCCATTATAATGAAGACTTCTTAGTTATTGGATTGAGATATGTTTGAGCTTGTTCCTATCAGACTTAGAGTTGCTGCTCTCTTTCACTATAGGTATTTTCAAGGTTGAACTACCTTCCTATGTGAAACACTTGCAACTATATATGAGATAAATCTCAAATATTCCACAAGACAAGTTATCTAGATCAGACACAAAAAGTGGTTTGAGACAATTTGGCTGGTTTGAATCCTATTTTTGGCACATGTGAAATGCTTCAAAAGAAAACACTATTGACTACTTCAAACTCAGTCTTGATCTACAGTTTCTTGTGTTGGATGCTCAAAACAATGGATTCAGAACAAAGTATAATTGAATCAAATCAGAATGTTGTCACTCGGATTTTGGACCCCTATCCTCTTTAAGAGCTTATAACTCTTGCTAGACACATCAAATTAATCTGGTTTTAATTTCTATGGAAAGTACAGATCAAATGCTTTCCATCAAGCTATAACACTGCTATCTTTGGATCTATAAGTAGGGAGAACAAAGGGACTGAAAAACTCTGATTTTCACACGTGCGAAATTCCAGAATTTCGTACTTCCTCAATTCAGGTCTAAAAATTCAGTTCAAGTCTGATTTGATCCAAATGCACTTCAGAGAAGGGTTAGAAAAAGTGCAAAACTGTTTTTTTGCTTGATTTAGCTCTCAGTTTCTTGTACAATCAGAGTTGTTAGCATGCAAAGCTTAATGTGGCTCTGATACCATGACAAAATTTCCAGAATTCACACGTGTGGGAAATGTCCACAAGAGTGACTGATCTTAATTAAGCTTTGTGATTGGCACTATAACCTGATTCTAGATTGATTAACAAAATTTAGTTTAGAAGAAATGGCTTATCCACAATCTAGCATGCTAATCAACAGAACATAATAGCAATGATCAAAGAATGAATAAAAATACAAGATTTCAATGTATGAGCATTAGCCTCAACACAAGTTAGAGAGAGAGAGTTAGAGAGATAACAAGCAATATTTGTTTAGATCCAAAATGACATGAGATAGCTACAAAACTTTGGTTCTTCATCATTGATTGTGTGGAGAGCTACACATATTTATGGAGATTGAGGTAGCTCGAGGTAGAACCATATCTATCCATTCCAAAATGACATCTAAAGTGACATCTAGAGTCTATGTGACATTTGTCACTTGTCATGCATGAAATTCTACCAATTTTTACAGGTGTGCTATTTCTAACTAGAAATCTCCAAATCATCATGCATGTGTCCATTAAACTTTGTGCATGCCTTGCATGTCACTATAAATCACTTACAATTAATGCATGTGAGTTGCCACGAGTTTCTACAAGCATAATCATGCTAATTCTATGTCTACAAACTATATGCAAGTTGCATTTATCAAACTAGATAATACATAACCATGTAGCTCGAGTTCTATGTAGGCCAAACTTGGCATTGCATTAATGAGCTACATACTTGCATGGTACAACATTTGTAGCAAGCCAAGAAATCAATATGGATTGTTTTTCAATTTCAACAAATATACCATGCTTGATCATCTTGATTAGATGACAATGCAGATATGAAGATGCTAGAGTCGCCAATCTCACCCTCATCGACAAGGTTACCTGCTTGTTTTGGTTTCCCCTTGCCTTGTTCCGCCAAGAATTTGCGACATTCACTCTTCCAATGGCCCTTTTTACCACAATGGAAGCACTTGTCTTTCTTCTTAGCTTTACTGAAAGATCCCTCGTCCTTTTGAGACTTGGCAAATTGCTGCTTAGACTTCTTCTTGCCCTTGCCCTTGTCTTGTTTTTGGCGTGTCGCAAGTGCCTGATCGTCAGTATTTTGACGTCTAGCTTTCACCATTTCTCGCTGTTGCTCTTCCTGCATCAAGATTCCTATGAGCTCGTCAAAGGTTGTCAATCTTTCTCTTGATGCTATTTCACTCACAAACATCTGTTAGGGTTCTGTAATGCCGCACAATGCATTGTGCACTAGCTCCACATAATGTATGCGCTCACCAATAAAATGCAGTTCATCTCTCATTGTCTTGATTCTGGTCATGTATGTCTGAATGTGCTCTCCTAGCTCCATGCGGGCACTATTCAACTTTGACTTGAGAACCATGATTCTTGACGGATTTGACATCTCGAACTGCTCCTTTAGCACATCCCATGTCTGTCTGGCTGTAACAGCATCACAAATGTGGGTAATGATGTGATCCTTCACTGACAAGTTAATGAAGGTCAAAGCTTTCCTCATCTTTTTGGCGAACACTTTGATATCTGCTTCATTTGGCGGCCTTCTCTCATCACATGTGACGACTTCCCACACGTCTTTCTCCATCAGTATGTTTTTCATTTTGAATTTCCACACTGGATAGTTGGAAATCCCGTCCAATTTGCTACTTTCACTCAAAATGGACTCTCCCATGTTTGCCATCGCAAAACTGCTTGAAGCTTCTGCCTTAGGCTAAGAACAGTATGTCGAGGCCAACAGCAATGTCAGAAGTTGAAAATAATGACCTGCACTTTTTTCCTTACTAGGCCACTCATCACTTTTCCACCAATTTGAAAGCTAAATCGGCATCGCCTTCCGAAATGCACTCAGTCGTCAACTCCCAACAACGTGCCCAGTGGAATGGTGAAATCACTTTTGGCATACTTCGAACACTTTCTCTACTGCAATCACTCTGTTTTGTTGTATCGTACTTGCAGGTACAGTCCGGGTGCCCTTCGTTTGGAGGTTATAGCCTTTCGTTTGGGTCAAAATGGGCAAAGGACCCAAAAATAGGGACTTTTCTAGTTTTTGAACTGTTTCTTCACCTTGAAGAAACTTCACTCTTCACTTGTGAAGGGACCCAACTCCAGGTTCAGTATGAAAATTTTTAATGAAGTTGAAGGCCAAAATGCAGTTCACTTCTTCAGGGCACTCTTCAACAACCCTTCAGACTCCATCCGATGGTTGAATCTGATCAAACTGTGGATATTTCTTCTGGGTAGCACAATCTGAGCCGTTGGTCTTGTAACTTCTCTATCCAACGGATCTGAGCACTTTCGTGCACCAATGGAGAGTCTTGTAGACACTGTCCACTTCAAAACACTACGGTTTCACTTTGGTTCCACGCACGAATAGTCCAAGACCTCCCTGTCTATGGCCACGCCTCCCCACACTCGTTTTTGCTTGATCTAACTCGCCTATGGATCAATTTGAGCATGATCTGAGGCCTAGACCAGGGTTTCCCTACTGATTCCAAGTCTGTAGAGTGTTCACTCAAGAAATTCCGTGGAGAAACGGTGATTTTAGCTCAACTTGACAAAGTGGCTTTTTTCACCTTTTACCGCAAATCTGCTAGGTTAACTGTCTAGAGACAAATCTTTGACATAAACCTCAGAATCTCTCCATGGCTAGTTGACAATGTGATTAGCTTCCTTCTGGTCCTTACGGCATCCAAAATGGTGCACAAACTGTGAAGAAATCACCAGTTATGTATAAAAAACCGTAACCCCAAACCCGGTTTCAATATTCAGCTGGCTTCAAAATTGTCAATTTTTCATCAAATTTTTCCCTGTCTGATGCTATGCACAGGCTAATAATCCCTCTGCTGAGCTTATCAAGCCTCTATAAACTAGAAACCGTGCACCAGTGCTTCTCTTTCTGGCTTCAACCTACCGTAAACCCCGAACTCTCAAAAGACAGTTCTCCCAAAGCTCTCTTTATTGACGATATTGTACTGTGTACACTCTCTGTACAGCTCTGATACCAACTTAGAATTTGCTTTGCACAGGAACACAGATCATGCTACACAGTAACACAGACAGAAAACACTCTCCACAACAAGCTCACATAGCAACTGTATTTCTCAAAATGAAATTATACTGTACATATAGTTGTTCATTCAAGCAACCCATGCATGACCCAGGTTGCCGTTGGCGGGATGCGTGTCCCGTCGACTTGCCTAGTGGCGAGGCCAACTGATCCTTATCCACTGATAGGACCCACAGTACAGTAACACAGTGATTCTACTTTAACTCTAACTGAAACTAGTTACATTGTTTTATGTCATGTTGTACTAGCATTCTTGGCTGGCTTTTTTGATGGAAATGAAGCTAATAGACTCTCTTTATATCACTCATTCATGCTCAAGTAATCAAGTGATGATGATAGCTTATGGCAAGATGGAGATGGAGGCTCATTCATGGATTTTCTTGGTGGATACATATCGAGGAAGGACAAAGATGGATTGTACATGTGACAAAATGGTTATCACTCACATTTATTGCTTGGTTGCTGTTATTTTTCAGAGATATCAAAGGTGAAAACATGGAGAAATTCATTCATTCTAGTTCTATGCTACATTCTATGTTGGTTTTTCATCTTAATATGTAAAATGGATGTAAGTACTGGTGAAGCATCCAACATGGAAACTATTATCTATATCAATTATGAAAGCTATTACAAAACCATAGAAAGGAGGTCTATTCTTAGAATGTGGATCAATCTTAAGATGGATCAAAGTTGTGTGGTAAAACTAGTTGAAGAGGGAGTGTGAAAAATGTCAACTAGTTTAGTTGGTTTTGGCAACTTGGAGGCCAAAGTGAAATTTCAACTAAGTTGTGGTTCTAGGCTCCCTTTGGGATGCCTGCACTACAATGGCCTGCCAAGCAACATTTCATACGCCTCTTTGCCAGTCTGCATCTGCACAACATGGAAATCAATGCGAGCCATTTTTCCCGCAACATTAACTAGTAAGGTATATACAACACCTTCTACCTTCAACCTAGAGTTATCAGCAAGATTAAGCATAGTATTAGCTCTTTCTTTAGCATTCACAACTGCACCAGCATCAACAATAGCATTCTAGACCAACAGTCCATCGATTATGGCATCAAATTTTGGACAATTCTGCTCAATGCTATTATTAGTGACTCTGTCCACTTCACCACCACAGGTTTTTGTGAGTGAAGCCATTTGATACATAGAATTATATCTACCTTAGTATCTACCTTATATCTACCTTAGTAGCATTCAAATGATTGACAAGTTTGAAAGGTGTATAATCTTCAATAACTGCCCTTCTCCGCCAAGTCCTCCCACCAGGTGGAGGATCCACTACCTTGACCATTTTCTTTGGATTGCTAGGTTGTGGGTCTTGTACCCGCACAAGTGCAAGCTCCAGTTCAGGTTCTTCCTGAATAAGAGGTAATTGATCATCAGGTATGGGTTGCTTCCCAGTGGCCGCAGCTACTTTCTGTGCTCTGGTCATTACCAGGTAGGTTGGATCTGCTTCCAAATTAGCAAGATTGATCAAGATAACAAGTCTATCTTCAGAGGAGTCGCCACACTTTAGGATTCTGACCGGCTCTGTCGGACCTTTAGAGGTCCTAGCGATTCTGTGATTTTTAGGTCCAGGTTGATTAGTTGCCTCCTTATCGGTCTTCATCTTTACCCAGCACCTATCACGGAAATGGCCATTCTTTTCACAAACTGTGCATTTGATATTGGGGCAATCTCTAGTCAAGTGAGCACCTTGTCAATACTTGTAGGACACCTCACTCGGTTTGTTAGGTTTTCACTCTCCGATAATATTTTGCTGCCGCTTCAAGAAATTGACATCCACAGTCAAAGTTTTGATATTTTCATTCAAAATATCCATATAGTCCTTCACCATATCATGGAAATTTGAAGTAGAAGATTCATAACTAGCTTGATCAACGACACCAGTACTAGAAGGAACAACTTTATTAGGACATGCTTGATAAGGAGGTGCACACCTCTGAATCGGCCCTGATAAAAGGTGACTGCATTGCAACGTTGTGAAGATTTGTTGTATAACCTATTGAACGGGAGCCAGTGGTGCGTAGCTATACACTGGTCAGACACCATTAGTGTAATTGCATCGAGGAATATTTGTGCCATCGGCAATGGGTCTTGGAGCATATCGGGACCGTTTCCCCTCCGTCATAGCCACCACCTTTTGAATGGAAATCATAGAACTCTCAATATCTAATGCTCTGGTAGTAGCTTCATCCATGGTGCAAGGGTTTAACTGTTTGACAGCAATTTGGATTGCATTTTTTAGTCCTTTCAAGTAAAGAGACACAACCCAACCATCAGGTGTTTATTGGTTCCGAACTATTTGATCGATATTCCAAGTGTATTGTTTGACGGTCTCATAATCCTCCTGATGGCTGCCAATCAAAGCATATATCAGGTGGTCACAAGACTTTGGTATCTGAAACTCGCTCAGAAATGAGGAGATGAAATTCTCCATGTTATTGATAGAAAGAGACTCCAGCCGATAGTACCAGTCACTAGCACCGCAGCATAGAGTACCACTGAACAATAGCATTTGGTGGCCCTCATCAGTTATCCTATTAGCAAAACAGAATCTGTCGAAGTCATTCATGTGCTTCTCAGGGCCTTCTTGTATAGTGGCCCAAAATTGTGGCATAGGCTGTGTTAACGATTCTGGTTTTGAAATAGTAGGCAATATGTTAATGGCCTGAGCCCCTTGCCTAACATTAGGAGAATCGGCCATTTCAACTCCTGTAGAACTTACAGAAAGGTGTTCAGAAAGTCAACTGAGAAATGTTCAGATGAGTATATAGAGAGACTATCAGTTCTAGAACCAGGAGTTTCAGATGGTTTGTCATGAACTTCCTCAGAAGCCTTCTCAGAATATTTACTAGAACCCTTTGTGATCTCTACTTCAAACTGCTCATCAAGATCTTCTCTATCTGGACTATTCGGCTTAACAATATCAAATTTAGTATGATCAACAAAAGATGTCCCCTCAAAAGGCTGACTCTCAAGAGAAGATGCAATCCCAAACAGAGGGTTTTGTTACTTGAAGTATTGGTTCTAAATTAGAACCAAGGCTAATTAACAGAATAAAAGGAGAAAAACAACCCATTTCAAATGCACTTCAAATGCACTTCAAATAAGTTTTAGAGCAAACGTGGACCAAAACTCTCTCTCTCTCTCTCTCTCTCTCTCTCTCTCTCTCTCTCTCTCTCTCTCTCTCTCTCTCTCTCTCTCTCTCTCTCTCTCTCTCTCTCTCTCTCTCTCTCTCTCTCTCTCTCTCTCTCTCTCTCTCTCTCACTTAGATTAAAACCTGCTATGCTCTCTGCCTCATTTAGATTAAAAATGTAAAAAAAAAGATGGCCCTATATTATGCAAAATAATATAGGGCCCAAAAAGGCCTTAAAATCAACCCAACGTCAATTATATGACATATCAGCGTCCAAGAGTGTATCTGCCTCTCTCTCGCTCTCTTTTTGTGACTAGCATGTTGAAATCCAAAAACATCACAACCTCTAATTAGAAAGCAAATAAACAACTCTACTCTTATGAGCACTGCTTGAGAAAAACTTTTTTTTTCAACCTAACATAAAACCTAATTTTGTAGATTTTGAACAACTCATTGGCCAAAAGCCTGAAGAATCATAAGGAGAAGGCCCAAAAAAAAAAATTGAATACATCTCAAATTTTTATATATCAACACTTTATAAGGCATTTGTTCTTTTTCGTTAGATTTCAATAGATTTAAATTTTGGGGCATTGTTTAAGAGCCGTCAAAGTATAGGAATGGAACTAGCATCATTCTCCAAAAACTAACTTCGTAGAATACTTACAGCAAATTGACTCTTAAAAAATTGACAACTTTTTTGAAATGCAAACAATTTATGTGTAGTAAAGTAGGTAGATCCATGTGAGAAATATCAACTAGTTTAGTCATATTTTGGTTAAATGTCAATATTAGACCAATTTGCATTTTAGAATTAGAGATAGTCATTTCAAAGTTATTTTAGTTCCAATGTTTTTGAATTACCACTTTTAGAAAGAGAGGAAATTTCTATAAGGTCGAGTTTGGTAGATTCAAATTTGAATAGTAGATTCATTGAATCTAGTCCACATTAATAGTAGAGTTTTTGATATGGAGGGAAACCAAGATCATTAATGAGGCATGGCCCTGTTATAAATAGTGTACAAGCATGGGAGAATAGTATCTTCTCTCTCTCTCTCTCTCTCTCTCTCTCTCTCTCTCTCTCTCTCTCTCTCTCTCTCTCTCTCTCTCTCTCTCTCTCTCTCTCTCTCTCTCTCTCTCTCTCTCTCTCTCTCTCTCTCTCTCTCTCTCTCTCTCTCTCTCACATTTCATGCTTATACATGAGTTTTCTTGGGTTCATCTATCCATTGGTGCACTATCTTGATGATATCTTGTAATCTTGTGTGTAGAGTGCTCATATTTTGTTATTTTTGGATCCACACATGTGAAATATAGTAGGGTACTATTATTGTATGGAAAACAACTTCATTTATCATATACTTGATGTTTGATCAGAATCTCATTGAGTTTACATCACTTTTGTGTAGTTGATGTTGTTGATTTTCTACATTGTCAATGGTGCTAATTGTGTTGTCATTCATAACCTAAGATTAAAGAAACATATTGGATCTTAGTGATTCATATTTTTTCATATGTATATCTCACAATTAATTTTGTTATAAGACAATACATTTGTGGCCAATATATAATATTTTCAAAACATTTACATCTTTATACGATGTTGCATTTCTTAAGTTTCATTTCAAACACATCTCGCAATCACTTAGAATTGGAGAAACATATCAATAGATGTCTGAACTAATTAAGAGAACAAATAGAAAATGTCGAGCATTGATTAATTATATATTCTATTTCAAAGGCATTTTCTTTATGGTAACATCTACAAAAGTCATATTTAACACAATAATAAACTACAACAATGTCCATCAACTCATTCATCTCAAGGAGAGACTCCATTCTCATCTTCCAAGTAGAATAATTGCTTGAGGTAAGCCTGTCATTGCTCTCCAACATGAAGCCTCCATTTGTAGCCATGTTGCAATGACTTGATCTTCTTTTTCAACATGTTCCAATGCACAAAGAGCTCTCTTGAAAGTCAACAAATGAATTCAAGAAGAAAGTCACAAAGATATGAAAGCTCTTATATCTCTTTCTTGCACAAAACCTAGCAAATCCAACACATAGAATGGATGATACTTGATCAAAAAATGATCAACCTACAATCTTATGAAATTTTGCACTTTCTAAGATTGAAACACACTCTTGAAATGTCCAACAACTTCAAACACAAGAGGTCCAATCAATTTTAAGGGTTCCACAAAAGTACACAAATTTGAATCATTCATTTTCTACATGCAAAACGGGGCCATTTTAGTTGTGCATACCCTTTCATCGAACCAACAACAGTAGTTAAAGAGTTGCACCTTAGACAAGAAAATTGAAAGCCTTTTATACACAAATGCCCAATTCCCAATCGGCAGTTAACTGATTACAATTGATTATTGGCTTTATCCTATTTGCCATTTCTTTAGGGAATAAATTTTTTTTCCAATGAATTACAAGTTTGGTATTCTTGAATTCGTCCAAGCAGTATAAACAAGGGAGTGTGGCAAGCCACTTGGCCCTATCTTAAGTTGGTATTTTATTTTTTTTACATGTGTTACAGTACATGTAAATGTGATAGAAAAAGAAATTATCTATTTTTATTAACAAAAGGTGGGAAAACTCATCATAGTACAAAAAATTGCATGTGGGAAGTGTGAATGTTAGGTGGTTTGAAAGTATTTGTTTGATGCAAGTCACCAGGTAGGGTAGTTGCAAGTTGTCCTAGTTCTTTCCAAGAATGCCATGACATTAATGCTACTGTTTATGTTCAGTTTCATGAGAAGCAACAATACTTCTAGCAATAGATTCCCAATGAAGGAGGCTTACATGATATTTGGGTCACTGTAATCTGATTCAGGTGAATCTGTAGAACTTGGTGTTTCAACGGATCTTTCCTCAAATGAATCTACAAATGCTGTAGTAGCGATTAGAAGATCATTAAATGCTTCAGGTGTTAATCTTGCTCTATCTGGTGAGTTTTGCAAATTCTGCAATTACAAATCTCTAGATTTGCTATATGCTTCTAATCGCTATGTACGCTCTAAACATTTCTGTTCAATAATTGCTTAAGAGTATGTTCTTGGCATGCATTACATGAGAAAGATTCATTGATGTAATACACTTAAAAATATTGCAAAAGGTGAAATTCATCTCTCCGGCAACGGCGCCAAATTATGTGGTGGCCTAGTCATTATAGATTTCCAAAAAATCGATGAATTACGTAGTATAAAAGGTTTGATCATTCCCCAAGAGAGAGAATAATCTCATCTTTTGCATGATAACTGTATATATGATGGTAAATGGACTAGAAGGTATAATATTCACAATGAAATCTACAACGACATAACTGGTTATCCAAAGATATTTGGGTAAATTGGCATCCAGGAACACCAATGATGAAACGATTTAGTCAAGGTCTACAGTTGTAAAGATTATTTTATCTTTCAGGCTCTTCAGATATCAGGTAAACAATCAGAACAGACAACAACTAGCAAATAGATTCATCAAGCAGAATCACATTGGCTAAAGATTCTTCTTAATCAAACACAAAGAATTAGTTCTTATCGTAGGAAGCAAACAAAATAGAGCATCAAACAATCTCATTATCTGATCACATAGCTCATTCAGAATTGAAGGAAGTTCTACTAAAAGTTATGCTTAACAGCTTTGGCTAATTCCCTGCACACATTAGTCAGAATTGTTACTTGTTGGTGTCGCATGAAAATCCGTGTTAAAGTATCTGAAATTCAGTAAAACGTGAAAAATATGTGTGATGCAAAACATAATAGTATTGCAATCAATTACAGATCATACAGAGTGTATTCGCTCAAATGATAAGAAGTAATTCTGTGAAAGATAGCAGAGGGGAAGAATGCTCAAGCTATAGAAACTTGCTCTTCTCTCTCTATTGATACTCAGCTCTGTGTAGAAATGCGTCAGTACAATGGCACGAAGTGTTGTCCTTATAGGAACGATCACCGACCTCAATGTCGTTTACGAACCGTCAAAATGTCGGTTCTGATCTGCTATTGCGTCTCTTATAGCAACTTCTACTCTAAATGTGAATTTACAATGTGCAAATAGGCCTTTACATGAATTTAGGCACTATAGCACATTTACATATATAGAAATTGAAATTTTTTTACAATATATAACAAAAACTTGAACAATGTGGGATCATGAGGCTCCATAGTCATATTTTGGTAAATTGTCAATATGAGGCCAAAACTCATTTTAGACTTAGAGACAAACTTTTTGAAGTTATATTAGTTTAAAATACATTCAATAAACACTTTTTGAAAGTGTGGAAAAGTTGGTAGTCAATTTTGAGAGAGATTCAAATTTGAACTCTGGGTACATTGAATCTAGATCCAAAAATAGTAGGGTTTACATTTTGGAGGGAAAGCCAAGTGGCCAAGTAGGGTTTGGACACTCTATAAAAGGATGTAAGTCATGGAGAGACACATATTCTCTCTTTTCTCTCTCATTTCATCATTATACATGGTCATCTTTGGGTTCTACTACTCATTGGTGCACTCTCATGATGTTATCTTGCAATTCTATATGTAGATTGATCATTTATTGCTATATTTGGTTCCACGTGTGTGAAATATAGTAGGGTACTATAATTGTACCATAATTGTACGGACAACAAATATATTTTATGTTTTGATTCATGTTTGATCAGTATCTCTTAGAGTTTGCATCTTATTTTGTATGTAAATGCTGATTTTTCTACATTGGCAGGATTGTTGGTTTGCTCCTTATTGTAACCAAAGATTAGGGACATGGATTGGATCTTGAATGATTTGAAATCCTTCACACAATCTACCTATTATTACTACCCAAACTTAGAAGAACTTCAATCATCTTGAGAAAGATGGATGGTTCGCAACGAATGTATACATTTGAATCACCTACTGATATCAAACAACCAAGAAGATTCTTCCCCATAACCATTAACTTGAAATCATCCTTCATAAGGAAAAAGAAAAGAAAAAAAAACGAAAAGACATCAACAATCTCTATCAGATCTTGAACCACTTTGTGAGAATGAGTGACGCCTCACACATCCATAGGAGGTGGGGACGATTTTTTTAATTGATTCCATAGATTAACGGAAAACAAATGTCTTCTACCAGTATTGCATATTGGATCTTAGAACATCAAGTATCCTCCATGGACTACTGTCAAAATATAAAACTTGAGAGAAGAATGAGTATAAAGAAGATAGGTGGTTATTCCCCTTTAAATTGGTTCTTAGAGAATACAGTTTGAATGTCTATAAAAAAAAATATTTAATGGTTATCGTTATTCCACCAATATAGACAATTTTTTGAATTAAGACACTGAAGCCTCATTACATACACACAACACACTCACAATAGGCACAGTATTGCCATATGCATCCATAATATCAATTTCTTCTAAGAGATGCATTTGCATGCCAAGAAGAGTTCTGAAAGGGCATAATCTTCTGAGGGAGTGGGTGCATATTTCCAAATTAGGTCACGGGGTGTTGTGTTGCAGGAATGAAGGTACCAAATTGAACAAAGATCAAAGATTTGTTGGAAGCTAAATTACAACGAACCAGGTTAGCATCATCCACCTAAGGTGCTGATCCCGAAGATGTGACCAAGACACTTATGATGTACCAGCAAAAGGAAAGCATTTTCTGAGCCAAAGATTTTGGGTCCGTCGTATGGCGACCATACTACCCAGTGGTCATCGCCAATGTTAGTCAATATTTTCGTACAAAAAATCGGACTAATATTGAGATTTCATTTTTCAAAACTACAAAAACCCGGCATGTAAACCCGATAATTAGCAAAAAAAGTCGGCATATAGTTGCCTCTTTATAAGGGTCCCAGCCTACCCCTAAGGTGGTGTTAGAATAAGTAAGCCCGAGTTTCTCTCATAGTTCATGACTTTCCATGTTCAGCAGTGATTTCGAGTTTTTTTATCGTCTTTGTGATAGTATGCATGTGTGCCAGTTTGACAGTACACGTAGTGTAAGTTGGGACACACGTCCCGTAACGGGGACCGAATTGTCATGCAGCAATACCCCACAAAAAGTAGACTGTGTATATATATCTTTCAGTCTCTTTTGTAAATATAGTTCAAAAGTGTGCTCTTGGGTTGGTGTGTGATCTCTCTTTACTGCTTATCTGTTTGATGATAGATTGCTTGCAAATTAGCTAACTATATTGCCAGTAAGATCCTTGACATGGTATCAGAGCCTGGGAGTGGAGCAGTTTGGTGTTAGCTAGAAGCCAAATTTTGGGAAAATTCAAAGAACCGTTTACGGTTAGCAAGCAAGCAATTCTTTGCAGAGTGGTTTGAAGAAATGGGTAGCAAGTAATAGGGTGACCTCAGAGCATGCTATATGGTCAGCCATGAAGCACTCAAAGTGCAATTGTCCATCTTCTCAGCTATGGAAGTTTCCTCAGCTAGGGTGTTAAGAGAGAAAGTTGTTGATTTCTCACAGTAGAAAACTAGTTTTGGAGCTATAAACTATTGACAGTGGGCGCCCTAGAGTTTTTAAGAAGATGCTAGAAGGTTATAACAAGTCGTGGAGCAGGGATTGCATTAAATTGTGAAGATCAGACAATTGCAGGTAGCCAAGGGTTTCAAGCTATACATGCTTGGATCTTTCCCTGTAGAAGCATATTTTTGAAACTAAAAAAGGGTGCAGGTGGGCAATTCAGAGGCCCGAATCCGCTATCAAAGAGCTGTGACTAGCCGCGAAAGAGTGTAGATGCAGGCTCGATTTACAGCTAGGCTCTTTTGGTTGTTCACTGTAGTCTGAAAACCAAAGGAGAGAGATGGAGAGGGTCATGACGGACAGGTCGCGCGCGCCCAGAGGAGAGAAACATTTTGTGTATGGAAGGGTCTAGCGGCCAGGGGAGCATGGAGCAGTGCCCACATCGCTTGCAGACCATCGGATCAAAGCTTTAGAAGATAGACGGCTAAGATTGACCTCTCAAGGAGCAGCGTGGGCCGTTGGATCTCGTCTAATGGTGAAGATTGACTTGAAAGGTGCCCTGAAGAAGGCCTTAAGAAATTGAAGAGTCTTTTACACTTCAACTTCTTTAAAAATCTTCAATGTGAAATTGGAGTTGGGTCCCCAAATTCATAAAGTTTGAAGTTGTTTCATTGTGAAGAAATAGTGGATTTTCTATAATGGCACATATCTTTTAGCTCATTTCTCCATTTAAGGCCATCCAAAAGCCAAAATCCTCCAAATTAAGGGTAGAAAAGGACTGTACCCTGCAAGTGTGGTACCTAAAAATAGAGGAATTGCCGCGGAGAAAGTGTTTGAAGTGCGCCAAAAGTCTTTTCACCATTCTAGTGGGCAAGTAGTTGGGAGTTGGTGACGAAGGGCATTTCGGCGGATGACACCGATTTGGCTTCCGATTTGGCAAAAAAGCGGCAGGAGGTCATGAAACTTTTTTGGTCAGACCTTAAAGTTGACTTTTAGAAGTCTAAATTGCTCTATAAGCTTGTCATTGGGCCTCATTAAGGTGCTATAGGAGCAATTTTTGGCGAAATGGCAGGATTGGGAGAATCCGTGCTTGGAGAAGCTAGTAGATTGGATGGGGTATCCAATTACAGCATTTGGAAATTCAAAATGAAAAGTATTTTCATGGAAAGGTGTTGTGGGACATTGCCATGGAAAGGAGCTGTGGGACATTGTCACTGGGGTGGAACAACGGCCAACTACAACTCCAGCCAATATTCGTGCATTTGACAAAAGGGCGCAGAAGGCCTTATCCTTGATAAACTTGTCAGTGAAGGATCATGTTATTGCCCACATTAGTGAAGTGGTATCAGCAAGAAGCGCTTGGGATGCACTCAAAATGCAGTTTCAAATGGCAAACCCCTCTCGAATGACGTTTTTGAGGACCAAACTCATAAGTGTTTGCATGGAGAAAAATGAGGGCATAGGGTCCTATTTCACACGAATAAAGGAGTTACGAGACTAGTTAACAGCTATTGGTAAAGCAATAAGAGATGTTGAGCTAGTTCACACAACTATAAATGGGCTACTCAAAAATTTCCAAATGTTTTCAAGTGGCATTGCTTCAAGGGAGAGACTACCAACATATGAAAATCTTCATGGCATCATCCTACAGGAGGAACAAAGGTGTGAAGTGGTAAAAACTCGACTTCCCACATCGGAAGATCAAGCAATGCTAGCCAAAGGGAAGCATAAATACAAGAAGCAATCCAAGAAGTTGAATGTGGAGGATGACAATCAAGGATCCACATCAGACAAGAAAAAGAAAGGCAATTGTTTCTATTGCCAAAATCTTGGACATTGGGCAAGAGATTGTCGCAAAAAGAAGGCGGATATTAAGAGGGGCAAAGTGAAGTAGTTGACCGATTTTGTCCAAGAAGATAATGATAGTGATAACGAAGATCAAGGCACGGCATTTGCGACAACATTAGCATCGCAACATTCCATTGATCATACACATTGGTACTTGGACTCAGGAGCAACGAGGCACATGACTGGCAACAAATCATGGTTTAAAAATGTTGGGCCAACTACACCCATAAGGGTTGAATAGTAGCTACTAGGTTAGTTAACAATGATAAGGCCAAAATGTTCCTTGGCCTAAGCCCATACTATTTTGGAAAGAAGGCAATATAAGAGAAGGTCCACTTGGGAAGAGCAACGAAAAGCCTAACTTGAGAAGCGTGAAAAAAGCTTCAAGGTTGTTGCGCTCCAAACCCCGAAGAACATCCTATTTGGAGGAGGGGAGCAAGTCGGAGGATCTACTAGAATAGATGAACCCTAATAAGGGAGGGACATGTGCAAAGAAGGTACAAAATGCATGACAATTGACAAAATGTCATATTGAAGGGCAACCCTTGGGGTTTGGTTATATAAGAGAGGCCACTCTTTGTATCAAAAACATAGTAGAATAGTTGAATAGTTGGAGCGTGGAAAATAATTTCTCAATAAAGAGCTTTCTATCATTAGTGAAAGAATTCATGATTATGAGCTTGTGCAAATCATACTAAATGGTCTTGGAGATGAGTTCTCCAATCTAGTACAAAGTTTTGCCATACAAGATTCCTTACCTTCTATTGACAAGCTCCATAGTGTGCTTGTGGCTGAGGAGAGCAGGATCCTACATGTGAGACAAAGGCAAAATGAAGCAAAGGCAAAATGAAGTCTAAGAAGAAGATCCAATACAAGGAGGCGAAGAGTGATGATTAAGCATCAAGCTCTAAAGGAAAGAAGAAAGACAAAGCCAAACAAAAGTTCTTCTTTTGTGGAAAGAAGGAGCACCTTGCATCCGAGTGCTACAAAAAGAAGAATGCACAAAGTGAAAATTCAGGGTTTGACAAAAAATGCAAAATATTGAATCAAGAAAAATCTACATGCAAAAGCTAAAATCTAGATATCTCATCTAATAGAATGTAGCATCCAAAATCATGAGCAATTTTTGTCTCTACATTCCAGTAAGTGGATTAAAAAAACATACTACTTCATGTGATTTGATCTAAAATGATGCTAGGATCACAGAGATCCACTTTCTACACTTGAAAATGCTTGATTTGAGCTAGAAACCACTCCAACTCCTCATAGAATTGATGGCGCCCTCAAATACACCTAGACATAGAATCAAAAGAGAAAAGTTCTTCGTACAAAATGAGAACATGAAGATCATTTTATCCACTTTTTTACAGCTATTTATAACATCCATAATGCCATTTTTCTCTAAACTTGCCCTAAAATGGCAACTTCTAGGTACTTCACCAAAAGCCTAGAAATAAGTGACTAGTTTCAATGTATCTCAACTAACCAATAGTAGTAGTCCCAGCCTTCAACTCTTGCCGTCCAAACTCACTTGACATAAAATCAGCCAACTCACCAACAACGATCAGACTTAACCAACTTGAAGTTCCGAAACCAACATTGAGATTCAACTTGTTAACCAACTCGAAGCTTCGTTACAAACAAGTACATCCATTCCAAGCAAGCGGTCTAACTCACATCAAACTTAACCAACTGAAAGCTTCGTCACGAGCGTTGGAAGCCAACCTGATGCCACGCCAGACTAGACAACCATAAACAGGTAACTTCCACCCAATCAAGCCATCCAACTCAGCCGACAGGTTACAGCCCATTCCCCAAGAGCTTAGCCCATTCACGTTCATGCAAGGAACACTCAGAACCACAAGCCATGACAGATATGGAGACAACCAGTTCCTGGACCAAATGGTCCCAACAGCATGCCGCTGCCGCCATGGACTGATTAGTCTCGACGGCATACCGTGACCCTCGGCGCCAGATCAAAAAGTTTGAAGCGGCCTTACAACTGGCGCTTTTACCGAATACTAAAATCCAAAAGGTAATCAGAGTCAGTTTGAGAAACACTTTATTAATAAATCTGAGAAGGTTACATTTCAAGTGTGTGACTGACGCTAGTCTCTAGGGCGCTGGCATGCCAAGGCGAGTGTCGAGACAACATTCCAGCAAGGGAGGCTGAGACTTGGTTGGAGCTCAGCCTGAGTCGCAACTCGCACTCCCCTATAGTATTGGTGGGATTTGCCACCTCTCCTCATGCCAAGTGCTCTACCAAAGCTGGTAAAGCACATTTTCTCTCTCTAGGATTTTCTCTCTCCAGAAAGTCATTTTTTCTCTCTAGAATTTATTGATCCCCAAGCTTCCTTTAATCATGCCTAGATCGTGTGAGGTGATTGCACATCGATCTAAGCTCTTTTGGATTTCCCTAGAACCGATCAAAAATTTTCAGCCATAGGAACTTGGCGCCAGTTGGATTCTAGTCACAATGGCGTCGGGAGCGGCGCTAGCACTAGTGGCGCCGGGGGAAATGCTGGCACCGGAAGTAAAGCTTGTAAAGGTAGCTTTACAACAGCCATGGATCTGCAAGACAGAGTGTCTAATTGATATACCTTCTAGATATCTGAAATTTGGAAGGGTCAAGAAACATGTGGTCGTGAATGCTTACCTAGATGTACCTGGCAGTGAGAGGTCCTCTGTCCCTGAGAGTGATTGGGAGTCATAGGACTCAATGGATACTACCAGCAAAGACTCATCTACAGAGAATCCTCAAGTGTTGATGCTTGAACAATTTCAAGAAAGAGAGCCCTTGGTGCGTATTTGTGATATGGACATCATTAAGATCTACCAAGGAGATATTTTTGCAGAAAGGGAGCTTCTCATTAGAACTTCTTCTGAATCCAATGAGAGACGCCTTATTACAAATTTTTTGATTACTGCCATTGGAATTTTTGCCTGGACTTATGAAGACTTTAAGGGAATTCCACCTTCTCTGGTAATGCATCATATTCCTTTGAAAGAAGGTAATGTGCCTGTCAGAGAAAGGCAACGATGGCTAGCCAACAATTTGATGACGCCCGTTGCGGAAGAAATTAGAAAAATGCGTGATGCAGGACTGATCTTTCTGATCTATAATACTGAATGGTGTTCAGCCATTGTGCCAAAAATAAAAAAGAGTGGCCAAGTCAGAATTTGTGTAGACTTCAAACCCCTTAACAAATCAATTGTTAAGGATTATTATCCTTTGTCTTTCATTGATCAGATGTTTGACAAGTTGGCGGGTAAGAGGATCTACACTTTCATGGATTGCTTTGTTGGTTATAACCAGATCGCAATCACTGCTAAGGACAAGCTTAAGACAACTTTTACTACCCCGTTTGGTACATATGCATACCATGTTATGCCTTTTGGATTGTGTAACGCTCCAGCGACTTACCAGAGGTTCATGCAATTTTGACATGAATATCTTCAACCATTCCTCGCGGACGAGAACTGTTGTTTGATCAGCTAGCTTAATAAAAAAGGCCGCAGGCTTAATCCTTGTAAGGCCCAACTTTGTACATAGCTTTGTTGGAATCGGGTTAACTCCTGAACCGCCATCTACCACGGTTGTTTCTTTAGAAAATCGCTTATGTTGTATCGACAGAGTGATGTTTTTTTGCTCACTTTTCTAGGCTGCTCCGACATGGAGTACTTCACTAGATTTTTCAAATTCAGCACAAAAAAGTGGTTCCTGATGGACTTCTGGTTAGATCTAAGTTAACTTCTGTGCTAATACTTCCTTTGCTTTCGGCACCAACTTCAAAAATTCGTCCAATGTAATATTAATCTTACTAGATAGAATATTCATGAGTAACTCTGTTTGCGACGTTTCAGGTTCAGTCATCTTGAAGGGTTCTTCATGATGATGCAACTGAGTATTCATATCTATTCATGGATTATTCGGTGGCTGCACAGGTGAAGAATGGATTTCGGTTGTAGCTTTAGCGGCTTCAAGCTCTTCTTCTTCTTGCAAATGTTTAATCCACTACCTCATATCCTGATATCTCCTCTTTTCAGCATGGAGAGGCAGGGAGGTGAAGCGAGCAGGGGAGAGGGGGAAGTAGGGAGGTGAAGCGAGTAGGGAGGAGGAAGGGAAAGCAATGAGGGAAGAGGGGGAGCGGATCAGCAAAGAGAGGGGAAGGGAGCGAGAGAGAGTAGGGGAAGGGGGTGGGTGAGGAGCAGGGGAAGGGAGGTGATCGGAGGAGAGGGGGGAGCAACTGCGTACAGCAGCAGCAGCGTGCAGCAAAGGGGAAGGGGGAGCGAGCGAACAAGAGGGGGAGTGGAGCTGTAGAGCGCAGGGAGGTGAGCGAAGGAGCAGGAGGCTGGAGCTGTAGGCAGGGAGCTGGGAGATGAAGGAGGGAGGAGCGGAAGAACAGGAAGGACTCCAGATGTTGTTGGTATATCAATTGATGGTATAGAATCAACAGGTACTAGATCTACTATAATTTTTTTTTTCTTCTGAGCTCTGGTAACCACCATCAAGGGTATACTTGGTTCAGGTTGAATTGCTGATCTTTGCTTGATTGTTATAAAATTTACAAGAGCTATAGCCGTTGGCGGATTTGGTCTTGCTGGACACTCCTTATAGCAATGTCCATAACCACAGTCTCTACAGAATGGTACAACTTTGTCTTTGTTTGGACATTCTGCAACTCTGTGATTTTCTTCACATGTAAAGCATCCAAGTGGTGCTCTGGTCCAATTCTAGATGCTTGTTGTTGCGCGGCAGCATAAATAGCATATTGTTCTGAAGGTCTACTTTCATGATCATTACTATAATTCCATTGCTTGTTACCCTTATAAGGGTATGGTTCCATCATATTAGTGTGAAAGATTCAACTAGTTTGATCATAATTGCTATATTTCCATATTTAACTCATCATTGAATGCTTTAACCCTCAAAACAAAAGCATCAGTGCTCTCTTCATTCTTTTGCAAACTTTGAAAGATTTGCCTCCTAAGAGTAAGCACTCTTGATGTAGACTTGGATTCATAAAGCTTCTTCAAAGCTTCCCAAGCCTCCAAAGATGATGTGCAATTACCAACTTCCTTGAGAAGTTCATTGGTAACATTCATCTTAATCATGTGTAGAGCTTTCTTTGCTCTCTTGTCATACCTGGCCATCTTCCAATGTGAAACTAGAGGACTTTGCATAAATTGGCTTAACTTTCCAACACTATAACTAAGATCAGGTCTAGTTATAGTTAAATAGATCAAGGATCCAATAAGACTTCTATAAAATGTGATGTCCTCAAAGGATGCTTCATCACAACCAATAGATGCTTTTACATGTTGCTCCATTGGTGTCTCAATGCCTTTACAATTCTTCATTCCAAATCTATCTAGGATGGATGTAACATATTTAGATTGACAAATGAAGCTAAAATCACATCCTCTAATAACCTCTATTCCAAGAATGAAGCTCAATAGGCCGAGATCTACCATCTTAAACTCTTTTGCTAAAGCAATTTTTACATCTCTAATTCCATCTAGATCATTACCACTCAAGATAATGTCATCTACATACAAAACAAGAACAATGATCATGCCATCATGAAAACTTATATACAATGATGGATCATAGGCACTTATTAAAAATTGATGGAAATGAGAAAAGAGTTTAGCCTAGAGTACCATGCTCTAGGTGCTTGCTTGAGCCCATAAAGGCTCTTCTTCAAAAAGCACACCTTTCCTTCATGCTTTGCCTTGATGAAGCCCTTGGGTTGCCTCATGTAGATCTCTTCCTCCAAATAACCATTGAGGAATGCATTTGTGAAGTCAAGTTGGAAGAGCTCCCAATTGAAGGTTGTAGCAAGACTAATGATCAACCTAATAGTAACAAGCTTAGCCACAGGAGCAAAAGTCTCATCATAGTCAATGCCTTTGGTTTGTAATAAACCTTTGGCAACAAGCCTAGCTTTACGCTTGCTTATTGATCCATCTTGATTATACTTCAATCTAAACACCCACTTGCAATCAAGAGGTTTTTTCCCTTGAGGAAGATCCACAAGATCCCAAGTATGATTCTCAATAAGAGCATAATACTCTACTTGCATAGCATCCATCCAACTTTTAGACTTACAAGCATCTTCATAGCATGTTGGCTCATCTAACATTGAAGTAAGAAAGGTGTAAGATGTGAAAGATGATGAGCCTTCCCTTTGATCACCTTGACCATCATAGGTGAGCCTCAATGGCTCGGATCTTGCCCTTGTAGATCTTCTTGGAGTTCTTGGAGTTCTTGCATCTTGAGGTGGATCCTCAAGTTCTTCTTCACTTGGAAGCTCCTCCTCCATCCTAGCATGATCCTTGGCATCAAGATGATTAGTAGCATTATCATCCAAATCACAAGCATGTCCTTCATCAGAAATAACATCCCTACTCACTATCACCTTGCTAGTGATGGGATTGAAGACTCTATAACCTTTGCTATTCTCACCATATCCCACAAAGATGCCTTTGATGGATGTTGCATCATCCTTCCTTCTCTTATCCAAGGATTGGTGTACATAGCAAGTGGATCCAAAAACTTTGAGATCTTTGAGATTGGGCTTCTCTCCAAATAGAGCTTCAAATGGTGTGATTCCTCCAATGGCTTGGTTTGACAATCTATTGCACAAATAGTTAGCACAAGTTATTGCTTCACCCCAAAATGGTTTGGATAGAGAAACATCTAGCCTTAAGGCCTTAGCACACTCACAAAGAGATCTTTTTCTTCTCTCACTCACTCCATTTTGTTGAGGGGTGTATGGACATGACAACTCCCTCTTTATGCCATTAGAACTACAAAAGTCAATCAACTTATTTGAGATATATTCACCTCCATTATCACTCCTTAATATCTTAATCTTGGTACTAAGTTGATTTTCTACCAAAGTCTTGAACTTTACAAAAGAATCAAACACCATTGATTTGCTAGACAAGAGGTACATCCAACAAAATCTAGAATAGTCATCAATGAAGATTACATAGTACTTGGCACCACCATTAGATTCATGTGAAAAACTATGAACATCCGAATGGATGAGTTCAAGAGGAGAGTTTGATCCTGATGTAGATCTTGAGAAGGGTAGTTTGTGAGCCTTTGAGAGGCTGCATGCTTCACATCTCTTCCCACACTTGACAAATGCTTGGGGAGTCCAACTGCAAGCTCCTTTGTAGCCATAGATTCCATGGCTTTGTAGTTGGGATGGCCCAACCTTTTGTGCCACAGTTCCACCTTTGATATCTCCACCTTTGCCAAGTTAACACTCTCCACTGCAATATTAGCATCAAGCTTAAACAATCTACCTTGCTTAAAGCCTTTGGCTATACATTCATCATTTCTAAAGATGGAACAAACTCCATGCTTAAATTGTACATCTAGGCCATTATCCATTAACTGGCCAACACTAAGCAAATTCCTGGTTAACTTAGGAACATAAAGAACATTATCTAGATTCACCCTTTTGGATGATCCCACATACAAGGGAATTGTTCCTATTCCACTTATCTTACATTCTTGACTACTTGCAGTATACATTGATCTATGTAAGTCATTGTAAGAAAGTAAGGTGGAGAATATGTCCTTTTAATATGTCATGTGGGAACTTGCCCCACTATCAATCCACAAGAATCATTGGTGTTGCTCTTGGATGATGGTGGTTTGTTGGAAACCATCAAGGATGACTCTTCATCCTCCTCTTCCTCCTGATGTGCAATGTTGCTTTGTTTGCTCTCTTGTGCCTTCTTCTTCTTTCTAATGCAAAATGTCCTTTCTTTCCACAGAAAAAACATTTGTACTTGGACTTGTCTTTGATCTTGCCCTTTGAGCTTCAAGCCTCATCCTCCTCCTTGGTCTCCTTGAAGTGCTTCTTCTTGCCATTGGTCTTCTTCTTGCTTTTGAATGAGAAATTAGCTTTCTCATCACCACCCTGCAGAGAAATAGCATTCATTATTGCATTGGTATGCAACATCCTACACTCTTCAGCTACTAATACACTGTGTAGCTTTTCTATAGTAGGCAAAGTGTCTTGGATTGCAAAGCTTTGGACCAAATTTGTAAAGCCACTCCCTAGACCATCTAGGACAATCTGAACAAGCTCACTATCTTGAATCTTCTCTCCAAAGGAAGCTAACTCCCTATTAAGAGACTTGATTCTTAGCACATAATCTTGTGCACTCTCATCACTCCTCTTTATGCTTTGTAGAATCTGATTCCTAAGCATGAGAACCCTCGAAGTGTTACTAGACTCATAGATAGATTTTAAAGATTCCCAAGCCTCTTTAGCACTCTTACATGATGATACTTCTCTTAAAAGATCATTGCCTACATTCATCTTAATACGGTGAAGTGCAAGCCTAGACCTCTTCTTGTATCTCACTAATTCCTGTGCACCTAGAGGTTCATCTTCATCATCTATTAGAAACTCATAAAGATCCTGGAGCACCATTAGTGACTCCATCCTCACTTTCCAAATAGCATAATTGGTAGAATTTAACCTCTCACTAGCTTCTAGAAGGTAGGCTCCCACTGATCCCATCTTACCAGCAAGATTCTACACACAAGATATAGATTTGTTTGTACCTGAAACTCACAAAGGTTTCTAACTTGCAGTGTTTCACTCAAATGTTGACTTCTAATCCAACAAATGGATTTGTAATCACAGTTCTATCACTCCCTCACAAGCTGGAATGAAGATAAGATGAGATGAAAACTACACTCAAGCAAATCTTGCCAATCTTGGCTATTCTTGGACAAAAACTGACTCTATCTCTCTCATTCACTTTGATGTACTTTCAAGACCTGGTTTCCACTTTAAGAAGGTCTTAAATCAGCCTAGATTAATTAGTTTTCATGAAACAAATTCAAAACTAATCAATGGCAAGTGATCTTGGTAGCTTATCCTAGGATTTGCACCAGAAATTACATCAAACTGACACCAGATGAATTTTCTATGATCCAATGAATATGGGTTATTAAATGCTGGTTCAGAGATGCCCACACGTGTGAACAGTACGGATTTTGATCCTGAAAAAGTTTGGGATCAAATCCCCTCACCAAAACCTAGATACCAGCTCGTCCTTCCAAAACCTACTAAAACTGGATTAGATTCAAACACAGATCAATGGCCTTGTACTTGGCTCTGATACCATGTGAAAAGTACAGTACTAAGGACCATAAATGGATCTTTGAATGATCCACAAGGTGATTGTATGCTTGTTAAACAATCTATCAGAAACTAGTCATCAGAAAACAAAATCTAGTTTAGCAGCTTGATAGGAAACAAGTAGAGACAATCAAAGCATTGATCAATTAGTATAATCCAACTCCACACGTGTGGAAATAAGGCTGTAGTATGGCCTGTAGATAGTGTTTACAAAGTGCCAAAGCTGGGTTTCATTGGAAAAATAGAGTAATCACCATACAATGAGAGGAAACTCGAGTTTCTCCTTGAGGCTCCAAAAAGTTTCTATCTTCTCACTATGGAGAATGGAAATACATAGTAAAACACACTTCCTTTGCAAAGTTAGGTGAAAATCCAGCATGTAATAAGGAAGTAGACTCCACTTTCTTGCCCTAATGTGAAAACCCTAGCCTAGATCCAAGAGTCATGTTTAGTAGGTGCATGGTAGGTACAAATCTCATCATAAATCATGGTCTAGATCCTACAAAGTAGGAATCACTACCAAATAGACACAACCACTCCTCTTGACTCGTGGTAACCTACTTTAGGTGTGTATGTACAAGTGGCACTTTGGCCATTGAAGTAACCAACAAACAATATTGACAAAATGTACAATATTCTACATGGCTAGATTTGCCAATGTAGGCAATTTTTCACACATAAAGCCTCCACTTGTAGCCATGTTGAAGTGACCTGATCTTCTCTTTCAACCTGTTCCAATGCACAAAGCACTCTCTTGAATGTCAACAAATGAACTCAAGAAGAAATCACAAAGATATGGAACCTCTCAAATCTCTTCTAGCACTTCTAACTAGAAAATCAACACATAGAATAGTGAGATCTTGATCAACCTATGATCTATCCTCAACCTAATGATTCTTGCCACTTCCTAAGATTGAAACGCACTCAAATGAAGCTCAGTAACCTTACAAACTAGAGATCCAATCAAAATTAGGGTTTTGACAAAATCACAAAAAATTGAATATCTCAAATTCTACATGCAATTTCTAAAAACTTGATATATCTTCTTGTAGACTCCAATGAGACCTTCCTAATTCACCAAAAATCATCTAAATCCAGTTATCCAAGTGTGAAATTGGAATTGATCAAGTATATAACCCTATATTGAGTTTTGACCTACAAAAGATCAATTCTACACATGCAAAAATGCTGATTTTTTAGTAGAAATCAATCTAGCATGCTCTACCATTGGTAACTCCTCCAAATCCTTGATAAAGATGGCTGATCCTTTCATAACCTGAAACAAAAAAGCTCTGATACCATTTGACTTAGAATTTGCTTTGCACAGGAACACAGATCATGCTACACAGTAACATAGACAGAAAATCACTCTCCTCAGCAAGCTCACATAGCAACTGTATTTCTCAAAATGAAATTACACTGTACATATAGTTGTTCACTCAAGCAACCCATGCATGACCCAAGTTGTCGTCGACGGGACACGTGTCCCGTCGACTTGCCTCGTGGCGAGGCCAACTGATCCTTATCCACTGATAGGACTCACTTACAGTCACACAGTGATTCTAACTTTAATTCTAACTCTCTCCCTTAAAGTAGAGTCACTTTTTATACAGTCATATACATAGCTTTAAAGTCAACAAACTTTAAATACAGAAAATTTTGATCTAAACTTATCAAACTTTTCTCCAGTAAGTGGTTTAGTGAAAATATCAACTAGTTGTTCTTCTGTGCTACAATGAACAACATGAATTTCACAACTTAGCAGTCTTTCACGTATGAAGTGATATTGAATCTCAATGTGTTTAGTTCTCGCATGGAACACTGGAGTCTTTGCTAGCTGAGTGCCACTCTGATTGTCGCTATGTAAAGTTGTGGGATTTTTCTGCTTCATGCCAATCTCTTCCAAGATTTGTCTCAACCATATAGCTTCTTGTGCAGCACTACACATTGCCTTATACTCTGGTTCTGTGGTGGAAAGAGCAATTGTACTTTGCTTCTTACTAGACCAGGAAAAGCAATTACCACAAAACTGAAATAAATATCATGTGGTGGATCTACGATCATCATAGTCACCTCTCCAGTCCGCATCCACATAGCCACACAACTCAGGTAAACCATCATGCTTCCTGTGAATCAAGCCATACTCTGATGTGCCTTTCACATAACGCAAAATGCGTTTAGCTGCTTTCCAATGCGTTTCCGTAGGTGCTGTCATAAATTGACTTACAATGCCAACAGCATAGCATATATCTGGTCTAGTTGTGGTAAGGTAAATCAAGCTCCCTACTAACTGTCTATATAGCGTAGCATCAAATGACTGTGATTCATCAAGCTTAGAAAGCTTTTTACCTGGTTCAATAGGAGTGTTTACTGGTTTGCAATCCTGCAACCTAAACCTGTGTAGTAACTCTTTGACATATTTCACCTGTGTTAAACCCACTTCATGTCCTTTTTGCCACACTTCTACTCCAAGGCAGTAATGCATCAGGCTGAGATCCGTCATCTCAAATTGTTTCATGAGGTCTTTCTTGATTATGTCTATTATCTCTTGATTATTTCTCATAATAATCAAGTCATCAACATAAAGAGCAATCAAAGCAACCATACTATCAAAGCATAAGACATACAGATTTGGATCAGAATGTGTTCTCACCATCTCCTTTGAACGAAAGTAGGCATCAATCCTGCTATACCACGCACGTGGTGCCTGTTTAAGACCATAAAGTGCTTTCTTCAAGTGACATACTTTAATTTCCTGTCCTTTTGCTACAAAGCCTTTAGGTTGACCATGAACACCTCTTCTTCTAACTCACCATTTAGAAAAGCAGATTTCACATCCATCTGATGCAAAGGCCAACCAAAATGTGAAGCTAAAGCAACAAGTAGACGTAGAGTATTCCACTTACATACCGGCACAAAGTCTCCTCATAGTCGATGCCTTTACTTTGTGCATACCCTTTGATCACTAATCTTGCCTTGTGCTTTGGTATACTTCCATTTGCATGGTACTTAGTCATGTATACCCATTTGCAGCCAATGGGTTTCTTGCCAACTGGTGGTTCTACTAAGTCCCATGTGCTATGCTTAGCAATTGACTCCATCTCCTCTCCCATGGCCTTGATCCAAATGTCATCATCCTTCGCTTCACCATAAGTCAAAGGTTCTTTGGTTTGAATAATGCATAATTTGCTTCATACCTTTCAGGTTGTGTCTTCTCTCTTGTTGATCTTTGTAGCTCTCCCTGACTAGATGATCCTGGAAAGTCATCCATGTCACGTCTCTCCAACAATCTCTCAAACCACTTACGGAGCTTCATGTCAAGTGATCGTCTTCCTGGTGAAAATGTATCCCACGGTACATCCTTCTCCTTGCGTTTGTCACTCGCAACTTCAATCTTTCTTGCACCAAAAGGTTTGTCTCTACTCTCCCAGCTGTCTCTTGAGGTTGAGTAGTAGTATCTTGAGATGTATCCTCATGTTCATCACTTGAGAGCCGTCTTTTGGGAGTTCGAGGTTTGCGGTGGGTTGTAGACGGAAAGTGAAGTACTGGTGCACGGTTTCTAGTTTATAGAGTCTTTCCAAGCTCAGCAGAGGGCTTATTAGCATGTGCACAGCATCTAGCAAGAAAAAATTTGGTGGAAAATTGACAATTTTGAAACCAATTGAAAATTGAAACCGGTTTGGGGTTACGGTTTTCTACATATAACAAGTGATTTCTTCGCTGTTTGTGCACCGTTCTGGATGCCGTAAGGACAGGAAAAAAGAAAATTATATTGTCAACCAGCCATGGAAAGATTCTGAGGTTTGTATCAGAGATTTGTCTACAGACAGATAACCTAGCAGATTTGCGATAAAAGTTGAAAAAAGCCACTTTTGTCAAGTTGAGCTAAAATCATCGTTTCTCCACGGAATTTCATAATTGAACTCTCTATAGAATTGGAATCAGTAGGGTGACCTTGCTCTAGGCCTCAGATTGCACTCAAATTGATTTAAAACTGAGCTTGATCAAGCTGAAAATCGCCAAGGTATGCACGGTCGCAAATAGAGAGAGAGTGTGGCTCACACGCGTCCAACCAAGTTGAAGTTGTAGTGGCTCGAGGGAGTTGGTGTCTCCAAGAAAAGAGTTTGGCGCACGGGCAGGCTGGTGACCACATGATAAGCTCCTTTGTAGATCGACGACGGTGATCTGGAAAAGGGAGCACCATTGGATTAAATCTGATCGTTGGATCTCCTTAAATCCACTTGAATTTCAATGGAAGGGGCCTGAAGTGCAATTCACATTGCAACTTCATTAAAAAATTTCAAAGTGAAAATTGAGTTGGGTCCCAAGTTCATGAAAGGTGAAGTTTCTTCACTTTGAATAAACAGTTCAAAAACTAGAAAAGTCCCTCAATGCGGCCATCAGGGAATTAGATCCTTTCCCCATCATATTTCGTGGATTTCATTAAATTTGGTAGAGTTTCTTGTTCTAGTTTTCTTGTTTTTTTTTCAATTTTCAACAAGCTTTGATTCAATTTTTAACCATCTAATCTTCAATTTTTTGTGTAGTTTCTTGTTGTATAATAGTAGATCTTTCTTTTAGCTTTTTGGAAGTACTAAACTTTTCTGATTTGGAGCTATAATGACCAAGTTATGGCCATTTTTGTGTTTTCATTCCAATTTTAGCTAGTGACAGTTTTTGTAGTCTATTTTTTTCTATTTTTGGCTGAATTTTTGGTCGAATTTCATGATTGTATTTCTATAGGATTGTAGATCTCACTCTTAGCTTGAATTTGAGCCAATTTGCAGCCAATTTGGTTGAAAGTTGAGAGAGAGATATGACAATTCTTGTGAAAGAGGTCTAATTCTAGTTTTGGTAGAAGATTTGGGAGAGAAGCACTTCAACCTTCCATTTTTGAAGTTTTGGTTCTTTGTAAATTTTTTTAATTTCTTCATTTTGGAATTTCATAGGTTTTTTCAAAACAAAAATCTGGCCTAAGTCTACCCTTGCACAACCCTAATCCTAGGTTCGCAATTTAGGGCAAAAAAAAAGTGCAAAAAAGAGAGAAAAATGCTGCCAAAATTTTTTAACCCTAATCTGGGTATATAGCACATAGAAAAAAGGAACCTAAACCTAAACCTATGTTCCCCTTTTTCTCCCCTGGCGCCCTGTTCCCTCCACGCGACGCCTCTCTCCTCCCGCGCGCCTCTCTAGCCCGTACCTCTCTCCCTCCTCGCGATGCCCCCCCCGCCCGGTCTCCCTATCTCTCTGCTGCGCCTCTTTGAACTGAGTTATTTCTAGATTAAGGAGAGATATCTGGGCTTTTTCTTCTTCTGTCATGTGGCCAATAAGTTCTGTACCCATCTCTGCTTGCTTCACGGCTATTCCTGACTTTAGCTGCCCAATTTGATTGTGTGCATTAGCCAGTAGTTTTCTCTTTTTCTCAAAAGCCCTGATGAAAGAAGTCTCTTGCTTCTTTGCACTGGCAATATCATATTTCAGCTGCTCCAGTGATGGCTTCTCTTGGCATCCAGTTTCTATTGATCGCTAAGTACGGCTGTAATATTTTGATCTATCTCCTGAACTAAGAGCTTGATTTTTTCTATAGTCACTGGCTATCATCTCCATGATTTCATTTCTGCTCAGATCTGTAGCGCTGATCAAATTGTTCTAGATCTGTGCTGAGCTTTCTCGGATCTGTAGCGCTGATCATCTTGTTGTAGATCTGTACAAACAAATTTTTTTTGAAGTAAAGGCCCCTTTCCAAGTTTGTTAATTCCCTGTCTTTGTGTAGCCTTACCTTTTGCGTTTGACGTCGGAATTTACTGATGTAAAAATGGAAATTGCTAGGTTCATAGCTGAGTACAGTGCTCAAGTTTCATTGCTTATTTTTTATTATTTTTATTATTTTTAGGACCCCTTTGTCCTAAGTTGTTCACATTTTATGCTTTAAACTCGGAATTGGTGCATTAAAATCAAAATTCATCAGCTTCATAACAAGTATTATTTTTTGAGGACGCAACAATGCAATGAAGTCCATCAGATCTTTCTCCACAACGATCGACGAACAAGATTAATTACAATTTGAACCACAGGATTGAAATCCATCGTCGGATTTAACTGAAGTGGGCCCTGAAGGAGTGAAGTGCATTTTAGTCTTCAACTTCATTAAAAATTCTCAAAGTGAAAAGTTGAGTTGGGTCCCTTCACAAGTGAAGAGTGAAGTTTCTTCAAGGTAAAAAAACAGTTCAAAAACAAAGAAAATCCCTATTTTTGGGTCCTTTGCCCGTTTTGACCCAAACGAAAGACTGTAACCTCCAAACAAAGGGCACTCGGACTGTACCTGCAAGTACAGTACAGCAAAACAGAGTGATTGCAGCGGAGAAAGTGTTCGAAGTGCGCCAGAAGTGATTTCACCATTTCATTGGGCACGAAGTTGGGAGTTGACAACTGAGTGCATTTCGGAAGGCGACGCCGATTTGGCTTTCAAATTGGTGGAAAAGCCGCGAGTGGCCTGGTAAGGGAAAAAGTGCAAGTCATTATTTTCAACTTCTAACATCATTATTGGCCTTGGCATACTGTTTTTAGTCTACGACAGAAGTTTCAAGCAGTTTTGCGATGGCAAACATGGGAGAGTCCATTTTGAGTGAAAGTAGCAAATTGGACGGGATTTCCAACTATGCAATGTGAAAATTCAAAATGAAAAACATACTGATGGAGAAAGACGTGTGGGAAGTCATCACAGGTAATGAGAGAAGGCCGCCAACTGAAGCGGATATCAAAGTGTTCGACAAAAAGATGAGGAACGCTTTGACCTTCATTAACTTGTCAATGAAGGATCACATCATTACCCACATTTGTGATGTTGTTACACCCAGACAGGCATGGGATGTGCTAAAGGAGCAGTTCGAGACGTCAAATTCGTCAAGAATCATGTTTCTGAAGTCAAAGCTGAATAGTGCCCGCCTAGAACAAGGAAAGCACATTCAGACGTACATGACCAGAATCAAGACAATGAGGGATGAATTGCATTCTATTGGTGAGGTGCACAATGCATTGTGTGGCATTGCAGAACCCTAATCGATGTTTGTGAGCAGAATACCATCAAGAGAAAGATTGCCAACCTTTGACGAGCTCACAGGAATTTTGATACAAGAAGAACAACGGTGAGAAATGGTAAAAGCTAGACGTCAAACTACTGACAATCAAGCACTTGCGACATGCCAAAAACAAGGCAAGGGAAAGAGCAAGAAGAAGTTTAAGCAGCAATTTGCCAAGTCTCAGGAGGATGAGGGATCTTCCGGTAAGACAAAAAAAAAAAGACAAGTGCTTCCATTGTGGTAAAAAGGGCCATTGGAGAGTGAATGTCGCAAATTCCTGGCGGAACAAGACAAGGAAAAACCAAAACAAGCAGGTAACCTTGTCGATGAGGGTGAGATTGAAGACTCTAGCATCTTCATATTTGCATTGTCATCTAATCAAGATGATCAACCGTGGTATATTGACTCGGGAGCCACAAGACACATGGCAGGTAACAAGAATTGGTTCAGTAGCTTGAAAGTGTTGGATAATGGAACGTTTATTTCACAAGCAAATGGTGAGGTGTGCAGGATCTAGGGATAGGCACCGTTTCAATCCAACTACCTGATGGCAAAAGCAGGATGATCAGGGAGGTACTTTACGTACCATGTTTGAAGAAAAATCTACTTTTTGTTGGAGTTATTACTCATCAAAAATTGATAGTAAAATTCGCCCATGATCGTTGCTTTGTGAAGGATGTGAACCAAAAGTTCAAAGTTATTGCGGATGGAGTAAGGGAGCCCAATACAAAATTGTACAGGTTGAATGCTACAATCAAGGGGCAACATTGACTTGTATCGTCCATTCCATCACAAACTGAGTTGTGGCATAAGAGGCTTGGTCACTTGAACTTGGGAAGCCTCAGTTTGATGAGAAGATTGGAGATGATAACAGGATTGCCTACCATAGAAGATCACTTGAAATCGATGTGTGAATCTTGTGTATATGGGAAGCAGCATCGAGAGAAGTTCAATAAAGGGAGTGTTGCAAGAGCAAAGAACATCCTGGATAAACTCCACACAGATTTATGCTGGCCTATGAAGACCATGTCCGTAGGTAAAGCCTTCTAATTCATGACCTTTATTGATGATATGTCATGTAAGCCGTGGATATACTTCTTGAAGAAGAAATCGGATGCATTTGACAATTTCAAGAGCTTCAAAGCATTGGTCAAAAATTAGACAGGTACGAAGATCAAAGTCCTAAGATCAGATAGTGGAGGTGAGTACAAGTCTAATGACTTCAATGATCTTTGTGATCAATGTGGGATTAAAAGACAATTTACACAAGCTCATACTCCTGCTCTCAATGGTGTAGTTGAGCGCAAGAATCATACAATTGTGGAAAGTGCCAGATCTATGCTTGCTGAGATGAAACTACCAAAAGATTTTTGGTCAGAAGCATGTAGCACGGCAGCCTATCTTAAAAATAGAAGTCCTACCATTGTCATACCAAAGATAAAACCTGAGGAAGCATTCACGAAGAAGAAGCCAAAGGTGAACCACTTGCGAATCTTTGGATGTAAGGCTTTTGTACACGTTCCTAAGGAAGAGAGACATAAACTTGATATAAATGCTATCAAGTGTATATTCCTAGGATATGATGATCGTGTAAAGGGCTATAGATGTTCTGATCCAGTGGAAAACAAAATCCATATAAGTCGTGATGTTATCTTTGATGAATCCAAGATGTATGAAGATGAGGATGCTGAGAAGATAGATACATCCAGTGGAAAAGATGGTATAGTGAGGATACCACTTGATGATGATCCATTCATTGACCTTCCAAGTGATGAAAAAGAGGATACATCTCAAGATACTACTACTCAACCTCAAGAGATGGGTTGGAGAGGTAGAGACAAACCTTTTGGTGCAAGAAGGATTGAATTTGCAGGTGACAAACGCAAGGAGAAGGATGTACTGTGGGATACATTTTTACCAGGAAGCCGATCACCTAATAGGAAGCTCCCTAAGTGGTTTGAGAGATTGTTGGAGGGCCGCGAAATGGATGACTTTCCACTAGCCAGGGAGAGCTACGAACATCAACAAGAGAGAAGACACAACTTGAAAGGTATGAAGCAAATTATGCTCTCCTATCTAGCATTATTCAAAGCAAAGAACCTTCGACTTATGGTGAAGCGAAGGATGATGACATTTGGGTCAAGGACATGGGAGAGGAGATGGAGTCAATTGCTAAGCATAGCACATGGGACTAAGTAGAACCACCAGTTGGCAAGAAACCCATTGGTTGCAAATGGGTATACAGGACGAAGTACCATGCAGATGGAAGTATAGCAAAGCACAAGGCAAGATTGGTGATCAAAGGGTATGCACAAAGTAAAGGCATCAACTATGAGGAGACCTTTGCACCAATTTGCAAATGGAATACTCTACGTCTACTTGTTGCTTTAGCTTCACATTTTGGTTGGCCTTTGCATCAGATGGATGTAAAATCTGTTTTTCTAAATGGTGAGTTAGAAGAAAAGGTGTTCATGGATCAACCTGAAGGCTTTGTAGCAAAGGGACAGGAAAATAAAGTATGTCGCTTGAAGAAAGTGCTTTATGGTCTTAAACAGATACCACGTGCGTGGTATTGCAGGATTAATACCTACTTTCATTCAAAGGGGATGGTGAGAACACACTCTGATCCAAATCTATATGTCTTATGCTTTGATGGTATGGTTGCTTTGATTGCTCTTTATGTTGATGACTTGATTATTACAAGAAATAATCAAGAGATGCTAAATATGATCAAGAAAGATCTCATGGAACAATTCGAGATGACAGATCTTAGCCTAATGCATTATTGCCTTGGAGTAGAGGTGTGGCAATAAGGACACGAAGTGGGTTTAACATAGGTGAAGTATGTCAAAGAGTTGCTACACAGGTTTAGGTTGTAGGACTGCAAACCAGTGAATACTCCTATTGAACCAGGTAAAAAGCTTTCTAAGCTTGATGAGTTACAGTCATTTGATGCTACGCTGTATAGGCAGTTAGTAGGGAGCTTGATTTACCTTACCACAACTAGACCAGATATATGCTATGTTGTTGGTATTGTAAGTCAGTTTATGGTAGCACCTACAGAAACGCATTGGAAGACAGCTAAGCGCATTTTGCATGTGTAAAAGGCACTTCAGATTATGGCTTGATTTACAGGAAGCATGAGGGTATACAAGACGAAGTACCATGCAGATGGAAGTATACCAAAGCACAAGGCAAGATTAGTGATCAAAGGGTATGCACAAAGTAAAGGCATCGACTATGAGGAGACTTTGTGCTGGTATGTAAGTGGAATACTCTACGTCTACTTGTTGCTTTAGCTTCACATTTTGGTTGGCCTTTGCATCAGATGGATGTGAAATCTGCTTTTCTAAATGGTGAGTTAGAAGAAGAGGTGTTCATGGTCAACCTGAAGGCTTTGTAGCAAAAGGACAGGAAAATAAAGTATGTCACTTGAAGAAAGCACTTTATGGTCTTAAACAGGCACCACGTGCGTGGTATAGCAGGATTGATGCCTACTTTCGTTCAAAGGGGATGGTGAGAACACATTCTGATCCAAATCTATATGTCTTATGCTTTGATAGTATGGTTTCTTTGATTGCTCTTTATGTTGATGACTTGATTATTATGGGAAATAATCAAGAGATAATAGACATAATCAAGAAAGACCTCATGAAACAATTTGAGATGACGGATCTCAGCCTGATGCATTACTGCCTTGGAGAAGAAGTGTGGCAAAAAGGACATGAAGTGGGTTTGACACAGGTGAAATATGTCAAAGAGTTACTACACAGGTTTAGGTTGCAGGATTGCAAACCAGTAAACACTCCTATTGAACCAGGTAAAAAGCTTTCTAAGCTTGATGAATCACAGTCATTTGATGCTACGCTATATAGACAGTTAGTAGGGAGCTTGATTTACCTTACCACAACTAGACCAGATATATGCTATGCTGTTGGCATTGTAAGTCAATTTATGACAGCACCTACGGAAACGCATTGGAAAGCAGCTAAACGCATTTTGCGTTATGTGAAAGGCACATCAGAGTATGGCTTGATTCACAGGAAGCATGATGGTTTACCTGAGTTGTGTGGCTATGTGGATGCGGACTGGAGAGGTGACTATGATGATCGTAGATCCACCACATGATATTTATTTCAGTTTTGTGGTAATTGCTTTTCCTGGTCTAGTAAGAAGCAAAGTACAATTGCTCTTTCCACCACAGAACCAGAGTATAAGGCAATGTGTAGTGCTGCACAAGAAGCTATATGGTTGAGACAAATCTTGGAAGAGATTGGCATGAAGCAGAAAAATCCCACAACTTTACATAGCGACAATCAGAGTGGCACTCAGCTAGCAAAGACTCCAGTGTTCCATGCGAGAACTAAACACATTGAGATTCAATATCACTTCATACGTGAAAGACTGCTAAGTTGTGAAATTCATGTTGTTCATTGTAGCACAGAAGAACAACTAGTTGATATTTTCACTAAACCACTTACTGGAGAAAAGTTTGATAAGTTTAGATTAAAGCTTTCTGTACTCAAAGTTTATTAACTTTAAAGCTATGTATATGACCGTATAAAGTAGACTCTACTTTAAGAGAGAGAGTTAGAACTAAAGTAGAATCACTGTGCTACTGTACTGTGGGTCCTATCAGTTGATAAGGATCAGTTGGCCTCGCCACGAGGCAAGTCGATGGGACACGCGTCCCACCAACGGCAACCTGGGTCATGCATGGGTTGCCTGAGTGAACAACTATATGTACAGTATAATTTTGTTTTGAAAAATACAGTTGCTTTGTGAGCTTGCTGGTGAGAGTGTTTTCTGTTTGTGTTAATGTGTAGCATGATCTGTGTTCCTGTGCAAAGCAAATTCTAAGTGTTTTTGCATATGTACAAAGTTGGTAACCACCCTTAGGATATTTGTTTCTCCAGTTGTTTTAGGGTTGATGATAAGTTGGGGATGTCTCTGCCAATGTAGCAAAAATGCGAAAAACCCGAAGGTGCCCTTAGACTGAAGGTATGCAAATCTTGAAGGTGCTCTTAGACTTAAGGTGTGTAAATTGCTAAGGCGCCCTTAGATTGAAGGCAACGAAGAAGGTGAAAGAGGCGAAAAAGTCAAAGGTGCCTTAGACTAAAGGCATCGAAGAAGGCCAAGGTGCGTTAGACTAAAGGCAGTGAAGAAGGCGAAGATGTCTTAGATTGAAGACAACAAAAAAGCCAAAGAAACCGAAGGTGCCTTAAAATGTTTCCAAGGCATTCTAGCCACTTTGTCTCATTTTTTGCGAAGGGACAAAAAAGGTGAAGGTGCCTTTAAAAATGGTTTCTAAGGCATTCTGGCCACTTGGCCACTGTGTCGCTTTTTTCGTGAAGGTGCAAAAAAGACTAAGGTGCCAAAAAATGGTTATGGCAAAAATCTCAAAGGAAAAATTTGAAGGTCCGAAAACATTTAGTCGGCCTTTGGTTTTCAGGATGCTCATTACTTGAATGATTTGTTTAAGACTGAGCACAAGAAATCTAACACTCCCTCTTAATGTAAATCCTAAAAAACTTTGATCTTCAAATTTCACATATCGTTAATTCTAAGATGTTGCTCCTTTGATAGAGCCTTTGTGAAGTAATCTATTGCCATGTAGTTTGTTCTACAGAAAATCATATCTACTTCCTTGTTATGCACTTTCTTTGTAAGGTAATGATACCTAATTTTTATATGTTTGCTTCAAGAGCGAAATCTTGGATTGAGAGATAGCGCTATTGTGCTTTGATTGTCACAATAGATTATTGTTGAAAGTGTTTGTGCAAGGTTGAGGTCTGCTAGCAGTTGTCTTGGCCAGATCGCCTCTTTGGTTGCATTTGTGGCAGCTATGTATTCGGATTCCGTTGATGATAATGCAACTGAGGTCTGCTTCTGGCTATTCCATGAGATTGGCCTTGGTTGTATAAAAATACATATCCAAAAGTTGATTTTCTGGTGTCGATATCTCCTACCCAATTTGCATCTATGTAGGCTTCAAGGATGTTGGCAGTGTGGCTCCCTCCGTAGCAGATGCTGAGAGTTGTTGTTGCTTTGATGTACTTCATGACCTTTGTTAGCGCCTTCCAATGGATTAAGCTTGGATTTGACAGAAACTAATTGAGTGCACTAATCAAATATGCAAGCTTTGGTCACGTGCAGATCATTGCGTACATCAGTGAGCCGATGATGGATTGAGACGGGTAGCGCTTCATCTTTTACTTTTCTGCCTCAGTTTGAGGAGACTGTTCCTTTGATAACTTTAGTCCAGGGTCGAGTGAAAAGTGACTTGGTTTGCAGTTGGTCATTCCATACTTTTCCAGCATGTTGTTGAGATATCGTTTCTGACTGATAAAGATCAGTATGCTGGGTCGATCTCGTTGGATTTGGATTCCAAGACAATAGTGGGCTGGACCCATCATCTTGTATTCTTGGGCCAACATGCATTTGTATCTTTCATCATATTCAAATTATTACTAAATAATAGTGTATCATCTACATAGAAGTGATGATGATGAAGTAATCTGATACAGACTTGAAGTAGACATTCGAGTCTAGTGAGTTTGGAATAAAACCATTCTCTATCATAAATGTGTTGATCTTCTGGAACCAGGCTCTGGGTGACTATTTCATCTTGTAGAGCACCTTGTGGATTTTGCATACAAGGTGCTGATGCTTGTCGTTGAGTTCGTATCCCTCTGGCTACGTCATATAGATTTTCTCTTCGATGGTTCCTTTGAGGAAAGCAGTCTAGACATCCATCTGGTGGACTTCAAGATCTGTTGCGGCTGCAAAGGAGAGGAGTAGGGGGATCGAAGCATGTTTGACGACTAGGTTGAAGGTTTTTGAATAATCCAGATCTGAAATTTGGGAAAAGCCTTTGGCGACTAGCCTGGCCTTATAACGATTTAGCCTTCTTTCAACGTGATACTTTGCCTTGAATATCCATTCGTCTGGAATTGGTTTTCAGTCCTTTGGCAGCTCGGTGAGTGTTTATGTTTGATTCTCCATCATAGAATCAAATTCGGTGTCCATCACTACTTTCCACTGGTTAGCATCAGCAGTAGACATTGCCTCAGCCATGGTGGTTGGTTCTTGCACAAAGTAGGAGGCCGGATCATCCCTGGATGGAGGCTGTCTGGACCTGTTCGACCTTCTGGGTTGAACTTCGGTCCTCTGATGTGGGCCGGTTGACTCATTGAGGTTCTAACTCATTGTCTGAGTCATCGTCGTTATTCAGCAATTGAATCCTTGGGTCGAAATTATCAACAACTTTTCCTCTGTGGTCGATGAACTGGTCTTCCACAAAAATGACATCTCTACTGGTGAATCCCTTCTCGGTATCCAAATTGTAGAGCTTGTATGCCTTGTGATTTGGAAAATAGCCGATGAAGATCATCTTCCTGCTCTTATCATCCAGCTTTCTTCTTAGATCTTCCGAGATTTGAGCGAAAGCGATGCATCCAAATCTTGAATATGTTTGAGTGATGGTTTTGATCCTGTCCACATCTCATAAGGTGTCTTGCCATTCAGGCAGGGCTTTGGTGATGGATCAATTCTGCAAGTAGGCAGCTATTGCAACAGCTTCTGTCCAAAATTTCTTTGGAAGAGAGGCATGGGCCATCATGATCTTGGCACTCTCGATGAGTGTCTGATTCTTCCGTTCAGCTACACCATTGGACTACGGTGAGTAACTGATTGTATATTGTTGATGTATCCAGTTGGCCTTGCATAACTCCTTGAATCCTGTGGAGATGTACTCTCCCCCTCCATCTGTGCGTAGAGCCTTGATCTTCCTCTGGGTCTGGTTCTTTTCAGACGTCTTGAACTTCTTGAAGAACTTGAATGCTTCGGATTTGTTCTTCGGATAGTAGATTGCAGTCCTTCGAGAAAAGTCATCGATGAAGGTTAGGAAATAGAGAGCTCCCCCTATGGAAGTAGTCTGCATCGGGCCACAAATGTCACTATGTACAAGCTCAAGCAAGCCCTTGGATGTATGAACTGAGTCTAAACTGAAGGGACTCCTAGCATGCTTGTTGATAATACAGCTTTCGCATGGAGAAGTTGGCTGTTGACTAAAGGCAGATCTTGTACTAGACTCTGAGCTGACATTTGCTGAATACTATTGAAGTTAAGATGGCCAAGTCTGAAATGCCACAACATATCAGTTGATTCAGAAGTGGCTGTGTGAAGAGCTTGAATGTTAGAAGAATAACAATGGCTGAGTTTGTAAAGATAGCCGCCTCTTCTTCCGTAAGCTAGAACCTTCCGGGATTTGTCAAGAATTGTGTAGCCTTTTGTATCAAATTTGACCCTCCGACCTGAATCGGTGATTCTGCTAACTGAGAGCAGATTTTTGGTAAAATTTGGAATGTGGAGAATGTTGACCCCAACTCTGACTGTTCCTTCACCTTCGATTGAATGTGATGAGTTGTCTCCAAGTTGTACAACTCGAGAGTGGGTGAATGACTTATAGTCTTTGAACCACTCCCGATGGTGAGTCATGTGTTGAGTTGCTCCGGAATCTAGATACCAGGAATTGATATCTTGTTGTTCTCTGACTTTGGTCATGAAAGCTGCCTCATCTTCTTCTTCTTGTTGCTGATTTGAGTGAATGGCTGTAGCACTATGTGCTTGTTGTTGGAACTACTTCTTCATTCCGTTGTTGTACTTCAAAGTTTGGCAGTCCTTGATTTCGTGGCCAGTCCTCTTACAGTATCTGCAGAAAAGTTCTGCACTGGTTGGAATGATGAAGAGCTTGAACTCAATCCTGAACCAAAATCTAGTTTAGACTGCATTTTGCTCTTCTTGTCAGTAGAGCCTGACTTTGTAGATCTCTTGAATCTAAACTTGTGATTTTTTGAATACAGAGCTTGAGGATCTGATCCTGAGTCTGAGGAGGATGTTGATCTTCTGATCTCCTCTTGTAGGAGTAGCAAAATTACTCTTGATAGAGTGAGGTCCTCCTGAGTAGAAATTTCCATTACCCAATTTTTGTAGGCTTCAAGTAGACTCGTTAATAGAGTCATGAGTGCATCGGAATCTTCTATGACTGAGCTAGTTGCAGTCATTTGCTCCATAAGATTTTTGAATGTGTTGAGGTGACTTGCAACACTATCTGCATCAGACATTCTAAGAGTGAAGAATTTCTTTCTCAAATGAAACTTGGAAATAACGTCTCTAATGTCGTAGAGAGTTTCTAGGATGTCCCATGCATCCTTAGCAGTTTGAGCAGCACGTATGTGGCTGATCTGAGTATCCTTGATGTTGAGGGTGATCATGGCAAATGCTTTGCCATCTCCAAGTCTCCACTTGGTGATGATGGCTGCATCACCTTCTAGTTTGAGCTCTGTGCCATCAATGATGTTACATAGTTCTTTGGCTAGAAGTATAACCTTCATCTTGAATTTTCAAATATGGTAGTTATCTCCATCGAGTTTGTTAATGAGAGATGAACTAGATGATGGATCCATTCTGGTTGAACGAGATCGTTGGTAGAAACAATGATTGTCAGAATACTGTTGGTTGTGCATTTGCTAGAAAGACATCTTGATATAAGACTGATAGTAGAAATGTAGATTATTGAAATGTCTGCTCTGATACCATGTCATAAAACCGTGGGTGTGGGTGTGAGCGGCAGCGGAAGCTCGAGGATTTGAGCGCGGCGTGTAGAAACGAAAACGCAACAGTTAGCAGCAGAAATATTCAAGCACAGTGGCTTGAAGTAATAACTTCAGCTTGCTAAACGTGATAACGCTGGCGACAAAAGACTCAAATATCTTATGCATTAACTGCCATTTACTCCAGTTTTTGCATATGTACACGATACAATTATCCTGCAATCAATTGATAAGGTTGAGACTTATGAATCAATTGTCTCTTCTGTACTTTTGTCAAGGAGTCATTCGGTTGTCCTAGCATCATGTACTCAACAATATCCGCTGCCCACTCAGCAACTGCTTCAACATAGAACAATGCAGCATCTGGTAGTTCATCATCCACTTCAGTATTAACTGGTGCGAATTCGATTCGTAAAACGTGATTGGCTAGATAATGTTGCTTCCCCTTTCGAACCACATTCAAAAGTCAAATTCAGTCAATAATAATAACCATCTTGCAATACGTCCAGTATTGCACGTCTTGTTTACCAAGCAAAGTAACGGCTGAGATGCCTAATGCAAGCTAACCATCCAACAAATATGCTGTAAACTGAAAAATTGTAGTGGGTTTCTTTCCTTGCCTAACGTCAACCCACGATCTAGTCAACCTAGCATCAAAGAGATGAAGTTAGTTGTCATGCGTAGGTTCGTTCCCATGAGAGCAATAGTATAGTTCAGATTTCAAACATGAATGGAGGATTCACATCTAACTCTAACATCCATTAACCCTACGATCCATTAACACTACAATCCACAACAAAGATAACTTACTCTTTTTCTCTCTCTCCCTTTCTCTCTCATAAAAAGTATAATAACACACAATCCCAATAACATTCAGATCCAACAATTTGCATGAGAGATGGAGGAAAAGTGATAGAGAGTAAGGACATTCATCAATCCATTTCTGAAGAGAACCAAATTGCTTTATTGAAATGAGGAAATGAACATGAGGAGCAACTCGAGTTGGTCCCTTTTTATAGTAGAGAGGAGGACTCTGGCCTCTAAATCCTATTGGTCCAGTTTTGCCTCTCTAATTACTCAAATTAAAAAAAGAGTGGGAACCATCCAATTTGGAGGGAAACCCAACTTTATTCACTAACTTGAAATTTAGGCCCTGCGACATTAAAAGTCCCGCAAAAAGGCCTAAAGTCCTTTTATTAACTTGTAACTAATCAAATCTCTATGTGATCATCGGGTTGGACTTACACACGCAGGGTGCCAAATCCCTCTCACTTATTAACTAGGGTTAGGGTTTCCTTGGGATCCGCAAACCCTCCAACAAACAATCAAGCAAAGACTAGTAGCTCAAAATAAACCAAGTGTACCCTTGATGGTGGTCACCAGAGCACAACTGGAGTCTATCCAAATCTTCATGTAAGATATCAGGATATGAGGCAGTGGATTAAACATATGCAAGAAGAAGAGGAGCTTGAAGCTGCTAGAGCAACAGCCGAAGTTCGTTCTTTACCATTGCAGTCACCGGAAAATTCACATACAAATATGAATGCTCAATTGCATCATCATGAAGAACCCTTCAAGATGACTGAACCGGAAGCACCACAAATAGAACTGCTCATGAATATTTTGTCTAGTAAGATCAATATTTTGTTGGGAGAGTTCCTAAAGTTGGTGCCAAAAGCAAAAGAAGTATTAGCACAAAAGTTAACTCAAGTTAAACTAGAAGTCCATCAGGAGCCACTTTTCTGTGTTGGATTTGAATAATCTAATGAAGTACTCCATGTCGGAGCATCTTGAAAAAGTGAACAAAAAAATATCACTCTACCGATACAGCATAGACAATTTCCTAATGAAGCAACTGTGATAGATGGCGGTTCACGAGTTAACCTGATTTCTACAAAGCTATGTGCAAAATGGGGCCTTACAAAGATAAAACCTACGACTTTTGCCATTGAGCTAGCTAATCAAACGATAGTTTATCCGCAAGGAATGGTTGAAGATATACTTGTCAGAATTGTCGGAGTACAGTTTGTCATTACTTTCGTAGTAATGGACTTCCCAGAAGCACCAAATGTCTATCGAGTCCTATTGTGACGCCCATGGTTACGAGTTGCGCAAGTAATTCATAACTAAGGTACTGAAAAAATCACTTTTGAAATCCGTGAACGCGCAGTCAAGGTTGATCTTGCAACTTGGACTATCAAACTAGTGGTTCAAAAAGAGGATGATGATTCATCAACAACGGATCATACTTGTGACCGACCAGAGAAAAATTTGGGAGTTCATTACTATTCTCAAACTGATACTGTCAACTGGAATGAAGCTCTTGCAACGATTGACTGTACAGCAGAATATATGTGTCAACAAGATAATCGGTCAGATTTGAGCGAGATTTCATTATTGGATCGAACCTTGGATACACCGATTTTTTTTCCATTGAATGTGCTGAATGTAGCTTGGTATCAATGGAAGGATTGAAGATGAAATCATTTTTGTGACTCATGCCTTGACTTATGATGACAATGCAAAAAAATTGATGAGCAGATTTTAAATCATATGGATCTGACAAGATTTGGATTGCGTAATATTCCTGATGAACCAACAATAAGACTACCAAAAGTAGTTATATTGAAGGAAGACAAGATCACAGGGTCAATGACGAAGAAACAAGCCAAGCAACATTATAATATAGTCCTGAAATGGGAAAATCCTCCTCAAAAGATTAATTCAAAAAATGTGCGACCTTACTGGATAAAGGCAAAGGAAAAGTCAAGGATGATTCTACAAGTCAAAGTTCTAGCAAGACATCATCATCTAGGAAGTCTTCACCTTCGAAGAAGAGTTTATCTTCTCAGAAGTCATCACCTCCACGATCAATTCCTGCTAAGAAGGCTAAGCAAAGATCCAAGACAAGTTTGTTTGATAAAGAACAAGCAGATGTAGTCCAGCATGATATGCCTGAACATTTTAAACATTATACACTTGGATGATGTGGTTATCATGTTATCCAAAGCACATCGTGAACCTGAAGAACAAGTGCCAGAATTGAAAGATGTTTACTATGGCCAAGCTAGGACACAACCTATGAATCTTGCTGAACCAGGAAAACTAGAAAAGATTGTACAAGTTGGATCACAACTTAATCCTGAACAATTTTAAGCACTCTGAATGTTACTTATTAAGTATCAAGATTGTTTTGCATGGCCTTATCAAGATCTGAAGGTCAGTTATTGAACATACCATACCTTTAGTACCTGATGCAGTTCCAAAGGTTACAAAGTTGTATCGCTGTAATCCTAATATTGCGGATCTGATAAAGAAAGAGCTTCAGATATTGCTTGATGCCAGTTTCATTTATGAGATCAAGCATACAGAATGGGTTTCACCAATTGTCATTGTTCCTAAGAAGAATGGGAAATTGAGAATCTATATGAATCTCAAGGCTTTAAACAAAGTGACGAGGAAGGATCACTTTTCGTTACCTTTGACTGAGAGCATTTTGGACCGCCTTGCTGGAGCGGAAGCTTATAGCTTTTTGGATAGATTTAGTGGTTACAACCAGGTCAAAATTGCACCTGCAGATCACCACAAAACAGCTTTTGCGACAGAATGGGACACCTATGCTTACAAAGTAATGTCGTTTGGACTCTGTAATGCACCAAGTTTGTTCCAAAGAGTAATGCAATTTGCTTTTAGAGATTATCTACATAAATTTTTTGAAATTTACTTGGATGACCTGGGAGTCCTTTTCAAGTAATTACGTAAATTCGAAATCATAGTTCTGAATGGTAAGCTTGAAGAAGAAGTATACATGGAGCAACCTAGTGGCTTTGTGGTACATGGCATGGAAGACAAAGTATGCAAATTAAAGAAGGGCTTATATGGATTGAAGCAAGCACCACATGATTGGTACAACCACTTTGATGAGCATCTCCTATCTAGAGGTTTGACACACACTTCTTCAGATTTCAATCTTTACTACTTTGCTTGGGACTCTAGTTGATATCACATTGATTGTGATGTACGTAGTTACGAATGAACCCACAATTGATCTAGAGCTAAGCTATGAAAGCATCACATAAGCCAGACTTAACCCTAGAAAACAAGAAAGAGAGAGATTAAGGAGACTAAAGAGAGAGATCAAAATCATTAGTTTAGTAACAAATGACACAGATTCCCTACTTATAGCCTAGAGGAAGCCCTAAAAGGAAGCTAACCAGGATGAGAGTGCGCTAGTTGATACTACTTTATTTTATCAATTAGTTGGTTCATTGATTTATCTCACAACTACCCATCTTGACATAAGGTATGTTGTAAGCGTTGTGAGTCAATTCATGGCCACTCCTAGGGAGATTCATTGGAAAGTAGTGAGGAGGAACTTTGCTATGTGAAAGGCACAATAAACCATGGATTGTTATATGAGAGACAGTAGACTTTACCAATTTTACAAGGCTTTGTTAACTCAGATTGGATAGGCTTATTGATGATAGGATATCTGCCATAGGGTAGGTATTTCATGTTGGAAATGGCATTTTCTCTTGTTCAAGTAACAAACAAGGCACAATTGCTCTTTCCACTACAAAAGTAGAATACAAAGCACTATGTTCAACTATGCAGGAAGCAGTTTGGCTAAGAAGAATGTTAGAAGAAATTGGAATTGCACAAAGCCTACTCTGATCAGTTGTGATAGCTAGAGCGCTATACAACTAGCTAAAAATCTGTATTTCATGCACACATGAAGCATATAGAAATTAAATATCATTTCATTAGAGAGAAGTTATTATCTAACGAAATAGATATAGTGCATTGTATGACAGAGAATCAGTTAGCTGATATACTCACAAAACCTTTAAGTACTGATAAGTTTGAGTTTTTTAGAGAAAAGCTCTTTGTAAAAAAATAAAGTAGGGCTTAAGGGAGAGTGTTAGAATAAGTAAGTCCGAGTTTCTCTTACAGTTGCTTGACTTTTCGCTTTTAGCACTGGTTTCGAGTTTTCTCCTGTTTAAGTAATTGTGTGCATGTGTGCCAGTTTGACAACACACGTAGTATAGAGTTCGGATACACATCCCGTAACAAGGACCAAACTGCCGGTACCCCACAGAAATTAGACTATATATATTTAATTTCAAGAATTTTTGTTAATATAGTTTTGAGAGTGTTCTTTTGGATTGTGGTGTGATCTCTCTTTCTGATTATTAGAGTGACTGTTGATTGCTTGTAAATTAGCTAACTAAACTGCTAGCAAGATCCTTGACAGCATGCATACCGTGCAGTCGACATGAGGGCCAGTAATGTCCATGCAGACACATGCATACACATACAAACACATGTAGATGCATGCATAACAATTAGGGGCCATGCAATCCATGTGATGGACTAGGACCCCACATGCAACCATAATCTAGTGCATGCAGCATGAAACAGTGGGTGTTGGCAGTAACTCCCTGTAGGGTCGAAGATCTTACGTAGTATAGCCCTCCCGCCTATCAACAAGGGTCAGATCATTGGATAGGTACCTAGCTATGCATAGATGCTACTTTTAGTTAGTTTCCTACTTCCTCCCTTATCTCTACTCACCACTAACACTATTCTCCTTTAACTCTACTCCTCTACACTAACATTCATCATGATTTGGGTGAAGGGAAGGGACAAAAAAGAAGAGATTGAGAAGAGAAGAGAGAAAGAGAGAGAGATAGAGAGTGAGGGTGGAGATTAGCTCAAATGCACATTTTACTTGCTAAAGGAGAAACATAAACTATTGAAACCAAAAAGCATGAACTTGAAAGCAATTGAAAACAAGAAGAGCAATAGCAAGCATTGCAAATGAGGATGCTTCTCTTCCAAAATTGGTAGAGTTTCCTCCTTCTCATTAAGCATGAAAATAGTGTACAAATGGTGCCTTTTTATAAAATGGGGAAGGTCATGTTTATTTTATTTACAACTTTATTTGCGTGCTCATCGGGCCATGGGCTTATACACGCAGGATGCCATGCCCTCACAACACATTTTATTGGATGACTTTATTTATTTACACTTTGTTGAGAATACCCCTGCCGGTTTAGTAGAGCGTTTTCTTACGCCCGCCTTTGCTGGATGAGGTAGGTGGCGACGTCCTCCATAAAGTTGAGGGGGTCTAATTATTTTAGGTCCTTTGGCGTGTGAAGAGACTTGTGGACCTCCCGCAGCCAATCTTGGTCGACCCATGTTTGGAATCGACGTGTCCATGGATCACCCAGAAGCGCAGCTCGGTAATATACACGAGCTATTGGCAGCTGATCTTTGACTTTGTCTGAAGGTAGCGCCTTATTAACATCGAAGAATATGGATGGGAGAAAATTGTCCCATTTAGTTTTGATCCCCATCAGATGTTCTAAATCCCAAGCGTAAGTGGCTGTCGTGCGTACTGTCGGATCAGGGCAATTGATGTATTGGTTGGCGAATGCGGTGAGAGCCCTTTTGGTGTCTACATCCGTAGTCCACCCATATTCTGATTGTACGACTGGCCAATTGAAATTTTGAAGTGTGATCTTGTCCAGAGGTGTCCGCATTCCGCCCATTTAGATCTTCGTGGACATGGCAGGAAGTGAGCGTTCACCCGTAATTGTTGTGGACTCGTCACGTAGGCCCCGATGGCCGTAGGATCTTTTTCAAATAATTGTTGATGCCACTCTGGTTGTGGTTGGAGGGCGGGCAATTCTTGCAGTTCATTTTCCTTTATGGTCTGAGCTAAGAACGATATCTGCCAGCCGCCTCTTGATGACTCGTGAAAATACTTTGATAAAAATTCATTGATTTTTTCCTCCACGGACTTCAGTCTTCAGAAGGCCCGGCTGGCAGATATCGTACGTGAACCTCTGGATGATGTTGCTTGGCTTTGGCTGGTAGTTGTGTTTGGCCCTGGTCTCCCGTCCCAGCAGCCGCATCCATTTGCCCTTGGTCTTGGCCTTCGGACCCTTGATCTGCTTGAAATCCCCCTGCTGCCTGTTGGCTCAGATCTTGGCTGGTACTAGCCTGTGCAGCGTCAAAAGTAGGTGGCGGTGGAATTACCATGGGGGTGGGCTGGGCCTTCGCGTCCATGAATTTTTGGCATGCCTTGAGGGCTTGTTTGTCCTGGACGAGCTCATGAGTTGCGCTTGTCCGATACTTGTTGAATTCTGCCTGGTAGCTATTTAAGGTTTGGCTATAAACCTGCACCTAATGCAGTAGAAACTTCATCTCTGATTGAGAAAGCGGCCTTGAGTCCAATGCATGTTGAGCTAACTAGACAAGCTTTTCGTCTTGTAGGGCTTTGATCTCCGTCCCCAGGCACGTATTTTCTGCTTCCAAAAGGGTAAGTTGCGTCTGGATGGGGGCAAGCCATTGGGACGCTTCAGCTTGAAGCTCCCATACCTTCGTGGAGGCCTCAGTCAGCGCGTTGGAGAGGCTTTGGATATATTTGTCAGGCCCTCCTCCTCATGCTGCAGCTTGACAATTTCTGGTGCCCTGCTTGTTCGTGTTGCTGAGCCAAAATTAGCTCTTGTTGCAGCTTGGTGAGGTCTGCTCGTAGCTATGTATTAGTTGTCGCCAAGTGTAGTACCCTACTTTCCATAATAGCTTTGGCCGCTACCGCATCCAGGATGTATTTTCCCAGAGTTTGGTACACCGTCGTTAGATCTGTGAGAGCAGCTGGTACATTGGCACTAACAAGGACTTGTGTTGTATCGGCCCCAAGGACTTGTGGAATCCCATCGTCATTATCTTCGATTAGGTTCTCATTGGACTTGATGCCATCTAGGGCGGTAGGATCAGCCCGATCTGGCGATGGTACAAACACTCAAAGCGCAGATCGGTGTTCAATATAATCAGATGACAACTGGTAGGAAATTTGGTTGCAAACGGAGAACTTGATAATTTCAGAGTAAATTTCGGCAGAGCTTCGCTAGCAAAGGTGACAAATGACTCAAATTTAGCCCTTATATAGCGGAAATTAGAGTGCGTATTAGGTGAAATCCACTTTCCCTTATTTAGTTCCACCCAAATTTTGGCAGACACTTTCTTCACAAAACTCTAAGACCTCAGAAAAGTCTGCAAGAGTTCAGAAGGTGATTTGACTGTTATGTGAAGGTTCTACGAGGGTTCAACACTCACAGGAAGTGATCTCTCACACAACTTCTTCCTGTGATTGGATTTTCAAGATCAGACCATGTAGGCAGGCTAATTTCAGTGTTTTGATTCCATTTAGGCACCTTGCGAGGGTTGGTAAGATGATCTTGATGCTCTGTGAGGGTTCTAGAAATTCAGCTTCTGGGAACTCTCGTATACACTAAAAAATGATGACTCCTCCATCAGGAACTCTCGCAGAGATTTTCATGGATGCATCTAGGTCAGACCTAGTGACTGTCCAATTTTCAAGAGCTATCTCCCAGGGGATCTCAAAAAATCATGAAAAAAATGCTCTTTCAGAGTGTTTTTTTTTACGAGATCTTGAGATTTTCTGATTTTTAACTTTTGTAAACTGGTAATCAGCTTCATCCAAGCTTGATCTAACTGTCGGTGGTTCTTTGAAAGTTTTGATGGATTCTTGGTAGTAGATCCATTAGTCAATCTGATGATCTACTTCTTTTTTTATCCTATCTGGATCTGGATTCTCCTTGGATTCTGATGGATTTTCTCGATCTTGCCAGATCTGGCTGAATCTTGATGGATCTAGTTTGATTTGGCTTGATCTCCTTAGATCTAGCAGTGATGGCTTAGTATATTAGCTTTTTGTAATGTGCCACCCCAATCTGGATCTGTCTCATTGTGGTGGCCAGTACTTGTGCAACCGGCTACCGTTGATAGGTGTGTCGAATGGCGTTCCATCTAGCTTTCCTAAGTTCACGGCTCCATGATTAAAAATTTCCTTGATCCTATAAGGACCTTCGCTAGTGAATTTTAACTTTCCCTTAATCGCCTTGGTTTTATACATCAGGACCAGATCTCCTGAACGAAGATCCTTCTTTTGTAATATGTGATAATGCCAAGCTTTGCGTCTTTCCTTTGCAGTTGCCAGTGCATGCACAACTAGTAAGTGTGTTTCACAAAGTTTATGCAGAGCTTTGTGGCATAGCTATAGAGATTTGGACTCATTAAGACATTGCGCGGTGGCAATCCTTAAAGAAGGAACTAAACACTCTACTGGCATCCCAACATCCTGACCATAAACCAATTGGAAGGGTGTTTGATCAATGCTCCCTTTATATGCTGTCTAGAATGAATGCCCACAGTGCAGCATGCAACTCATATTCCCAATCTGATCTGCTAGCTTCAACTGTTTTCGTGAGCATGCTACACAGGATCTTATTGGATGATTCTGCTTGCCCATTACCACGAGAATAATAAGGCGTATTGGTTCTGTGGATCACGAAAAATTCCTCCAATAGGACCTTGATGTTCTCGTTGATGAAATGGCTTCCGCGATCACTGACTAGCTCCACCGGACATCCAAAGCGCACAATGATATTTTCATAAAGGAACTTGGCAATGGTCCTAGCATCAGCTACTCTTACTACCTTGGCTTCGACCCATTTGGTGAGGTAGTCTGTGGCTACGATTATGTATCGAGCCTGGGAACTCCTTGTTGCAGGGTGAATTGGACCAATATAATCCAATCTCCATTTTTTGAACAGTGCTTGGGCTAAGACTGGGTGTAGTAGATCATAGTTCAATCTCGTTGGTCTCCTTGCCCTTTGGCACACATCACACTTTTTCAGGTATTCCTCCGTATCTTTATGAATCGTTGGCCACCAACATCCTGATTGCAGGATCTTGCGAACTGTAATGTCAAATGCAAAATGACCCCCACCCATGCCTTCATGTGAAAGCGAAATGATCTGGGTGGTCTCATGAGGAAGAATACACCGCCAAAGAATTCCATCAAGACCTCTTCGGTACAACTGGCTGGCAATCAGCTGATAAGGTCTAGCCTTCAAGATCAATTTTCGTTGTTCTACCTTTGGTAGTGATTTGTTTGGTTGGCCCCGCATTAGATTTTCAACAATGTCGGCAGCCCATTCTGGTACTGTGTTCACATAAACTAAGGCAGCATCTGCCAACTCATCGTCGGGTTGGATTGCAACCTCCTTTTCCTTGATTCGTGACACATGATTAGCCATGTAGTGTTTTTTTTCCTTGCAAACTACTATCCGAAAATCAAACTCCAATAATAGAACTGCTGAATTCACACGTGTGGGATGCCCTACACATGTACTTTTGATCTCCTAAGCCCAATAATACCATAAAGATCAGACTAGCATTGGTTGACAATAGGAAAGCTGATCATACAAGAAATATTATTGTGTTACAAGCAATATCTGTCAACAAAACATAAGACTAAGCATCATAAATGCCTCAATTCGGCTAGAGAGAGAAAAATAGAAAGTACAAATTTCATGTAGAGAGAGAGGGCACAAAGAGCTTGTCTCCAAATTTGCATTACACACAAATTTCATCATTTTCTCAATGAGAGTACATCACATATATATAGATCCATGGACTCTTCTCCTACTTTGAGTTGAATTGGAGTTGTGAATCCACCTCTCAAGCTATCTAGACTTATTCAAGCCACCTCACTATGTCTAATTGTGCCACCTAGTCTTTTCATGCATTAAATGTGGCATGTAAAGTACAAATGGCAATTCCTATGGTAGCTCGAGTTTCTACTTCTACCTACCTTGAATATTTTATTCTAAGATGGGTCTTTACTAAGCCAAAAGAGCTTAATTCATCTTTGGCATTTTTAGAACCCCTACTCACAACATTAGATAGATTTTTTAATATTTTGACAAGAAGTAGCCATCTGGTGATTCTTCTGGTGTTGCAAGTTTTATTAACGAGATAGAGCAAAATGTGGTCATTAAGTAATGTCAAAATTTCTTAACTGCATAGATCATTGCCAGTGCTTCCCACTCTATGGTTGAATAGTTCATTTCGGTATCACTGAGTTGTCGGCTTGCAAATCGGATTGTAAAATCCTTTTTGTGTTCACTTGGCTGGGTTAAGACTGCTCCAGCTGCATACTGCGATGCGTCCGTATGCACATGAAACTCATACAGAACTGATCAAGCAGGAGTTGCAAAAGCTGATGGACGCAGATTTTATTTACGAGATGACACACGTAATGGGTATTGTCGATAGTTATAGTACCCAAAAAGAATGGCAAAATGCGAATTTGTGTGAATCTGAAGGCGCTAAATGCAGTCACCAAAAAGGACCATCTTTCTTTACCATTTACGGAAAGTGTCCTCGACAGGGTAGTTGGCACCGAAGCCTACAATTTTTTGGATGGCTTCAGTGGCTACAATCAAGTGAAAATAGCCCCCCAGGACCAGCACAAGACAACGTTTGCCACGGAATGAGGAACCTATGCCTATAAAGTGATGCCATTCGGACTTTGCAATGCCCCAAGCACTTTCTAGCAAGTCATGCAGGTGACATTCAAAGATTATTTGCAAAATTTTCTGGAAATTTTCTTGGACAATCTGTGCATGCATGGACCAGATTCAAAACACTTATCCAATTTGGAGAAGGTGTTACAAAAATGCTGCAAATATTGGATCTCCTTGAATCCAGAAAAATGTCAATTCTGGGTGACACATGACTTGATTCTTGGCCATATAGTGTCAAGACACGGGATCGCCACAGATCTATCAAAGATCAAGATCATTATTGATTTACCACCATCGGGGATGATCCGCGAGGTCTACATTTTCATGGGTCATGCTAACTATTATAGGATCTTCATTCTTGATTTTGCGGAGTTAGCCAGACCAACCTACAAACTCACAATGGATCCACATTGGAATGAGAAGGCCCTAAAGGCTTTCCAAAAGCTGAAAGATGCATTGGTTTCATCACCAGTCTTACGCCCACCCAATGGTGGGTTCCAAAGTAATTGGATCTTGCTTATAATGTAGGATACAGTCTGGATCTTCAAGGATCTGATCGATCTGATCGACCGAAAGTGAATTTTAGGCCTTTTACGGTGGTTTTTCCTTGATAACTTTTTACTCCTTGCACTGATTGACCTGAGATTTTGACAGTAGCTAGATCTGATGTAGACTGGTCTGCAAGGGTTATCTTGTGCGAGGGTTGGTTGTGCGAGGGTTTTTTAGCTATTTTTATAGGTTAAAAACTTGATATCTTTTAGATCTCTAGAAAGTAATTCTCGCAAGGTTCACAGTAGCTGGATTTGGGTCAGATCTCACTATAGAATTCTCTGCAAGAAGTGAAAATTTCATTGTCTGCGAGGGTTCAAAACCACTTTTTTGGCTTGATCTTCACCAGATCTTCACACTAACTCTCGTAGGTTTCATCACTGATGTAAATTGACATTCTAAATCGATTGAGAGGATATGCAAGAATTCTTACTAGAAGGACTTGCTAGATCTTCACATTTTAGTGATTTTTTTGCACTTAAATCCAATTTTCTGCTCACTGGAATCAAACTAACTCTCGCAAGCTCTTCTATGTCCTGGTCTCACTGAGATGGAACTTCAAAATCCTCTACGAGAGTTCTTGACACTAGAACTGAAAATTTTGTTGTCTGTGAGGGTTCACTGATACTTTCCTGTCTTTTTTTCACTGGGAACTCTTGCACAGACACTTAGATATCAAACTAACTCTCGCAAATTTCTCTGTGTCCTGGTCTCACTGAGATGGAACTTCAGAGGGCTCTGCGAGAGGGTTTCTTAAATTTTTTATGATTTTTCTCTGATTTTTACAATCTGCTTGGAACTAACTCTCGTAGGCTTCTATGCAAGTCTGGGACAATACCCTGGAGCTACTGCCAGTCATGCAAGGGTTAATTCTCACTGATTGTGGAGATATAAAAATCTGATGAGATTTTAAGCTCTTTTTTCCTCCAAAAATGCAAATTGGTGTGTTTTTTGGGTTTTTTGGCTGGTTGGTTTGAATTTCAAGCCCTTAGAGGCTGTTCAAGGCCTCCTCTACCCTCTCACACCTCCTCCGCTAGCTGTGAACAGTCCAAACACAAAAAAAATACAGAAAACTAACTCTAAACTCCCAAAAATCTACCTAAACTACTCTAAAAATCAAGAAAATAGCTAAAATGCAGCTAAACTAGTTAGTGGAAACATATCCCCGGCAATGGCGCCACTGTAGGGTCGAAGATCTTACGTAGTATAGCCCTCCCACCTGTCAACAAGTTAGATCACTAGATAGGTACCTAACTATGCATAGATGCTACTTTTAGTTAGTTTTCTACTTCCTCCCTTAACTCTACTCACCACTAACACTATTCTCCTTTAACTCTACTCCTCTACACTAACATTCATCATGATTTGGGTGAAGGGAAGGGATAAAAAAGAAGAGATTGAGAAGAGAAGAGAGAAAGAGAGAGATAGAGAGTGAGGGTGGAGGTTAGCTCAAATGCACATTTTACTTGCTAAAGGAGAAACATAAACTATTGAAACCAAAAAGCATGAACTTGAAAGCAATTGAAAACAAGAAGAGCAATAGCAAGCATTGCAAATGAGGATGCTTCTCTTCCAAAATTGGTAGAGTTTCCTCCTTCTCATTAAGCATGAAAATAGTGTACAAATGGTGCCTTTTTATAAAATGGGGAAGGCCCTTGCCCCTCAATCCTATTGGCTAATATTCACAATGATCCTATCCATTCATCTTGGACCCAACTTGATCCAAGGGTCCACAAAAAGTACATTAGAAATCACAAGATTCATGTGAGTCCCAATTTGGACCCAACTCTAAAAAGTAATCTCTAAGTTTAAAAATGACATTGGGCCTCTAGTTTTATTTTGATTCCAAGGCCCAAGTCATGTTTATTTTATTTACAACTATATTTGCGTGCTCATTGGGCCATGGGCTTATACACGCAAGATGCCATGCCCTCGCAACACATTTTATGGATGATTTTATTAATCTACACTTTGTCGGGAATATCCCCAACACTCCCACCTATCGCTCCCATGCAAACTCACACTACACTAGGAGGGGCATTCTATAAAAGAGTGCATTGGCTGGGTGGATCAGATTAGCTTTGCCTTTGACCAGGTTTTGATGTACCTAACACTGGTATCAGAGCCTTGTCGATAAGGGAATGCAATTTTGAGGATTAGAGGAAGGAGGATCTGTGCCCATTGTCCACAGCCTCTTGTAGTGCTCTATAGGGGGATAATTTTTTCAGTAATTGGAGAAGGTGTAAGGGCGGATCTTGTATATCATTAAGGTCATAAATGATATGATCAGACATGCACGTGTGCTGTAAGGATTTCAGAATATTCACACGTGTAAAATTCAAGATCAGTGACTATACCATTTCGAGAAATGATATGGCCTAGTACCACACCATGGGTAATCCAGATTTGGCACTTTTCGAGATTCAATGAAATTTTGAAGGCTTCGACAGTGAATGAACACTTGTTCAAGGGCATCGAGATGCTTATCCTCATATGAATGTACACCAAGATCATCGAGATAAATCTCTAGATTCTTGTGTAGTAGATCCTTGAAAGCTTGTTGCATCACCCTTTGGGATGTTGATGGGGCATTGCACAAACCGAATGGCATAATAATATATGCAAACGTGCCAAAATCTGTAACAATTGCCATATTGTAACGATCTTCAGGAGCAATTAGGACTAAGAAATAGCCAAAAGCTAAAAGCATCTGCTCCTGCCATATCTTCGAGGATTTGCGTGGTTAGAGATCATGGAAAGTGATCTTTCTATGTTTGATCATTAACTTTCTTTACATATATGCAGATATGGAGTTTACTATTTTTCTTTGGTACCACCACAATTGGCGATACCCAACTTGTGTGTTCAATCTCATAGATGAAACCAGCATCGAGAAGAATTTGTATATCTTCTCTTATTTTCTCTCGATAGGTAGGTTTGGTGCGATAGGGTTTCGTTGTCACATGTATTGCACCATCTTGTAATGGAATTGTATGTACTACAATGCCAAGAGGAACTCCCTTCATTTCTTTATAACTCTACGCAAACACATCTTTGTATTTGAGCAATAACTTTTCCAAATCTCGTAATTGGGTTGGGCTCAGGTGGGCTCCTACATGCACAATACAATCTATGTCTTCATCACTATTCTTCAGATTTAAAGGTATTGTCTTTGCAGGTCCCTCAAAGGAATTTGATGCTGGTTGAGGTTCTCTTTTTGGCTTTACCAAATTGATGATCACATCATCAGTCATGTAATCCTTAAAATACTGGGGAACACCATATAATGAATCATCAACTATTTTTGTTGGGATCTTAGGAATGTCCTCTAACAGTTCACTTTTAGATGAGGAGCTTGACTAGAAATTTTTTGGTTTTTTTAATCAAAGGTTTGATTGGCTGTTTCAGCTTTTCGTGCATTTAAAATTGCTTATTAGTAAATCTATTGTTTTCATTGATAGACTTCTAACTTCGGTCTGTATACACGAGAGTTTATTGGTTGTGAATGTTGTACACGAGCCAATGGTGAAGGAAGTTTAATCTCTTTTAGTATACGACGTCTTCCTAATCTTTCTGGATCCAGCAAATGGATAAGCTAGTCGTCAGATAACTCATCTTCTTCCAAAATAAGAATGTCATTCTCATTGGTGGATACTTCAGTTTTAGGTATCCACTCGATAGGGAGTGCATCTATCATATATTAGGGCATGATGGGAGTGTTGATATCCATGGAGTTTATAGTTATATCGAACTTCTTGTTCACAAAGAGTGGCATTGATATAATCGATGGTCACTAAAGCATGATCCCTTTTAATGATATCAGTACTTTGCACGGAATGACCCTTTATGGTTGAATCAACACTTTTTGGATCATCGTAGGTAGTCAAAGACCAATCGTCTTCAATTCGTACAAGCTTTATCTTTCTTGTGGCATCAATAGAAATTCTTCTATCTCTATTGCCAAAAACTATCTTGTTCTTCTTCCAGTCTTGAATCACTTCGGTCATTTCTAACCAAGGCGTTCCAAGAAGGAATTTATAGGTGTGTGATTCATCAAGAAAGTCCAGTACAACACACTCTATGGTGAAATTCAAACCCACAATTTTAATAGATAAATTCATTATGTGACCTGCAGGTGTCGTCATTATTTGGCAGGCCATTTGTAATTTGTACTTCTGGCTTTTCCAATTTGGATATTCCCCATGCCTTTGCTAAGGATAGGGCGATAATATTCACGCCATACCCACCATCGAGAATGACTTGTATGGATGGATAGGATTTGTAGTGCACAGGTAAAATGATATTGTTACCTTTAGCAACACCAATATGAAGTAAGCTCATATCTACATTATGAACCACTTCATTGTTTTCTGGTTGTCTCAACTCATCTTGTATATCAGGCTGTTCGGAGCTTTGCAATATGGCATCCTGTAGAGGATTGAAAAACTTGACGGCTATGTAGAAGGGCATGGTGATTTGGGCTTGTAAGAGATCGAAAAAATCTCTATTCCGTGTGGTGGTTGCCCCTGTTAGGTAACTGGGTAGATGGTGCAGTAGAAATCCTCTCTTCAGCTCTATCAAACTCATCTCGAAATTCATGGCATTGCCTTTGAGCTTCTACAAGGTTAGGGTAGGATTTTGGAATCATGGAAAAATTTGCACTAGGTTTTGGTTGTGCAGGGTCCTTGTTCTGATCTAAGGCCCTTTGTTGTGCTCATGTGATAGCAAGCAACGACTCTTTAGATACCCTACGTGTTGGAACTATCTTTTTTGCTTGGTTAGGGCAGTCTTTATAGCAATGTTTTCTAATACAATCAGCACATTCAGGTACATATTGCTATCACAGTCTCCATTCACTTTGAAAGTGAGTGGTTTCTCTGCATACAAAGCATCTCCTGGCTGAAGGAAAAATTGCATAAGCATCTTGGTCGGCTTGACTAGGTTGCTCCTCCAGATAGTATTGATCGTTCGGATAGGAGGTAGATGCCTCATCTACGTATGTGTTATTAGTACTCTCATCATAAGTAGATTCATATGTTGGGGTGTCATAAGAGGAATTCGGTACCACATTGGCATGTACATGAGGTTGGTTTTGCTGGTTCGGCCTGTTTGGTTGGGCAGATCCTCTTGGACTTGGGAGTGCCAATCTTTGTTGTTGTGTAGGTGGTTGTTGTCTAGGCAACTCCAAAATTGTACTAGACTAATAAAACATGGGTTATATAGAGCTTGTGGTTGTCCTCATGGTGGATATTGTTGTGGCCTAGAATACTACATGTTTCATGGGTTGTACCTATAGCTTGATGTGGAATGAGTTGTCGTGTCACAAAGTATACAATGCTGCATTTCATATGGTGGTCTGTGTGATATGGCTTGTACCAATAGCTTGATGTGGTATGGGTTGTCACAAAGTATACAATGCTACGTTTCATATGGTGGTCTGTGTGATAGACACTCATTACCGGTATGTGCACCAGCACATTGTGGAAACCATGTGTTTTCATGCCTATGGATAGCGTTACCAGATGGCAATTGCCCTAGATACTGACTTTGAATCGACTTTAAGGCTTGTTGAAACTCTATGATTTCTCGGCTCACTTGGACGACTTTCATTAAAAACACGGTCATCTCTTTTTTCTTTATGGTCCTCATAATCAGACCCTTCGTCTTCTTCTCGAATGGCATCAGACATAGTTGATTTAAGAGTATGATACTCTTCGCTAGATTTCAGCTCTTTTCGTATACATCTGGGAAGACCAATTAAAAACTATATGATCAATACCTTATCAGTTGGCTATTCCTGGACTTGAATTCTGAGACGCTTGAAGCGCTCGATATAGTCACGTACTCGTTCATCTTTTTTTATTTTTATATTACTAAAGCATACGAATAGGCTCTCAGTGAGTCTAAAAGGTTGGAATCTCTTAATAAAAGACTCTTTCTGCTTTGACCAATCTTGTCTATCATCACGATCGAGGTTAAAAAACCACTCTCGTGTTTTTTATCCACCATGGTCATTGAAAATAGTTGGGATTTTGCATCATCCGTATATTCACCATATACTTCACATGCATTCTCAAAGATTTGTAAAAATCTATTGTGATGCCACGAAAATGTTAAATATTGAATATCAACATAAATATGGCATGATATACTTGAAAATGAAGATATGAGCTGGTTAAGTATAACCCATGAAGAGCCTAAGTCATTTTTTGGGAATATATCTCCTAAGTACTTGCCTTGTAATTAAGGGCAAGACCTTTAAAAGGAAAAGACATTGCCTTGGATAACCTTTACTAGGTCGTCCAGACGAAACGACTAGATACGAAAAGACATGTTAAACTAGAGTAACTGTAACTCATAGTTAAGTATACCTCCTATGGTATAGTTGAACGTATTTTCAGTCTTATTGTCAACTAGACCCTTTCGCGGGAGCGACGCACCTATTGTTTACGAGGTGTGTTTGTTCGCCCCGTAGAACATATATAGATCTCACACTTCAGTCTCGATCATCGAGAGAGAAGAGTTTATGCTTATGTAAGAGATTGAAGAAGTGAATAGAGTTCTGTGAGTTATTCTCTCTTATCTCTGTTCTCCGCACTGTTGAGTGTGAGTGATCTTGAGTCTGCTAACAATCTCTAATGCATTTCATGAATTACTCTCTAATCAGACAGACGCTCTAGTGCATTACAGTCGTTTGCTGTGTATCCGTAAAGCATGCTCTAAAGAACTGTCTTAAAACCATCTTATTCGTCTGTCACGAATACTTTCTTTTCGGCACTTGAATAACAACTATCTTTGGTACAGTCTAGCATGATCATTGAATAAAGCTGTATGTATACATATGAGATGATTGTCCATGTTTGAAGAATTGAGTCTTTGATCTGTTTTCCTGATTGGCATTGACATAAGTTTCTAACGTGTTCTAAAACTCTTCATGTTCTTTAACCATTAAGTTGGGCTTTAGTTGTTGAGGACTTCTATCTAGAAACGAATAGTTTGCAAACGCGATTAATTAATTGTCTGCACAGTCGCGAATACATCGAACAATTCTCGATTTTTGTTGACACCTTATTCAGCCAGAATGTAGTACTGCCGTACTACTCTGATAACATCTAATCTGTAGAACGTGCTTCCTTCAATTTGATAGCGGCCATATTGTTGTTCTGAATTTATTAACATTACCCATCCCAAACATAACTAATACTGGTTTTCTTTTAATGTATGTCGACAACCAGAATAACACTCGAAACCACTTGCCATAATTGTACCAAAAACATTACTTTCTAATGTTGTCCTCTGTGGGGACGACATTATTTACTATAAAATCTATATTAACCCTGTTGGTATAGTATGACATATACCAATTTTTGGTGCCATTGCTGGGGATAGTTTAGGAAAGTTATAAGAAATCTGGCAAATCCATCTCCATCTCTAGTGTATGTCAGATAGAGAATCCAGATTAGAACGATACCGTAAGCTTAGAGAGAAATTTTTACAAAGACAAAGTGAGAGTACTAGTCGAAGAAATCTAGACGAAATCACTATCCAGTTACTTGAACTCCTAATTAGCTTCGATATGGAGGGTCCTGCTGCACGTTTCACTTCTATCTCTAAAATTAAATACGATTATTTTAAAGGGACTTCTTCCGATGATGCAGATAGCTATGTCTCAGAATTCGAGTCAATCGCTAATGTGAATAACGAGGGAACTGATTTAGACAAACTACGAATCTTCCCTGGTCTACTAAGGAAGCAGGCACGCATCTGGTACAGCCAAGTTGAACCAGGTCGTGTAGGAACCTGGTACTTGTTGAAAGATGCATTTTTGAACCAGTTCAGAGAGATCGGTTACAAATCTACAATTCTTGGACGTTTGAACAATGTCCAGAAGAAGAGTAAAGAATTCCTTCGCAAATATACACGAAAGGTTCAAAATCTCATAGGAAAACTAACCGGTGTATATCCCGTGGATATGCACATCGAATGGTTTTTGGCTAGTTTACCACCAAAGATTGATTGGTATTGCGGACAAGGGGACATGACCTCCTTAGCAGCAGTATTAGCTAGTGCCAAAAATTTCGAGACCTCGAAACTAGCACGAAAGTGATGATCGACTAAGAAATCTCAAAAGTCGAAGACTGATTCTAGTGACAACGATGATGATTCAGATTCTGATTTAAGTACTAGTTCTTCAAGCTCGGAATCTAAAAGCAGCAATTCATCAGAATCAGAAGCTGAAAAAGGAGAGAGAAAGAATAAACGACGAACTAAACGAAAGGATGGCACGAAAGTTGTCGAGGATAAGTCGTCAGCTTCTAAAGTTGAAAAGCTTTGGAAGAGTAATATGGCTGACCTCAATAAAAAGTTTAATGACTTGAAAGTGCAGCTCTCTAAAGTTGCAGATAAAAGACCAAAAGCGTCTTCTTCCAACTCAGGAATGTGGAACTTCTGGACACACTAAGGAAGACTGCACTACTGTGAATGTCAAATATATTGAAGATCCTGCCCAGGAGGTACTTTTTATTTTTCAAAATGATGCGACTACTAACTATGTATAGGGTATTGCAGCATCAGCCCAGCAGGACAGACCCAAGTTCGCACCAAGAAGACATAATCCTCCTGAATTTGTTGGACCAGTGAAGTCTCAAACCGTGACTAAACTAGTTTCGGACAACTGCTACAACTGTGGAGAGCCAGGACATTTTTCTCCTGACTATCCTCAACCACAAAAGCTGATTGATTATGTACCATTATGTTCGAATTGCAGAGAGCCTGGTCACAAGTATCCTGACTGCCCTCAGCCGCAGAAGCCGTGACCCAAATATCAGTATGTAGCAACACCAGCTGTTGTAGACACGAAAGCGAAAGTTGCGACTGATGCTATTGTGCAGAGAATTGACGTTATTGAAGGAAAACTGGCAAAGACAGAAGATCAGTCCTGGCCCAAGTGACGTGGAGAAATTATTCAAAGTCACAACGAGAAGCAAAAGCTCCTCAAAACCTGATCAAAAATCTTCGACAAAGCACAGAAAATCCTCGAAGAAGAAATTCTCTAGCAAAACAACGAACAAATCTACGATTAAAGAAGATCTCAAAGATGACCCTGACTATGACCACGATGCTGCGAAGTTATTTGCAAAAGATATCTCAGCAGAAGCAAAGGAAATCATCAATGCTGAACTTCATACAGCTGCTACAGAAAAGGTGGTCACTTTCGAGGAAGAGGACGAAGAAATCACGAAGATGAAATTGTCTAGTGCTGTTATCGATAAACCAACCTCGAAATCGAAGACGAAAGAATATGACATCGTGACTGATATCGAATTTATTTGTTTGAACATTACTTTTGAACAGCTGTTTGCAGATAACACTTATTACAAAAAGCAACTGAAAAAAGTTTCTCTGCCAGATGCTGGTGTTTTGTCTATCGATTTAGGTAATCTCGGTGCACCTGAGATTGATATTACCATTGTGGGATGCCTGATAAAAAAAAGTGCCAATTGACTCTGGTCCCAGTGTGAATATAATAACAGAAGACACAGCTCATGCTCTGGGGCTATTTGACATTCAACCAACACAGCGAAACATCAAGTTAGTTGATTCGACACGACAAAAACCTGTTGGAAAACTAAAGGATGTCACTGTCTACATTCAAGCCAAGCCATTCACAATGAATTTCATTGTTATCAAACCACTCGGATTGTCATCCTATTTTGTGCTGATTGGACGACCTTGGCTTTCTCAATCAAATGCAAGTGTACATTGGAGATCCAGAGAGCTGAGATTTCAGACTGGTGAGACCAATAACCAAGATAAGCCAGCAGAACGAATCATAACCTGGAGTCATGACAAATATGAAGGTAAAACTCCTTTGTCCGACACCAGCTTTACATTAGAAGAATCTTCATATGCCTTGAATATTTTTTTCAACAAATTTGATATTGAAGTGCAGTACTTTGAATGTTATGAGAATGCTGATGACGAAGAATTCTTCGATGTCTGCAACGCTAAAGTGGATGTTTTGTATGAAGAAATTAACGTTGCAGACAGGAACTCAAAAGAGTCTAACGATTCGAGTGACGAATCTAAAAACGAATTCGGTAACAAGAACTAGGTTGACGACAAGAAAACATCTGTGGAGTCAACCATGCGCAAAATTCATGGTCATATCAAGGCCAGTATGACAGAAGGTATCATTTTACCAGATTCTACTGAACTGATTGAACTTGCACAGATTTGTGCATGTTTCAAAATTACTTGGAGAATCGGAGTTAGTGGAATCCACTGAACTATTGAAGGAGTATCAAGACGTTTTTGCCTGGTCGCTCGACGATTTGAAGGGTATACCTGCAGAATTCGGAGAGCACCGAATTGATCTTAAGGAAGATGTTGTACCTATTCGACAGAGACAATATCGTCTCAAACCTAAGTACTCTCTCATGGTCAAGGACGAACTTAACAAGCACCTCAAGGCAGGTATAATCTATCTCATCTTAAGTAGTGAATGGGTTTCACCCATTGTTGTCGTCCCAAAATACGAATATGCCAGGATTTTCGCAAACTCAATGCTGCCACAAGGAAGGACCATCATTCTCTGCCTTTCACTGATTCCATCCTAGATTAGGTTGCTGGTCAAGAGCGTTACAGTTTCTGTGACAGCTTTTCTGGATACAATCAGGTTGGAGTGCGAAAGGAGGATCGTTCAAAGACCACATTCACTACGGATTGGGGCACTTATGCCTAGAACAAAATGCCCTTTGGTCTTTGTAACACTCCAATGACTTTTCAGCAAATCATGATGTTAATTTTTGCTGCCTTCCTGAGAACTTTTCTAGAAAAATTTATTGATGATTTCTGTGTATACAGTGATATAAAGACACACCTACAGAAGCTGAAATTAACATTGCAACGGTGTCGAGATACTTGTTTATCTCTTCATCCAGAGAAATATTTTTTTGGTATGAAAGAAGGAATATTGCTCGAACACAGAATATCTAACAGAGGAATATAAGCCGACAAAGATAAAGTCGAGCTTATAAAGAATCTCCAGATACCAACCAATTTACGTGAACTAAGAGCTTTCTTAGGACATGTTGGCTATTACAGGAGATTTATTCAAAATCATACTTCTATTGTTGCCTCTCTTACACATCTACGGAAGAAAAATGTGGAATACTTGTGGACGAATGAACAGCAGAAAGCATTCGAAGATCTTAAGCAAAGGTTGATCAATTCTCCTTTTCCGAGACCACCCAACTAGGCTATTTTATGTCACAGTTATGTGTATGTTTCTGTATTTGCTATTGGCGTCTTTCTAAGCCAGAAGGACGACTAGAAGAAGGATCATCCCATCTACTATGAGAGTCGACAGCTTAATGCATCAGAGAAGAATTATTCGGCTACAGAAAGGGAAGCATTTGGCATGATTTTCACTATAAAAAAATTTCAGCATTATTTGCTGGAATATGCATTTATTTTTCATGTGGATCATTATAGTCTTAAGTATCTTGTAAATAAACCAGATCTATCAGGATGAATTGCTCAATGGGTTCTACTTTTGCAGGAATTTACTTATCAAGTAGAGCTTTGTCAAGGAAAATATCATACGAATGTTGATTATCTATCGTGACTTAGCACCGGAAAAACTGAAGACCCTATCAATGATGATTTTCCAGACGAACATTCATTCGAGATTTCATCTACAAATTCACTATATTCTGATATTATTACTTATCTTAAGGATCAGATATATCCGAATGGTTACGATTTGGAGCAAAAGATAGTTTTTCAATATAAGGTAGCACCTTATACAATTATTAACAATGTTTTGTACAAGCTTGGTGCTGACCATCAACTACGAAGATGTCTCAAAAAAATGTGATCCTAAAGTTGTGATTATGCGTTGATATATGACAGTCGCCATCAAAAGTTCCCTGGAAAACTCCATATGCGATGGCTTGGACCTTTTAAAGTCATAGAGGTGTTTGACAATGGTTCTGTGCAACTTCAATCACTTGAAGGTGAACTATTACCGACACGTATTAACGGATCCAGATTGAAGAAATACTACCTTTGACCAAAATTTTTATTTTTATTTTTTTTATTCTTATTATTTTCTAGTATTTTTTTGAAATTAATCGCGAATTTTCTTTATTTTGTCTAAATGTTTTTGCAACTTTTCTTTTATTTTTTCTAGAAATTTTCTACCACCATCCAACATTTTTTATAATGTTTCGTGAAATCTTCGAGAATTTTTTTTTACTTCTTTCAATCTTTCAAATATCATTTTAAAAGTAATTTCGAGAAATTTTTTGAGATTTTTTGAGACGCTAAATTTGTTAATCAAATTATCGTAAATTGTTTTTGAGAATTTTTCTAGAATCTTTTCTAGCATTTTCTCCAGTTTCTCGAGAAATTTTCTCAAGTTTCTGTCTTCGAGAAAGTTTTGCAAAACTTTTTCAAATTTTTCTAGCATATTTTTAAGAATCTTTCAAGAATCTCTCGACATATTTTTTGTATCCCTCCATTAAAGATGATGGCCACATGATCATCATTATTCACACGTGCGTACGCTCACAATAATTGTTTCTTCTTAATTTATTTTTTCTTTTCACAAACGGTCTTCTGTCATTAAAGATCGATCTGACAGATTATAGTTTCAAACACTGAGCCATACACATCCTCCATAAATGGAAGTGACAGATGTCAAGTCATCATCCCTTCCACACCTCTACTACTTATCAGGGTTATTTTCTGTTTTTCTTCTTTACACTTTCTACCTGCGAGTTTCTTGCTTTCCTGTGCTCATTCTCTTTGCGATCAAAGCACTCTTTTGCGAACTATTGCGATCTACGGAGCTATCGTCAAACATTCGACCAATGGCTTTCGGATCAGGTTCTAGCCTTAATATCATTTGGAAAGCACGTGCAGGAATCCGCCTGGCATCCATCCAGTCCTTTTTGGATCGATGCAGGTGTGAAAGATTTCAGATCCTTAAGATCCAATCTACTTGAATGATCTTTGGTTAGAAAGAGAAATACACTATCAATTTCACCAATGTAGAAAAATCAGCATCTACACACAATTTGAGATGCAAACACTAATAGAACTTGATCAAACTTGAATGAAATGATTATGTACTATTCATGTCCGTACAAAACCAGCAAGCTACTGTATTTCACACGTGTGGATCCAAAAATAGCAAATATAGATCATTCTACACATAGAATTGCAAGCAATCACCAAGATAGTGCACCAATGGATAGTGGAACCCAAGAGAACCATGTATAAGCATGAAATGAGATAGAGAAGAGAGAAGATGACTCTCTCTCCACGAGTTACATCCTTTTATAACAGGTCCAAACCCTATTTGGCCACTTGGCTTTCCCACCAAAATGCTAACCCTACCAATTTTGGGTCTAGATTCAATGTACCCAACTTATTCAAATTGAATCTACTCAAACTCGCATTCTATCTTTCCCACACTTTCAAAAAAGTGTTTATTCAAATGAAATTTAGACTAATGAACTTTGAAAAGTCAACCTCTAAGTCTAAAACAAGTTTTGGCCTCAATATGCCAAATATGGAAATATTGCAAAATGTGATGAAACTAGTTGAATCTTTCACACTCCCTCTTCAATTAGTTTTAGCATAGACTTTGATAATAGTCCAAGTGAAGTCCTATGCTTTATGAACAAGTCTTTTCCCAATGCTTTGGTGAAGATATCAGCTACACATTCCCTTGAAGACACATGTTGAAGCTCCACCTCCTTTGCAATGACTCGCTCCCTCACAAAATGATATTGTATCTCAATATGCTTGCTCCTAGCATAGAAAGAATATCTTCTTCCTAAGAATAGACCTTCTTTCAATGATCATGTAATGCTTAAAATAAAAACAACCATAATTGATATAGAGAATAGTGTCCACTTGGGATGCTTCACTATTTCTTACATCAATTTTACATGTAAAAATGTGACTAGAACATGAAGAATCAAATAGAATGTAAATGAAATGATTCCACCATGCTTCCAACTCTGAACTCTCTGGAAAAATACAGCAAACAAACAATAAATGTGAGTGATCAACTTTTGCTTGCATGTCTCCTCCTTCTTTGTGCTTTGTTGCCTTGTATCCACCATGATACTCCATGAATGAGCCTCCAAAAATTGACAATCTCCAAGTATTGGCATCAAGTAGCTCAACACTTGAGAACTTAGCCATGGATGAGTGACATAATGAACTTTCAATAGCTTCATTTTCATCAGCAAAATCAGCCAAGAATGCTAGTACAAATCCAACATCAAAACAATGCTCACCAATGTAGATAGTTTTATCATATCTTGACAATTTGCACACATCCACATGAAATTGCTCAAACATGAGATAGAACAAGTAAAGTAAACTTGAACAACACTTCCTTGATGCTCCTTTGACCTTACTTGAGTCTTCAATATTCTGCAAAGACATATCCATAGCACCTTTGCCAATTACCTCTCCTTTGATGCTCTTGACTAGCTCCAAATTGCCAACTTCCCTTTTGACTAGTTGAAGCGCTTTGAGATCAATCTCTTGATTTTCAACTTGACCATCAAAGTCATTGAAAAAAATTTGTATTCCAGATCCATTACTTAATTTTACAGCAAGATAACTTCCATCCACTTGCATAGCTCCATGTACACAAGAAGATCCTCCAAAAGATGTTCCACTCTTCATAAGAGATCGATACTTAAGATCCATTGATTGGATCCACTCCTCTTCTTTCCTTGCTTGATCTATACTTGTAGGATCATCTAAAGAGGTTAGGAAAGCAGCATAATTTCCAGAAACTACTTGCTTACCCTTTTGATCATATGTGAGCCTTGAAGGTACTTGTCTTTCTCTTGATGTTCTCCTTGGCTTTTGACTTGATGAAGGTCCATCATCACCACCATCCAAAGTAGAATCCTTCTCATCAACATCAAGAATGTTAGATCCATCTACTTTACCATCAATCATTCTTGAAGACACCTTTGGAATGTTTCCCTCATCAAAAATGACATCTCTACCAACAATCACTTTGTTAGTAGAAGGAATGTAAACCTTGTAGGCTTTACTCACCTCACTATATCCAACAAAAATACCTCGTCTTGAAGATGGATCCTCCTTGGTCCTATCATCAAGAGTAATGTTGACATAGCATGTGCATCCAAAGATTCTTAGAAAGTTGACACTCGGCCTCCTCTTGAATAGCATCTCAAAAGGTGTCCTTCCATCCAAAATAGCACTCGGCCACCTATTGCACAAGAAATTGGCACACAACAAAGCTTGATCCCAAAATGGTTTGTCAAGATTAGCACTTAACCTCGTAGCTTTAGCACTTTCACATAAAGTCCTATTCTTCCTTTCAGCCACTCCATTTTGTTGTGGAGTGCTTGATGTTGTATACTCCCTCTTGATCCCATGCTCATCACAAAAGGCCTTGAACTTGTTAGATATGTACTAACCACCATTGTCACCTCTCAAGCACTTGATCTTTGTGGAGAATTGGTTCTCCCTTGCATTCTTGAACTTGAAAAAGACATCATACACTTTATCCTTGCTCTTTAGTAGATAGATCCAACAAAATCTACTAAAATCATCAATGAATGTTACATACATATTAGCTCCACTATTGCTAATTGTAGTAAATCCATGAATATCCGAATGTACAAGTTGAAAAGGCTTTGTAGATCTAGAAATAGATCTAGTATAAGGTAGTCTATGTGACTTAGACAAAGCACAAGACTCACAAACATGCTTGTCATTACTTAAGGAACTTGGAAGACCAATCACAACCTTCTTCATTGCCATTACCTCCAATGACTTGAAGTTGAGGTGTCCCATCCTTTTGTGCCAAACCTCTTGAATAGAAATTTGCTCCCTTGCAACACATCCAACTTGGTTAGCAATAACACAAGCATCAAGTTTGAACAACTTCCCTTGCCTTTTACCTTTTCCAATCAAGACATCCTTCCTTTTGATCAAACAAGCATCTCCATCAAACTCCACCTTGAGGCCCTTACTTAGCATTTGACTCACACTAAGCAAATTCTTGGTAATAGATGGAATAAACAAGACATCCTCCAAATGAACATTCCTATTTGTAGAGAGAGAAATAGGAATTGTGCCAATCCCTTTGATTGCACACTCACCATCATTGGCCGTGTAGATCACCCTCTTGTCATCTCCATATACCAACAAAGAAGTGAAGTACTCTTTGTGAAAGGTCATGTGTGAACTTGCTCCACTATCAATCCGCCAAGGATCTAGATCTCCATCATTAGCAAGCATACATGAAGACATCACAAAAGCATCATCATTTGCATCTTGCACATCCAAACCATCCTCATCAAGAGTAAGATTACCTTGCTTGTCTCCTTGACCTCTCTTCTTCTTGTAGCACTCACTTGCAAAGTGTCCTTTGATGCCACAATAGAAGCACTTGAGCTTTGATCTATCCTTCTTTTTGCCACTTGAAGAAGCATCCACTTGATCTTGCCCTTTAGACCACTTGCTTTTGGTTTTGCCCTTGAATTTGCCCTTTGTGAACATAGCATCCTCTTGAAGTGTCGATGTAGATCCACCTCTTGCTTGAAGCCTATATTCCTCATTGATCAAGATCTCTTGAAGATCCATCAAACTTGGCAAAGTCTTTTGAATAGCAATACTTTGAACAATGTTAGCATGAGCATCCAACAAGCCATTAAGAATCACTTGAATAAGTTCTCCTTCCTTAATGCTTTCATCTATGCAAGCTAACTCATCTTTCAATACTTTCATTCTCAAAACAAAAGTACTTGGACTTTCTTCATTCTTTTGCAAACAAGAAAAGATTTGCCTTCTTAGAGTCAACACTCTAGAAGTAGACTTGGATTCATAAAGCTTCTTCAATGAATTCCAAGCTTCCAAAGATGATGTGCACTTACCAACTTCCTTGAGAAGTTCATTGGTAACATTCATCTTTATCATGTGTAGAGCCTTATTGGCCCTCTTGTAATACCTCAATTGATCTTGTTGTGTTGCTGGTCTCTCCTCCAAACCTACAACAATATCCAAAACATCATTCATCTCAAGAAGTGACTCCATCCTCACTTTCCATAATGAATAGTTACTTGAGGTAAGCCTATCATTGGCTTCCAACATGACTCCAATTGAGGTTGTCATGTAGCAATGACCTGATCTTCTCTTTAAACCTGTTTCAATGCACAAAGCACTCCTTTGAACAACAACAAATGCTTTCAAAAGAAATCACCGAGATTTGAAACTATCTCACAAATTCTCTTCTAGCACTTATCCAAGCAAATCAACACATAGAATCATGGAATCTTGATCAACCTATGATCTATCCTCAATGACTTTTGCCACTTCCTAAGATTAAAACACACTCAAATGAAGTCCAGAAACCTCACTATCTAGAGATCCAATCAAAATTAGGGTTTTGACAAAATCACAAAAAATTGACTATTCCAAATCTACATGCAAATGCTGAAAATTTGATATGCAATCTATAAGCCACCACTTAGGTTGAACCAATGATCCAAAAATCGGCCAAATCCAGCATGTGAATTCAAAAAACAAAATTGAACAAGTATTTTGACCTATTTAGTATTTTGATCTACAAAAAGATCCAATCTACAAAAGCAAAAAATCCGATTTTGGTGTAGAAGCCTCTCTAGCATGCTCTAGACTTGATATCTTCACCAAATCATTGATAGATCTGATTTCCTCCATCATAACCTGAAACACAAGCTCTGATACCATGTGAAAGATTTCAGATCCTTAAGATCCAATCTACTTGAATGATCTTTGGTTAGAAAGAGAAATACACTATCAATTTCACCAATGTAGAAAAATCAGCATCTACACACAATTTGAGATGCAAACACTAATAGAACCTGATCAAACTTGAATGAAATGATTATGTACTGTTGCTGTCTGTAAAAAACTAGCAAGATACTGTATTTCACACGTGTGGATCCAAAAATAGCAAATATAGATCATTCTACACATAGAATTGCAAGCAATCACCAAGATAGTACACCAATGGATAGTAGAACCCAAGAGAACCATGTATAAGCATGAAATGAGATAGAGAAGAGAGAAGATGACTCTCTCCATGAGTTACATCCTTTTATATCAGGTCCAAACCCTATTTGGCCACTTGGCTTTCCCACCAAAATGCTAACCCTACCAATTTTGGGTCTAGATTCAATGTACCCAACTTATTCAAATTGAATCTACTCAAACTCGCATTCTATCTTTCCCACACTTTCAAAAAAGTGTTTATTCAAATGAAATTTAGACTAATGAACTTTGAAAAGTCAACCTCTAAGTCTAAAACAAGTTTTGGTCTCAATATGCCAAATATGGAAATATTGCAAAATGTGATGAAACTAGTTGAATCTTTCACAGCAGGTTGGGTGATTTGAAAGTGGACCCCTCCATCATCCTCTTTGAAGTCAGTATAGAGTTTGTGAACTCCATCCATTCAATTTCGGAGGAGAAATTCAAAGTTCACGTGTGAGGCAAATTCTTCACCATCTCTGAAGACTTGTTTTGCACAGCCCTCGGACGACCATTGGATGGGAAGCTGGTTGCGACAAATAAAGATTTGGTGGATGAAGCTGTCCACTTCCTAAGCAACTGCTTCATACCCATGAAGGGATACAAAATTTCTATGATCCAAGATGCAACATTCAAACTATTTTGTAAATACACAAATCAAGCAATATTTTTGACGGATGCGGACGCGACAATTTCAGTACAAAATCTTGGTTACATATTGGATGCGCTTGCGAGTAATCCAGTGTGCTTTGGCATTATCACATACAAAGCTTTTTTGCGCTGGATCAAACATCAAAAGTTTTCTGGAGTCGGAGCCCATGTTTCTCGCCTATGCGCTCATTTTCAAATTTTGACTGAGCAAGAGAAAATACTGCTGACGGGAAGGATGTTGGCTCCCAAGCCAATTGATCTTTCTAGTCTTATTTTTGTTTCTATTTTGGTTCCATCCGATGCTGCACCAGCAGTCGAAGTAGCAGCCACCACTGCTATGGAGAGTGAAGCTGTGGCAATGGAAACCGATGGGAGTTGTTGCTGCTGCTAATTCTTCAAAGCCAGCATCTGCTTCCACATCTCAAAAGCAGTAGAGTGCATCCACCTCTGAGGACGACGCAACCTAGTCCGATACATCAGACAAAGGACGAATAGCTGCTGAAGATCACATTGGGGCACCTGTGGCAGATGCGGTTCCACAATTGGGGACTTTTATTGGCTTCGCGTCGAATCTTGATTAAATGGTACTACACCTTCTCCATAAAGTCGAGGCATGCAGTATTAGAATCCAAATTGTGTGGCAGAAAACAACGATGGGCTCCGGCAATCCACTTTGAGGTTGTCCATGATGTGAAGTGTGATTCCCAGGAGCCTCCCATCATTGCTACACGAAAGTATAAATGAGCAACCAGCAGCTGATCTTTGATATTCTTTGAGGCCATCGGCTTATTTGGATCAAATTCTAGAGGAGGGAGACAATCATCCCATCTGGTTGCCACTGACACCAACAGAGTTAGATCTTTTGCAAATAGTGTCGGTTGTCGCACCGTTGGATCTGGAGAGTGGATATACTCTCGCTGGTACGCTTGCAAAGCCCGGTGAAAGTCCACTGATATTGTCCAACTGTAGGGCTGATGAATGATAGGCCAATTGGACGTATGGATGGTGATTTTGTCCATAGCCAGTCCCAAATCTTTCCATTTATTCCTTCGCGGGAATGGCACATAATAAGGGTTGACCCACAATTGGCAAGGGCTGGTGACGTAACTCCTAATTGATTCCAGAGTTTTCTCAAAAACTGTAATTCTCCATGCCGGTTGCTCTCCCAATGCAGGTATTTTGTCCAACTCTTTGCCGGTCTCTATCTCAAAGGTCTTAAACTTCAGAATCCATCCACCACACGAGGACTCATGCGGATGTTGTTTTAAGAAGGTCTGGATCTGGTCCTCTACGTTGATGGGCCTTCTGAATAGTGGGGTGGTCCTTGATGAGGATGGACCCGCTTGTACTGCCGGTAAGATTGGCGATTGTTATGCTATAACTGGAGCTCCCCCCTAGTCCATGCTCGAATCTAACCCTTTATTCATAGTTACATCTTCTTGGCACATAGGGGAGAATTGCGGCATGACTGGTATGGAGATTTGTGGTCCGGCTTCCAACACTTGAGCAGTTGTTTTTTCATAGACAGTGATGGTTTCTTTAGCCTTGGCCAACTCAGTTGAAGCTGCTCCTTTGAACCTGTCAAAGCAGCCTTAGAATCCCTGAAGGGCCACTTTGTAGGTTTTCACTTTCTTAAACAAATACGCCATCTCCGTTGATGTGACCAAATGATCTGGTATTTGTGTTTGAAGATACGCATCACGCTCAAGGGTGGTCGCATCCAATTCACCTTGAAGATGCGTGCGATCCTGCTCCGCCATCTGGAATTGACTCTTTAGTAGCTGCACCTGTTGTTTTGCATCCTGCACGGCCTTATCCACCTAATCTTGTGCGGTTGTCAAGGCATTTTGTAGGGAGCTAGCGTATTCTTCCAAGCGATCAGCCTATTGCTGGGCCAGCTTCTTTTCAGCTTCAGACTTGTCTTTATGCTGTTTGACAATCTTCAACTCTCGATCCAACTGGACAATCTTCTAACTGATCAGAGTGTTTTCAGATCCCATATCTGAAATTTGCTGCTCCATTTCTTTCTTCTTATCCAGCATAGACTGGATCACTTGCGCAAGGCTTGAGACCAAATCGAGAGCATCACCAGAATCTACTGTCGTGGAGGCGGCAGCAGTAGGAGGACCTGATGGTACTATCCTTGGTTGGCATGGAATAGGTGCCAGTACTTCTTCTTCTTCAAGAATGTCTTCTTCCTCAAATCCCTCAGTCATTGTGGCGTCGAACTGCTTCGGTGATTTCACAGCTTGGTCGACCCGAAGTGCGGCTAGGCTATCTTCCGTGTGAGGTTGCTGGCTTACATCTTCAACACCGACAGTAGTGTCATGGATCAGTTCGAATCCTTTTCCAGGGGATTGGAGTTCAAAGGGAATAGGGCTCTGGGGCATTTCAAAAATTTTGGCGGCCCCAAGGCAGTCAGAATCATCGAATATATCCATGAAAAACTGCGTGTTTGGTGAATTGGCTTCGGTGTGCGAGGGTGAGGCGGCCTGGGTAGCTGTTGTGAAAATTGTCAACATTTCCTAGCTAGTTTGAGGCCTAAATTGGCTAAAATTGTAAATAGTTTTGGTTCTGGAGTTTCACACGTGTGAATCAGGCCACAATGTTTTTATTTACTGTATTTTTTCAGTATGATGAAGTGTCAAACTTCATACCCTTCAAAATGAGACCATTTTGATGTATTTTGGTCATATAAGCCATTTTTAGCTATTTTTCCTATATAGGGAATATCTAGGGTCAAGTACCTTCTAGAGAGAGGAGAGAGAGTCATCTTCCTCATCCATAAATAGTAGGGAAGTCGTGGAGAACAGGTTGGAGAAACCTTTTGTATGCTTCATTGAGATCAATAGATCATTGTCATTGTTTCTTCCTCCATTGAGAGCATTGTTGTGTGTATTGTCTTCAAGCTATTGTGTATGATCTTAGGTGCTTTCCAAAAGTGGTAGGCTGATGTATTATGGACTGTATAATGCTATTTTGGGCCGCACTTGATGTTTATGGAAGTTTCCATTTGTGATAAATGCTTTTTGATCAAGTTCTTTGCATTCTAGGTAGCATAGAATGTGTTGCCAATTCCTAGCTTATGTAGTTTGGAGTGCAAGCATTCAAGCCAATGATCTTGGTGTTTAGATCCACTTAGGATCTGTATTTTTCACATGGTATCAGAGCTGGTTGGCTTCTATTTACAGTAAGTATTCCATTTTTGGTGATATTTGGATGTTTGATCAAGTTCTAGCATGATTTTGCATTGCTTTGTTGATCAAATCTTACTAACCTTTGTTTTGTGAGTTGAACTTGTGGATCAAAAGCATATTTCAGGTCTATTGAAGATCAGAGGCTGAAAAGAAACTATTTTGGATCAGATCATAACACCTAATCATTTGTGATTGTGAGGCTTGTGCATATTCAATACTAACAATGTTCTTTTCAATCCTATTGTTGACAATCTCCATTCTTGGATGAACACTCTCCTTAAGTGGATGAAACTTCTCCTTAAGTGGATGACAAATGCTCTTTTGAGTGAGTTGTAATTCTCCTAAAGGCTGAGCAAAGCTCCCATTTGGATGAAAGATCCCCTTTTTTGGGTGAACATATTGTAAGCTCCATTGTGAAGAGCATATTGTAAAGATTGTCATCAATTTTGGCATAATTTTTGGTGTACTTTGTTGAGCATGTAAGTAACTCTCCTTATGTAATTTGATTGGAGCATTTGCTGGAAGGTGTTAACCATTATGCAAGTGTGTTTTCAGGTTCTTAACAGGTTGAGGAACATTCTCATGTGAAGTGATCTTAGATCTACATCTAAACACCAAGATTTGACAAGATAGTGAAGCTAGTCTTGTGATTCACTAAGTGTGCTCATTCATTCACCTCTAAATCTTGTATTTATCACTTGCTGGAGTTTATAAACTTTTAGAAGTGTGGTTTACATGTGGTTTTACAGGTTGAATCAATATCTTAGTGTGTTGATCATATGTTGATCAAGTTTGTTCATTACTAGGTAATCTTGGCATCCTAGTTTTGGGTATTTTCTAAGAATGCAAGTAACTCTTCACACCATAACTTGATTTGGTCACTTGCTGGAAAGTTTGAGAGCTTAAGCAAGAGTGTGTTCAGGTTGGTTTGATTTTGTAATCCATTCTTAGTGTGTGCAAAGTGTTGCATGTGTTTCAATCTTCCTTTCTATGCTTGGAAACCATCTAGGTTCAAGATAGAAGTGTTTTAGGGTCCTAAATCTTCATAGATCTCTTTATCTATCATTTGTTGAGAGAAAAGTGAGTGCTAAGTGCTTTAGGACAGAACCTAAAAGTTGAAGAAACATTAGAATCATGGCTTCCAATGGTGGGATCATGCTAGAGTCTAGTGAAAGGTTGAGTTCATCAAACTACTCTACTTGGAAAGTGAGGATGGAGTCCTTACTTGAGTTGAATGAACTCATGGACATAGTTGCAGAAATTGAAGAGAGACCTCTCACACTTCAAGAGCAACAAAGGTTTGATAAGAAGGCCAAAAGGGCTCTTCATATCATTAAAATGAATGTTACAAATGAACTTCTCAAGGAAGTTGGAAAGTGTCAAAGTGCAAGTGAGGCATGGAATGCCTTAAAGAAGCTCTTTGAATCAAAGTCCACATCTAGGGTATTGACCCTAAGGAGACAAATATTTTCTAGTAGGCAAAGAGAGGGTGAAAGTGCTCATGCATTTATCTTGAGAGTTAAGTCCCTAAGTGATGATTTAGCATGCATTGATGAGAACATAAAAGATGGTGAAATAGTCCAAGTTATGTTGAATGGTTTGCTAAATGAACATGCTAACCTTGTGCAAAGTTTTGCCATTCAAAGAGTCTTGCCAAGTGTGGTTGACTTGCAAGAAATCTTATTGGCTGAAGAACATAGGTTGCAATCAAAGCTTGATGGTGCATCCTTGCAAGGTGGAGGTGAAGAGGCTTTCTTCACAAAAGGCAAATTCAAGGGCAAAGGTAAAGGCAAAGGGAAATGGTCCAAAGGTGGTAACTTTGATCATGATGATCACTCTTCCTCTTCCTCTTCTACTAAGAACAATAAGTCAAAGTTCAAGTGCTTTTATTGTGGGATAAAAGGTCATTTTGCAAATGAATGTTATAAGAAGAAAAGAGAGCAAGGAGAGAGGCAAGGAAATCTTACAATAGATGAGGAAGAACATAACACATGTGAATCACTTGTTATGACTTCAAGTTTGTTAGCCAACATAGATGATAATGATCCTTGGTGGATTGATAGTGGAGCCTCATCTCACATGACAAGACATAAGGAATACTTTACATCCTTATTGTCTTATGAGGGAGAAGGTAACATCATCTACACTGCAAATGATGGTCAATGTGACATCAAAGGCATAGGCACTATTCCTATTTCCCTTTCAACAAATAGGAAAGCAAATCTTGAAAATGTTTTGTACATTCCTTCAATCACTAAGAATTTGCTTAGTGTAAGTCAAATGATTGACAAAGGACTTGATGTGGAGTTCATTGGAGATGCATGTTTGATAAGTAAATGTGGATCCTTGATTGCTCAAGGTAGGAGGCATGGTAAACTTTTCAAGCTTGATGCATGTGTGATCTCTAATCATGAAGGATGTATGGCTAGGGAGCAATTGACAAACCAAGAAGTTTGGCACAAGAGGTTGGGCCATCCCAACTTCAAATCTTTGGAGGTAATGGCAAAGAAAGAGCTTGTTCTTGGTCTCCCTAAAAGTCTTGTTGCAAACAATAGTGTTTGTGAACATTGTGCCTTGTCCAAATCTCATAGACTTGCTTATTCTAGATCTACTTCTAGATCTAAAGAAGTTTTTCAACTTGTGCATTCTGATATTCATTCTTCTAGTACAACTAGCAATGGTGGGGCAAAGATGTATGCAACTTTCATTGATGACTTTAGTAGGTATACTTGGATCTATCTTCTTAAAAGTAAGGATGAAGTGTTTGCTGCATTTGTCAAGTTCAAGAATGAAATGGAAAACCAATTCAATACAAAGATCAAATGCTTAAGATCTGATAATGGAGGGGAATACACCTCAAATAGGTTCAAAGACTTTTGTATAGCACATGGGATTAAGAGGGAGATGTCTAGTCCTAGGACTCCACAACAGAATGGAGTGGCCGAGAGGAAGAATAGAACCCTTTGTGAATGTGCCAAGGCAATGAGACTACATGCTAATCTTGCTAAGTCTTTTTGGGGGGAAGCTTTAGCATGTGCTAACTATCTATGTAATAGATGGACAAGTGCTTCCTTGGATGGTAAAACTCCTCATGAGGTTCTTTATGGTAGAAGGCCGAGTGTCAAGCATTGTAGGATCTTTGGATGTACATGTTTTGTCAATATCACACTTGATGATAGAACTAAAGAAGATCCTTCATCAAAGAAGGGTGTGTTTGTTGGCTATAGTGAAGTAAGCAAGGCTTACAAAGTGTACATTCCTTCTACAAAGAAAGTTGTCATAAGTAGGGATGTCATCTTTCATGAAGAGAATGTTTCCAATGTTGTTGATGTTGATGTTGATGTGCCTACTAATCATCATGATGTGCAAGATGTCTTGGATGAAGATGGAGATGCCACTCCAAAGCAAACTTCAAGGAAGACTCAAAGGCAAAGGGCTAAGCCATCAAGGCTAACCTATGATGAAAAAGGAAAGCAAGTGGTGGACAACTCTAACTTTGCTTTTCTTACCTCTTTTGATGAACCAACTTGTGTAGGTGAAGCAATTCAAAAGAAGGAATGGATCCAAGCCATGGATCATGAGCATCAAGCACTCATCAAAAGCAACACATGGAGGTTGGTAAAGCTTCCAAAGGACAAGAAGGCAATTGGTTGTAAGTGGATCTTCAAGATCAAGACAAATCAAGATGGATCAATCAACAAGTACAAGGCAAGGTTGGTGGCAAAGGGGTATGCTCAAGAATATGGTATTGACTATGATGAGACCTTTGCACCCGTGGCAAAGATGGTAACTATTCGAATCCTAATCTCTCTTGCAACTCTTTATGATTGGGATATGTGGCAAATGGATGTTACTAATGCCTTCTTGAATGGTGATCTTGAAGAAGATATTTACATGGAGCAACCCGAGGGCTATGTTTCACATGATGAGCCTAATCATGTGTGCTATCTCCAAAAGAGTTTGTATGGGCTAAAGCAAGCACCAAGGAGTTGGTATGCTAAGCTCAATTCCTTCTTACTTTCTCAAAACTTTGTTATGAGTGAGTATGATCATTCTCTCTACTTTAGATTGAATGAAAATGATATCACTTTACTTTTGATCTATGTTGATGACATTATCTTAAGTGGTGGTAACAATCTAGATATAGATGAAATCAAGATGGCACTCGAAAGAGAGTTTGAAATTCAAGATCTTGGTAAACTTCATTATATCTTAGGAATAGAGATTATTAGAACTTCTAGATCTACATTCATATGTCAAGAAAAGTATGTTAACTCTATTCTAAAAAGGTTTCATATGGAAGATTGTAAAGTTGTTTCTACTCCTATGGAATCAAATGTAAAGCTAACTACAAGAAGTAATGAAAGATCCTTCAAGGACATTACTCTCTATAGAAAGCTAATAGGATCTCTTATATGGTTAACCATCACAAGACCTGATCTAAGCTTTGTGGTTGGTAAACTAAGTCAATTTATGCAAGATCCTAGTGAGGCTCATTGGAAGCTAGGAAAGAGAGTACTTAGATACATCTCGGGATCTAGAGATTTTGGCATCTTGTATGGAGGTACTACACCTAACCTTTGTGGATTTTCAGATTCAGATTTTGCAGGTGATCAAATGGATAGGAAGTCAACAAGTGCCTTTGCAATCTATCTTGGAGATGGAGTGGTCTCATGGCTATCAAAGAAGCAACCAACTATCTCTCTATCTTCCACCGAAGCCGAGTACAAGGCATTAACAACATGCATCAAGGAGATTCTTTGGATCAAGAGGATGTTATTGGATCTTCACTTGCTGGAACCAGAGAAGACTCCAATCATACTTTGTGATAACCTTTCAGCCCAAAGCTTGGCAAGCAATCCTGTTTTTCATGCAAGGAGCAAGCACATTGAGATTGCTCACCATTTTGTGAGAGATCAAGTCATTGCCAAAGAGGTGGAGCTTCAACATGTCTCTTCAAAGGAGTGTGTGGCTGATATCTTCACCAAACCATTGGGAAAGGACCTATATTTAATGCATAGATCTAATCTTGGAATGTGCTCAAAGACTATGTTGAAACTAGCATCCAATGTTGAAGAGGGAGTGTGAAAATTGTCAACATTTCCTAGCTAGTTTGAGGCCTAAATTGGCTAAAATTGTAAATAGTTTTGGTTCTGGAGTTTCACACGTGTGAACCAGGCCACAATGTTTTTATTTACTGTATTTTTTCAGTATGATGAAGTGTCAAACTTCATACCCTTCAAAATGAGACCATTTTGATGTATTTTGGTCATATAAGCCATTTTTAGCTATTTTTCCTATATAGGGAATATCTAGGGTCAAGTACCTTCTAGAGAGAGGAGAGAGAGTCATCTTCCTCATCCATAAATAGTAGGGAAGTCGTGGAGAACAGGTTGGAGAAACCTTTTGTATGCTTCATTGAGATCAATAGATCATTGTCATTGTTTCTTCCTCCATTGAGAGCATTGTTGTGTGTATTGTCTTCAAGCTATTGTGTATGATCTTAGGTGCTTTCCAAAAGTGGTAGGCTGATGTATTATGGACTGTATAATGCTATTTTGGGCCGCACTTGATGTTTATGGAAGTTTCCATTTGTGATAAATGCTTTTTGATCAAGTTCTTTGCATTCTAGGTAGCATAGAATGTGTTGCCAATTCCTAGCTTATGTAGTTTGGAGTGCAAGCATTCAAGCCAATGATCTTGGAGTTTAGATCCACTTAGGATCTGTATTTTTCACAGCTGTGATAGGAATGGTAGTCCCAATGGTCACAGATGGTCCTTGTGTTGAAGCAGAGGTGAGGAAAGCATCAGAGGTGGAGGGAATAGGAAGTTCAGTGCAAACAACAGTAGGGAGTGGAAGTGCAGCTGACGATGTATGCCTAGTGCGACATCGTGACGCGGAAGGCGAGTCAAGAATGACGATCTCACTGCGTGGACGACGTCGACTATGGGAACTCGAGGCCTGATGGGATGACTCGGCCGATGCTTCTTCATAGATCGAAAGCACAGAATCTAGGTGGAAGCCATGGATTTTGTTTTCTAAGTGAGAAGCGGCTAGAAGAGACAATAAAGAGCCAACAGCGAACTGCTGCTTAGTATTGCTCTTAATAGCTCGTTTGAGATCATCAAAAACAGTCTTGAACCAATTATATGGTTCAAGAGGGGCTTTGGCCAGTTCATTTCTACCTCCCTAATTATTCAAATTTAAAAAAGTGTGGGAACCATCCAAATTGGAGGGAAACCCAACTTTATTCACTTAACTTGACATTTAGGCCCTGCAACATTAAAAGTCCCGCAAAAGGCCTAAAGTCCTTTTATTGACTTTCTAATTAATCAAATAACTATGTGACCATTGGGTTGGACTTACACACGTAGGGCGCCAAATCCCTCTCACTGATTAACTAGAGTTAGGGTTGTCTTGGGATCCGCAAACTCTCCAACAAAGTGAATCCAATCATTGTCTAAAAAGCACCCCATTTGGATCTACCCAAATACAATGGATTAACAAATCCAATTAGATTTCTTCAGATCTTTATTGAATCTTGTGAAGTCTATGGCAAAAATTTTTCCCAAGATAAACTTAAGTTTTTTTCTATGGCCTTAATAGGTGCAGCACAAGATTGGTACTATAATCGAGATGAAACTAAGGGTATAGATTGGGAGATTGTTAAACGAGCCCTTATCACATGGTTTAGACCTTGGAAATTTATGAAAGACCCTTTGCTTCTTTTAAGTAAAATTAAAATGAGAAAAAGAAAAATAGTTTGAGATTACATTGAATGGGTAAAACGCCTCAGATGTAAGTGTGCACCTGAGTTGATTAACGAAATTGACATGATTATGTGGTTTTTTTCAGGTGTACCTAAAAGGATCAGACGTGAGCTGAAACGCCATAATGAGTATGCACTTTTGCAAAATGCTATGGATGATGCAATTCGGGAGAAGGATGAAGATTCAAATGATGAGACGAATATCAGTATGTTTCCTTATACAGCAAGGCAGACCACTACGATATCCACCACTATTGCATCAACGAATGTCAACGCTACTACAAAAATGATGCTCAATGATTTCGAGAAACTCGAAAAAAACCAACAGAAACATATGGAAAAGTTGCAGTCGCAATTTGATGAGAAGATCAAAGCATTGGAAGATTTCCATGGACAAGTGAACAAGGAACCTGAGAAGTTTGCAAAGACTTTTCCTACGAGAGAAAATGTCTGGTGTTCTATTTGTACAGAAAATCACACAGTGAATAAGTGTCCTCAATTGAAAAAACAAATGGAAATCAGTATATATGCCATTTGTGTAATTCGCCTGATCATGAGACTGCTTTTTGCAACTTCAATCCTCAAATGATTCAGGAACGTTATGCCCAAATGGGATATCGAGAACCACATTATGGAGGAAATTCAGCAGCTAGACCTCGACAATCTGCTCTTGGATACCCGGAACGTTTAGCTCTGCCCCACCAAAGCACCCCGCTCCTCCTACCAATTTGATGGAACCAGAACCGTACAGAAGTGTTGAGCAATGGAACTATGGTACTGATCAAGAAGGTGGATCTTCAGAATAGTATGCTATTTATGCTGTCGCGCAAGAACAAGCATCTAGAAACTGGACCAAAGCACCACTTGGATGTTTTGCATGTGGAGAAATTCACAAAGTCGCAGAATCTTCAAATAAGAGAAAATTTGTACCATTCTGTCATGACTGTGGTTATGGGCATTGCTATAAAGACTGTCCAGCAAGACCGAAGCCACCACCAGCTACAGCTCTTGTAAATTTGATAACAATCAAGCGAAGACCAGTAGCTTAGAATAAACTAAATGTATCCTTGATGGTGGTCACTAGGGCACAGAAATAGAAAGAACCGGTAGCAGATCTAGTACCTGCTGATTCTATACCATTAACTGATATACCAACAGCATCTGGAGTCTAAATATTTACTTCATACGGAAAAAAGAAGATATCAGGATATGAGACAGTGGATTAAACATCTGCAAGAAAAAGAGGATCTTGAAGTTGCTAGAGCAATAGCCGAAGTTCATTCTTCACCATTGCAGCCACCAAAAAATTCACATATAGACATGAATGATCAGTTGCATCATCATGAAGAACCCTTCAAGATGACTGAACCGAAAGCACCGCAAACAGAATTACTCATGAATATTTTGTCTAGTAAGATCAATATTTCATTGGGAGAGTTCCTGAAGTTGGTGCCAAAAGCAAAAGAAGTCTTAGCGCAAAAGTTAGCTCAAGCAAAACCAGAAGTCCATCAGGAGCCACTTTTTTGTGCTAGATTTGAAGAATCTAATGAAGTACTCCATGTCGGAGCAGCTTGGGAAAGTGAACAAAAGAATATCACCCTACCGATACAACATAGAAAATTTTCTAATAAAGCAGCTATGATAGATGGCGGTTCGGGAGTTAACCTGATTTCTAAAAAGCTATGTTCAAAATGGGCCCTTACAAAGGTCAAGCCTGCGACTTTTGCCATTAATCTAGCTGATCAAATGACAGTTCGTCCGCAAGGAATGGTTGAAGATATACCAATCAAAATTGCGGGAGTACAGTTTGTCATTACTTTCGTAGTAATGGACTTACCAGAAGCACCAAATGTCTACCGAGTCCTATTGGGATGTCCATGGTTACGAGTTGCGCAAGTAATTCATAACTGGGGTACCGGGAAAATTACTTTTGAAAATCGTGAATGTGCAGTCAAGGTTGATCCTGCAACTTGGACTATCAATCCAGTGGTTCAAAAAGTAGATGATGATTCATCAACAACGGATCATACTTGTGACCGACCAGAGAAAAATTTGGGAGTTCATTACAGTTCTCAAACAGATACTGTCAACTAGAATGAAGCTCTTGCAATGATTGATTGTATAACAAGATATATGTGTCAACAAGATAATTAGTCAGATTTGAACAAGTTTTCATTATTGGATTGAACCTTGGATACACCGATCACTTTTCCATTGAATGTGCTAAATGTAGCTTGGATATCAACAGAACCTATACCAGATCCGATTGAAGATGACCTCATTCCTGTGAGTCATGCCTTGACTTATGATGACAATGTCGAACTTACTGATGAGCAGACTCTAAATCATATGGATCCAACTAGATTTGGAGTGTGTAATGTTCTTGATGAACCAACAATAAAAGCACCCAAAGCAGTTATATTGAAAGAAGACAGAATCAGAGGGTCAATGACGAAGAAACAAGCCAAGCAACATTATAATACGGTCCTGAAATGGAAAAATCATCCTCAAAAGATTGAGTCAAAGAATGTGTCACCCTTACTAGATAAAGGCAAAGGAAAAGTTAAGGATGATTCTACAAGTCAGAGTTCTAGCAAGACGTCATCGTCTTGAAAATCATCACCTCCATGATCAATTCATGTTAAGAAGGCTAAGCGAAGATCCAAGACAAGTCCTTTCGACAAAGAACAAGCAGATGTAGTCCAACATGATATGCCCAAACACTGGATGATGTGGTTATCATGTTACCCAAAGCACATCGTGAAATCGAAGAACAAGTGCCAGAATCGGAAGATGTTTACGATGTGTTGGATTTGTTTCCTCTACTCTTCCAAATCCCATCTTTAATCTGCCTCCATTCATGTTGCATATTTACTCGCATTATTGCATAGTCTGCATATTAACGTGCAAATTCTCACAGGCGATGAAAGGACAAAAAACAAAGGCTGACGTCACACCCTCTTCATGCTCACCCCATGTAGCTGTGCTAACAGACTGGACAATGATTGCAGCCACCCACAATCTCTTACAGACAGCACATCCACCCTGTACCTTCTTCATCTGCACACCTGTAACATTATGTATATATGGATGCTGAATACCATTTTGTCATATAGAGAGGAGATGATAGTGAGAGATCAAGAGGTTGAGTATTAGACGACTGAGTCCTAACGAATGAGAGTGTATGCTAATTAGCATCAAAAGCTTATCAGAAAGACAAATGAAGTAGATGCCTTGTGCATTGATTATTTATTGTCAACAATAAGGTTTTACTCCTTTACAGATTGAATAAGCTTCGTAGGGCACGCGGTTTTGTTCGCTACATTCTTGTGCTCTACCGCATTATTGACATGTATACTTGATATACTTAATCTAATACAGCTCTTTGTTCTGCATTCAGATTTGTGTTAATATTGCTATGCTTATTATTCATTCTGTCTGATCTTTCTAGTTGCTCTTTCTGGTAATAGATGACTAACATTCAGTCTTGTCTTTCGCGAATCATTTGCAACTAGTTATTAGTCGAGCACAGTCTAGCTATTTGCGACACATAATTTGTCTTGCTATTCGCGACAAATTATTCTTCTGGCGCTTCATTTATTATGTTTGGCTGCATAATCTAGAATGACCGTGATCTCCATCACTAAAGTTCTACTCATTCTGATAGGTGTAGTCATGCTTACGGAGAGAGTCGTATAGCTCGTTCCGCTGCGTATGAACACTTTCTGTTCGAGTTCGTTTCTCATTCGAGCTCATTTCTCGTTCGTGTTCGTCTCACCCCTTTGAGCTAATCTTTCGTTTCTAACATACGAAACGGTTCTCAACTCTCATTCATATCCCTCTCTCCAACATGGTATCAGAGCTATTTTCATAGCTTGATAAGCTTCCACAGTACAAGACTCTACTAGCCAATAGAGTAATTGTTTACTTGTTCTGTGTTTTCAGTATCAAATTTTCATACTTCAGTTACTAATAGTTTCTCCTATCACTTAGACTAATTCTTCCACATGGATTCCCAAGGGAAAGCCAGTCCAATCATGGACAAGCTTGATGGAGCCAATTATCATCTATGGAAATTTAAGATGAAAACTGTACTAATGGCAAAAGAATTGTACGACGTTGTTATAGGTACGAAAGGGAAACCCGAAGTGGATGACACAACAATCGATAGATGGAAGCTGAAGGACGAAAAGGCTTTCACGCTGATCATCCTCAAGATAATGGATACCTAGATTGGCCACGTATCCGAAGCTCAGACATCGAAAGAAGTCTGGGACATCTTGAGCACACTATACGAAGTGTGAGATATAGCTTCCAAGCTACATCTCAGGAAGAAATTCTACTCTCTCAAGATGACGAATGGTGATTCTCTGCAGAATCACATTAATCAATTCAAGAACTTGCTAAGACAAATGGCCGCTATCGGATCTGTCATAGACAATCAAGACGTAGTGATGCAACTGCTTACAAGCTTGCCAAACTCTTACGATAGCTGGGTGATGATTATCATGACTCATCCATAATTGACTCTTACTATGTTGTTGCAAGAAGACATGCGAAGGAACAAAGCCTCAAGTTCCTCGGTTGATTCCCATGCCTTGTACACCAACAAGAGCACGACAAAGTAGAAGAAGAAGAAAGGCCCGAAGCAATCAAAGCCAGACGGGAAACCAGCTCAGCACAAGGAACAGTCGAATCTACAGACAAAGAAGAAGCTGTTCTGCAGATACTGCAAATGAAACAACCACGAAATACAAGATTGTCGAATACTTCAAGTGAAGAACAACAACAAGGAGCAGTCGAATCAAGTGGCAAATGCAGCTGCAGAAGCTCCACAACCTATTCAAGAAATGGATCATAATGCCTCATTGGCTGTTTTGAGTACTATACACCTTACAGTACCCAGAAATATGTCCACCTTGGTGACAATAGCACACAGGCTATTAAAGGTGAGGGCACTGTAAGATTAAACTTTGCTAATGATCACTCTAAGCTGCTCTCTAAAGTCCTTTATGTACCAAATTTATCTACAAATCTGCTCTCTATAAGCAGAATCACAGATGTAGAACACATAGTAGAATTTGAATGTGATCAATCTAAAGTAGTTGATAGGACATGCAAGATCCTAGCACTCAAAAAGAGGCATGGATACTTGTATAAATTGATTCATTGCTTTTCTGCCTCTAATCAGGCTCTTAGTACTTCTATTCATTCAAATAAAGGTCTACTTTGGCATTATAGACTTGGTCATTTAGATCATGCTGCTATACAATGAATGTCTAGACAATCTATTGTTCTTGATCTCGACTATCCTCGTGAAAAAGTTGGGTTACCTGTCTGTCAAGACTATCCAGTTGGTAAATAGACTAGGAAACCATTCAAGTCAAGCCATCAGCATGTCGCTAGAGGATTGCTAGATGTTGTACATTCAGATATTTGTGGCCCGATGAAAAATACTTCGCTGAAGGATACCAAGTACTTTATAACCTTCATTGATGAATTTTCCAGAAGGACTATGGTGTATTTCATAAAGAAGAAATCAGAAGCCTTCAACTGCTTTAGAATCTTCAAGGTGCGTGCAGAAAAGGAGACTGGAAGGACGATTAAGGCCCTCAAGTCAGACAACGGTGGAGAATATATCTCTGTCGAGTTTAAGGAATACTGCCAAAGCCAAGGCATTGAGCAGCAATTCATCACTCCTTACAGTCCTCAGTTTAATGGCTTCGTCGGGAGAAAGAACCGTACTCTGGTTGAATCTGCCAAATGTATGCTATCGCATGTATTGTTGCCCAAGAAATTCTGGGCTGAAGTTGTCTCCACTGCAGCTTACGTCCAGAACAGATGTTCGACCAAGGCCCTCCCAGACAAGACACCCCACGAGGTGTGGACATGCTCTAAGCCTTCTTTGAAGAACCTAAGAGTGTTTGGGTGCATTTTCTACGCGCAGATCCCAAAGGACGCAAAGAAGAAATTGAACTTCCAAGGTCTCAAGACCATCCTGATCAGATATACTTTATCTAACAGTACTTATAAGTTATATGATCCTGATACCCAACAAATCTTGTATAGCTGGGATACAGTCTTTAGCGACGATCAGTTCGTCGACCTCAAAGGCAAGGACATTGCTCAAGAAGAACTTCCATCACCTGCCATCGACACGACAGTCCGAGATTCTAGCTCAGGTGTGTCTATCGTCGACCCACTTCGAGACAACAAATTAGACGCAGAAGTTGTTGTTATCCAGCGACAAATCCTAGGAGCGGTTTATCAATCGAATCTTCCTAGAAGATCAAGCCGAGTGCGCACACAGCCCACAAGGTATACTCCTGAGTCTGCCTATCTCTTGATGCAGGAACCGATGACAATCAAAGAGGCACTTGGCCAACCAGACTTTGATCTCTGGAGAGAGGCTATGGACAGAGAGTATTTCTCTTTGATCAAGAACCAAACATGGTCATTAGTCGAATCTCCCATTGGTTGCAATATAATGGATTGCAAATGGATCTTTAAGATCAAATACAATGCCAACGGAGCAATTGATCGAAGGAAGGCTAGACTGGTAGCACGAGGATTCACCTAGATTTTGAATGTCGACTACAGTGAGACTTTTAGTCCAATTGTCAAACATTCATCAATACGAATGCTCTTGTCTTATGCTACAGCTGCTGACCTCATAGTGCATTAACTCGATGTACAAACAGCCTATCTGAATGGAGTGATACAAGAAGATATCTACATGATCCAACCCGAAGGATACGTTTTAGAAGGGACGAAGAACCATGTCTCTAAACTCCACAAAGCATTGTACGGCTTGAAACAGTCGGCCAGAGCTTGGTCTCAGAGGATCAACACATTCCTCATTGAACAAGGATTCAAACCAAGCATTGCTGATTGCAACGTTTATTCGAAGTCAGTGCATCAATCCTTCATTATCATCATTTAGCAACAATACCAATATGGTTAAGGATTTGAAACAGATGATGTTTTCAGAATTCGACATGACTGATCTGGGCGAAGCTCATGTCTGTCTGGGAATTCAAATCTATAGAGACAAAGCAAATCGACTGATTTACATCACTCAACAAGGGTATCTTCACAATGTTCTCAACAGATACAATTTGATGAATTGTAAATTAGCTCACTCACCAGTGGATCCAGGCCTGCATCTGTCAAAGGACCAATGTCCCCGAACCAAGTAGGAAGTGGAGCAAATGAGAGAATACCCTTATCGATCAATACTAGGATCTCTCATGTACGCAATGGTCTGTACAAGGCCAGGTATCTCTTTTGTTGTAAGCTCACTTAGCCAATACATGGCTAATCCTGGAATTACCCACGGAAAGGCTCTTATTCGAGTCATAAGATATATTCGAGCTACCATGGACTAGTGCATCTGCTATGGAGAAGTCAACAATGACAATCTCCATCAGCTCAGTGGTTATTCTGATGTAAGCTGGGGAGGAGATGTAGACAATTGTAAATCCACATCTGGATTTACATTCTTCTTCAACGGCGGTCCTATCTCATGGAACAGTCGTAAGCAAACTTTTGTCGCACTTTCTTCTACAGAAGCAGAATATGTTGTTGCTTTTCAATCTATCAAGGAAGCGTTTTGGTTGAAAAATTTGTTGTCAGATCTTAATCTGAATCAGTATAGCCCTACAATTTTATTTTGTGATAATCAAAGTGCTATTGCCTTATCGGCCAACCCTAGATCTCACTCTAGGAGTAAGCACATTGAAATTAGATATCACTACATCAAGGGCAAGGTTCTTGACAAGGAAGTAAGCTTAACGTACTATAGAACGCAAGACATGGTTGTAGACATATTCACGAAAGCACTCAGTGCTAATTCACACAACAAATTTTGTGCATTGCTTAGTCTGAAGATCAAGATGTTCATGGATCCAGATTAAGAGGGGTTGTTGGATTTGTTTCCTGTATGCTCCCAAATCCCATCTTTAATCTGCCTCCATTCATGCTGCATATTTACTCGCATTGTCTCACAATCTGCATATTAACATTGCAAATTCTCACAGGCGATGAAAGCACGAAAAGCAAAGGCTGACATTGCACCCTCTTCACGCTCACCCCATGCAGCTGTGCTAACAGACTGGACAACGATTGCAGCCACCCACGATCTCTTACAGACAACACATCCACCCTGTACCTTCTTCATCTGCACACCTGTAACATTATGTATATATGGATGTTGAATACCATTTTGTCATATAGATAGAAGATGATAGTGAGAGATCAAGAGGTTGAGTATTGGACGACTGAGTTCTAACGAATGAGAGTGTATGTTAATTAGCATCAGAAGCTTATCAGAAAGACAGACGAAGTAGATGCCTTGTGCATTGATTCTTTATTGTTAGCAGTAAGGTTTCATTCTTTTATAGATTGAATATGTTTCGTAGGGCAAGCAGTTTCGTTCGCTACTGTCTTGTGCTCTACCACATTATTGACATGTATACTTGATATACTTAAACTGATACAGTTCTTTGTTTTGCGTTCAGATTTGTGTTAATATTGCTATGCTTATTATTCATTCTGTCTGATCTTTCTAGTTTCTCTTTCTAGTAATAGATGACTAACATTCAGTCTTGTCTTTCGTGAATCATTCACGACTAATTATCAATCGAGCAAAGTCTAGCTATTCGTGAATCATTCGCGACAAATTATACTTCTGGCGCTTCATTTATCATGTTTGGCTGCATAATCTAGAATGACCGTGATCTCCAACACTAAAGTTTTGCTCATTCTGATAGGTGTAGTCATGCTTACAGAGGGAGTCGTATAGCTCGTTCCGCTGTGCACAAACACTTTCTATTCCAGTTCGTTTCTCGTTCGAGCTCATTTCCCATTCGTGTTCATCTTACCCCTTTGAGCTAATCTTTCGTTTCTAACATACGACACGGTTCCCAACTCTTGTTCATCTCCCTCTCTCCAACACGATGGCCCAGCTAGGACACAGCCAATGAATTTTGCTGAATCAAGAAAACCAGAAAAGATTGTACAAGTTGGATCACAACTTACTCCTGAACAGTATCAAGCACTCCGAACGTTACTTATTAACTATCAAGATTGCTTTGCATGGACTTACCAAGATCTGAAGGGTATTCCGACATCAGTTATTGAATATACCATACCTTTAGTACTTGATGCAATTCCAAAGGTTACAAAGTTCTATCGTTGTAATCCTAATGTTGCAAATCTGATAAAGAAAGAGCTTCAGAGAATGCTTGACGCCGATTTCATTTATGAGATCAAGCATACTGAATGGGTTTCATCGATTGTCATTGTTCCTAAGAAGAATGGAAAATTGAAAATTTGTGTGAATCTCAATGCTTTGAACAAAGTGATGCGGAAGGATCACTTTCCATTACCTTTTACTGAAAGCATTCTGGATTGCCTTGTTGGAGAAGAAGCTTATAGTTTCCTGGATGGATTTAGTGGTTACAACCAGGTCAAGACTGCAACTGCAGATCGCCACAAAGCCACTTTTGCAACAAAATGGAGCACCTATGCTTACAAAGTAATGTCGTTTGGACTCTGTAATGCACCAAGTTCGTTCCAAAGAGTAATGCAATTTGCCTTTAAAGATTATCTTCAAAAATTTCTTGAAATTTACTTGGATGACCTGGGAGTCCATAGCACAAATACAAACCACCTGGATCGATTGGAGAGAGTATCAAATTTCTCTAAATCCAGAAAAATGTCAGATATGGGTTTCACATGGAGTTGTGCTTGGGCATGTGATATCGAGACATGGCATTGCCACAGATTATTTTAAAATCAAGGTTATTGTGGAATTGTCACTACTAACAACGATTAGTGGGTTTTTGTGTCTTTATGTGTTTATGGGCCATGCGAACTACTATCAAATTTTTATTATCATCTTTGCAAATTTAGCATGACCTATATACAAACTGACTATTATTCCTATTTGGACAGTAGAGACGTTAGAAGCCTTTGAAAAAATAAAAAAAACATTAACAACAGCACCGATACTACGTTCTCCAGATTGGACAGTTGAATTTCATATTCACACGGATGCCTCGAAATATGCCAGTAGATCAGTTTTGATGCAGCCAGGTGACTATAAGAAGGACTATCATATACGATTTGCAAGCAGATAGCTTACAGATCCGGAAAAGAACTATTCAACAACAGACTGTAAAGTGTTAGCCATGATTTTTTCTTGTTCAAAAATTTCATCATTACCTCATGGAAACGCACTTTGCATTTTATACGGATCACCAGCTGTTACTTTACTTGGTAAACAAGACATGCAACACTGGACGTATTGCAAGATAATTACTGTTATTGACTGAATTTGACTTTCGAGTTGTGGTTCGAAAGAGAAAGCAACATTATCTAGCCGACCACGTTTCACGAATTGAATCCACACCAATTAATATTGAAGTGGATGATGAACTACCAGATGCTGCATTGTTCTATATAGATCTAGTACCTGAGAGGGCAACAGATATTGTTGAGTACCTGATGCTAGGACAACCGAATGACTCTTTGACAAAAGTATAGAAGAGACAATTGATTCATAAGGCTCAACCTTATCAATTGATTGCAGGACAATTATATCATTGTGTATCAAACAATATTCTACGTAGATGTGTTTTACCGCATGAAATACCAGATTTAATCATGTTTTCACATGATGGCACGGGCGGAGGACACTTCTCTACCGATATTACGGTTTGCAAACTTTTCCAATCAGGTTGTTGGTGGCCTACGTTTCATAAGGAAACAAAAAATTATATTCAGACATGTGATGTTTGCTAGCGAGCACGACGACCTACTAGACAGAACTATGAACCCTTGCATCCGGTTTTATCGCAAGCGCCATTTGAAAAAAGAGGATTGGATTGTGTTGGTCCTATTCATCCTACCACGCAAGGATCTCAAGCCCGATACATTATCGTAGCAACTGATTATATGACCAAGTGGGTTGAAGCCAAAGCTGTCAAAGTTGCTGATGCGAAATCTATGGCCAAGTTTATCTACAAAAATATCATTATTAGATTTGGATGTTCGATCGAGATTGTCAGTGACCAGGGTACACACTTTGTTAATCAAACGATAAAGTGTTTATTGGAAGATTTTTTTGTTATACACAGATTTATTACTCCTTACTATCCCAGAGAGAATGGCCAAGCTGAATCTTCCAATAAGATTCTCTACACGATTACGACGAAACCAATTGATGCAAGTCGGTATGATTGGGAACATAAATTGTATGCAGCCCTATAGTGTTATAAATTTTATTTTTCTTGAGATTTGACATACAAGACAAAATTATGAGATAAGAAATAGTACATATTATTATTAAACAAGTAATTTGACAAGTTTTTTAAGATTTCATGACATAATATTATGTCAAATCGGTGATGTCATAAAACATTTAGTTTATTAATAATCTAGGTGTCATAGATTTGATATGATTTGATGACATAGTTACATGGCCAAATAATTTTTTTTTGCTTTTGTCATGCGGCCTCTTAAATGGTTGCATGGGGTCATTTAGATTCATGATCAAAAGCATTTATGTTATATTGAGGACCTTAGAGATATGTGACCTATATGATAAATCTTTTTAATTGTTGGTGTGTGACATATATAACCTTATATGAAATCATAGTAATTAGTTGAAATATCATTTAGCATTGTAATAAAGATGTTGATCAATGGTGTATTATCTAGTATATGATTTCTTGCATACAAAGCAACCATAGATAGGAAGGGCAAATGCATATTGCTCGTCATAAGATACCATGGCACACTAGGCCAATCCAAAGAGATTTATCTTTAACTAACTCGAGCCAAGTATTAATTAATCAAATGAGTGATTGAGTGGGCAATGAATCAATTGAGCATATGACTGATTGTTTGATTTTGATCATTCCATCTTGAAAGAAAGATCGAGTGAGATCATCACTCATCTTAGACAAGAGTTTAAACTGAGAGCTTCGAACATTGACTACTATGTGGTCTTTAAATTAGTTGAGATAGGCCTACATGCACTATCTACTGATATCTAATATTTGTCAATATGAATCTCATTTTGATTGCTTGTCATGTGTTGAACCACCCAAGCAATTTTCTTGATAGAGATGTTACTAGAATATTAGATTTACATTAAGCATAAGTAGAATATACATGGATTAGATGTTGGCATGTCTTTAACAAATTTTATTATATTTGTTCAGTACATACGGTCTCATAATGATTACTTATGATGTGGTATAGAGTAGCTAGCTACAGTGTGTATATGTCATCGATAATGTCATCATCATCAGATAGCAATAGTTGAAAAGACAAAAATGTCTAACAGATGCATTGGTATGTTCATACTTTTTAAACTAAGAGGTAATTTATATTCATATGCAACATTTAGATCTATCAAGTATCGGGAGGAAATGTTTATCAAGCATTGTTTCAACCTACTTCTTGTTATTTTGATATATAGATTTCGTCATCCTCATTTAGTGTTGGAGACAATAATCCTCATAATGGTCCATGTAGACGAATGCAATACAACGGTCCACATATAAAGCAATTACCTCGTCGTCTACGTCAAGGCTTAAAAGAGATGATGGAAATTGATGAGCGCATTAATCAAGAGACTAATGCATCTGAATCTAGCTCATCTAGATCTACTTCTTCGCAAACAAGTTCCAATGATGAAAATGAGCTTCCAATGAATGATGAATTTGAGCGCCAGTTTGTAAGTGGAATACTCTACGTCTACTTGTTGCTTTAGCTCACATTTTGATTGGCCTTTGCATCAGATGGATGTGAAATCTGCTTTTCTAAATGGTGAGTTAGAAGAAGAAGTGTTCATGGATCAACCTGAAGACTTTGTAGCGAAGAGACAGGAAAATAAAGTACTTCTAGGAAAAGTTTTTGAGTTTGTCACTGATCATCAAGCACTATTGTATCTCATCAACAAGGTCTGCACCACAGGCCGTATTACTAGATGGATCCTATTATTGTGAGAATTTGAGTTTAGGATTGTGGTTCGTAAGGGAGTTCAACATTTTCTAGCAGACCATCTATCTCGAATTCCTAACCGTCCTACCCCTGATCAAGGCGTCAACGATGATTTACCAGATGCAATCCTTTTCCAAGTTGACTCTACACTTGTATGGGCTAAGGAAATTACAGAATATTTAACTTCAGGGTAGATGGATCCTTCCTTCTCTAAACCTGAACAACGTGTGTTGGTCCTCAAATATAAACCATATACGTTAATTGTAGGACAACTCTACATGCAAGGGTTACATGGAATCATTCGACGATGTCTTACTGAAGGTGAAATACCTTTTGTAATTTTCCTCACTCATGAAGGTATTGGTGCAGGCCATTTCTCTTCTCAAACAACTGCTAAGAAAATCCTCTTGGTTTGTTTTTGGTGGCCAACACTCTTCAAGGATACGCACAATTACACTAAGGCTTGTGATGTCTGCCAACGCACAAAATGCTTTCAAAAGACAAACTACATGCCTTTACACCCTGTAACCACTGATCAAGCTTTCCAGAAATGGGGAATTGATTATGTCGGACCTATTAATCGTGCCGCTTGACACACACAATCTCGTTACATCATAGTAGTTATAGACTATTGCACCAAATGGGCTGAAGCAAGAGCTGTTCGTAATGCTGACGCTCGTTTTATCGCAAAATTTTTCTATGAACAGGTTATCGTTCATTTCAGATGTCCTCTAGAGCTTATTAGTGATAGGGATACACATTTCCTTAACTTTGTCATAGCAAATCTCCTTTCAAAAAATTTTGTGGTACATCGCAAAAGTTTCCCATACTATCCACGATGCAAAATCAGACGAAATCCACCAATAAGATCCTATGTAAAATTCTCACCAAAACCGTCGAATCCAACTGATCTGATTGGAAACTCAAACTCCATGCTGCTCTTTGGGCTTATCGCACCACCCCGAAGCAAGCTACAGGCTTAACCCCTTTCCAGCTAACATATGGCCAAGAAGCCATTATGCCTATGGAATTCCATATCCCCTCCCTTTGAATGGCCTATAACCTTGAGTTTGATACTCACCAGAATCTAGAAAACATGTTATTCCATCTGGACAACTCTGTGAAACACGACGGATCAGCATCCATGCTCAACAAGTCCACAAACGACGACAAAAAGCATGAAAACTTAGAGACTTCCAAGTTGGAGATAAAGTCCTGCTATACTGGGCCAAAGCCTTCAAAGGCAAACTGAAATTTTCTGGCCAAGGCCCTTACGTCATCAAAAAAATCTTTGCCTTTGGATTTGTACAACTCCAAACCCTTCAAGGCGATATCCTCGACACTGTGATCAATGGGAGCTTTCCTACTGTTTTTCTTTATTTTTTATTGTCTGCCTACCTTTTCGACAAAAGTTTTGTTGTGCTTTCTTGTTCAAACCATCAAGATACTATCAGATCAAGTATACCAACAGTCTTCTCTGAGAAAACAACAAAAAAAGCCATTAGTTTCAGAAGAATTGTTTCACACCATCTCAGATAGAATTCGCCTGACCCCTTTTTTACAGTGCACGATTTATTTTTGGCCTCCGCGAATTCTGTCTCATTGACAAAATTTTCTAAAAATAGAAAAGAGTAGTTTTTCTCATCAGATATCCATTGTCAGAATTCGCAGACAATTCACTGGAGCTTCAAATGATTCTCACGATTTCTCTGCTATCTCTGTGAATTCTGATCAGACAAAGTTTCGCACTATCAGACATTTTTTTCTCTTTTGGCATAAAAAAATCACTTACCAAAATTCGCGGACCCCCAGAAAGTTTCTTCGAAATTTGTGACCATCGTTACCAAATCGTGGACACTGAGGAAGATTTTTGAGTGAAGTTGTGAATTCCTGCCAATATATAGACCTCCACCCATCTCTCCACAAATTCATTTTAGATTGCTGCTCTCGAGTTCATGCCAAAAATTTTCAAAATTCTCAGAGCAATCTAAAATCACTGCTATCATGGCCTTCCGAGATTCCTCACTTAGTTTGCATCGCCATAAATTCCCTCATCCTTATTCAGGAGATATTTTTATGATCTATATCAAGAATTACGCCGAGCAGCTCACCCTTGCCAAGGATATTCTCACAAGCCTTGGCTTTGATCCGACTCTTTTCCAGGACCAACAGAGCGAGAGCCTCATCCGAGCGGCCTACTCCACCTATTCGGATGAATTCCAAACTTTCTGGATTACATCCAAGAGTGGCAACTATACCATCATCAACGTCTCTCCTGGAGATCTCCAGAACATTGGCTTTCCTAATCTAGGAGAGACAATCCATGGCAAGGGCACCAGCTATGATGCCAAGTACTTCACAAAGTTTCTGACAAAGGATGGCAAAACCATTGCCCAAACCAACGACGGGATCGCCATCCGCCTCATCACGGATCCCCATCTACGGACCACCTCAGAAATTCTCGTCACCATGGTCGAAGTGCATACCACCAAGATGGATCGCATACCACCGAGCGACCTATTTTCTTTGACCCTCACCATGGACGGTCCCACTCAAAATCACAAGTGGGCTGAGAAGGTAGCAAAGAAGCTGTGCGGAACTCTGAAAGCCAGAAAACCAACTGTGAAAATTTTCAAAATATTATCTTCCTATCTCGAGTTTGGGGTCATGTCCATGATAATTTTCGCTAGATTTCATGTTGTACATATAAGGAGTGTGAATTAAGCACATATCCTTCTAGTGTAGCTCGGATTTGAGTTAGATAGGTTCAATTGTAATGACATGCAGATGTTTTGATAGCATGCAAAGTCTTACTGTATGCATGCAAGCCACATGCAATCAGTGCATGCAACATGCAAAGTAGTTCTATGATCTGCACATGTCTAGGCAATTTTATGAGTTGACATGCAGTACATGCACCATACATGCATGCAGTTACACATGTGGATCTCTGGTAGGTGAATTAGTTCAGTTAAGTGGACTTTTCATGCAACTCCATTGTAGGAATTCGAGTCTCTCTCATGTAGGGAAAGCTGGGCGTGTTTTGCCATATTGTGAATATTGAGATTTTGGTGTTTTGGACTCATTCTCTCTCTACCCGAGTTTTCTATGCTTGATTTTCTCTCTCTACTCGAGAGCAGCCTTTTTTTCCATACTAAATACTTAGAGTTATTTCTGACATTCACTTCTCATAGTGAAGAGTTAGATTTTTTCATCAAATGTATGCCATTGTGCTCTTGCCTTAGATTTTTCAAGCATACTGTTCTTTGATCAATCTTGTGCAATCACAACACCTCAGTAAGATCCTGTAGGGTGTGTGGTGAAGTTCACACGTGCTAAAAACTTCACATGGTATCAGAGCCATGGTTATGGGTGTGGTCTAGGCGGGCGGTAGCTAAAAAGGGCTATGCCTTGAGGGGGAGTGTTAGAAAGTGTCAAGGCTATAGCCCTTGCACAACACTCTTGGAACACAAATGGACGGGTAACTCAGTGGTAGAGCACTCCACCGGAATGGGGGAGGTCCTAGGTTCAGTCCCTAGCCCGACCACACACATGGTATCAGAGTTTGAGGGTTTAGGGTTTGAGTTTGAGGGTTTTTAGCAGAGTTTTAGGCAATTAGAGAGTTTGAGAGGGTACTCAACTCGTGGGATATGTCAAAGTGAGCACACATCTGTCTTTTTCACCAATTTCATCAATTTTCATTGTCAATCAAGTAGGATTGGATAGAAGTGAGTGTTCTGAGGTCTTAGACTTTTTATTTCACACATATTACTATGTTTGAGTTGAAAGTAAGTTCCTAGAGAGTTTTTCAGTACATTGAAACTCGTGGGAGAAATAGACTTCTTGCTTGCATGTGCTTCTTCTTTTGTGACTGAAGCAAGATCCAAATTCAGATAGATTGATTTTCTGTATTGAGAATTTGTTCTCACATTTGTTGCTAGATTTCATAGGGTGGATCAACATCTGTGTTAGATCCTAGATTGAGATAGCAAGCAACATCCTTTCAACTCCAATTTTTTTTATCATTACTAGAATTTCTCACCAAGAAGATGTCTTCATCTGGTTCACATTTCTACAGTGAGAGATTAACATCTTCCAATTATGCAATGTGGAAGATCAGAAAGGAATCATTAGATCAAGTGTTTTTGATGTGGCAAGAAAGGACACTATGCATCAAACTGTTTCAAGAAGAAGAACCAATCTAAGCAAGCTAACCTTACTAATGAGGATGAATGTGAGGGTGTAGAGAGTGAAAGTGAGGATTCATTAATGATGTCTACTTTTTCATCTTTTTCTTTTAAGAATGAAGAAGTCTGGTGGATAGATAGTGGGGCTAGTTCCCACATGTCTAGTTCTAGGAACTCTTTCACTAATATCATGTCATATTTAGGTGCAAAAAGGTCAATCTGTACTGCTAATGATGTAGAGTATAGAATTGAAGCAATAGGTAATATTGCATTACATGCATCGTCATCAAAATCTTTTTGCTTACATGATGTATTGTATGTACCTAAATTGATTAAGAATCTCATTAGTGTAGGACAATTGTTTGATAGTGGATTGGATGTCAAGTTTCAAGTTGACAAGTGTATAATCTCAAGAGAAAATGAAGTTATTGCTAGAGGATCTAGAATTGGTAAGTTGTACAAACTAGATTCTAGGGAGAGTGCTAACATTTCAGATATTGCTTATGAGACCAAGTTCTACAGGAGGATCTGTGGCATAAGAGATTGGGTCATCGAACAGCATCAGTCGTAGCTTTCGCTTTTGTGTCTGTAGCAGCTGGTGTTGCTACATACTGATATTTGGGTCGCAGCTTCTACGGCTAAGGACAGTCAAGATACTTGTGGCCAGGCTCTCTGCAATTCAAGCATAATGGTACATAACCAATCAGCTTTCGCGGTTGAGGACAGTCAGGAGAAAAATGTCCCGGCTCTCCACAGTTATAGCAGTTGTCCGAAACTGGTTTAGTCGCGGTTTGAGACTTCGTTGGTCCAACAAATTCAGGAAGATTATGTCTTCTTGGTGCGAACTTGGGTCTGTCCTGCTAGGCTATGCTGCATTACCCTGTACATAGTTAGTAGTCGCATCATTTTGAAAAATAAAAAGTACCTCTTGGGCAGGATCTTCAATGTATTTGACATTCACAGTAGTGCAGTATTCCTTAGTGTGTACAGAAGTTCCACATTTTGTACACCACATTCTTGAGTTGGAAGAAGATGCTTTTGGTCTTTTATCTGCAACTTTAGAGATCTGCACTTTCAAGTCATTAAACTTTTTATTAAGGTCAGCCATATTACTCTTCCAAAGCTTTTCAACTTTAGAAGTTGACAACTTATCCTCGACATCTTTCGTGTCATCCTTTTGTTTAGTTCGTCGTTTATTCTTTCTCTCTCCTTTGTCAACTTCTAATTCTGATGAATCGCTGCTTTCAGATTCCAAGCTTGAAGAACTGGTACTTGAATCTGAATCTGAATCATCATCGTTGTCACTAGAATCAGTCTTCGACTTTCGAGATTTCTTAGTCGATCATCGCTTTCGTGCTAGTTTCGAGGTCCCAAAATTTTTGGCACTAGCTATTACTGCTGCTAAGGAGGTCATGTCCCCTTGTCTGCAATATCGATCAATCTTTGGTGGTAAACCAGCCAAAAAGCATTCGATCTTCATATCTACAGGATATACATTGGCTAGTTTTCCTATGAGATTTTTAACCTTTCGTGTATATTTGCGAAGGGATTCTTTACTCTTCTTCTAAACATTGTTCAGACGTCCAAGAATTCTAGATTTGTAACCGATCTCTCTGAATCGGTTCAAAAATGCATCTTTCAACAAGTACCAGGTTCCTACACGACATGGTTCAACTTGGCTATACCAGATGCGCGCCTGCTTTCTTAGCAGACCAGGGAAGATTCATAGTTTGTCTACGTTAGTTCCCTTGTTATTCGCAATAGCAATTGACTTGAATTGTGAGACATAGCTATCTGCATCATCGAAAGAAGTCCCTTTAAAATAATCGTATTTAATTTTAGAGATAGAAGTGAAACATGCAGCAGGGGCCTCCATACCGAAGCTAATTAGGAGTTCAAGTAACTGGGCAGTGATTTCGTCTAGATTTCTTTGACTAGTACTCTCACTTTGTCTTCATAAAAATTCCTCTCTAAGCTTACGGTATTGTTCTAATCTGGATTCTCTATCTGACATACACTAGAGATGGAGATGGATTTGTCAGATTTCTTATCACTTTCCTAAACTATCCCCGGCAACGGCGCCAAAATTTGGTATATGTCGTACTATACCAATAGGGTTAATATAGATTTTATAGTAAATAATGTCGTTCCGACAGAGGACAGCGTTAGAAAGTTATGTTTTTGGTACAATTTATGACAAGTGGTTTCGAGTGCTATTCTAGTTGTCGACAGACATTAAAAAGTAACCAGTATTACTTATGTTTGGGATGGGTAATGTTAATAAATTCAGAACAACAATCTGGCCTCTATCGAATTGAAGGAAGCGCGTTCTACAGATGAGATGTTATCAGAGTAGTACAACAGTACTACACTCTGGCTGATTAAGGTGCCAACAGAGAATCGAGAATTGTTCGATGTATTCGTGACTGTGCAGACAATTAATTAATCGCGTTCGCGAATTTTTTGTTTCTAGACAGAAGTCCTCAACAACTAAAGCCCAACTTAATGGTTAAAGAACACGAAGATTTTTAGAACACGTTAGAAACTTATGTCAATGCCAATCAGGAAAAACAGATCAAAGACTCAATTCTTCAGACAGGGACTGTTATCTCATATGTATACATACAGCTTTATTCAATGATCGTGCTAGACTGTACCAAAGATAGTCATTATTCGAGTGCTGAAAAGAAAGTATTCGCGACAGACAAATAAGATGGTTTTAAGACAGTTCTTTAGAGCATGCTTTACGAATACACAGCAAACGACTGTAATGCACTAGAGCATATGTCTGATTAGAGAGTACTTCATGAAATGCGTTAGAGATTGTTAGCAGACTCAAGATCACTCACACTGTGAAGAATTGCCAAAAATTGGCAAATCTAGCTTGATCAAAAACCATGTAGAATAGTGTAAATTGTGTACACAAGTGGGTCCCACACATGTGAGGCCATGATGCCACATGGGAAACCCATCCTAATGTAGGTTAGGTCAAGTCAAGAGAGTTGGTCATGTCTATTTGGTGGTCATCCCTACTTTATAGGACCTACACCTAAGTTTAAGGTGAAAATTTGACCAACTAGCTACCTACCAAGCGTAACTCTAGGAAATAGACTAGAGTTTCATTCTAGGTCAAGGAGAGTGAGTTAACTTCCTTATTACATGCTGGAAATCCACCTAACTTCAAGAAGGAAGTCGAATTTGCTATGTATTCCCTCTCTCCATAGTGAGAAGATAGAAAATTTTTGGAGCTCATTGGCAATCTCAAGCTAGTTCACTATGTACATTGAGTTTTTGTGATCCAAATGAAACCAAATCAATTTCTACTTGTTTCTCAGGTTGAAGGCCGTACTACAGCCTGTAGTACACACGTGTGGGCTCGGATTTCAATGTTTATCAATGCTTTTGATTGTTAATGCTTGTTGTTTGTCAGATTGCCAATCTAGATCAACTTTTTTGTGTCTAGTTTTTTGATAGATTGTTAAGCAAGCATCCAATCACTCTTGTGGATCTTTTGTAGATCCAATTATGGTCCTAAAGTACAGTACTTTCACATGGTATCAAAGCCAAGTACAAGAGCATAATCCATTGATCTAATGCAAATCCATTTTTAGCAAGTTTTGGTGCTAAAAGCTAGTATTGAGAGGGCAAGCTAGAATCTTGATTTTGGTGAGGAGATTTGATCCCAAACTTGGTAGGGGTCCAAATCCGTACTGTCCACATGTGTGGTCACCTCTGAACCTGCATTTAATGCATGGTATTCATTTGATCCAAAAAAATTTAATTTGTGAGCTGTTGGTGTAATTTTTGGTGGAGATCCTAGGGTAATCTACCAAGATCATTTGCCATTGATTATATTTGAATTTGTTTCATGGAGTCTAATTAATCTAGGCTGAGTTCAAGTCCTATTAAGGTTAAAAACAGGTCTTGAAAGTACACCAAGAAGGAAGAAAGAGATTAAGTCATTTTTTTGTCCAAAAATAGCCAAAATTGGCAAGATTTGATTGTAAGTAGCTTTCACATCATCTTATCTTCATTCCAACTTTGTGAGGGAGTGCTAGAACTAAGATTATAAGTCCATTTGTTGGATTAGAAATCTAATTTGAGTGAAAACTACAAGAGAGAGACCTTAGTGAGTTTCTAGAGACAATCAAATCCATTTCTTGGCAAGATTTGTTTGAAAGTAGTTTTCACTTCATCTTATCTTCATTCCAGCTTTGTGAGGGAGTGATAGAACTGTGATTATAAGTCCATTTGTTGGATTAGAAATCAAATTTGAGTGAAACACTGCAAGTGTGAGACCTTTGTGAGTTTCAAGTTAATCAAATCTATTTCTTGTTTGTAGAAGTCACTAGTAAGATGGGATCTGCTGGAGCATACCTTCTAGAAGCTAGTGAGAGGTTGAATTCTACAAATTATGCTATTTGGAAGGTTAGAATGGAGTCACTCTTAGTGCTCCAAGACCTTTATGAGTTCTTGATTGAAGATGAAGATGAACCTCTAGGTGCACAGGAGTTAGCTAGATACAAGAAGAGATCTAGGCTTGCACTTCATTGTGTGAAGATGAATGTGAGCAATGATTTGTTGAGAGAAGTATCAGCTTGTACTAATGCTAAAGAGGCTTGGGAGTCTTTAAAATCAATCTATGAGTCTAGCAACACTTCTAGAGTTCTTATGCTTAGAAATCAAATTTTGCAAAGCATGAGGAGAAGTGAGGAGAGTGCACAGGATTATGTACTCAGAATCAAGTCTCTAAATAGGGAGTTGGCTTCCATTGGAGAGAAGATTCATGATGGAGATCTTGTACAAATTGTCCTTAATGGTCTAGGAGATGACTTTGCAAATTTGGTCCAAAGTTTTGCCATCCAAGACACTTTGCCAACTATAGAAAAACTTCACAGTGTATTAGTGGCTGAAGAGTGTAGGATGCTCCATGCAAAATCTAGGATGAGTTCCTTGTCTTTGCAGGATGGTGATGAGAAAGCCAATTTCTCATTCAAGGGCAAAAAGAAGACCAATGGAAAGCAGAAGCATCCAAAGGAGGCCAAAGAAGAGGATGATGCATCAATCTCAAAGGACAAGTCAAAGCAAAAATGCTTCTTTTGTGGAAAGAAGGGGCATTATGCATCTAAATGCTACAAGAGGCTAAGAGCACAAGTGGAGGAGGACAAACAAGGAAACCTTGCAAAGGAGGAGGAGGATGATGAAGTAGATGTATTCTTGATGGCATCTACATCCTCACCAACAAGCAATAGCAATTCAAGAGACAATTGGTGGATTGACAGTGGGGCTAGCTCCCACATGTCTTGTGAAAAGGACTTTTTCTCAACCTTACACTCATTCAATGATGCTAAAAAGTTTGTCTTTACTGCAAATGATGAAGAGTGTAGGATAGATGGTGTTGGCACCATCTCTTTGTGTCTAGAATCCTCAAAATGCATGGATCTAGAAAATGTCCTTTATGTACCATCAATCACCAAGAATATGCTTAGTGTTGGTCTACTCTTAGAAAGTGGTTTGGATGTCCACTTTAAGCATGGTGTTTGCTTCATCTTGAAGAATGATGTTTGCATTGAAAAGGGATTTAAACATGGAAGATTGTTTAAGTTGGAAGCTAGTGTTGCTTTTAAAAGAATGAGCTTGGCAAAGGAGGAGATCACTCAAGAGGAGATCTTGGCAAAGTGTGATCTTGCTTGCATTGAGGAGGAGCATCAAAAGAAGGAAGATCTTGAGGATCAGCCTCAAAGCATGAGAGTTCCAAGGGAGTCCTCAATGACAATGGCCGAGTCATCAAATTGCATGCAAATTGTCCATTCAAGTGTGCATCTTGCAAGGGTGGTGAGCATTGGAGAGTCTACTATCTTTGAATACTTTTTGGAAAGTAGTAGTAGACATGAGGTGACTTGTTTCTTACCTTTAAGATTCATGGTGTTTATTACTTTGTATGACAAGACAATGAAATGGGTTGTTTTGAAATCTACATTTGTTGTTGATAAAGCAATTTCATTGGATAACTATTTTTGTAATAGTTTGAATAGAGTCATAAAAGATGAAACATCATTTGCTTTGGAAATCTTTGTGTTCACATGCTTTGTGCATGATCATTCCAATGTAAGGACCAAAGATTATCCTATTTCAATGATAGGAATAATGGTAGTGTTTTGCTCTTCAAGTAGAGATTGTAGAATCTACTTGTTTTTGACCAAAGAATTTGTCAATGGTGGAAATGTGATCTTTCAAGAGTGGAAGATTTGTAAACTTGAAGAAGCTCCTTTGGATCAACACCTTATTCAATTCATTGATGTTTTGGAGTCAAGTCAAGTGGAGGATCAAGCTCAAGACCCGAGGACTCTAAGAAGAATCTTGAGTATCAAGATGGAGCCATCTAGGCTCAATCATATGGATCAAGCAAGACAAGTTGTCTTTGGCAACATTACTTATGCACTTAATAGTTTAATTGATGTATCTTCAAGTGCACAAAATGCCTTGGAATACATGGCTTGCCATGATGTATAGTTTTTGAAGCGTGCTACATGACACATTTATGGAACATCTTGTAAGAGATCCTCTAAGAGGTGGTGAAAGATCCTTCATGGACATCATTCTCTATTGGAGTCTCAAAAGTTCCTTCTTTGTAGCTGGATTTTTTAGACACTTCTAAAAGCTTTCATTCATCTATCAAGAGAGTTGTAAATAGATCAAGCTAAATTTGAGGAGGAGTGTGAAGAATTGCCAAAAATTGGCAAATCTAGCTTGACCAAAAACCATGTAGAATAGTGTAAATTGTGTACACAAGTGGGTCCCACACATGTGATCCATGATGCCACATGGGAAACCCAGCCTAATGTAGGTTAGGTCAAGTCAAGAGAGTTGGTCATGTCTATTTGGTGGTCATCCCTACTTTATAGGACCTACACCTAAGTTTAGGGTGAAAATTTGACCAACTAGCTACCTACCAAGCGTAACTCTAGGAAATAGACTAGAGTTTCATTTTAGGTCAAGGAGAGTGAGTTAACTTCCTTATTACATGCTGGAAATCCACCTAACTTCAAGAAGGAAGTCGAATTTGCTATGTATTCCCTCTCTCCATAGTGAGAAGATAGAAAATTTTTGGAGCTCATTGGCAATCTCAAGCTAGTTCACTATGTACATTGAGTTTTTGTGATCCAAATGAAACCAAATCAATTTCTACTTGTTTCTCAGGTTGAAGGCCGTACTACAGCCTGTAGTACACACGTGTGGGCTCAGATTTCAATGTTTATCAATGCTTTTGATTGTTAATGCTTGTTGTTTGTCAAATTGCCAATCTAGATCAACTTTTTTGTGTCTAGTTTTTTGATAGATTGTTAAGCAAGCATCCAATCACTCTTGTGGATCTTTTGTAGATCCATTTATGGTCCTAAAGTACAGTACTTTCACACACACTCAGCAGTGCGGAGAACAGAGATAAGAGGGAATAACTCACAGAACTCTATTCACTTCTTCAATCTCTTACATAAGCATAAACTCTTCTCTCTCGATGATCGAGACTGAAGTGTGAGATCTATATATGTTCTACGGGGCGAACAAACACACCTCGTAAACAATAGGTGCGTCGCTCCCGCAAAAGGGTCTAGTTGACAATAAGACTGAAAATACGTTCAACTATACCATAGGAGGTATACTTAACTATGAGTTAAAGTTACTCTAGTTTAACATGTCTTTTCGTATCTAGTCGTTTCGTCTGGACGACCTAGTAAAGGTTATCCAAGGCAATGTCTTTTCCTTTTAAAGGTCTTGCCCTTAATTACAAGGCAAGTACTTAGGAGATATATTCCCAAAAAATGACTTAGGCTCTTCATGGGTTATACTTAATTTTAGTTCAAAAATTGCGAAACTTCGAACGGCCATAACTTTCTCTACAGGACACCAAATTGGTAGCTGTAAAGCACAATACTAAGGGAGAGTGGGTCTACAAGGCACTTGCTATGTCACCCTGCACCCCCTGGATTCACACATGCGAGCAATAAATGCATGAAAAATAGGTAGGAGGGTGCACTTTTGTGGAGAGGAATCTTTAAAAAGCACATCCCAGCCCAAAAATCCCTGGATCAGAGGTTACAAGCACTCTACTAAGGTTCATTAGAGAGGCATAGAAGCTTCTAACAGGTCCAGCAAGCAATCATAAGCTCAGATCATGCAAACAATGCATTTTTGGCCTCCTTCAACAAGCAAAACTTTAATATGTTGGTGTCTAATGCACATCTATCCAAATTGGATGCATGATGACTCAAATCAGAGGCAATCCAACATATCTTTCAGCTTGTAACAAGAACCAACAGGTTCAGACCCCCAATTAATAGGTAATCATGCTCAAAAATCATCAAAAATACACTATTTTTGAATGTTTTGAGCCCCCTAATGGTGTCTAACCCCTACCAGACTTCATGAAAGCTTAAGGACAGCTTCATTACATCTCTGAAAACGTCCATACCAATTCTTGGCTGAGAATTTTGAGATCTACTCCAAAATTAGTCCAAAAATCATCAAAAAACCTTGTTTTTTGACCAATTCTGACCCAAATTCATGGGGGAAATCCACAAATTTGTGCCATAAAATCCAAATCCCTGTAATTCCATTGCATTCAAGCACTAAAAGTTCTGAGTCAAGTCAAACATGGTTTCCATAGCCCATTTATGGTCCAAAAACCCCAATTTTTGGTCCAAAATCACTATCTAACACTTATTGTTTACAATATGGAATAATGTAGACTTCTGTCCCTAAGGTTGCATGCTTAAAAAACTTTTCTGCTAGGAACTGCTTATCCAATTTGTGCCCAAAATAGTGTGGTACAATACCGACATCCTCGGTGATTCGTTATTGAAGTTTTGCTTGAAATACACCAGAGCAGCTGCGATGACATGATTAGAAATATCTAAGGTTTTATTTTTTAACTGAGTCATCACAAAATTGAGTATTTATTTGATTTACATTGAAAGCCTTGTTTTTTTTAGAACCATTTTTCAACTTTTTCACCATGATCTTATGGATCAAATCTACATGCAAGTGCAATCAGACTTGATCTACAATAATTTATCTACATTCAAGCACGAAAAGTTCTGATTTGGATCAATACCGAGTTTAAATTTCCATAGGATCTAGTGCAGTATACAGAAAACATTCACCATAGCCACACCTCTCAAGCTCTCATAGATTGCATAACAAAAGTTAATTGTATTACAAAGAAATTTGTACATATAGTGTATTTACAAATTGCATGAAAAGACATGTGTCCTAAAATTGACCTACCACCTGCCAAACTAAGGTCAGGCCCAATATGGCCAAATTCGACCAACAAACTTGAGACATGCCCCCGAGTATAGCAAGTACTGTAAATAACACTGTATAGGCTCAATTTTCCAATGTGCTTCTACTCGACTAATCCAAGTAGGTCAATAGTGGAAACAGTAAATTGATTAAATGTACAATAATCACAGTATCACATTTAGAGCTTACATTAATGAATCAAATCACAACTGATTTCTAACACTCTCCCTTAAGCTCAAATGTGATAGGAGTAAAGCGATACAAACTGTAGCAATGTCTGGAGTGTCCAAAAGATGTTATGCATATCCATGCCACCTGTATTTGACTCACACTCAAGCACACCATCAAACCACCAAGTTTGACTCCCAAAGTATCATGCACATACAATGCTCACATAGAGAGTCTATCACACTCTTGACCAACTGACTTGTCCCCATCCAACTTGCACACAAGACACAAGTGGACCACACGAGCGACATGGCTCAAATTCCACTGCGACTATGAGACTTACATCCTCCATCTAGCTAGGCTGATGTCCTATCAAGCACTTACAAGCACAAGCTTGTAAAGTTGACATAAATGAGCAACTGAGGCTCAACCTGAGGAAAAATATATTTATATTCTATGGTAGGATGTGAATGATGACATTTGAACCAACTTTGACTATCTTATGTTTACTAGTGTCTAGCCTATTACTATCAAATCAATAAAACTATATTAAAATCTATTAGAGGTTGACATCTTTTATAGATAATTCAAAATTTAGTTGCTCCACAAAATTACTACTGCATATGTTATTTTCTTCATAGTAGGTATCATTAACATTAACGATGGTGGGGATCATGCCAATATAAGTCAACTTGATTCTCTCAATCCAAAAATAGAACATCTCATGCAAATGCCCAATGGCATTCTAGCATGCTAGCTTTTTACCCCCTTGCCTAATCTAGTGCTACTTTCAAAGAGATCATCTAGTTAATTAGGTTATAATTCTCATAAAAAATATCTTCTTGAGACAAAAAGCCATTATCGTTCGTTGCATCTCTCCTCATTATCATGCTCATAAACATCATCAAACATTTCTCCCATGGTTTCATAATTCCCATGCATTGAAAACTCATTTTCGTCATTTGAACTTGTAGGCCAACCTAGCTTTGAATGTATGTCTCTTACCTCGTAAAGAAACCTATTTGTTTTTTAGTTTCAATATTTTCTCATGTATGTAAGGATGTAACATGTTGATTGATTGTCCCATGCTAATATCCACAAAAAGTGAGTTAGTATTGTGCGACCTTTTCAAGGAATCAGAAGTCACTAATGTATTAGATGTCTTATACACAATAAAAGGACATACTCATTAATGTGTTTGCACGCATCATAGAAAGACAATTTAATATGGTTTTTTGAACTTAATCTTATAGGTGAGACAAAAAATTGCCTTTTAAACAATCATGAAATGTAGGCATATATATAAATTTGTGGCTGCCCTTTACAGTTGTACATCTTAATGGCCAACGCCACTTTTTAAACTTACATTATGGGCAATTTAAAGGATGGCTTTTGGCCATTTTCTTACTTTTTGCACACTTCATAAAAAGGGTGGCAAAACACGTCCTTTGAATTGCTTCTTATTATTGGTGCGTTTTAGTCACCCCATTATTTGTACACATGTTGAAAAAAGGGCGGCCAATGACTACCCTATAAACACCTTATTTAACATGTTTCCAAGGTGCATCAAAAGGGTAATGTTTGGATGCTCTTCCCTTTTTTATTTAACTAATTTGTGTGAAGAAAGGGGGCTAAAAGTCTCACTTCAACGTATCATCGGGTGGCCCAAAAGTTACTCTCAAAATCCTTTTTTTTTTTACTTATTTGTGTGAATAACTTGTTTTTTCTAGTCCCCATTTATACACACCTTTCTTGTGATATTTATAGTCCGCTTGATTCTTAGTTTCACCAGTTAAGGTCCTTTTTTCTTTGAGTGCCCAATATATATATTTGATCAATAATTTCGCATTAAGTCTAGAAACTATATTATTTGATGTGTACATATGTAATTATCACATAAGAATACTGCAAAACTTCTCCAACTTGCACTTTATCCTTATATTGTAATTATCACAAAATCCACATACAATAACGAAGGAAATTGTATGCACTCTTTCTTTGTCTCATTCTAGGTTGCTCCTTACATAGTTTGTGTCTAAGGTTCCCTAATGAGTCTTTATCGTCCTTACTTTCTTCTAATTGTTGTGAGCTGAAAACCATTTGTACCAATAATTGTATGTAAAATATCAAAATGAGAAAAACTTGTCTTTATGATGTTATTGTTGACAACGGATATTGTTACGTACTCTCCTTGTGTTGAGCTAATCAAAGAGAAACTTCTTGCTTTAACTTGCATGTCACTAGTGTGTTATGTCAATTTCCTAGCTCGACTTATTTATGTGTCTCAAAATCTTCTAGATGACTCGCTTGTCAATTGTATCAACGTTGGTTTTAGCCAAAACTCCTATTTCAATCAAAGTTGTTCAATTGAGGCTCTTATTGCACATGCACAAGAATGACCTCTTAAAAAGGAGAGCAGTACACAGTCGAGATTATAGTTCATCTACCATATCTTTAGAATGCTCGATCTTCTCTTCCTCCTTCCAAAAACTAGGGCATTCTCTTGCATCTTTAGCGAGAGTTGAGTCAATCGCTTAAATCAATGTTTTGCAAAACGAGGTAGCTTGGCAACTTCAAGACAACCTGCTTGACATATTCTTGCTTGGCTTCAAAGCGATAGGAAAAGCAATAGGAAATGCCAATACTTAGCCTAAATATAAGAATATATCATTCAACAAGTAGCAATATTGTGGTGGATAGTAGTATTGCATATCCACCCAAACTAAAATCTTGAGATCTTCCTTCCTATGTCTACAGAGCATCTTAGTACAAAAAACTAGAACTAGTATATTTTTTCCAATGGTATGGACCATTTAAATCACTTCTCCAATGCCCCAAGAACTATAAAGATGAAAGAAATTACACCCCTTAGCCAATATTTCATAGTTATTAGGTGAAACAAACTCGTTTCAATAATGCTAACAAAACCTAGGTAGGTTCTTTTATGTGAGAGGCCTATGGGTTGTGCAAAGGAAGGACCTCTTTATAACACTTGGTCAAATTCACACTCATAATTGTTCTTGGATTACTTTTAGTCAGCTATGTCCATCAACCATGTTTTTACCTCTCAAATCGTCTAAAAATGATCTCCTAGTGACAATATTCCAATGATATTCCCTTCCATGGTTGCAGATTCAAGCCAACAAATATGCATTTGACATTTAGCTTGTCAAAACATTGACTACTTTTGGCTTATCGAGTCTTTTAACACAAATGTGAGAAAGGCAAACTTCATTCACATGTTTGCATGATGTTATGATTCCAATTCAACTCGAGCATGGTCGACATCAACACTTAGTCCTACTAGTTTTCCAAACATGAAAAATGGTCCTTTGATGAAGCTATTGTTTTTTGTGTTTTGCTACCTTTTTAAGCTACCTTTTTTACCTTCATGAAGGACAACTCACAAAATAACTATATGTTTGCTCAAGACTACGTTCAAACAAAGTAGCTCCCTAATATTATGCTCCTTATCCGTGAAAAGCTTTGAAATATTATTTAGAACTTTAAGCCACCAAATATGCACGTGACGTTTAGTATGTCAGATTATTGTTGGCTACTATTACCATCAACAATAGTACACAAAAGCTTAGTCTAATTGAATTATCATTTGCAACTTCAAGCCAACAAATATGCATTTGACATTTAGTTTGACATTTAGCTCGTCAAAATATTGAGGACTATTTTTGGCTTACTAAGTCTTTTAACACAAGATGTGAGAAAGGCAAAGTTCATTCACATGTTTGCCCGATGTTATGATTCTAATTCAACTAGAGCATGGTCAACATCAACACTTAGTCCTACTTCGTTTTCCAAACATGAAAAATGGTCCTCTGATGAAGCTATTGTTTTTTGTGTTTTGCTACCTTTTTTTTACAATCAAGATCAAATTCATTCAACTGTTTTCCAAGTGAAGAACCATGAAAATGTGAATTTGTGTTTACTTTCTGTATTGGCATTTGAGCTCTTAAGTTTTATTAAATGGCAGCATAATTAATACATTTGAGTCCTAGCATTGGGTCCACTAGGGTCACTATTTGCAAAGGTACATAACTAACTTATGTGAGGTGATGTTTTGGTAAGGAAAGAAGCTGGCAAGTTCCTTCAAAGAGGGGCAGCCTCCTCTCATTTGTATTGTGTGCTCTTTATCAAGAAAACAATGTCTTGATACCTTATCATTTTCTTTGGTAGATTTCTTCACAAATGGGCTGAAAGGCAAATACGACTTTTTCTGAATCGCACTTGATGTCAAAGCTGCTTTTTGCTACAAGGTAACATTGACTAGAAGTTATCTAAATGCTTCCGCATACTTCCTCATGTTCAAGAGGTTTTCATATAAAGCTACCAAATCACTGAAGACTTCTCTGATCAAGACCACAATGATGCCAATAGAAGATCAAACCCAGAATTTACATACATGATTTTTCTTCCTCAAACTTGAGGCTAGACATTTGAACGTCCAATATGAAACACGTACAATCCAGCACACAAGGACCGTTCAAAAGAGGCAAACTTGTAATGTCCCGTAGAGACTATGTACAAACATCAATGTTCATTAGAGACTACTACTACGTACTGTGTTTTATCGACTGATTCACTGGCACTATATAGAAGCCTGTCAAACTCTGGTCTATAGACCACAATAATGGTCCTTGGGGCTTTCTGTAACCAAATAGCTCGGGTTATAAGGCCTGGCAAGTCAAACAGCTCCGACTCGCTTTACCAGCACTATGAATGTGACTATCATAGCAAGCATAAAGCAGGATTTTACAGTCCAATCAGCTGTGTCTCTATCCTTCTCTCCAGCCAAATTCTTGTCGGTAAATAACATGTTCTTGATGAAATCCATAAGGATTTCCTTCACATGAAAAGCTGTATTCTTTGCACCCTCAAATAGATTAAAAAGGAAGTTAAAGCCACCAGATGCAGAATCAGCCTTTTCTTCAGACTTACCATCATTACAAGGTAAATCCTTATTGTCAAGGTTGAAATGCCCTAGCACAAAATGTATAGAGAAGATATATCAAGATACACAGTAATGACGTTCTTTTTGATAATATCACCAATTAGCAGTGAGAATAAGTCACCAACAGGGTCCACCAGATATGGACATACATAGTGAATCTTTATTAAAAAATTATCAAACAAGCTAAAGTTAGCTACAATGATACCTCCGGATTCCTGCAGTTGTTGTCTAAACTCTTTCACTTTATCGTTGTTCAAAATTGCATCCCAAACTGCCTTGTCCTGGGCAAGCGACATGACTACCCCCTAACGAAGTTCAAGCAAAAGGAAAAAGTCAGATGTATAAAGAGTTGAAGTTCTCTCCAGTTAGAGATAGTTATTCCTTGGAAGTGTCCCATGGCCATAAAACAAACTGAAAGAAGCACAAAATCATAGACTAGTAAATACACACCAGACCAACTAAGACAAGATCACCAACCTAGCTGAAATCCAATTTTTTTCGTCTCATGAACACGTGGCCATCTACAAACATAAAAAACTATGATTCTTACCTGCACTTTTGGCGTGGTTTGGAGCCAGTGAAATGCCTCTGCCACATAGCCAGCTTGGATATTCCCTCGGCCAGAATAGACAAGTTGTGGCTCAATCCAATCCACTTTTTGTTCAGGGTGAACTTTCCTTCCCTCTGTTCTCACATTTTCATGATCACAATAAGTTGCATCACCTTCATTTGTGGAGAAAGGAGGCAAAAATCCATCACCTGCAGCTTCAGGAGCTACAACAAGCCCTCTGCAACACCAAAAGTGTGTGTTAATAACAACTGCAACTCCTCGAGCTCTATTGTAACCTAGATATTTTATTCTAAGTTCATGTTCTAGGTTACGTTTGTGGTGGAATGTAGATGTGGACAGCCAATGACGGGCTGCCACAATCTTCAGAAAAATATAAAACTTACTCCAGTCACTTAAAATGGGGAAACAAGTATCTATAAATTTTACGAAAATATGCACACCTCAGCCTAAATTACAAGTGCAAGCTTGTCAGAGACTCATAGTCCACATTTATGTTACCTGATGTATTACGCATAGATAGCATTTACTGCAAGCAACTCTTGCAAGTATGTCTTGACACCCAAAACAAAGCCATATGGACCCAGTCCCTTATAGCGCTCAACATGGTAAGTTCTGAAGGCTTTCAATGGCACAGGGTTCAGGAAGGGTATTGTGCACAACTAAAACTGCAGCTCTTATAGAATAAATGCCACTGAATGCCCAACACTTATGCAGTAATTATGCTCTTAATTAGAGCTTTCATCTGATACCCATATTGCCCAAAAAAAAACCCAAAAAAAAAAAATTTAAAAAACACGTTTCTGGAATTTTTTTCAAAAATTTCCGAAACGCGATTCTGAAACGCGTTTCAGAAACGCAGTGCAACTATGCTTTAAAGTGAATATCTGATCTGCCAATGTAGCAATTTGCAAAAGTGTAGGGCAGGGTTGTTGAGAAAGACTGACTGGTAAAAATAGGCACAAGCCCAAGGAAGAACATTTATCCATGTAGCTAAGTTGATAACAATTATCCATGAAGTAAGTTACAAGACAGCCGAGAACACTGTTCAGAAACATGTGCAGAATGAGTATTCTGATACACTCTTAGGTTCATGCAACCCTAGACCTTAACCATTTTAGTGAGCAAATGTGAAAATTGCATCTTAAATCCATCTGCATAAAAGAATTTCGAACTTCTATACCTGAATTTAAATCTGCCACGCAGGGGTTTCTGGCACAACAGTGTTGGCACCAGTTCACTTTTGCTTTTGTTTTTGCTTTCGGGAGAAAACCCTAATTTATGTTATCAGGGCTCTAGCTTTCTCCAAGTGGTGAATTTCCATTCTCTTTAATTTTTGGATCACTTGCTGCAAGGCACTAAAGAATATGTAAATTAAATTAATATAAGGAGAAGGTAGCGGCACTAAAAATTTAACTTTCGGTAGTTATTTAACTTCACTTTTATACTTTTTTGAGGACTCTGGGGGGGCTTTTAAACCACTGATCTTCCTACAGCAGGCACTCCTGTATTCTACTAGGGCAGTCGTTCCAAATTGCTATTGTCATTTGGTGACCAAATACTTTGGGCCCTTGAGTGTCATTTCGCCTTTACTATAGTGGCCATAGTTGGGCTCTAGTCCTAAGTGGCAGACTCTAGGGTTTCCAATACTATAACAGGCCTTTGAGATTCATCATAGTTTCCCAATTTGCCAATTCATTCAAATTCTAACCGATTCCAAAGTGATCCGAATTTGAAGCTGATCTAGGATTTAGGCGATTCATGAAAAAATCAATATCTATATCATCCAGAATCACATTCAATAACGTTCTACGTGATTGGGTTTGATTGTAAACTAAAGAGAGACAGTAAACTAGCGAGAGCACGATTCATCTTCGATCACCTTTCTTGTAGCTAATAACAAAAATTCTGTATTTTTGAAATCCCAAATCCAACTTTAGGCCCAGTTCTTATCCACCTGAGAAGCTAATTTTTCCGATTCTGAAAAGGCCAATTCTGAAAATGTGGCAAAGTATGAAAATTGATAATTTGGAGAGATACTTCATAGCAATAGAGCAACTTATATCAGTTTTAGCTTATAGCTTGAGCATACATTTAACTTATGCTTAGCACATGTTCGCTACGTTATGTATTCTTTTGGCTATAATTCCATAACAGAGCACTTTCTGACCTAGAAGAAAATGGGCCCCCCTTTTGTGCAAGCTAGTGCAACTTTTATAGATTCCTGTTGGTTGAAGAAAACTATATTCTCAACTTGTTCTCCAATCCTTCGTTTATTCAATTGAATCTTGGATTTCTTATCTATATTGCAAAAATCCTCGGCAATATTTCAGATCTTGGATTGTAGGCATGTTTTCGAGATGACCTCTACATCATTGAACAGGAGGGCAATACACTATAGCAGAACAAATGGGCAGTTTATGCCAACTACAAGGGAGCACAAAAGAAAAATTTATTGCCCACATTACTATGAGTGAAACTGCTGAGAATAACGTTCGGCAAAGAAGAATGGGGAGTCGGGAGTGCTAGAATTTCAATGTTAAACTGTTTTCACTATTCATTTTTCACTAGTTATATGTATTTTCTAGACTAGAATGTAGGTCAACTATTAAACTCTTTTCTCTCTCCTATTAGGGTTTCTTGTACTTGCTTGCCCAAAGAATATCAGTTGGAGGTCCGTCGTAATCAGCCACAGTCCTTAGAGGATATCATTGTTATGTGATTAGTGTGTATTACAATGGCTTCCTTCTCTTCTATGGGGAATCCTTGCTAGTTTGATTATCAACATGGTATCAGAGCCCCTATGATCCTGAGTGCCTACTCAATCGACTTAGCTTGTCACATGCTCCGTATTGAGGTGAGAAAGTCCCTCATAGGAAGCGGAAGCTACGAGAAGCAAGCTCATGGAGAAGAGAACAGTTTTGAGCATTTTGCAAAATGTAAAGCATTTAAGTCAAGAGATTTTTTGTGAATATGAAGTTAGGTTCATATGAAAAGGAACAACATACGAAGTAGGTCTACAATGAGTAATGAGGACATCGAGATCAGATAAGAATCATACACCAGAATTGATGATCTTCATTACAAGAGCGTTATGAAGGATGTACATGCGTGATTGTTATTAGTAGAAATGCAAACATTACATGGGAGTGTTAGAATTAATGTTTATTTGTTACCCCATATGTCATTATCTTGGATATTTGAGGCCAGCCACATTTAGCATATTTATCAAGTGATATGTTGCAGTCATGTAGGCCAAACATATGCATTAAGGGATATGAAATTCAAATGCAAGACATTGGGAAGTCATATGAAGTAGGTTCATATGTAAAGACATGAATACATTCTTAGGGTGTGAAGTGTACTCTTCAAATAAAGGACCCTTGTTGTATTAACAAACTCAAACGTGCACCTGAAAATCTTTCACGCCCCATGTGGTCATCTGGTATCTCGAACGTGAGAGATTATGCTATCCGTCACTAAACGATTAATGCCTTTGTGTGCTTTTTAACCCCTCTTGAGGTAATCCTTGAGTTTAGGCTCAAATTGAAGAATAGACTCTTGCAAAGTAACTATCTCCCAGCATTCTTTTTGCATTCTGAGTTCCAAACACTTTAAAGGTTGTAGTACCTACTAGTGTACAAGGGAGAAAAATATTTTATACAAAGCCTAATAAAGATCAAGATCTTCTCCAAGCTTGCCAATCTTGAGGGGATGCATTTGTTTTACATAGGTCAAATCAAGGTGCAATTATCATAGCTAGAGAGCACTCATCTAGGGAAAGTAAGCCATACCAAATTTGTTTGATTATGTGTGAAGGGTCTAGAAGCTTCCTAGAGCAGCTTCCCTTCTAGTAGGGCTTTGGAAAGCTCTTCACATTTCAATATTCTTGAATTATGACTTATAAAGTTCAAATACTAGGTGCCTGACTATGATCAAGTACCTCATTTGCGTTTTAGAACATTTTGAAGAACTCTTCAAATCTCAATCTTTTCAGGTTATGAATTATAACACTAAACATTGATTGTCAAATTGACAATCAAGAGACGGTAGTCTACATTGTCCAAAGGTGTAATTGCAACCTAAACCCTACTAGCACTTGTTTTTGCTATAATTGAAAGCTAGGAATAAAACCAACAATGCTTGGTAGAAGCTATAATATAAGCCATGATTTGTACCCATCTAGATATAGCAATGACAAGATGCTGAGTTGATTTTTGACACATCCACTATTGGATAATTGGATGGCAAGAACAAGGGTGTTGAGGTAGTTTAAAGGGACTAAGGGCTCTATTGTGTGGTGTATAGAGTAGATCCACTTTGCAATACAAGTTCCAAATAATCTTATTATAAATGATCTACAATCAACCTCCAAATATGTATAGTTGGTTACAAAAGCAACAATCATCTGAGCAAGTTGTAAGCAAGCATCAATGTCACTATCAATTTTGCGATACAAGTTTCAACAATTCTGATTGGAGGGCCAAATGATATGTACTCAACCTCCAAATATGTATACTGGACTACGAGAGCAACAGCAACAGTCACCTAAGCAAGTTGCAAGCAAGCATCAATGGCACTATCCTCTACTGAGGTGGAACACGGGAGGAGCAAGTTAAGCAGCCAAAGAATATATTCAGCTAGAGAACCTAAAATGGGATATTAGGATAGAGCTACCAAATTTCATAATGTATAACAATAATCAGAACTACTTGTTTTGACTAAGAATAGGAGACAATAGGAAACATAATGTAGACTATGGCTGATACACAACCAGGCCTGGTGTTTGTTGTAGGTCTTCTAGGCCAACTTTTAAAATCCTGGACCTGAATATGGAGCACATTACAACTGGGATGGAGAATAGAACACAAGGAGATCCACATCCAGTTACTTTTCTCTTTTGGAAGATGGTCCACCAAGAACCATTGAATCTTTGCAGTGGTATCGAGCACAAAAGCAGAATATGCTCTGAACAAGTGTGCGCTAGAGATGTTAAGTAGGATAATGAGGGAAGCTACAAGTGAAGCAATTAGCAATAATTGGGCACAATGCAGGGAATTTCTCCTTATCACCTTGAACGGGTTCTCACAAGAGAAAAACCACAATAAACTTCACCATAATTTCATAAGAGAGGCCGTAGTGAACAAAGAGATAATCTTAAATGGTGTTCACCTCATGCGATGCTGGCAGATGCACTGTGAATAAGCATTAACCCCTGCCTAATTCAACATCTATAAGGAATTGGGTTTTTTCGATTGCTTTCACATACATTTTCAAAAAATGCTGGCTAATTTTTCAAACTCTCCGCAAGAAGTAAAAAGTTATATCTGTGTTGCACCTTCCCGCATTGACCATCAAATATGAATCTCCTATATTCGAAATAGAGCAAACAAAGAATTTAGCGATCACTTACAAACTGAGAGCACTTTGAAGCTCTAAAGTAGCCTCTTTAACTTCCTCATGGGTTGGTGGCTTGCCAAATACTAGATGGTCACGGATGCTGTACTCTGGGCGCTCTAATTCATCCCCCGCGAAAGCCCAATCTTCCTGGTCGTAACACCACCTCTGAGGACCACCGCTCTGCAGCAAAGGCTGCGAGGGGGATGCTCCAACATCGCTTGAAGTAGCAGTAGCAGCACGGAGAGGGCCGTTGGGTGCGCCCCTGCTGCATGTGGAGCAGATTGCCGCTGCTGCTGCTGTAGCTCCTCCTCGAGCGGCCGCTCCAAGTGATGCCAGGTTAGCCACGTACCGTAGCATCGTTCCTCCCCCCATTCACGATCGACACAACAGGAAGCTCTCTACGTCTGTCTCGCGCGCTCTCTCGCTCCCCTCCCCCTATCTCTCTCTCTCTCTCTCTCTCTCTCTCTCTCTCTATCTCTCTCTCTCTCCAGTTACTCTACATCGCTATCTTTCTCTCCTCACCCCGGAAAGCCCTAACCAGAAAGCCTAACCCTAACCCTACGTTAGCCCTAGTGTACTGCGAACCCCATTTGAATAAAACGACCATTTCCAGCTCCGATATACAGGGATGTGTTTAGATCTGATTTAATCAAAGAATAAAGGATATGCCATCTGAGGGGCCAAGGTGTGCCAAAGTTGATGACCTAATTATAATGTGGAATACATATGGTCCCCACAAAAAGAAAGAAGACATCATAATGGATTGTCCATTATGCATCTAAGAGTTTTTTATTCATGAAAGTTAATGCTCCCTCATGATTGGAAAAATTAGTTGGCACTAACCTACGAAATGGGTCACACAAGTTCGTTCTCCCGATGAGGCCCTTGTGGCTTGCCTTATCAGGCTCACCACCATGGCCTTGCTAAGACTAGGATAACTCAGTGCAATCAAGATTCATGACGTGAAAGTCGAGTCACTAAAGCTCCAAATCAGGGACTTTGACATCCCATATCTCCCTGTCCACCAACCCCGAGGCTAAGTGGCCCACATTTCGGTAATCAATGGGCATGGTGGCAAGCCAAAGCTTCTCCACAAGCTGAGAATTTATAAAATTGTGAGTGCTTCTTGAATCTAGTAGTACGTCAATGTCTATCCCTAAAATTTTGCCTTTAACTCGAAACAGCTGATTAGACTTGAAGATAACGTACTGAAATTACAAGCACAAGCACACTTTTCTAATAAATCAACTTGAAGTTTACCTATGGGTAACTCCATCGTCACGAGACTCGATGACTTGTTCTTCTTCTTGGGGCACCATTTCGCACATTGCATAAAAAACAGAGGTTCTCTTTAATTGCCAACTTCCGCGCCTTGTCTTTTATTACCGGCTTCTTGTTCTTCTTGTTCTGGTGAGAAACTCCTTCCAGTTCATCAAAAAAAAAACTCTTATTCTTTGGCTTATTAGTTTTAGGTTTCAAGGCCATTTTGACCGTGCATACTCTTACGTGAAGCGACCATTGTGCTATCATAGACATTTGCCACCCGGATAGTGTCTTCCAAAGTATTGAGGACATTACTCTTGCACTCATTTCGATAATCGGCGGGTAGTCCATACACGAACTGGCTTTGATACCACTTTCAAGTCTAAGAAAGCTGCAACAAGAAAACAATAGGAAATCAGATGGTGGATAAACCAACCCAACCAAATACTATCACCAAAAATCAAGCATACACTAGTGAGAGCCCAATGGGCATACTTATGCCCTCCAAGGCCCATGCACCACTAGTAGTGCATTGTGACACCTCATTGGACACATCAGTAGCCTAACTGGGCCACCTCATATACTTCTCCTATGAGTCAATGTTAGACCCATACAAATCCACCATTTTGAGTTTTAGGCCTCCAACCATAACGATAAATCCATGACGGCCCCAACCCCTCATAATCATAATTAAATTACGGGTCGAGGTGAAAAAGGGCCTCTTTTCTTGAGGAAGATAAAACTTAGTCATACTAAAGGAGGTTTTGTATGTCCCACACATTGCAAAAAACTTAGTGTATGTGACCAATATCACAAATTTTGGATTATTGGTTTGTTTTTTTAGATGAACCTTGTATAGTTGAATGAGAATTCGATGCAACGACTATAGAATGCTTTGTGAAGGTGAATTAGCTCCCAACAAATTCAAATCAAGCCGCTAACAAGGTAGACAAATGTCTGGCTAGTAGACAAGGATTTGGCAACCAAGGCACCAATGGAGGAACAGAACAACATTTCCAAGGGGAAGAAGCCACATTGGCCCATCAACAATGCATGATAGCAACTCACCAACTATGGATAATTTTGTTCGCTGCTTCAATTGCCATCAATTGATTCACTCGTGCCCAAAACCTTTGATCAAGCAAATCATGGATGCTATAGAGGTATTCACATCATGGAAAGAGAAGCATCCAATCAAGGGGGCTATGAGAATGACGAGGATGTGGAACTAGGAGAAGACCTTATGGAGCCAGAGCTAGTATCCCTACAAAACATAGGGGCTTTGGCAACTCATAGACAAGTTTGATGGTGATTCTAGCAATAGTTTCAAAGTTGCTATACTTGAAAGAATCAATGTTGGTGAGGTCACACCCTTGTGGATCTAAATTAGTTTTCACAAAGTTTGGCAAACGAACTAGGCACACAATGTGAAGAGAGTGTAGCAGCCATCAATATGTAGATGACAAAAGGGACAATGACTCACTTGTAGATTGGTGACTAACTTGCTTTCACTGGGACCTTGGAAGTATTGACTAACATTTACATTCCTGAAAATAAATGCTTTTGATACCATACTGGATCTGAGTTGGCTCAATGACCACGTGGTTGCCTTCTTAGCAAAGGGGATCAATCTAGCAGTCTTATTTGATTGCAAGAAGCCTTGCATCACTAGAGTAGTGTCGAGTGACCCATTGGAAGAGTTATTATGATAAAACCTAAGTCGACAATTTTGACAAACCTCTTGCATCTCTTCAAATGAGGGGAATGATTGAAACAAATATAGTGAGAACATATTATATGGAACCAAGACAATGACTAGAGCAACAACTAGTGGATAGTTCAAAGATCTATGAGACTATTGCTACCCAACAGCTAAGAAAAGATACAAGAAATTTCCTAAAAAGCAGGCCAAGGGAATGGTTACACAGATTTAGATGCTGAACTACGTACAAATTTGACATCAAAAGGGACAAAATTTGATAGAAGTATTGAATCTCGAGCTCAACCAAAGTGGAAGTAGCTCACTTTGTGCATGAATGACCCATCTAGAGCTTAAGGAGCTCCTAGATATCACTTTTTTCTTACAGGTCAATAAAGAACCCAGTGAATGGAACTCCTGCCCAAATAAGTCCATAAACAACTTGCACCCTTACATGTTTTGTGTAAGTACACTTTTCCACATTTTTCACTGCTTCAAGTAATGCACACATTTGATATATTATGTTTCTAAGGTCAGTGAAAAAAGCCTGAGCCATCAAATTTAATGTGCTTCATGATAATACAGCTAGTGAATGGAGCCTGTGTGTATAGTTGGCCCCTGATGAGGACATCAACTTTCTCAAAGGAGGGGACGATATTGTAAGCTGATTCCAATGCAACAAAAATATTGTGAAAGACTCAGATGGATGACTCTCCCAACGTCCCATAGCAACTATAGAGGAATAAGATCAAGCCTCCAACCTGTGGCCAGCCACTTAGATATCATAAGTCAAGAGCTAGCTTTGGCCCTTGAGTCAATGCCTAGACAACTCCTAAAACTTATTGCTCGAAGTTGGATAGAAATACTAGGCTTTGAAGCTCCAAAAAATCTGAATCCAAAAAAGCGTGCGATTATAGGCAACACTATGTTTGAGGATTATAGGCAACACTATGTGCGATTATAGGCAACACTATATTTGAGCCCAACAAGAGGAAACTTGGCAGCTCAACCAATCCCAAGAATCCAATGCCAGGTCTGAACTCCCCTTACAGACACTATGACCATATGGTGGTGGCTCCAAAGATTATTCAATCTATATTAAATGTAACCTCTCCTTTGACAGTAGTTAACATGCTCATTGAAAATGATTACCATTTCTGTTTTGCCTTTGCAATAGGTCCAAGTGGAAGGACCCTTGCAACAACCTTTTGTTGACCTGTCGCTCAAGGATCAAGCCAACCATCTCTAGGCCCACTTACAGCTTGGTTTTGCCTTGTCACCTTATGAATGGATTTCTAGTTACCTTTTGGTTCGGTTGAAATTCTTTTGTACAATGTGGTGACTGGTGAGGCTGGTTATCTTACGATGTTGGCATTTTTGATAAACTTTTGTTGGATGGAATTTGTAGACTTAAGAGAATCTTGGGAAAAGCGCTCAAATCGAGGGCCCTTTGAGACATCAGTGCAACAATCTTGCTAGGAAATCAGAGTGCCAACAATCATTATTGGATCACCTTTGATGGATAGAACACCATTGACGAAGTTGAGACTAAGTTACTACCAACAGAAAAAAGAGAAAGAATGTATTAAGGAACTAAAAATAAATAAATAAGGAGAGGTGAGGGAATCATGGAGGGCAAGGAAACATCTTGAAAACTGTGATGAGAAGACGTCTTAGATTGTTTCAGAGTAGCATCATTTAAACAAGGTAGTTATTGTAGAGAGAGAGAGAGAGATTGTTGGATATCCATTCAGAAATACTCCAGTTAGTTTTAAGTCAATTGAATGGGGATCATTATGGAACCATCTTTGTTCCTAGTTCAATCCGTATATTGTTAGGTTGGGTCAAATCTCTATAAGATAATTTTGTTTTCCTGACACAAACTTTAAAAAAGTATTTTGGAAACAAATTTGTAATATGATGTAAAGGATAAGTTCAAAAGATACCTTGAAAAGATGATTAAATCTTGCAAAGGTTGCCCTTCCTCAAGAGATTATGAGTCAAAGTCCATGAATACAAAGTTGTCTCATAATCTTATAATCTCTTTGAAAGTGACCTCACCTTTTATTGTTTTTTGCATATTATTAAATTTGATAGTGACCTTACCCTTTTTTTTTCCAAATTTATAAAATCTAAAATTCATAAAAGAAAAATTCATAAGGAAGATCGTGCTCATAAAAGGGTCATATAGAAAGTTGAGAAGAGAGATTATGACCCGTAAAGATGCATAAGTGAAGAAACTTGGAGTTTCTACCCACAAAGCATTGCTAGCTTATGAACCACGAACAGCAAACCACCGCAACCGCACCGCAACACATACAAACGACGAAGATAACAAAGGCCGACAAACTGCAGACCGAGACTAACTGCAGACCGCAACGAACCACAAACCACAACGTCCGGACAACAAACAAAAGCAACCGAAGGAAACCGCAAGTCAACACTTACAGTTCACAAGTGAAGACCGAAGCTCAACAACCTCGTCTACGGCTGCAAAGGCGGCTACGAAATCGGCACGTCTTCACTACCCAAGATCAACGAAGTACCAGCAGGACGAACGAACTCCACCGATGAAGGAGACAACATACTGGAAGCCGCTGGCAGTGGCTTAAGCAGTTCTTGTAATCATTGATCAAATTAAAGACCACTTCGTTTTTCTGCTTCTATATATGGAGGATAAATGGGAGGAAGATGGTTAGATAGGTTGAGTGATTGAATGATGAATGTGAGGATGAAAATCCGTCTGCTAGTAAGCAAGACGAGTTGAGTTGATCAGTCCAATAAGGACACACACATAGAGAGATAGATAGAAGTGTACGTTAGTAAGCGACACTCATCTTTTATTCGCAAGCGACAGAGTTTCTCTAGCGGTAACGAGCTGTGCGGTATGCCAAACAATGCTAAAAAAAGAATCATTGTACTTGATGTTTTTCTTATCTCTTGTCTACTGTGTATAATCTTTGAATATGTTATGCTTGTCGAGTGTTTCTTACAAAATCAGCTATTATTTGTTTTCCGCATAAAGGCTCATCATAATTAAATCAGTAGTAGGTCAGTAGTGTCTGTCTACACCTTGGAAGAAGATAGATCTTAATTAGCAGCAGTAGCTACAGTTAAGAGTTCGACTCTATCTAGGCATATAAGGAATTTGTCAAAGAACAACATATCCCAAATAGCGAGATCACAAGGAGCTCATTGCTCACTGACTAATGACAACATCGGATAAGAGTCAGAGCGCATCTCTCTCTCTCTCTCTCTCTCTCTCTCTATGGATTCCATACATCGGAATTAGCGAGTCAAAATCTGCGAAGATTCCAACAATGGTATCAGAGCTCAAGTATGACAAGTCAGAGCCCATAAGGTTCTAAGACCAGATTGATAACAACCAAAGAGCCTTAAGCAAGCTGAAACATTATAATTACAACGTCGTCGATAAGCAGCATTCAATCAAAGATATACACCATTCTTCAGACATATGGGTCAAACTACTTGGTTTGGAAAGTGAAGACATCGCTTATCCTAAGAGGAGAAGCACTATGGCCCTGGGTGGACGGGACCAAAGAGATGCCAGCCAATGCTGGAAAGGAGCTTTGTGAATGGAAGGAGAAGAATGATAAAGTAGTAATTGTCATATCCTCCTCCATCGAAGATAGCATTACTCTCGATCTCTCATCAATATCAAATGCACGAGAAATATGGGACGCGTTGAAGTCAAGATGTGAGACCAAATCACTCAACCAAATCATGCATTTGGAAGATCAGCTCACGTACCTATGCTGGAACGACAAAGACCTCACAACATTCATCAGAAACATGAAGAACCTATTCCTTTCTTTGCATAATGCCAGTGCGGAGCACACAGTCTCATAGGAGAAGCAGCTGACATACCTATTGCGCGCGCTACCAAGATCATTCCAAACAACGCGCACTCTACTGGCAAAGGATCCTGCAATGATTCTTGAAAAAGCAATAAGCGAGGTCAAGGAAGAAGTAGAAGCAAGAGAGCACTACAATGACAGACATGAATCTAACCAAGCTCTATATAGCGGTAAAGATCAACGCAAGAAGAAGCCTCATCCGAAGAGGGAGTCATCTCGAAGACCAGATCGTAGTCAGCAAAAAGAAGGCAACAAAGAAAGAAGATCAAAGGCACCTACTCAACACAAACCGCAAGCTGGTGACAAGAAATTCTGTGTTAGATGCAGACACGACGGACACACCATTGACACATGTTGGTTAAATCCAAACATTCAATGCGTACACTGTCACAAGAGGGGCCATGCAGCAGTAGACTGCCATCAGAACCCAAAAAGCAAGAAGACCCTAAGTAGGAAGGAGCCCTCCAACAGCTCGTTGTATGTAGAGGAACCAGAGTTCTCAAAGATGGTTGAGGAGAGAGCAAACAACCATCCATCTGCTTATCTATGCACAGATATGTGAGCTACGTCACAAGCCGACATTCAAGAAGTTGTTCTTGATTCGGGAGCTATGTCACATTTCGTGACAACAAGACACATGATAGCTGACTTTCGAAAAACAGATTTATCCAGATACATCATACTAGGAGATGGATCACAACATCAAGTGAATGGAACTGGCGCACTATGACTGAGCACCAACGACAGAGACAGAAGACTTGATGATGTCCAGTATCATCTAATAAGGGATCTAGTTGAGAAAGACATGCTCAAGACCGAGTTTGTTCCAACAAAGGAGATGGTGGCTGATATTTTTACCAAGCCTCTTGACAAGGCGATGTTTGAGAAACAACGTGCGAGTTTAGGAATCATAAAACTACCATGCTTTGAGAGGGAGCTGAAGAAACTTGGAGTTTCTACCCACAAAGCATTGCTAGCTTATGAACCACAGACCGCAAACCATCACTACCGCAACACATACAAACGACGAAGATAACGAAGGCCGACAAACTGTAGACCGCGACGAACCACAAACCGCAACGTCCGGATAACAAACAAAGACGACCGAAGGAAACCACAAGCCAACACTTACGGTTCACAAGCGAAGACCAAAGCTCAACAGCCTCGTCAATGGTTGCAAAGGCGGCTACAAAATCGGCGCGTCTTCACTACCCAAGATCAACGAAGGACCAGCAGGACGAACAGACTCCACGGATGAAGGAGACATCATACTGGAAGCCGCTGGCAGTGGCTTAAGCAGTTCTTGTAATCATTGATCAAATTAAAGACCACTTCCTTCCTCTGCTTCTATATATGGAGGATAAACGGGAGAAGGATGGTTAGATAGGTTGAGTGATTGAATGATGAATGTGACGATGAAAAGCCGTATGCTAGTAAGCAAGACGAGTTGAGCTAATCAATCCAATAAGGACACACACATAGAGAGATAGATGGAAGTGTACGCTAGTAAGCGGCACTCATCTTTTATTCACAAGAGACAAAGTTTCTCTTGCAGTAACGCGTTGTGCGGTAAGCCAAACAGCGCTAAAAAATGAATCACTGTAATTGAACAGATGTTTTTCTTATCTCTTGTCTACTGTGTATAATCTTTGAATATGTTATGCTTGTCGAGTGTTTCTTACAAAATCAGCTATTATTTGTTTTCCGCATCATAATTAAATCAGTAGTAGGTCAGTAGTGTCTGTCTACACCTTGGAAGAGGATAGATCTTAATTAGCAGGAGTAGCTACAGTTAAGAGATCGACTCTATCTAGGCATATCAGGAATCCGTCAGAGAACAACATATCCCAAATAGCGAGATCACAGGGAGCTCATTGCTCACTGACCAATCACAACATCGGATAAGAGTCAGAGCGCATCTGTCTCTCTATTCGGATTCTATACATCGGAATTAGCAAGTCAAAATCTATGAGGATTCCAATGATAAGGGTGGTAAAAAAATTTGTCTATTAAAAGGAGTCTACCTCGCCATCCTTTAAGCTTGGGAAAGAACTTTTTAGTCACCTTTACACAAGATTCAACAACCGTTTAATTATGGCTTGGCCTAATAGCCTTGCCATAATTTTACTTGTCTAACTAGGTGCAAAGGGTTATAAAAAGACCATTTCCCAATACATAATAATGGATGGTGAAGAAAATAGACACTTTGTTTAAATCTTTCCTTTTGTGATGGCATTGTCATGCTTGGTATGATTATGGAGTCATTTATATCGTTGTTTTAGCCCGTGATTCTTTGACACCTTCAATAACTCAATATTTGCACTTGTTAAGAACAAAGAGGTATATCATCCATCAAATGGATGTCATGGGCACATTCCTCCATGGGATCTTTAGAAGGTATATATGATACAAATGAAAGGTTTGGTCTAACCGGGTAGACAAAACTTGGTTTGCACAAAGGGTGGTCTGGCATAAGCTTAGAGCTGAGTAGGAGCAACTCATGAAAGGGCCCCGTACCCCACGTCAAGCCTATGCACCCCATGTGTATGGCACTAGCCTTGTCACGTTGGGCAAGGCAACGATCCTGGCATGGCGGCAGAGCCACTAGAAGGACTTCAGACCCCCACATACCCTCCATGACTAAAATCCGAGGTACCTCTTGGAATGCCATGAGAAATTCACACGCACAATATGAATGACTTTGTTTTGTGATATTGAAACTCAAGCTTGAGCACATACTTTTCAAATAAGCTTTCACAAAGCATTCAGAAAAACTAAATGTTGATTAACATCTTCTAGATAGAGGTATACTAAAGTATTCCATCTTGGGTTTTCATCCTCAAATGCATGTTCAACGGGATCGGGAAAATGAGGTCAGAAAATAGGTACAGCTTTGCAGGTGAAAGGGCATCAACCCCTACCAAATTCAACACTTTACAGGAATTCCGTTTTTTCAGATTGTTTTCACGTACATCATCAAGAAATGCTTTCTCAAACTTGCCACAAGAATTGAAATCATGAGGCTTTTCAAAGTAAGTTTATAAGTACATCTATGTCTCCCTCCCACGTTGATCCTCATACATGGACGTCCCTTATTGAACAGAAAGCAAACAAATAACGCAGCGATCACTTACAAACTGAGAGCATTTTGAAGTTCTGAAGTAGCCTCTTCGACTTCCTCATGCGTTGGTGGCTTGCCGAACACTAAATGGTCACGGATGCTATACTCTGGACGCTCTAATTCATCCCCAGTGAACACCCAATCTTCCTGGTCGTAATAACACCTCGGAGGACCACCGCTCTGCAGCAAAGACTGCGAGGGGGATGCTCCAACAGCTTTGTCGCATACGCAATCGCTTGAAGAAGCAGCAGCCGCCGCCCGGAGAGGGCCGTTATGTGCGCCGCTGCATGTGGAGCAAATTGCCGCTGCTCCTGCTCCTCCTCCAGCTCGTGCGGCCGATCCGAACGATGCGAGCTTAGCCACGCCCCGTAGCATCGTTCCTCCTCCCATTCACGACACAACACCCCCGCTCGCTCGCTCGCTCGCTACATTACACCTACATCGCCATCGCCATATCTCTCTCTCTCTCTCTCTCTCTCTCTCTCTCTCTATTGCACATCTCTACCACCATATTCTTCCACATACTTTCTATCCTCTCACATCCAAACAAATTACTACTCCACCAAGAACACCAAGAACACAAGAGTGTTATTGTGCCAATCTAGGCCCACAATTGAATATAATCTTTTCTCCATCATTGAATATAATCTTTTCTCCAACACACCCCAGTGTATGGGTAGAGTTGTTGATGACCAACAAGGCATATGCTCCAATTCCAACCGTTGCTTAGTGATGTCTTAAAAGCTTGCTCCTCACTTAGCATTGCAAGGTTGTATTTGTTGTGTATAACCACCACTAGTTGCGCTGCTTAGTGATGTCTTAAAAGCTTGCTCCTCACTTAGCATTGCAAGGTTGTATTTGTTGTGTATAACCACCACTAGTTGCGCTATGTTGCAATATATATATATATATATATATATACATATATACATACTAGTAAAGAGTGCCCATCGTTGGCATGCGAGCAACGATGGTTTAGGAGGAAAGTCGATGATCGTTGGCCGATGTATGTGTGTGTATGTACGTGGCCGAAGTACGGCAGGTGGACGTCTGATTTTGGGTATCGAAAAATTTTGAATTTTCTGAGTCGATCCCGTATCAAAATTTTTTTACTTTGGGTATCGAAAAAGTCTGATTTTGGATATCGAAATTCTGATTTTGGGTATTAAAAACTTTTGAATTTTGGTTTCAAATTTTGGGTATCAAAAAATTTTAATTTTGGGTACCAAAAATTTACAAATTTTTTGAGTCGATCCCGTATCAAAAAATTCTGATTTTGGGTATTGAAAAATCAGGATTTTGGGTATCGAAAAATTCCGATTTTGGGTATCGAAAATTTACAAATTTTCTAAGTCAACCCCATATCAAATTTTTTTTATTTTGGGTATAAAAAATTTACAAATTTTTCGAGTCGATCCCGTATCGAAAATTTCTAATTTTGGGTATTGAAAAATTACGGATTTTTCGAGTCGATTTGGTATCGAAAAATTTTGATTCTAGATTTCGATCTTTAGGTTGGAAAAATCCGATACTTTTTTCGATCTTCTGCTAAAAAATTTTAGCTTTTTCTTTTTGGTTTATATATAAGTACATACAACTTTCAAGATGCTCATTATTGAATGGATTTGAGACTGAGCAATGAAATCTAACAGAAACTGCCTAAAATGGGAGGGCAGTGTTGCATTTTTCGGGGAAGGGGTTGAGGGGCAATGGACGGCCGACGATCTGTTACATTTATTACAAGCGCCTTCGAATGTACAAAGTACGCAGACTGTTAACACTGCATCGTGGGTCGGATTTCTAACCGACAATATCGAAAGTCGAAATTTCCGAGTCAATCCCATATCAAAAAATTCTGATTTTGGGTATCAAATTTTTTTGATTTTGGGTATCCAAAATTATGAAGTTTTTGAGTCAATCTCGTATCGAAAAATTCTGATTTTGGGTATCGAAAACTTACAAATTTTTCGAGTCGATTCCGTATCATAAATTTTTTATTTTGGGTATTGAAAAAGTACAAATTTTTTGAGTCGATTCAGTATCGAAAAATTCTAAGCACCCTGCTAGAGAGAGAGAGAGAGAGAGAGAGAGAGAGAGAGAGAGGGGGGGGAGGGGGGAATTCAAATTCGATGAAAGGAAAAAAAGTAGGGTATAGGAGAGAGTCTTTAATAGCCATAGTGGATGGTCATAATCAGAGTGAGGGGGAGAGAGGGGTGAGAAGGGCACAAATTTGTCATCATGAAAGATGACAAATAGTTAGTGCACACACACACACACACACACACACACACACACACATATGCATTTTTAACCAGGGAAAAATCTATATACTTTTTTTTTCAAACATTTTTTAGCTTTTCTCTTTGCAAATTGGTAACACTTTTTGCGGGCAGAGCGTGACATTTTTTACGGCAAAACACACACACTCTCTCTATAATAGTTTTATACTATATAGATGGTGTGTGTGTGTGTGCGTGTGCGCGCACGCGCACACACACGCGCGCGTGCGCATGCACATATGCATTCGATGTGTCGAGGAAAAGCTCACACACACACACATAGTATATGCACCCACACACACGTGTGTTCCAAATCTCCCCTCCCCTCTTATTTTTCTCTTTTTATTGTCTCTTTTGCTCCCCTCACCCCATCTCCCTCTCTTTTTTTCAGATATGCAATTTTTGGCCCATGGATAAAAGCTTGTGGGTAACGATTTAGGAGTTAAAGCTAGCAAGTTTGGGCTTGTGGGTAAACATATAGAGATTTGGGGGCATGAAAAAAAAAAAGCAATTTAAGGTAGTCAAGAGATTTTTTTTGTTCATGATTTATGGGTAAAACTTTGGTAATTCAAAATAAATAAGAAAGCCATGTAATAAAGACTATTGACTAAAGTTTAAAGCACCTTGAAGTGTGTGGAGAAAATAAAACCATAACTTCAAACTTCAAATATTTGAATTTAAAGAAAGATATTTGAATTTAGTGCATGGGAGGGAGAGGGTGGGGAATTTTTTGGGGGCCCACCCCTCAATGCACATAATGTGCACATAATGCACATGCATCCCCCTCCCTATCATTTTTAGTTAAGAAAGTGGTATGAAAGGAGGATGCATGGGTGCACCCATACACATGCGCACAAATATATATATATATATAGAATCTTTACTTTATGAGGAGATGTGGCTTGTTTGCCCATTTTTTAGCCTCCTTAAAAGCAAAATGTGTAGATATTATTCATGCCATGACAAAGGAAAAAAGGTAAGATGTTTTTGTTTTTCAGAGATGGATTTTATTTTTTAAATGACAATTCCATTCCATGATGGCCGTACACAAAAGAAAACCAATGTGCTCATTACGTGATGAAAGTAGTTGAGCAAAATGTCATATGCCCTGCTCATTCCATATTAGTACTTAAAATTGGAATACACGTGAGAATGGTATATGCATGGGAGGCTCAAAATTGGCTAGCTTGGTTACAATGTGGATAAAAAGAGGCTAAAAAAAAATAACATGGCCTAACAAAACAACTAGGATAAGTCATATCCATCTATGCTCATCAGTGATGGATTTAATCTAAAGGTCTTCAAAGAAGAGAAGTGACCATGAGTGATCATTGGAAGAATATTATGAGATGTTATTAATTTATCAATGGAATTTAGAAAGATAGGAGTGCAAGGATGAGTATCATCATTGTCAAAGTTAACAACAAAAGTTAATTGTAATACAAGAAAACACTATATATATAGCAAAGGTCCCACGTTGCATGGGCCAAATAAGTGCCACTTAACTAGTCTACCACCTGTCAAAATACAACATATCAAACTACAGTTAAGTCCAATATGGCCACACATACCGACAAACCCTAGACATGCCCTCGAGTATAGCATGACAAAACCAAAATCCACTGTACATGTTAATATCCTATCAATGTGGCTACTCAACTAACCCAAGAAGCCGACTACGAGACGAGTGCCCAACTGATATGTTGATAACAGGTCAAGTCCCGATCACTACCAGCAGATACAATAAAATCAACTTAACTATACAATACATATCACATTTAGAGCTTACACTAATGAATCAGATCAGAACTGATTTCTAACATCAACATCATTATTAGGATCTATAGAAGGTGAGGATGTATATGAGCTGATAATACCTTTTGTTGCCTTTCTAATGTGACCAGATTTCATTAGTTGAAAACCAAACACAAAAATATCAACATTATCAAGAACAAGTACACATGTGTGGGATTGGTTTTTGACTCCCTTTCGTTTTCTTTTTCCAGATATATTCAAGTTTTTTATTTGATGATTTTGATAAATCAAGAACTTTGCACAACCAAAATGAATGACCAAGTGGATCATCATCAGCAAGAGTAGTAGCTTTGGTACCAACTTTCATGTCTTGTAAAATTTTGTGCCACATATTCACAAGGTCCTCTTGCCTTTGTCGAGATCTTCGAGCACCCAAATACATCTCTCTTGAAGGTGCATGCACTAGCGTATTCATTCCAGAGACAATATTAGAGTCTACATTTACTGGTGCACAATTAATAGATGGCCATAAAAATGGATTTCTCAAATCGATATCATTATTTTTTTTGCGAGAAAGAATGGACTTTTGGTCTTCAAACAATTGAAGCCACCAATCCGAATCTTGATTACCAATATACGCTATCGCCTTATGACTTAACATGTTTGAAAAAATTCTGCAAACAATCATATGGCCCAAGCTATATTCAATTTGATCAGTTTTGTCAAGCTTGAGAGCACCAACTAAATAAATTGACTGCTCTTCACGATTAAGGCTCAAATACTATGAAGATTTGCTAAACACTTCATTAGTGTTGTTCATGGAATCTCTTTCAACTAATGACTCAAATGATACAACCTTGTTAAATGAATTGCTCAACAATTCCTCAAGGTTGTTTATGGAATTTCCTTCAACTGGCGACTCAACTAATACAAACTTGTCTGATGAATTGCTCAAAAGATCATCAATGTATTTTAATTAATCTCCTATTTTGGCACTAGACTCAACATCCGAAGTAATAGACAACCCCTTTTCAGACGATATGCTCAAAACTTGATCAATCTTGTTTATTGAGTCATCATTGTACAGTTTTGAATTTGCACTAGACTGAAAAGAGAACAAATTCTCGACACTCTTAGTTGTGCTCTCCTTTGACTTGCTTATCAAATTAGGTAGTGGACTTGAGATTGAAAATAATTTTGAAACATCCCCAATTGGTGAATTTGATACTGGAAAAGTGTAAGAAGAAAATGAAGCCTTATCGGACGAAGATGATAATGCCATTTAATCTAGACAATGCCAAAACTTGTTGAAAAATGAGGCCAAAACAATAAAATAAGAGTCTCATCTTTAATTAGAAATAATAACTAAAAAGGTCTTTTTGTAACCTTTATATGTGGATACCATGCTCATGGACTCCAAACATGTATTATGATTATTTAGTGACTTTCAAAAGTCAGATTATTTTTTGATTAAATTTTGGGTCCATCCCCACATATATGAGAGAGAGAAATCATTTTTTCATTGTAAAGAGAGGAGAGGTAGCATTTTCTTAGGAGGAGAGGATTTTTGGAGGAGGAGTGCAAAGTTAGTGAGGACGGATTCAAGAAGTTTGGTGAGGTGTTTGGCATATATTACAAGCACAAGATGACTAGGTATGCATGCCTTTTTAAACTTTTGTAGAATATTTTGATTCTAAAATTATGCTTTTACAATTTGTGCTTACTTCTGCAACCTTTTCATGATGTCTCTTCTCCAAGAGTGTCCTCATTATTCTAATCAACTACATTAAGAAATGGAATGAACCCTAGGTTTGATCCCAGGGATCAAACATGAGATTCATCCACAAAAAATAAAAACTATCAAAGCCCTCACCCCATGATTTGAGGTGCAAAATCAATCAGGTTAGTGATCATGTGGTGGTGCAAAACAACTTCATAGAAATAGAGGATGAACCCTGGGATTGATCTCAAGGCTCATCCAACTCACTCTTATCAGGTTCTTAGTGTACTAGTACTACACTCCCAACACATTTTGATTACTCAAAAATCCGAAACAACAAAAAAAAAACTATAAATGCTTCTTAGTCTATGGTGGACCTCACAAGGAAGGGGACCTCGTAGCTCCTACTTTGTGAACATAATTAATTTTTTTGAACCACTCGTAGTTCCTATTCAATGGTGGCACAAAAGTTGTCAAGACAAACAACATATTCATATTGACGTTCACTAGTTTGCATCTGAACTCTGAAATCGGATTGCACAAGGCACAACCTTCACCCTGTCAGCTACCTATGTCTGCACAAATTTTGAGGCTTCTATATGCATAGATCTTGATTTTTGAAGCTTCTATCTCTATCAACATAGGTTCTAGAACAACAATGGCCTATCAGCATGGGATTGGTTACTCCTCTTGGAACCGTTCGATATGTCACTTTTTTTCTTTGAACCATGGGCCAATGTTTTTTGAACTACTTTTTACTCTATTGAACTATGGGCTAGCCGCTAGGGTTCTTTATGCTAACTTTTATTCTTTTCTATTCTGTGTGAAATATAACACTCTTATGTAGAAAATTTGTTGTTTCGAAGTACATAGACATTGTACTTTTTAGATTTGCACCCTAGATTAATCACTTCTAAGCCAAATGTTGGGGAGATGTGAATAATTTTAGAGTTTAAGCTACTTAACCGAGTTAGATTAGTGTAGAATGACTCTTGTGTGGCCTTATTAATAAATCTTTAACTTTAAATGAGTGATTTATTGACTAAAACTTTTATAATTATTAGGTGTTTCTTTGTTAATTTATCAATGTTTTGTACCATAAATTACTATTTTAGTTTCAAAATGTCATATTCAAATTGAAAAAATACAATTTTTTTATTTATAGCAACATAGTTGTTTTTAATTTCTCTTGTATAATGCATAATGGATTCAAATGTTATTTTTGGCAGGAAGCTTATAATTCGCATGTTTGTGCCAAAAATCAACAGATATAAAAGCACCATTAAAAAAAACCTAGAACTATAAATGAAGCCATAAAGATTCAAATACGGATCCTACAACAGAAGGAGTAGCAAGCTACTTATTTACAAACTTGCCTTGGTAGATTTCCTTGTCATCAACTGATAGGCAAAATCTAACTATGTCTAAGTTGATGGGTGATGACTCCTTTAAAAAGTCAAGGATGTTAGGAGAAGTTAACAATTTGTATTATGATGAGGATGATTCAAATGTTGTGGTAGAACAAACTAGATTATTCAGTGTCAGTGAAATCCTTTGTGTAGTTCAACACATAACTCAAAATGAAATGAGGGAGTGCTTTGAGGAAAGTAGAAATTTTTTATTCGTATATTATCTAGTTAGTTTGGAAGCAAGCAAGAATCCGCATGAAATTTAGTTCCTTCAAAAGATGTTTCTAATCCTGCTCCTACAAAAGGTGTTTTCATGTTTACTTCAACACAATTTGGATCTGAGGTAGCTTCTCCACAAAAGATTAAAGTCCAACTAGTTTCAAAGGGAAAACAATTGGCTGAATCAGAAATAGAACCAAAGGAAGATACTCGCGAGCTATTACCTTTGGATGATGATGATTAAATTTAAGTGCTTGGAGTAGAACTTGGTGTTGGGGCTTTTGAGACCCAACAAAATGTAATGAGAGACCAAATTAGAAAAAATAAACTTATGATATTAGAACAATGGAGATATCAATCAGAAAAATCCATCGTCCTCCACTGGAACCATCAGACCTCTAGAGATAATGGAACAACATGAGCTTCATGTTCACAACTTGAAATCAAAAATGAAAATTAATCCTCTAGCTAATGTGCTACCATTTCTTGTCATGGTGGATAGTAATCAATGTCTTGACAAAAAAGCTTTTAGAATGAGTAAGGTAAATGAATATGATTACTATGTTATTGGAAGATGCCATTCTGCCAAAGTTAGAAGGCAATTAGTGCAAGAATATCCAGACTCACCCTACTTAAAAACTGTTGAGTGCAAGATCTATGTTGGGTTGAATATGGATGAGGCAAAATTTTTGGCGTGGGATGACAACAATGACAATGACTACAAACTTAGTATGTCATTCATCCAAAGGATACAATTTTTTCATAATGAGTATTTGTATCATATGAAAATCCATAATAGAGTCTTGCCAGAGTTGTGAACTCAATGTGGTGTAGAAACATGATTGGTCTTCAACAAAAGTAAAGCTTTTAATGTGCTACACAAATATAAACATAACTTCTAATTGGCATTGTGCATGGGATTAGTTTGGGAGTTGCAAGACACAATATTCACGATGTGGGAAAAATAGGAGTTGAAGGAGCTTGGCAAGCAAGTCTCGAGATGACCCCTCAATCCTCTTGAAAGCCAAAGAGCGCAATATTGATGTTTCCATCAAATCACTACCTGATGACATGAAAGTAATCGTTTGCAAATCTATACAAGGAGTCAAAGACAAAAAATTGATTCTATCAATTTTATCAAGAGTCAGAGCAAAGGAGCTTTTATTGGAGGAAAGGCCGAATGAGTTTGTTGCATAAGAAAGCTACTATTTAATTGTCATTCTTTTTGAATTTCTTCCCTTTTATGTTGTCCCGAATGCCCACAGAGTAGCATGTAGTTTGTGTTCCCAATCAGATCTGCTAGCTTCAACTATTTTCGTGATAACGCTACACATGATCTTGTTGGATGATTCTACCTGCCCATTAGCACGAGGATAATACGGTATGTTGAATCAATGGATCATGAAAACTTCCTCCAATAGAACCTTGATGGTCTCATTGACGAAATGGGTTCTGCGATCGCTGACTATCTCCACCGGGCATCCAAAGCGCACAATGATGTTTTCATATAGGAACTTGGCAGTAGCTCGAGCATCAGTTGTTCGTACCGCCTTGGCCTCTACCCATTTGGTGAGATAGTCCGTAGCCACAATGATGTATCGGGCTTGTGAACTTCTTGCAGCAGGATGGATAGGACCAATGTAGTCCAATCTCCACTTCTCAAATGGTGCTTGAGCTAGAAATGGATGTAATAAATCATAATTTAATCTTGTAGGCCTTCTAGCTCATTGGCACACATCACACTTTCTTAAGTGCTCTTCCGTGTCCTTATGAATTGTTGGCCACTAGCATCCTGATTGCAAGATCTTGTGAACTGTAATGTCAGATGCGAAGTCACCACCACCCATGCCTTCATGTGAAATTGAGATAATTTGGGTGGCCTCATGTGGAAGGACACATCTTCTAAGGATACTGTATGATCCTCTTCGTTAGATTTGGCCGACAATTAGTTGATAGGATCTAGCTTTTGGAATCAACTTCCGTTGTCCTTCCTTGGATAAGGATGTGACCCATGAAGACATAGACTCCGCGAATCGTCCCTGGTGGCAGTAGATCAACAATCACCCTTATCTTTGATAGATTCGTGGCGATTCCATGTCTTGATACTATGTGGCCCAATATCAGGCAATGTGTTACCCAAAATTGACACTTTTCTGGATTCAAGGATTTGGTATTTGTGGCATTGCTTCAACACTTTCTCCAAGTTGGATAGGTGTTCTGAGTTTGGCCCGTGCACACACAGATCATCTAAGAAAATCTCTAGAAATTTTTGCAAGTATTCTTTGAATGTCGATTGCATAACTCGTTGAAAAGTGCTTGGGGCATTACAAAGTCCAAACGACATCACCTTATAGGCATAAGTTTTCCATTCAGTGGCAAACATTGTCTTGTACTGATCTTTCGGTGCTATCTTCACTTGATTGTAGCCATTGAAACCTTCCAGAAAACTGTAGGCTTCTGCTCCTACTACTCTATCCAGAACACTTTCTGTGAATGGTAAGGGTGTCGCAATATACCAACACATAATTGCTATATTTATGTAGTATTTAGATCGTTCCCCAAGAAGATAGCTCTTAAAAGTTATTAAGTGGATACATTATTGACTTATTTCGAATGAAATGGAGTCGAGAGAAAATCTAGTTGTCAACATCATTTTATAAGAAGCCAGTACCACTTTTGGAAAAGGTGTATACAGGTAATGAATGCTAAACAACAGTTTTCTTCTACCAAACCGAAGATAAAGCATTATGTATGCACAATGATATCAGAGTAACTCGAATGAATTACACTCTGACTGATTAAGTTGTCAGCAAGGGCCTGTGTTATGCTCGATGCAAACGTGTACAAACAGACAAAAAGTTAATCTTATTCTTGAACTAATGTGTCCTAGACGGAAGTCCTCAACAACTAAAGTCCAGTCATGGTTAAAGAACTCAAATAGTTCGCAAATATGTTATAAACAATTATCTTCATTACTAACACGGCTACAGATCAATAACTCAGTTCCTCAGTCAGGGTCTCTCTCTCTCTCTCTCTCTCTCTCTCTCTCTCTCTCTCTCTCTCTCTCTCTCTCTCTCTCTCTCTCTCTCTCTCTCTCTCTCTCTCTCTCTCTCTCTCTCTCTCTCTCTCTCTCTCTCTCTCTCTCTCTCTCTCTCTCTCTCTCTCGGTAATGGGAGCTACTTTTATAACCTACGGAGCAAACAAACACACCTCTAGGAATTCATGGTGTGTCGCTCCATTTAGAACTTCTAATTATAATATAATTTACAAGTATAGGTAAATTGTACAGTTTGACTGTTCATTGTGACGATTCGAATCCAGTCGCTTTGTACTCCAAATGTTGTTTTGTTTCAGGAGTTCATGTCCATAAATAAAAGACAGGTCCTTAACCATTATACTCAAAAAAATGATGTAGGCCTCTTCAAAATATATAGTTGTCGCTGCAGCGCATATCCTCATTTCTAAGTATAAAATGCCAGTTTTGAATAAATATACGAATATGTGGTGTCACATATCCCCCTCCTCAAATCTGAAACGTCCTCATGAACATATATTCTTCGTTTCAAGATTTGTTCATTCCTTAGAAAAGAATAATTTCGTGTCGAGGATCTTTGTTAGGTCACATGTAGAGATATTTCTTCATTCGTTGGGTTGATGACCTTCACTTGTTATTTCAGAATCGAATATTGATTCAGAATATTTTTCAGCGACAAAAATAAGCATCATCTCATACGAAACTCACATCACATATCCGCAACACATTATAAAAAAAAAAAGGCTTCATGTATTGAGCTCTTCATGTAACTGTTTTGCCATCTCTAAGTCCCTTTGACACTCGAGCAACAATACATCTTCTTTGGCTCTGATGTAGCTCCCGATAGGTAAGTTGCCATAAGGCGACAATCTTACAGGGAGTAAAAAGCCATCGAACAATTCTTGTACTAACCGAAAAATCTTCTTCAGAATCTTTACTAAGTACAAACTGTTCGAATAAAGTAGAGGAGAACTGAATATATTTACACTTGACAAATAAACTTTGAACAGAAAAGAAAACTTTGGCTGCTAATGTGCTAAACTGCCAAAAATTATATGTACAAAATCATATGTATTCGCGGGATTTGAATTTGTCTTGCAAATTATGTTTTATCTCCACAAAATAACTGGAAAAGTTCCTTTCCCAATCGGTGTAGATACTATATAGCTCTGGATACACCATGTTAATATCCAACAACAGATCTGCATCGTCAAATTCTTCGATATTTGCTCGGCTTGCTGGTGAATATAACTTTCGCTTTGAGTTGTTATGCCGCAAAAACTAGTACTCCTTGATTCGAATGTACTCCGACGCATACAAAAATGTTGACCCTATGTACAACTCCACTGATATGAATGGCGATACTTTGAATTTTTCCTGGATTATGGCCCAACATAGACAGCCCTTCTGTTCTATGCTAAGTTGGTCCCATAACCAAAGGAAGTCTTCTTTGTCCCATTTTGTCTGCTAGTCCTCGAATGCCACGCCTATCAAGCCTGATAGCATCAAATAATCCATATGACACTGTAACTCCACATTGAAATGGCAAGGACTCCACTTCCTGAATCTTTCAAAAAAAACTTAAAAGCGTTCCGCATATACCTTCGACTGATTCCTCTTTTGTCGCTTTGGTTTAGGCTGTGCTTCTGCGATGTCTTGTTTGTTGAAGGTTTATAAACTGACCCCCAAATAGACTGCCAATCTGAGGGAATTCTAACGGAAGTCGGTCTATACCACGATTACAGCTCAAGCTCCATTGGGTATGGAGTCGAAAATAAGGTCGTTCATGACCACATGCACTTTCAATGGCAATCGTCAAGGCAAATTCCTAACGGTCTACCGACAATTTTCAGATAGCCTAAGGAACTTTGAAATGGTCAAGAACCAGCCCGCTATAGAAAGCCATGGCTTTTAAACAGCTAGATGGGCTACAAAATGGCTATTAGGATTTCCCCCAATCAATAGGCTTATACCTTGTTTGTTAGAGATTCTTGATAGCCGAAGCAAGTATTTACAAAGTTCAATTATTGTTCAACAATAAAACAACAATGTAGTTCTTTCAATCCAAGCAACGTTATTTCTTGAACTACGAACATCACTTTGTTTTACTATGTAATCATGGACAAAGTCTTCAAGCATTAATCAGTGAGTCAATTAGCAAACAAGATGTAGGTTTAGTGTTTCCCTATACGCGGCTATTTTTGCGGGCGTTTTTAACTTGGCAAACAAAACCTGCAACAAACAGTTAGTTCCCAAATCTTGAATCAGTTTTACAATCAACGATTATTGGGACAACGAAATGGCCTTCCTGACCACCGATGGACAAGTAGAAAGTCACCTTCACCCACTTGTGATTTCAAAGATATGTTCAAGGTTTGTTTAGAGCAACCGTAGAATTGATAAATAACAATGGTTTAGTTGTTCCTTAATCAGCAAGTGTCAAATTTCTAGCAACATAAAGAGCCCTCAGATTTGAGGTTGATAACAGATCACAACTGGGTGACTGGACATTCAGAGGGATAGGCCACAAAATTGGCAGACCAGAGCCACAGGCAGAGTCGCGAGCAAGTAAGCGAGGGGCCAGCGAGCAAACTGGAGGAGGGAGCGGGCCACACAGAGGAGCACAGAGATCAAGCAGGATGAGGGTCAGGGAAAAGGAAGGAGAGCGTAGGAGCGTGGACAGGCAACGTTTAGGTAGAAGAGGGAGGTCGCAGATAGCAGGGAGTGCAAACCACAGGTAAAGTAGAATGTCGCTGGTATAGCGTGGTCACTGTAGGCAGCCAGAAGGGAATGAGCGGAGCGGGCCACAGCAGGGGAGCGAGACAGATCAGGAGGCCGCAGACAGAGGCTAAACGCAGACAGGGAGATAAGGAGCGGAGCAGGGAACGGGCCACACCAGACAGGAGCAGGGCGCAAACAGAGTTGTTTAGAGCATCAACGATGGCCTCTCCTTCACAGACTCAATGACCATAGATCAGAGAGGAGGATCCTCAGGTGCCTCATAGATCTAACAAATGATTTTGTCACTTCAACTTTCATTGCAGAAGTGACATTCTTCCAATCAGACAGGCTAACAATCTGACTATAAATGATAGCCTCATGGCTTCTGCAGACCTGACATCTCTCCTTATTGCAAGAGAGTAAGGGCTTTTACTCAACACAGTAGCAGTAGACCTCGTAGAAATGGCTATCGACTTCTAAAGAACCTTTCCACATGCTACTTCAGATCACAATTTGGAGGCTTTTCAATCAATGCTTTACAGAGAAATGGATAACAAATGTCCTAAAGGTCAACACTTTAGACAAATTAAAGTGCTTCTTGTTCATCATCAAACTCAGAGAAATCAGAATGGCTTTGGAATGTGAATTCATGCTAATTTCGGTTCTAACAAATCAAGCACCATGTAACTTCTCTAAGTCTCCACAATCATAGGTAAATACACAGCCCACAGCAGACCACAGATCAAGAAAGAATAGGCAACAGATCTTTGACAACTGCTTTAAAGTCTCAAACAAACAACAATCTACAATTGGTGCTGCAAGTAGCTAATGCATATTGATTGTAAAGACAGAAACAAAAATCTTCAAGCAAGTAAATCCTTGCAAATGAGACAGCAAAGTTTCCAACTTTTTCACAGGCCTGCAACACAATGTTAGAAGGCTCCCAAATCCTCATAGTATGCAACAAAGTGTTAGAGACAGCAATGTCAAAAACTCACAATTCACAAACAATAATCCAAAGAATAAACACAATGCTATAAATCAACCAACAGATCAATAGCAATGAATTAAAAGTAGTTTGCAGCAAAGATCCATCAAAGAAGTTAAAGTGGAAGGCACCAGGCATATCAACCTCTTCTCCTTTACTACTCCTTGCTTCTATGGGATCAAACAAAAGGATGAGGGTAGAGGAGATGAGATACAGCAAGTAGACAGGGTCTGAAGTGGGAGGCACAATGATTCTACTCCTTGCCTCCTTCTCCACAAGCTTTTCCTATGTGTGTGTGTCTCTCTCTCTCTTTCTCCAAGAAGATGACAATGACAATGGGAATGCTGTCCCACACCCCTCCCTATACGTAAGGGCTCAATGGGCTGGAGGTGCACCCCTTCAAGAAATGGGGCACCTCTTTATGACTTTTCAAAAACTGACTCTAAAAATAGGGCACTGGCCCAAATTCGTTTTTAACACCTAACTTGGTCTCAACTTGCAATTTCAAAGTTAAGTTGGGTCCTATTTACGATTTCAGTTTTTATGGGCTCACGGCCAAGTTTTTTATTACTATTACTGTATTACGAGAATACTTGGCACCTCCTAGTCCCGACAAACCCGGAAACTAGGGGCATAGGCCGCATAAATGGAATTTTCATACAACGTAAATTAGCAAATGAACAGTATTTTAATAGCAGTGCAACCGGCCATTATGGGCCATTTACGCGTTGTTTTTTAACAGTTCTGTGTCAGCGTAATAGCGCGCGGCGACAATTTTTCATCAAAAATAACTTGAAAAAGAGGTCTTTTTCCCGCAAACACCTGTGGATATTTGCAACAAGCTTTTGGTCTTCGGGCTGCTGCTTGAGGTCTGATACCTCCTTCTGTAGATAAAAAATCTTTATACAGGCCTCTACATACTCCAGGTTATCTGCCACTCCTGTACAGTTTCGGGTTTCCTAGAGCTGCTTTGTCAACTCATCAATCTTCTCCAAGGTCTACGAATACTCTTCATGTGCATCTGGCCCGGAGCAAGTCGTTTCAGATGATAACTCCTTCAGCTCAGCAAGTTTCTCCTCGACAAGTGCTTTGTCGTTCTCGAGTGGCATTAGAAACTCGACTCAAAAATTTTTCAGCATCTGATCTTGGAGAGACTGCAGCTTCGACGAATCTATCTGAATTAGTCTAGAGCTGCTGCATAGCTGTAAGGCAGTTTCTGTCTTTATTTTCTTGAGGCCTTCGTCATGAAGCTTGGTCTGGAGAGAATTTTTTTCTGCCCTGACCTTATTGAGTTCGGCTGCCAATGAATCAAAATTTTTCTGCAATTCTGCATATTTGGCTTGAAGTGCCTTATTGGTATCTTCTAATGACTGGGCTTCGTCATTAGCTTTCTGGAGTAGTCTACCCAAAGAGTGGTTTCGCTCATTCAACTTCTAGTTTTCTGCCTCCAGAGATGGATTTCGCTCAGACAACAACTCTGTGTTGCTGGTCATCTCGTCTATTTGCTTACTTTTCCACTACTTTTCAACTTTAGAGGTCGAAGACTTATCCTCATGGTTTTTACCATCTTCTTTTCATTTGGACTTTTGTTTCTTTCTTCAGTCGGTATCATTCATTTCTGTATCGGATGAATCACTAGAATCAGAATTGGAACTGGAAGAACTTGAACTGGATTCAGATTTAGATTCGTCTTGACTGTCGTTGGAGTTATGCTTAGACTTTCGAGTTCGTCTGGTAGAACGTCTTTTACGTGCTAACTTGGAAGTCTCATAATTCTCGGCACTCGCTATGACTACTAATATAGTTATATCTCCTTGTACTAGTATGATGCCTCGTTCCTCTTTGAGATTGATCCATAGCTTGGGGGCTAGATCCGTTCGATCTAGGATTGGTTGGGTTGGTTTGTCCACCATCATTACCTTTTGTAGTTGCTTGTTTTGGCATGTTTAGAATAGGATTCTTGGTTTAGGACTTTATAGTTGAATACAAGATATGACAACGTATATTTTGACTAAAGCATTAAGCCTGGATGCACACAGAAAATTTTGTGCAGAACTAAGTTTGAACGTGAAAGCATTCATGGATTCAGATTAAGGAGGAGTGTTGCATTATTCTACTATCGGAGTGGTTAAACCGAATAATCGATCTTTAATCTTCATCCACGCTATTATCCAATTTTGCAGTTTTATACGTGTTTCTACACAATCTGCAGAAATACTCGAGAATCGCTCACATGTGGCTCTGACATATCGGACATCATCCTGTAGAACACCTGATCAGACAGATCTCGATTCTGATAACAAAGTGTGCAGTTTACTTGACAAAGGATGAGAAAGAAATGAACGCGAACTCGAAACATTTCTATTTGTGACCAACTCAAAAGATTTGCGCAATTTATCTTGCGGTCAACTTGAAAGATTCGCAGCAGTTTCTTGTAGAAGCTCGTGGCTTTCTTGTTGAAGCTCAAAAGATTTGCGAACAGAATCTTGTCGCAAAATATTCTATTTTTTGTTCAAACCTCAGATGTCACGAAACTGTCACGAACAGTTCGCGAAATATTCTGAATTCCTTCTTAAAGCTCAAAGTTGTTATCTGTCACGAACAATTCGCAAAAGACAAAATTGTCGCGAAGAGACAAGTGTCGCGAATAATTCGCGAAACAGAAGCTGAGACGAAGAGATAGACTATCGCAAATAATTCGCGACAGTCTATCTCTTCGACCCTGGATACAGAGCGTCTATTTGAATATCAATCGTCATAAACGACTAGATATCTATTGTTACAACATTAAAAGACCAAAAGACTTGTAAATAAAAGGTCAAAAGACTTGTCCTGTAGCAATATAAATACATGTGCACTACTTTTTTTAACTCACTCAATCAGAGACACAACAACGAGATAAGTTAGCAAGAGATGTATATTGATAATTCAGATTCAAAGTTATAAAAATTCGTTTTTTGATCAATATTTTCTTATTGTCTTAAGTTGTCTCTTACTTCCGCATATAATTTTCGCACGCATATTCAATCAGAGCTAATAATGTTCTATTAGTAAATAGATCAGATACAAACCCGATTGAAAACACTGATATTAGTTTGATTTATTCAAACTTTCATCATTTTCTCTGTGAAAGAATAATTACTATTTTTCCTACAGTGGTATCAGAGAATACAAAATTAAATCTGATACAGTGGTATCAGAGCATACAGAATTAAATCTGATATAGTGGTATCAGAGTGTATAGGTTCAAAACTGATACAATAATATCAGAACGAATCAAATCATCCCTGTCAGCATTCTTCATACATCCATCAGCAAGCCGCTATCTGGAGGTTATTCACGATCTTGGATCCAGAAGGTTCAAACTACCTGATTTGGAAATTAAAGACTTCACTTTTATCGAAGGGCGAAGGTCTATGGCAATGGGTAGAAGCCAATAGCTACTCCTGGCAAAGAACTTTGAGAATGGAGTTTAAAAAATGACAAAGCTATAGCAATTATTGCGTCTTCAGTGCATGACAATATAATACTAGATCTTACATCAATTTCGAACGCAAAAGATTTATGAGAAGAATTGCAAAAACCAAAAATGAGACTCGATCTCGTAATCAGATCATGTTCTTGGAAGACCAATTAACTTACCTACAATGGGACGACAAAGACTTGAACACATTCGTGTGAAAGATTAAAGATCTGTTTATTTCCTTGTAGAATTCTGATGTAGAAAATACAATTTCAAAGGAAAAACAACTTAGTTATTTTCTTCGAGCCCTACCCAGGTCATTCCACACAACAAGAACCTTAATGGCGAAAGATGCGACAATGCACTTCAAAAGACAATAGACGGAGTTAAGGAGGAAGTAGAAGCTCGTGAACGCTATGATGACAATGGTGATTTCGAAAATGCTCTATTTACTCAGAAGAATAAATCTTCTAAGAAGTCTAAGTTTAAGAGGGAGTCATCTAAAAAGAATGAGTCTAAGACTAATGATCAACAATCTGGAAAAAAAATAGAAGAATTATGGTGATAAGAAGATCCACAACAGATGCAGAAGATCAGGTCACACAGAAGAAAGTGTTGATTAAATCCAAAGATTGAATGTATTCATTGTCATAAATGGGGTCATGCAGTAGTAGCCTGTTATCAGAATCCCAAAAAAAGAAAGGAGCAGAATCAAAGCGAACCTTCAGATTCAAACTATGTCGAAGACAAAGCAGAATGTTCCAGAGCAGCAGAAGACATGGCAACAAGGAACTCAACAGCTTATGTTAGTGTTGATCTATGTTGTTCATGTAATTCAATTCGAGAAGTGGTACTTTATTCGGGAGCCACCTCACATTTTGTTTTCTCGAAACAAATTTTTTCTGAGTACAAGAAGACGAACTATTCGAGATTTATTATACTTGGAGACTGTTCTAAACACGTGATTGATGGAACTGGCGTATTATGGCTGGACACAAATCATGGAGACAAAAAATTAGAGGAAGTTCTCTATGTCCCTACTCTTGATAAAGATCTTCTATCTGTAGCTAAGATAGTCGATACAGACATGTTAGTAACCTTCACGAAGAACTCTTGTAAACTGTTCAAGGAAGATTCTAATAACTTGGTTGCTAAAGACAACATAGAAGGAAATTTATATCACCTGAACATTCGAACTAGAATCGAACAAGTCAATCAAACTCGGGAATCAACAGATATACTGTGGCACAAGAGGCTATGTCACATGAACATGGAAGCCTTGTACCAAGCCAACAAAAGTCAGAGAATTCAAGGAGTCGAAATCACAAGTAGAGATATTTGAACTACCTGCGAATCTTGTCTTAAAGGCAAGATGACTAGAACACCTTTAAATAAGGATGTTTATAAAGCAACTAAGGTACTTGAAATTGTGCATTCAGATATTTGTGGACCATTCGGAGTATTGTTGTTGGGTGATGCAAAGTACTTCATTACGTTTATTGATGACTTCAACAAGTTCGCTATGGTATACTTTATTCGTACCAAATCTGAAGCTTTTGAAAAATTCGTTGAGTATACGAATTGGGCTGAGAAGCAGACATGCAAAAAGCTAAAGCAGTTCTGCATAGATCATGGAGGTGAGTACATTTCCAATGAATTCAAGGCTTACTGTACTGATCGAGGTATTATGCATACAAAGATTGCATCATACACACCTCAGCACAATGGAATAGCTGAACGAAGGAATCGTATACTTATGGAAGCTACTAGGTGTATGATGGCTCATGCGAAAGCACCAAAACAGTTGTGGGCAGAAGTAGTGGCTACATCAAATTATCTTCAAAACCGTATTCTGAAATCTTGAATATTGGATAAAACTCCTGATGAGATATGGTGGAAGTCAAAGCCAAATCTTGCACATGTTCGGACATTTGGATGCGTGGTGTATATGCATATACCAGATAAGCTGAGAAAGAAACTCGATGAAAAGACAAAACAAAATTTTCTGGTAGGGTTCAAGTTACATCTGTCATATTATCGTGTCTATGTACCTGAAACTGGTACGATAAAAGTTGTTCGAGATGTCAAATTTGATGAGTTGAAATACATAGCAGACAATGATCTAGTCGGCTATGAAGTTCTCAAAAACTATAATGAGCTACCAACGACAACAGAAGAAAAACAAGCAGAAGATTAAAGAGAATTACCAGATTCAGAGAGAGGTCAAGATTGAGTGCTTGACAGACTCGAATCGCTAGTTCAAATTCCAGCAGAAAAGCTCAAATCAGAATCGAACTCAAAACCTGCAGAATCGAACTCGAAACCACATGTGAGAAGATCTGACAGACAACGAAAACCACTAGAAAGGTATAATCAGGATGTTTTAAATACAACCATCAAATTTTGTGGTTTCTCTGACGAACCTCAAACATTCAAGGAAGCTGTTGATGGACCAAATAAAGATCGCTGGATTCAAGCAATGGAGGATGAAATGTCATCCATGTATAAGAGCAATGTATGGACAATTGCGCCTATTCTTGATGGAAGGAAATCAGTCAAATGCAAGTGGATCTACAAGGTCAAAACAAGTCTTGATGAAAAAAACATCAGATACAAAGCAAGGTTAGTTGCTAAAGGATTTTCACAGAAGTATCGGATCGACTACACTGATACTTTCTCACCGGTAGTCAAACATACATCAATTCGCTTGTTATTCGCGTATGCAGTGGCTCATGATCTGAAAATCCATATCGTGGATGAAAAGACTGCTTTCTTGCACGCAGAATTGGAAGAAGACTTATTCATGGACCAACCACCTGGTTTTGTAAGCCAAGAATATCCAAGATACAGATGTCACATGAATAAAAGTATCTATGGTCTGAAACAAGCAGCCAGATAATGGTATAGAAAGAAGGACGAAGCACTACGTTCCTTAGACTTCAAACCTCTATTTGCTGAGTCAAATGTCTATATCAAGCATGTCCAAAATGAAATAATCATTCTAGCTGTCTATGTTGATGACACACTTATCTTCTCAAGAAGAGATAAGTTAATTTCAGATGTCAAAAGAGTTATTTCTGAAATATTTGAGATCGCTGACCTAGGAAAAGCTAAAATCTATCTAGGCTTGTAGATCGTGAGAGACTTTGAAGGTGGTAAGTTGTATCTTCACCAACAAAAATACACTCAAAAGATCATTGAAGACTTCAACATGCTCGAATGCAAAGGTGTGCATACTCCCATGATACCTGGAACAATATTGAACAAGGCAGATTGTCCGCAAACTCTCAAGGAAGAGGAACGAATAACCAAAACACCCTATCGTGGGCTGATTGGATCATTGTTATATCTAGCAGACAACACTAGACCTGATATAGAGTTTGCAGTATACAGGCTGAGCCAATATAATTAGAACCCAGGATCGTTGCATTGGAAGTTGGCAAAGAGAGTACTACAATATCTCCAAGAAACGAAAGACTATGGACTGTGTTATTCGAAGGAGGTTGGATTTCACATCGAGTCTTACAGTGACGCAAGTTGGGCATCCATGAAGGATGATAGCAAAAGTATTTCATGAGGTTGTACTCTAGCATCTGGCGCAACCATACTCTGGATAAGCAAAAAGCAAACAACAATAGCTCAATCTTCATGTGAAGCGGAATATGTAGCAGCAGCCAAGATGACAAACGAGCTGATCTGGGTCAAACAGATGTTGGAAGGATTTGATGAATCTATTTATGAACCTTATGTCTTGTTAATGGACAACACTTCGGCAATCTATCTTACGAAAGATCTTGTATTTCACTAAAAAACGAAGCACATAGCTATCAAATATCATGTGATTTGGGACTTAGTCGAGAAGAAGACATTGAAGACAGTCTTCATACCCACAGAGGAAATGACAGTTGATATCTTTACGAAGCCACTCAATAAAGCTTTGCTCGAGAAGCAGTGAAGAAAATTGGGGTTACTCCAACTGCCCACTTTGAGAGGGAGCTGTAGAACACCTAATCAGACAGATCTCGATTCTACTAACAAAGTGCGCAGTTTACTTGACAAAGGATGAGAAAGAAACAAACGCGAACTCGAAACATTTCTATTCGTGACCAACTCGAAAGATTAACGAAATTTATCGTGCAGTCAACTCGAAAGATTCGCGAAACAATTTCTAGTAAAAGCTCGTGGCTTTCTTGTTGAAGCTCGAAAGATTCGCGAACAGAACCTTGTCGCGAAATATTCTGTTTCTTGTTCAAACCTCAGATGTCGCGAAACTGTCGCGAACAGTTCGCGAAATATTTCGAATTTCTTCTTAAAGCTCAAAGTTGTCATCTGTGGTGAACAATTCGCGAAAGACAAAAATGTCGCGAATAATTCGCGAAACACGAAGTTGAGACAAAGAGATAGACTGTCATGAATAATTCGTGAACAAAATTCATTTAACCTTAGAAGCAGAGCATCTATTTGAATATCAACCGTCGTAAACGGTTAGATATCTACTGTTACAACTTATAAAGGCCAAAAGACCTGTAAATAAAAGGCCAAAAGACCTATCATGTAGCAATATAAATACATGTGCACTACTCGTTGTAACTGACTCAATCAGAGACACAATAGCGAGATAAGTCAGCAAGAGATGTATGTTGATGATTCAGATTTAAAGTTATAAAAATTCGTTTTTTGATCAATAGTTTCTTATTGTTTAAAAATTGTCTTAAGTTGTCTCTTACTTCCGCATATAATTTCCGCACGCATATTCAATCAGAGCTAATACTGTTCTATTAGTACATAGATCAGATACAAACCCAATTGAAAGCACTGATATTAGTTTGATTTATTCAAACTTTCATCGTGTTCTCTGTGAAAGAATAATTACTATTTTTCCTACACATCCGACATATCGACGTCTCCGATGAAAGTTGAAGACTTCGGCCATGTTGATGAAAGATAGTTATTGTTCCACTTGAACTGAAGCTAAAGACTTGCCCTAACCGTTTAGCAAGTAAATTTCCGAGAAGTCCTAACTGGATGGATGCCAACGCATTACGACCAATTGGCTATTGCGATTTGCGACCTGAATAGCTGTCCTATTGGATACACGTTATTGCTTAGTATAAATAGCTGATCATCAAAAGACTCTTTAGTTAAGAAGTTAGCTACAAGCTTAGTTTCTATCTTAGCTCAGTATAACTATTCGTCTTTACTGACAGAATTTTCAATTACTCAGAGATAACTTAGAGTACGCGGTTTCTATCTGCAATTGTCTTGTGCTCAGCATCATTTGATTTGTACATGCTACTTACTGAATCAATCTTCTCTTATTGCCTTCAGTATCATTTCAGAATGTATGCATCTCTATAATAATTTGTGATTGACAAATCTCTTATTGTTTTGTCCGATAATTCAATACTTCATTGTTTGGCTACGAAATCACTTTATGGCTAGCGATTTCAAAGTTAGTTGCTAAAAGATTGAATGTTTCTGTCGTTATGTTTTGTTCAATATTGACACGCGTAGTCATGCATTAGGAAAGGAGAACTATTCCACTGCGCTCGAATAAGTCGCTTACAGTCTTCGACTTGTCGAACCGACTCACTTCTCTCCCTCCATTTTCCCAACATCGACTTCCAAAGAATAAGTTGTTTTCATGCCAAAACTCTATGCTTTAACAACATAGTAGACCCGCCTTTTACAAGTGAAGACCAATGCCTAAAACGCTAGAATTCTTAAGCACATTTTCTAAGACTAACTATTTTTATGAACATCACTAACCGACTTAAGCCCAAAGTGCTGCCTTGCCCACCTCAACACACACCCTTGCCTTTGCAAGGCAAGTGCCAAGGGGGTACACAAGGGAGGTCCAAAATGAGGTAGCCCATATTTTTAAGGTGGACCCTAAAGTCCAAGGGATGGATGCCCTTCATATCAACGGCCGTTAAAGGAATCGGCTCTTACAACCCCGCAATGGGGAGCGAAGAAATTTGAATTCAGTGCTGGGGATGAGGTCTCGAGTTCGATTCTCCGAGGCAACTGCTTGGCGTGCAAAATCCGATATGAGCGAAGGAGAAAGGGAGGGGGAACAAACTACAGAGAAGCTGGCGATGGCGATGGCGATGGCGACGAGAGCTTGTGGATGCGGAAAATTCTGCAATAAGGGTAATGAATGGATTTGAAGTGATGTGATGGTGGTAGCTTTTGGCATGGATCGCAACAATCTGCTGTGAAGCATTTCCTTTGATGCATCATACGCTGCTAAGTAGCTCTGCAAGGGAAGCTCTGGATAGAACGTTCATCGTTTCTGGTGTCACCTGTAGATTGGAAGGCTGGTTGTGAAAGATATAGTGCAAGATTTGCTAGTCTTTGAGAAGAAAGAGGGTGGCAGAGGAAGAAAAGCTGGCATAGGAAGTGGAAAAGGGCCATGAGTGGGAGGGACAGGGAGACTGAAGGCAGGTTTCTTCACCTGCTGCAGCCAAACCGGGATTTAGCTGCCAACTGGAGTGTTGATGTTGCGCAGGAGTTGGAGGGATATTTGGCAGAGATTTCTCTTACCACGTTGTTTGAGGATGGGCAAAATTCCCTGAATTTTGCTGAAGGTAACCTGGCCATTGCAAGCATTTACAAACAAGATTCAGCATACTCGTCTTATTATGAAGAGCTTACCATACATCACCTTATTTTAGCTCTTTTGGTAGCTTTCTTGGTAGTAAATATAAAGCAGCACGCAAATTTATTCCACAATAATTTCTGATGAATTTTCTGTTACGATATCTGCAAGCTGTAAGCAGAGGCGTCCATTATGTTGCCCTATAGGTGGAAGTGATTGATTTTTATGTGCTGTGTTTGGCATGTTGTAGCGGCTCTGCTTATACAGGGCTCTATTCAAATATACAGCAGAAAAGTGGAGTATCTTTACGCGTTGGTGTTGCAAGCTTTGGACGTGATTGGCAACAAAAAGTAAGGCACCAAGGATTTTATCAGCTTGGAAATTTCTCCTTAATCATACTTTCTGCTTAACACAAAGAAAAGCAGAAAAAGTGAATCCAGTTTCTTCAATACAGATTGCAATTTGTAATAAGCCAGTTGTCAATTTACTGTGCCCCTATAGTAGCAAGTAAGAACCCATCATCATTCTTAGTCTGTGTAAGCTCAAATCTTACATGATTGAATGGGTTTTGGGGACCCCCATTATCAATATAATATCCAGCCCACATGTTTTCCCGGCAGTGTCATTGCTCGTAATTTTGTTGCCCTCAAAATTCTGAGCCCTCATGGGTGGAACCTAAAAATTCTGAGCCCTCTTGGATGGAATCTGAAAATCCTAAGCCTTCTCCGGTGGAATCTCTTATAGGTTTTTCTCTCAGCCGCTCATTCTCTTGGAATGTTGAAAGGAAAAGTTGAAAACTTAAGTTTCTTGCTGACACGAATTAATCTCAATAATTTTTATGCCTTTGCATAGCTAGTCCTCTGGGTGAGTATTCATTTGTGAAGAAATTTCTTAAACTGACTGAAATTTCAGATGAACGAATGGCAGCGAATTTACTAAAATCAACAGTGCTGACAGAGAGCAAATGCACAAGACAGATACAACACAGAAGAAGTTACCAGAGCCAAAAACCAAAAGATGATCTTTGATTATGAAAACCTCTTACACTTATAATCACTTACTTTCTGACGTGTCCTAACTAACCTACCCCTCAACTAGCTCCCAAATCAACGCCTTATGATCATCGTGTCTACCCCTCACTTAACCTCTTATTTAATGGCTTCTGATGAGCATGTTAGAATGCAAAATTACCAACAATTTTTTAGCTCATAAGAATCAGGTGAAACTGTGATATCTTGACTACACCCAATATGAGTTGATGCTGATAAAATCATCTGGACAGTGCATCTTTTAATCAAGTGCTACATTTTAATCATTCTCACTCAGTGCTTTTCCAGATTTGCTTTGATTTGTGGTTGAGTGTATTGGCAGACAGGCTCAGCTGGAAACGTCATCCATACAAGGAGATGGCAAGGATGCTGATGTAGAGCAGGAAGAAGAAGAGTTTCTAAATCTTGATGACGTGCCTGGTAAGTCCTGCTTGTGATTTGTTGTTTTTACTTTGAAGAGCAATATAGTTTGAAAAGCTGCTGAGATTCTAGTGAATGGAACTAAGCTTTTTCATCATACATGAACCTTTTTATCATTGATATCAGAATACACCCTTCGTCTTATCTTCAAAAAAGCTCCTGAAGAGATATTGTGAACTATGTTTCCACATATATTGATGTTATGTCCAGGATAATACCTGAAAAAGGAGACGTGCAATTTGAACCCTATGGGGTCCAACGACTAGGGGCCTCCCCCATTATCTGCCTCAATTATGTTTGCTGTAATTGAGGTGCTGCTCCATCTCACACCCATTAGTGCATCTGTAAAGAACTGCCTCGACTATAGCAATCCGGAGTTTGTTGAAGGGGACAGGAGGGCAGCCGCAGCTTCTACTTCTTCCAAGTTTTGATCTCCTTCATCCTCCACGGCGGCTCTGCTAAAGGGTGCAGGAGACCGACAAAGGAGCAGTTGTAGAGGTGTCACGGAAAAACCAGCAAAAAGGATAATGGAGGAGCAAAGAAATGAAGCACAACGGCAGCTCCGGGAGGCCCAAGGAAAAACAAGCAAGAAGCTAAGAGCACAGGAGCAGATATCGTTGGCTGTTGGAGTCATCACTAACTGAAGCAACTGCCATGGCTCTTAGCATATCTCAGAAGTAGAATGCCAATAGAAGTATCCGAGCTCTAGAGCACTATCAACAAGATGGATTTCCTATATCGACTAGCAACTTAGTGTCGATCTTTAGCTCGTTCATGGTCTAGAGGAGAATGCTATCCTTCAAGAGAGATGCAAGAGCAAACTACTATTTAAAGACAGAGTATACTCAAATAATTAGCTTAGCAAGTTTTATTAAGAGTAGCTGGAACATTTGTAGAATCATAACAAATGTCGTGTTGACAAGTCACAATATAGCAGTTAGGGGATCAAAGTAGGCAATTGTTCTGCTAATAATAGCCACAGTTGAAAGGTGCTGGAGACCTATGGAAATCAAGTGCCAGGCACAGAGACGAGCAAGAACGGAGGTACCCATAAAAGAGAGAGAGGCAGCTGACGAAGTGGGTGTAAGAACTTAGAAGAGAAATCAAATAACTAGAACTCACGTGGGAGGTGCCCCTGCGCCCCCTCGCCCAAGGGCTGTAAACAGGGAAGAGCTGGAGTGTGGCTGTAGAACTGTAACAAGGGAGAAGAAGAAGAAGACTTTTGAAGCTGCCATGATGCAAGAGAAAATAGAGTAGCTGGATGTTGGAAGGAAAGTAGAGTAACGGTCTTGAGTAGAAGAATAGTTCCTAAGAAAGGTTCTGGTAGGGTACCCATCTTTCCATCCTGCACTAATTCCTTGACAAAATGATACTGAATATCAACATGCTTGCTTTTCTTGTGCAGACCGCCGTTCCTGCAAATGGAAATGCATCCCTGATTGTCGTTGAAGATTTTCATATCACCAATGGGAATTCCAATTTTGCTGCAGAAGTTGCTGATCCAGACATACTCCCGAGCTCCATAACACAGTCCCATCAGCTCCGACTCTGTGGAAGAGAGGGCTACGGATTTCTGCTTGCTGCTTGCCCAGCTGACAGCTCCATTGCCCATCATGAACACAAATCCTCCGATGATTCCTCTCAAGTACCTTAATACCCTTTTTGCAGCATGCCAGTGATCCAAACCCGGATTTTCTAGATACCTACTTAGTATCCCTGTGGATGTGGCTATGTCAAGCCTACTGCAAACCATGGCATACATAAGTGATCCTACCAGACTTCTGTAGGGGTATTTTTTCATTTCATCCTGATCCTCTGCTGACACATATCTCTATTGAGCCTGGTTCCCTGATCTTGGGGAGTTCCTATAGGACTGCAGTTTTCCATCCCAAACCTTTTAAGCAGATTTGTAATATATCTCTCTTGATTGAGATGTATTGTCCTCCTGACTCTGTCCCTGATCACCTGAATTCCAAGATAATAGCGTAGGTCTCCCATATCTTTCTATTCGCTCATGTTACACAACTGGACAGCTGGATTTATATCAGCAAATCTGACCGCTTCGCACTGTGTAACTTTCTTTGCCAATACATAAAACTACTGATTTATCAGAGCTTAGGAGATTTAAAACATTGTATCTGAGCATAATGTCCTAAAATATAGCAATCTACTCTTGGAATTCTTTGCAGAATTTATCATATTTTCATGCGATCTTGTTGATTTTTAATTTATATCTGTAATTAACTTTTTGTGCCAGGAAGATGACATGTTGAGTTTTGAAAGGTTTCTCCAATTTAATAGTTTGACTTTCAGTCTGTGATACATATAACTGCAGAAGAGCCAAACATTGACATTGAGAATGAAGGAAGTGGAGGTTATATCACTCCTGTTGTCAAACCCCCATCAAGTCTTCTTGTTGTTGAAGGAGATGCTCTGCATGCTGCTGGAGATGTTGGAGAATTAGAGACATATCAGGTTATAGCCTGTTTTATGTTATGCATTAAAAAAAAAAATTAGCACCTGTATCGTTGAGTTTTATGCAGCTTGCTGAATTAAGGTTCTTTACTTCCCTGTAGCGCGTTTGTTTAAGTAAAGATCTGATTGTCAAACTACCAAAAGGTAAATAAAAGTTTTAACTTGCTTACACATACTGTGTGCTTTCAGTCTAGAGAAGGTAAAACAAGCTTACAACTTCATTTCTAAGGGATGGTTGGGATGTTGATATCAACAGATTGCTACGAGTAGCCTGCATAGGGACTTCTTGTTACTTGATCCATGTGATGCGGAGACAGTTGATATTTATCTCAATACAACTCGGTTCAGTAAAAGGTCTGCAAGAAGAACTCCTCGTCATCTGTCAAGTGCGTCTCGCTCCAAAACCCAGAAGAGTAACTTTTCAACTCCAGGTCGAAGAGCAAGTTCTGCTAAAAAGGCAGAGGCCTCTGAAGCATTCAGAATAGATGTGCAGGATCCAATTCAGGCCTTTGATAGTGTTGGTGGAAGATGGGAAGACTTGTCAGGTGAAGACCATGTCCGAAATATCGACTTTGAGGATCCAGACTTGGATGGGAATAGTGAAGACAACCATGAAAATAATGCTTTTCATGGAGAGAAAGAAGAGGATGAGGATGATGACCCATGGGCACCACTGAATCCACATGACCTTGGCACACTTCCAATCAAACCCTTTAAGAAAGGTAAACATAGGTGCGCACCCATTGTATTTGGAGCTGAATTTATGTGTTTAGGCTTTTTACTAGTGCTGCAGATTTGTCACTAGCCTTTGTTGTTAAGGGCATTGCTATATATCTTATTTGACAAGTTCTTGAACTCATACATGAATTATTTTTCAGAGAATCGTTTTAAGTTAGAATTAACCAAAGGAGTTTATTTCATTAAAAGATCTTGGAGTTGCTTTTGTGAAATTGTAAGGAAGAGCAATGACATAGTATTTGTTTCTTACAAAGCAATATCTATATGGCTATAGGACAATTGTACAGAAAGCAGAAACTTAAGGATCACTATTTATCTGGCGAAGAAGTGGAATTTCCTTTGGCATCAAGAAATGGTGTAACTTTGCCAGAGTTTGCAGAAGCCTGGCATAAGAGACAAGCTGATGCCAGAAGAAGACAGACTGCAGCTGGAGATTCAGCTACACTGTATGAAAAGGTGGGGTTACTAGACGGATTTGAGGTGTATGCTAATAGATTTTTGTCTCCTTTCACTCCCTCGTATAACTTTCGATCACCACAAATTCTCTGTAGGATTCTGCTCTGCTTTTAGAAATAAAGCCATCCTTGTCTCCCACTTGTGTCACTAGAACTGTAGGCTGGATCTGTGTGTATATCTCGGCAGAAATGATGATTCAGTTGTTCTTCAGTGAACTCATTGATGACATGGTTCTTCAATAGTGACACTCTTTTTAGAAGATTCTACTTGAGCTCTCGACGTTTGAGGAGATGGGAAGTTCTGGTCTTTAATTTGACAAGCTATATGTTCTAGTGTGCTCAGAATTGTGAATGCCTAGAAAGAGCTCTTATAGAGCTAATAGAGCTCAAGTTTCTGATTTGTACATTTTTAATGATCTGCAGTATTTTCTGTAGTGACAGCTATTTATGCCTTTAAAGTTTGCATGACAATTTTGCAAATCGGATGCAGTTAAGAAGCAGCTTCCAAAATTCTGATGAAGATTTGCAAAAGGACTCTTTAGATGGGTCAGGGGTGTCGCAAGATAACAGCTGGGATAACTGTGAGCATTCGGATGAAGATTATGATGCACCACAGTTGTTTGAAAGTAGCTTACCTTTTGACCAACCCGAGGTATGCAAGAGAGCGAGTTATGAAATATTTTTCTTGCGTTTGTAGATACCGATATGACTCTGGATTTGTTTTGTTGCAAATTCATTTGTGGCATCACTATCTATCCACTTTCAGGAGAATTTGTTCATAGATTTTTTTTGTTCTTGATAAGCCAACCACAGACAAATCACATACAAAGCACATCGATAGAGAGAAGAATCTCTATGAATTGAAAACAGTGATGAAGTTTGATGGTAGCAAGATAACTAAGCTAGTCTAAATTGAGCTACCTAAACTTATTGTTTTTAGAGCTAAGCAGTTGATCAATCAACAATCATTAATGAGGCTGGTAGGCCTATATATACCTACAAAGGCTAACTATTTGCCTATTAGGGCAGGGGCCTAATAACACACAACCAAATACCAGGTCATGGCAAATAGGGACCCAAGTGTTCACAAAGTAGGGTATTATACTGTTGAATAATACTTGGCCCAAAGTCTCAAACCCATAACACTCCCTTCTTAATAAGAGTCCCCCTTGTTGGCATGAAGAAACTACTGCTATTGGAAAATGAAAGCGCTGCAAAATGCATATACTAAAGATACCACTAGAATCTATATGCTGTAGTAAAAACCACTGTTTGCGTGTGCTGTAGAAGTTGCTAAAATGTATGCCGAAGTGGAAGATACAAAACAAGAAATATGTGGATCAGCACGGAACTATCCAAATGGGCAAAGAGAACCAAAGGAATCCATCAGCAAGGAGAACTATGCTTCAGACCATGATATATTCATGCCAACTGAATGGGTGGACCAAGAATGCCATGCGAGCATATCACCCCCCAACGAAGAACAATGCGCCAATAGAATTTTGTTATCTAAGGTATGGTACACTGTGCATAAGACCCAAGGGTGCCTATGAATGTGAAGTATAGGTTAGTGTACTGTCATTGACATAGTTGCAATCAAAACCAAGCTCATCGATTGTGGGATGTTTCAAACATGTTTGGAATGTTTGTTTCTTCCACACTATCTCTAGTAGCTCGGCAAGCATAGGGTAGGGACCAGTGGGTGGGATAACTGCTATTGAGAGTCCTACTTTGCAAACTATATTTTGACAAACAGAGTTAGACATACTGGAACACGTAAAGACCATTTCAGACTACAGTTGAGACTTTCATGATTTAAATGCTTGATAGTATAATGAGCAAGCTTTGTTATTGATGTATAATTGCATATGCTTTTATTAAGCCAATGTTGATCCTTCTTGAGATTTGTGACCTGTTTGTAATGACACATTGAGCTGTGACCGCTCATATGCTTTGTAATCTACCCTATTTCTATTTTACAATTATTGGTGGCCATGTTTCCATACATCATACTATAAATTGCAAGATTTGACCCACTTGAAAGTTGGAAAAAGGTTCAAAACGTTTGGAGAAAAATTTCAAACATTTTTAAAGCGTTTGAACCATTTCTACTTTCAAGTTTGGAAGTTTTAAGTGTTTGGATGCGAGTATGACTATCAATAATAAGCCAAGCCAATATGATTCACCAATCCTCATGCATACCATAATGGTAGTTATCACCAATGACTGATCCCAAGCCATCTGCAGTGACCATCAAAGTCTGAACTCTGCGGCAACAAATGACTGAAAGGATACACCCCATGCATACCATCACAACCATAAATGTTGATTTCGAAATGGAAGGTTATGCTCTGAAATGCATCAAATCGATGTTAAATTCAAATCATTTTCTTGAAGAGCCTCCATTTTTTGAAAGATTTAATTTTTCCCAATTTTTGCTCAAAGATTTGCAATAAAGATTGAATCTATTTGAATTGCCATTTGAGTATATGCTCAAATTGAATCTACTTGTCACTTACTAAAGAAGCTGCTGCAACACCATCAGAACTCTATTATGTATGACAACCATCAAAGGAAGACGGGCCTATTTGTGAACGATAAGTTGCATCTTCTCCATGCATGTACCCCCCATCATACTAGTCATATGGGTCCATGTATAACAAGCTGTGATTGGTCTAAATATGACTGTATTTCAAGACACCAATTGTCTGGCTCATGCATAATCTTTAGAACAAGAACAAGAATTAAGGTTGAAGATTGACGAAATGGCTTTATTAATGGAACAGTTGAGCATTTCATACTTGATCCTCCTGTCACCATTGTAGTATCTCATGCGTATCACATCCATATGCTTGTACCATATGTGGAGTATGGTTCATCATTTTAATACTGTAGCTGAGTCATATTTCGAATACGCTTTAACTCCACTGTGAGAGAAGGAAGTTCATCTCTAATATCTGGAACAATAACAGTGGGAACAATACATACCTCATCGACATACAACAACCATGAATTTTCTGTGAAGTATGTATGTCTCTTGTTTCCATCGAATGACACTTGTTCAGTAGCTGAAGCTCTTTCACCCATTGTCAAGTTTGATATACGTCATCAGAATAGCGATAATATCTTATCAGAACGATGTTTTTTATGCCATGCTGTAAGGCACCGTGAACGTCATAGTTCTTCTTGGACAGTCATGAGTTTGATGCAGGGGTATGCATTTGTTTCACTATTAGAAATCAATCAGCTGTTGCCAAAGCCTTTGTTCACAACTAGTCTAAGTACAAAATCGTACTTCTCTTAATTGAAAAATCTTTTGCTTGACCTATGCAACGCTTAGGTGAGGTTTTAATGAAATCTGAACAAATTGTGGATGCCATGATTAACTGAAAAATTCGAGCGAGATTCTCAGAAAGTGAACACTGGATTCTTGTGCATGTGATGTCAGCAAGCTGCTCTGTTTCTTGGAATTTAATTATATAAGCACTTTATGGCATAATATTAGGATGGCTTATTCACTGGACCCCTCAAGTTTATTGTTGTTGTCTTGCGGTTTATCAATCACTTTATCAGGATAATCCCACAGAAACAGAGTCTTTGGATTTTAGCAACGAGGGGAATCATCACAGGGAGGAGGAAATGGCCTTTGAAGATCTTTGCCGTGCTCACATGGTACGTGCTTATTCCTTCATAGTATCATGCTGGACAATTATTTTTTAGCCGTTTTCACGCCCTAATTAAATTCTGGCTCATTCATTTCTTTGGAGAAGTCCAAACTGTAATTATCCCTTTATTATTAAGTCCATGTGCATTACTTTTTCAAAGAAGCTTATGACGACATTGTATTATGTGCTGTTTCATATTTCCTTTTTCGTGTTCAAATTTCATTCCTCTGTTGCTGCATTTCTAAAATCAGCTGGAATATGCGTTTTACCTGACAAAGCTCCAAGCAAGAATTCGCTATTCATTCTTTTTTATCATTTATTTCAAGATCCCATCCTGTATGCAGAAGCCCATTTCATGTGCCCATTCGCAAACTGCTGCTTGTTATTTTCGCAGCACATCTTTGTCTTGCTGACGTGTGGATTAGTCGCTGTTTGACGTTATATGATAATATCTCTATTAAGCTCTTCATCAACTTGCACTGTACAGGATAGAATGTTGCAGAAACTGGCAGAGTCTGAAGTTAGAACAGAGTTAGCGTCACGTGTTTCGAATTGGAAGCTTAAGATTGAAATGAATCTGGAAGAACAGGTTTGTGAGAGCCATCTATCCTGCAATTTGACTTCCATTCCAAAAATATGATATTAATAGAACAGGGTTTTTGCTGCAATAGAGAGTGAATATTTTGGATTTCATTTTTTATACGCAGGAGTCTCGTCCTCCTTTTGATATCCATGCTTATGGCGAGCAACTCATGTCAAAATTGACGACTAATATTAGTACAATGAAAGACATGGATTGCGAGCAAGGAGTTTATGGGAAACAGTCATTTGCCTGTCTTGTGCAAGGACAGAGAACACATGAGGTTGCAAGGTCATTTGCAGCTTTGTTACAGCTGGTAAATACTTTCTCTTTGCCACTGTTGCTCCAGTTGAACAATGTCAGTCGTCTATAGTTGGGTTTTAAGGTAACTAATCTGCATAAACTGATCATTGGTTGCTTTTGATGTGTTTATGACTGTTCAGGTCAATAATGGTAACGTGACTATTGAGCAAAATAGCTTTAGGAAGGCTTGTCACTGTTTTACAAGAGAAGATTCCTTTACTGTGAAGATCCTTAGCGTTCAGAAAAGACACGAAGAAATGTTGCAATATCAAGCTCCATCAAGAGCTGCTAAAGCTTCAACAAAAGCCGGCTCTTCAGATACAACCCAACTTCGGTCTAGCACAGTGGAAACCCAACCAGTTCAGCAAAATCCAGTCAAAGGCAGTGTCAAAATCAAGTGTTTGCAGGATGTTGATACTCGTTTACAATCTCATTTGTGTTCACCCTCATGGATTTCTCCGAACTCGACTGCAGCTTCTGACTCTTCACCCACTCGTAAGACAAAATCAACCACATACAGCAGGTTTGGAACAAATGAACCAGAAAGTGATGACCCTGAAAACATGATTCCTAGTGGTGGAAACGTTAATACCACTCTGTCAAAGCTTACTCCTCAGGGTAAAAGAAGGCGAAAAATTCAAGCACTTACGTCTGTTCAAATACAATTTGCGCACTAATCAGTTGCCTTTCATTCAAGTTTAAGGCTGATAGATCAATTGGGATATTCTTTTTGGCTGCTTTGTTGTACTTATATTAAATCAAACTTGCAGCCAGTGCAACCTTTGATGCAGCTTTGGACTCTGCAATTAAGGTCTTCTGTGCAAAGCTTTGCTTATTCCCATGTCATCCCTTATGTCAATAGTTCAACCAAATGGTTGTGCCTTAAATCTCCGTTGTATCTCATGTTTGTTGCTGAAATGCATGTGGTTCCTATGCAGAAAGATGCCACTAGTTGGGTAAGTGTGATGCTTTTTAAGCAAGGAGCTTAAATGATACATTATATAAGTTTGTTGACCCAACTTAACAGGAGACGTGTAGTATACAGAAAAAGTGATCATAATTAATGCAAATTGTCGGTGTCTATCATCTCTTACAGCTTGAAATGTTTTGTAAGTGTGAAAGTTAATAGAAACAGAGCTACACAGCTGTCCCTTTTGTTCATGAAACCTAGGAGCTTAGAGCTTTCAGCTACTCCTTTTGATAAGAGTGTAACTTCTTTCAAGTTGATGTACCTTTATGTCTAAGAGCAAAAAAGCTTCATACTACACCTCTTACATCATAAGATCAGCAAACTATTTGGTTATGTGCAAAATTGGTTATGTGCTCAATTGAGAAACTTTTCAGCTAGAACATGTCAACATAAATTTGCATTTTTGCTATGAGATACCCCACTTTAGAGTTGTTAGGGGTCCATGCCAGCCCTTGCAATGCCCATTTTGCTTTGTTTTGAATGTTCAAGACAATGTAAGTTTATAGGGTCAAAGGAAGAGTGGATATGGTATGGCTTGATGGTGGAGATGAGTGTTGTAATTTTGGAGATAAACATGGTTGTTTGGGTGCTTGCACCTTCGTCACATGGTGGGTTTTCCCCTTGTTGTTATAATGGCAGAGAAGAAAGGGGGGCCTCAATGCTTCCCTCCTTTTCTTAGCCTGAGATTTACCAAATAGTCTCTTCCATAATATATGAATACAAATGTATACTAAGCTTCTGCAATCTGGAGGCTTCAACCCTCTTCTTGCATTCTCCAGAAAAATATGGTAACAAAAAAAACTATTTTAGTACTTTCTAGTTTGAAAATGTGTAATAGCTATGTTGAAAGGTCCTTGTGGGATACTAAGCTTCAGCAATTTGGAGGCTTCAACCCTCTTCTTGCATTCTCCAGAAAAATATGGTAACAAAAAAAACTATTTTAGTACTTTCTAGTTTCAAAATGTGTAATAGCTATGTTGAAAGGTCCTTGTGGGATAGTATGTTCTTGCGCTCCAAAATTTTCTTTGCTTCACTCATGTGACTAGTTGATTAAACAATATATTTGTTTTGGGCCTTTCCTAGTGTGAACAACAAAGATGTTCTTTTGGTGTGAGCACTTCATCTTCTAGAATTAATACTACAAATGATCACTTAGCTATAAAAAATTTCATTGATAATGTTTTTACAGTCTCATAAAACTTCCAAAGACGTGTTTCCAAGGTTGGTTGTGACACTTCAAACCATGTGTAATGGGTTTTGATGTCCATCCACAGATTGGGCAAGCCTAAGTGAACTATTTTATCCAATCATTACTTGGCAAATGCTTTGGACAAAAATTTCCAAAAAAGAAATTCAAGCTACTATTTGAATGTCTTTGGTGTTAGAGAAATTGTTTGCTAGGTGAAGTATATATATCTTTTTGTTCAGTGCTTTTCTTTTATCAATATAGAAGGGTTTGTTGTAAATGACTCAACTTTTATTTCGCCATAAGAGAAAGTGCTAGGGTGAGTTACCTCTCCAACTAGTTCTCCAGTAGGTAGAATCCTTTCAGCCCAAGCACGAATATGTTCACGAGAAGTCAATCCAATTAAGAAAAATTGATGCTTTTTTTGTGAATCATAATTTTGAGGTTCCTATAAATTAGTACTACAATTCTTTATAATCTATTATTGAATCTTTTTCAATAACAACATGATCTGAATTCGGGGCTAAACATTGTAATTCACTTACATGAACCAACTCATCTAATCCACCTATGCTTTGCAAATCAACCTGCTCTCTGTTGTTCATCCTGTTTCTACAGGAGCAGAGGAAAATGGTTTAAGTTAATCATTAGATTACAAGAATTGGTTTAAGCACGTTCTAACGGCTTCTAGTTTGCTGTCTCCTTCGTCCGTCGAGTTTGTTCTGTATCTGGTACTTTGCTCGATCTTCCCTGTACTTGGGTCGTGAAGATCCGCCATTTTTGTAGCCGTCTGTGACTGCAATTGTTTGTCTACGGTGCCTTTCGGTTGTGAGCGGTCCTTTTTGATCGTGAGGAGAGAACCGTTGTGAACGGCATTCGTTGACTTTGTGGGGGCCTCCGAATAGCCTTGTCGTGGACTGGTGCCTTCGATTTTTTGCTTCTTTAAGTCGTCAACTTTAAGCCGTTACAACATGGCACAAAGGCCTAAACTTGACTAATCCAGTTCTAAACTAGACTTAGGCTTAGAACTAAATAACTTTAAGCCGTTACAACATGGCGCAAAGGCCTAAACTTGACTAATCCAATTCTAGGCTTAAGTCTGTATCCTTTTCAAAATGGCTCGAATATTCCTTAGAATAGGTGACCGCAAGCTCCAGCTTGGCGGTTGCCTTCGGTTTACTTCGTAGGCGACCGCAAGTTTCATCTTGCGGTGTCTTGGCGGCTTCTCGTCGTGAGCCGTCATAGTCTTCGCTTCTTGATCATAAGTGTTGACCTTCGGTTTGCTTGTGGTTCGTTGCCTTGAACGTTGAAACCATATGTTGGTGCCCAACAGCTGCAGTTGACTCCTTCCGTTGGTCTTCGTATGTGAGTCTTCATATGTTGGTGCCCAACGGCAGCGGTTGTGGGACCCTTACGGTGCCTTGTGACTCGTTGTTACCTTTGTTGAAACCGTTTGCAGTGCGGTTGCGGTTGTTTATGATTTCTCTATGTAGGCAGTTTCGTGTATTTCTGCAGTTTTGGTTCATAAGCTAGCAATGCTTTGTGGGTAGAAACTTCATGTTTCTTTAGCTCCCTCTCAAAGCGTGGTAGTCTTATGATTCCTAGGCTGACTCTTTGCCTTTCAAACAATCCCTTGTCTAAGGGTTTTGTAGTGTGCGGTTCCTTCTCTCGGCAACACCATTGTGTTGTGGTGTGTAAGCTGCGGTCTTCAAGCGTAAGATTCCACGCTCGCTGCAGAAATTAGCGAATCGGTTGGAGATGTATTCTCCGCCTCTGTCGGTTCTTAGCTGCTTGACCTTCTTCTCGGTCCATTTCTCGGCCCAGTTTACAAACTCTGCAAACTTGTCAAGTGCCTTAGATTTGTTTTGAATAAAGTATACGACAACAAACTTGCTAAAGTCGTCAATGAACGTAATGTAGTACTTCGAAACTCCCAATGAGACTACGTCGAAAGGTCCGCAGATGTCAGAATGTATCATCTCCAAGAGTTCTGTTGCCTTGAACGAGTCTCTTGTGAAGGGTGTTTTTGACATCTTGCCTTTGTTACATGCTTTACATGACTTCAGACTGTTTGCATCTTTGATGCTTGCGCCGATAAATAATCCGTTTTGACTGGCCTTGCATAGAGCCATCGTATTCGTATGACATAGCCTTCTGTGCCATAAGATGTCAGTGGACTCGTGAATTAGATGTGCCTGTTTGGTTGGAACTTGTATCTTCAAATGGTACAAGTTGCCTCTTTGCCTTGTGTAATGATGTGAGTGTTGTTTGCTTCAGTCACTTCACATGAGTCATTTGGAAAGGTAAAGTTCATGCTTGCATCAACCAACTCCGCGACAGACAATAGATCCTTTTGAAGTGTTGAGACATATAGCACATCGTCAAGCTTCCTATCTCATACAGCCATAGTCGGCCTGTTCGACTTACTTGGTGCCTTGATCCATCTCCCAAAATGATGTATATGGAGGAATTTGTTTGACGGTAATCAGCAATCATGTGCTTGGTGGTCACGAAATGTGACGTAGCATCGGAGTCAAAAATGACTTCTTGTATATCCGTTTGAGATGTGGTGCACACTTTGGTGCATAGATAAGCAGATGGATTGTTTGTGGCTCTCTCCTTAGCCATCTTCGAGGACTCTGGCTCCTCTACATGCGACGAGCTGTTGGACGGCTTTTTCCTGCTCCGTGTCTTCTTGTTTCTTGGGTTCTGAAAGCAGTTTACTGTTGCATGACCCTTCTTATGACAGTGTACACATTGAATGTTTGGATTTAACCAACATGTATCAACGTAAAACCTGTGAAATTCACACACGTGGGAATGTCCTAATGTGTGAAATTGATCTCCTAAGCTTGGCTCATGCACTATAGATCAACTATTGATTGAAATCCAAGATCAATGACAAGATCTAAGGCAAAAAGACCATTCTACATGCATTCATTCATTACCAGAAGGTGTTTCACATGGTTGGAAGACTTCATGAAATAAACTAAGTCCCAACAAGTTCCTCTCCTCGGGTAGAGAGAGAAAATGCCACTTTTGGGCTCATCTAGAGAGAGAAGACAATACAACCAAAATTGGCAAATCTCCAAATTGACTCAAAAAACTCATAGATCTTTCTTACATTAATGAAGGGAATGAAAGTACATATAGAAACTCATGGAGATCCAAGCTTAATTCCTATTGGAACCCTTAAACATAGCCTCTCTAATCCTATTGGATGTGTGATGCAACATCCCTCACTTTTGAGTGGACCCTTCCAACACATCTCTCTCTTATGTTTGGACCCTTTGACTTTTGCCACCACATAGGGTGCATCACTCATCAAATATAAACTTGACATGTGTCACAAGCCTAACTACCTCAAGTTTGCATCACAATCTACTTTTGGCCAAATTGAGGCTTCACATGTGGATTTGACCATTTTGACCTATATGCCAATTTTGGCCCTACCAAGGTTCTACACCAAGATGCTTGATACAAAATCTTTATGATACCCCTAAAGTCAACATGACTGAACTATTTTTACTTTTTCTAGATGTGGGAACATGCTCCAAACATGTGATATTTTCTCACAAACTAGAAACACAAAAAATATCCAAGATAGATTTTGACAATTTTTCACAGAACTTCTTGTCACGACCTTGCTGTTTCTACTTGGTAGGTGCCTTTGATCTTCCTTCTTTGTCTGCATCCTTTTGCTGATTGCGATTGGATCTTCGAGACGACTCCCTCTTAGCATTAGGCTTCTTCTTGCGCTGACCCTTGTTGCTATATAGAGCTTGATCAAACTCTTGTCTGTTATCGTAGTGCTCTCTAGCTTCTACTTCCTCTGTGACCTCGGCTACTGCCTTCTCAAGAGTCATAGCAGGATCCTTAGCTAACAGAGTGCGTGTCGTCTGGAATGATCTTGGTAGCGTGTACTTGCTTCTCCTGTGAGACTCTGTGCTCCGTGCCAACATTGAGCAAAGAGAAATAGGTTCTTCATCTTCCTTATGAATGTCGTGAGATCTTTACCATCCCAGCACATGTATGTGAGTTGATCTTCCAAATGCATGATTTGGTTTCGAACCTTGCTATCAACTCATCCCATAGATCGTGCATTTGCTATTGACGAGAGATTGAGTATGATGCTGTCTTCGATGGAAGAGAAGATAATAGCTACTGCCTTATCGTTTTTATCGTTCCATTTGCGAAGCTCCTTGCCGATATTTACTGGCTTTTCTTCGGTCCCGTCCACCTAGGGCCAAAGTGCTTCTCCTCTTAGGATAAGCGAGTCTTCACCTTCCAGGCTAGGTAGTTCCAACCATCTGCTTGAAGTACTGTGCAAATCTTGGATTGAATGCTGCTTATAGACGCCATTGTTGTATACAACTTTTCAGCTTGTATTAGATTCCTTTGTTCTGAATGAAAACCTTCAAGCTCTGAAAACCTTCCAGCTCTGAATGACCAAGGTCTTTGAATGACCAGGCTCTGATACCACTGTTGGAATCTAATCAATCCACTCTCACTCCACTGTTGGAATCTGACGAGATGAGGAATGAGTGAGGTGCTCTGATGCCTGCTAGGTCTGATAATGCGCTCTCTGCTCTGCTTCCTATGATTAAGCTAGATAGAGTAGAACTCTCGGTCACATGCTACTGCTGCTAACTGAGATCTATCCTCTTCCAAGCCCTAGATGGACATTGCATATCTAGTATTGATTTATAATCATTCAATTAACGAGCCTATGTGCAGAAAACTTAATGACAACTGAATAAACATAAACAATGAACAAGCATAAAGACATTCAAGATTATACACAAGAGGAAAGATGTGCAAATAGCATCTGTATTCTCAAATGATCTTTGTGAGCGCTGCTTGGCATACCGCACAATGCGGTGACGCAAGATAATCTTTGTCTCTTACGAATTCTAACTCATCAACTGGTCTCGCTTATTAGCGGACTCTGACATCAATCAATTGGTCTCGCTTACTAGCGGACATCTTGTCCTCTTGTCTTGCCAGTGGCCATGATTGCAACTCCATAAGAGAACTAATCGATAATTTCTGTTATATTGCCCCTAACTTTGCACACGTCATTTTTTGTATGTGACTCTCCAAGAAGTTTCAAAATTACATTCTTTTCTTCATATGAGAAATACATCGGTGAGAGCCAATTTCTTATCCTCTTTCAAAAAAGTGGGAACTGTCAGACCCAAATTTTGCTAGTCATTTCCATGATTATCTGATATGTTCATTGATTTGTCTGCCCACCTTACCGTGTGCAAGGACTATGATGAAGATTTGGAACTTGCAAAGTCCAAGGCTGAGAACCTAGAAACTTACCAAGAGCAAGGCTTGCTCACTAGTAGGTTATTGAAGATTTTTGAGCTTTTTGGGTTATCTAAAGACCAAATGCGTGAAATTATCTACCAAATCAGCATTTCATTTGAATTGACAAGATCAATCCATAGCTGAAAATTGAAATTATGACATTTTCAGATAATTATATTGGTGAGGTAGTTAGACTTGCTGACATAAGCAGGAAGTGGAAGCCTTGGTCAGTGCATAGAAATTCAGTACATAGGAAGCAGGAGCCGTTTCTCTTTGTTATCTATTGGAGGTAGGTATGCAGCTCAAGGCAGTTGACATGATTTGGAGTGCTGATTTCTTATTGCCTCTGCTTCTGCTTCGCCTCAGTATATGAATTGATGTGTGATTCAGATAGCTATGAAGAAAGCAGATCTTCAGTCACTAAGTTGAAGAAGCATGGCTACTCCCCGTCGAACCCAATGCTCTGAAGGCATGTCTGTGGGCAATTCCACATTAAACACGAAATTTGAAGAATGCCCAGTGGTGGCAAGAACACCTCGCCTTTCTGCTGTCCTGTACAGAGGGCAATGATAGCAAGGGAATTCCTTTTTCTTGGATGTCTCACAAGGGGATAGCCAGATCATCGGAGCAGGAGAGTAGAGCACTTTGGGAAAAGACTCAGCCAGTTGCATTTTTGACTCATCCCAACGTGCACCCTCCAAGAACAAGCCCTCTATATAAACTCCATCTTCTGGTTTCTGATCACCCAAGCCCTCCTTTGGTAAGCACTTAAACTCAAAGCAAACATTGTCGATCGTAATTTTGTGTTTACGGGCATAATTCTGCAAGACTCCTGTCAGAAAGGCATGCGTGAAGAAGAACCCACTGATCCAAAATCGAGGTGGTGGACCATTATCCATCCAAGTTTGGAGTATATTCAGGCGGTGAACAAGATCGGTGACATAGCTGGGTAATGGTTTCAGAGAGGGATACGATTTTGCTGCCCACATGGCTGGCAGCTTCCCATTATAGATACTACTAGCAAGCTTCTCAATGTCACCAGACATTGCAACAAGTCCCTTCAATGTTCTTTGGAGAGTGTGTAGACTGCTTCTCATAACCTGCATGTCAATCAAGTTAGTGATCAGTTCCAACAATAGTAATGGTAAGGAAGACAAAACATAATGAAAAAGGAAAATCTTATAGCAGTCAAAATGTATCTCAGTAATACATAGCTGTAAATGCCAGTAATCCATTCTTTGCAATTCTACATAAAGGAAGAAAAGTGACGTTAAAAAGCAGTATATCAGCAAAACTTGAGCTATTGGTGCAAAGAATGCTTATATCTTACTTCTGTAAGACTATTGAATCGAGTCATCTCTTGATGGAGAACAGAGTTCATGCTTTCTTCGTACTTCACTGGATATCTGTAACGAGCTAGCTCAATATCAAATGGGGGTGGAATTCCACTGGCCATGTCAGTCACAAGCTCCAAAATTACTTCATCTCTGCTTCTTCTACCAGTGCTAGCTGTGTTACTCTGTTCATGATTTGACAATGGCAAGACTAGTAAAAAACCAGAACCTTTGGTTTAGAGATTCCTGGTTTAAAAATCTGGCAAATCCATTTTAATAAGGCATGCTCTCAGAACTGGAAGTTCCATCAGCGAAACAGTTTACACATAGTGAGCATAAATAACTAGTGTGAACAAGTCTGCATGAATGAGCATATATGAACATAACATCCAAATGTTGTGACAGTGATTATGTGAACACTGCTACTATCCAAACAAGAAACACAGGGGCTGACTATGTTATAGAGAACTTAACCTAAATTTCTGTTGCTTTTCTGAATGCATTTTCACTACAACAGCCTAAAAATCAAACAGGAATTCAAGAAGCATAAATGTATGATACGTACATCAGAAGCTAAAGCCTAACATTTAAATTTCAAGAAGATGAGCTTGGCTTTGTCACAGCTTGCTAAGATTGATTGCTGCTTTGAGCATCATGTGATGAATATTTAAGACATGCGAAATACAGCAGTTATGTTTTTGTATTTAATATAGGCTTCAGAAAAGTAACCTACTCTGCAAAATTATCAGGCTTTCGGGCTTAACAAAGCCCACAAAGAGGACTTTTTTTTGGGCAGAGTGACATTGCTTTTGGAATCTGGAATGAGCATCAAACAATGTTTGGTAGGTTACAAGCATCATACCTTTAAACCTTCTAGTATGACTTTTTCATAGCTCCCATTTGGGACTAGCTTCATCAATTCACATTGTATGTGTGCATCATGAATAAGTTATAACTGCTGTATGTGTAGAGTAGAGTATGGAAATAACCCCAATTTCAGTTCGTAGCAACTGGGCACTCTCAGTCCACTGATTGAAAGTGTCACTCTGGATTGGCATAACAGATTAATTTGGAGTTCAATTTTTTGAACTCCCCTCAACCATTTGACAAGGCACCATGTCACTTACCACCTAATTAGGAATATGTTCACCTCCTCGATCTAAGCTAAGAGTGAAGGTGTCATCACAAATGATAGCACCAAAGCCAGCAGAACTACCAAGCTTTAAAAAGTCCAGAATCATAATAAAAAGAAACTTCACAGAAAGGGGTGAGCATAGTTAAACATACGGGTTTATCAATTGATTTGGACCCCTATTGCACATCTGTTGGGTTAGTCAAATGTGGACATAGTTATTTGCATTTGACCCAATAAAGTTCCTAAACTAGAGTTGGATTGAACAGAGCTTCCTGAAAGGCTCATCAAAGTGACTGCCTGCTGACCCTTATCAGGACAACACAAATCAAAATCTAAGACCATATATATCCCTGCTTTTGTATTCACTTTGATTATTGAGTCTCTGAGTTTCTTCGAGGAAAAACTGTAGGAGGGCGTGGCGTGCAAGGCACTTCATTTTTATTGTTTTTGAGATGTTAGTTGGAGCTTGAAAATTGATCAATACTTTGCTTGTCTATGTTTGTGTTTATGCACAATTCTTTGTGGATGTGTTCTCAACTTGGTAGCAGAGCACTTTAGAGGGCAAAGGAGGCTCTTTTTCTGACCCAAGGCACAAAGGAGGGAGATAAAGAAACATAAAGGAGGTTCTTTTTCGGCAAAAGTAGGAAGGAGATAGAAAAACATCTATCAGGATAAGAAGTGCAAACTGATTACTCTGTTTCTTCATAAGATGTGTTAAATTGCATAATTTATCTTTCATGAAACACAATACACACTTTCTGCTTGTTATCTGAGCTAAAACTTGTTTGCCCCAGCTAAGTTCCGACACTGGACACCATCGATATGTTCAATTTTGTTTCTTTTCGGATAGATCAATTATGACTTACAACAAGCGCAACATGACCATTATATGTATGTGGGATTTTTTCTCTTTTTAATTGTACCTTTCAACACCTGGCAAGTAGTGTCAAGCTCAACATTGGTAAAGACTTGATGGGAGATAGTGCAATTGCAGTTCCCAAGCAGTGTAAAGTGGTGCCTTGATGAATGACATTTTTTTTGCTTATGAGCTTTGTTGGAGAGCAGATTGAGAAGTACAATTGAAACCCTTTTAGGGCTTCTACGGATAAGAAGAGAAGTGAAGCTGATATGAATAAAATAGAACATACACTTGAAGAGCAGATAAGGCTAGTGGACTTGAAGGTGGTGCAAGTCTTGAGCCTTTGGCTTGGGGGTGGCCTCTCCATAGCAAAGCCACCTAAACCAGTTCTTAAAACTATGTGGGATAAAGAACTGTCACATACGATTTTGATTTGGAGGCTGGGTGGAAAGCTAATTCTAAACAACAAAACTTTGAAGTTGAAAGTTGAACTTGAAACAATAACAAAGAAGGACTTTAACACCAAATCCTTCTCAGACTCAATGATATTTCACAGAAACTTCATGTCAAATCTCGTTAGAAATCCATATGTAGATTGGAAGCCGTAACCACCCATCTGATGGAGACAAACTGTGTCCGTGACTCTCTAAGGTCGATAGCAATCCTTCCAATTCATCTGAGCTCATGTTGAAAGACTGGGTTTTACCGTGACTCTGGGCTGTTGGACAACAACTGCCCTGAGCTATCAGTATTGCTTAGGTAGAGGCAAGAGGTGTAAGCGCTACAAGGTGTTCTTTGTGATCCATGGATCTTCTATCAAGAAGACGGTATTGAGGCCTCCCTTTTTTGGTTGGGCTTACGCTTCAGCATCTATTTATCTATTTCTTGTAAATATTTACCTATTTCTATAAAGGGCGAGTTGGAGGTGTCCAAACTGGTTCTTGTTGGACGTTATCCCTTGCTTGGAGTCACAATAAGCTTTATTTACTTTATTCTGAAAAACTAGTCTAGAAATGACAAAGGAGTCATATGATGGGCGACTATCATGCACGGTTCTATCAAGGCTGCACCATTCAAGGTTTCTTTAGAAAGTGCATACTTAAAACTGGAACGAAGGTACCATTCCTACATTCTGATATGCAAGCTCAACTCTGTATTGGATAGATCTCTGTTCCAAACATGGAGATCATGAAGGAAAAGATAATCGAACCATTACTTCGGTGTACATTGCATTCCTAAAACACCTGAAAAATTGTTATTGTACGCTGTATGGGGCATTTCTTGATGCACCTTTCTTCCTATGTGAGTAAGATTAGCCGTCCTTCTACTTAATAGAAAAAGAGGAAATTTTTGACTTGACCTGGTGGCCAATGCCTAATAGTTACACTGACTCCAGTGAGATAGTGGATAACAGCTGTAAATGATGTATTCATGGACCAACTTGATGGGCAAAAAGTAGGCCTAATAATGGACCATGACGCCACAACAATCAAGTTAGCTCAAAAAAAGGTGCATGTAAGCTAGTAAGATGGGCAAAGAGTAGGCCTAATAATGGCAATCAAATGGCTCAAAAATAAGTTGGTCTAAGTTAGTAAGTGTTCACAGGTAGCATGAATCATGTATCTGACCCCTTAAGCGAGACGCAATATAAAATGACATATACTCAATGAACCCACACAATATGGATGGCAGAAAATTGGTGGTCCTTTGACTGCGTAAGGCAAATCAAACGGGTCCTTTTTGGTACATAGATGACAAATCCACATGCTATTGTTTGCAGTAGACACATGGTGAACATGTTGCCACTATGCAAGATAAATATTCATATATTGCTGGTTAGAGTGATCATTCCTGAATCCATTTGCAAACCTTGTATACATTGAACCTACCTGGGTAGCTAAGATTGAGCTTAGGAGTTGGTCAGTTTCTTGCTGATCTTTAGTGATATCCGCATTTTCATGCAATCCAAATACTTCCGGAGATGCTGTTACTGGAAATTGTTTGATGTGCTCAATATAATCTTGGTATTGACAATCTGGTGGAGCACAATAGATGCCCGATGGAGAGAACCAGTAGGAATCATCCAATATCTTAGGAATATATAGGACTGAAAGGAGACACATAAGAGTTCGTCGATCATGTGTATCGGTGACTCGTCCCCCATAGTTGCACTCACCTGTTAGGTAAAGTAATGCCTGCCAAGCATGGCAACATAGCAAAGTTTTGTTGTTACCTGGTGGTTTAAGACCGCACCAATCTTTCAAGAACATATCAAACATCTTAATCTGACAGACATCTAGTGCACTGGGCTGATTAGCTTTATGACTTTGTAGGACCAGCTATAGATTTCCTTAAGGTACTGATTGCAAATGCTCACCTTGAAAGGAACACTTTCAGGAAATTCCACCAAAAAAGATTGAAGTTGTCGCATACTAATTTTCAGGTCAGGGTCACTAAATTGGTAAGGAATGTTCCAGCCAAGTGGTCCAAATTTTATTCGTTCTTGGACAGTTGCATGAAAAAAACATAATCCGAACAGCAACTTTCTCCAAACAGGTCCTTTTTCTCCAAGCATGTTGAAGAATTCGGGGTCACTTATTGGGAAGCTCAAATAACTCTGGCAGGACAAAAGGTTCTCTTTAGATCTCGTGACAAACTAAATTTCAGATTTATAAGCAACAGTCTACATGACTGTGGTGAACTGATGAACTGTAATGAGATCTTCTGAGATAATTGAGTGAGTGCATGTACTACAAAGACCGAGATGCTAAAGCTCCCACTTGGAAATAAAGGGAGGTGCTGCAAACCTGCAGCATATTTGCTCGTAGCCCTTTTGGCGACTCGTTCGTCAGTTTAATGCCACTTTGAAGTATGGCTACTGGAAACTGCTCCGATGGATAGCTGGTTAACCAAAGTCGGAACCCGCCATTAATGTTCTCTGTTCCAAAGCTTTCACATATTCTCTCAAGCTGTGGCATCCAGGATGCTGCTAAATGACAATTTTGCAAGACAACCCATATACCTGTCTGCATTGCAAGTTGTATCATCGCAGCAGCTTTGGGCCCTTGACCTTGACCCAGTGAGATTGTTTGGACCTTCATGCAACAAGTTGACTTGTGAGGCTACAAAAATTCTATAACTGGAACTGTAATGAGTAGCATTCTGGAAACAATGGTTGACAGGGGGTATAGTGTCAATAGCACAGTTTAAGTTGCTGTATGTTTTCTTTTATACGATTGTAACAGTCTGTCATTTCAGCATGCTTGTTTTCATATGATCATAGCATGGAGAGTTTCATGGAAGGGTTCATTCATGTACTGCGAACCTTGTGCCAAAATTTGTGCAACAAATAAGCTCAAACAGTGTAAGTATGGACACTTTTATCACGTGTGATTTGTAAATAACATGTGTCTGAACTGCCTTAAACAAAAAAATCAGAATATAAGGTACTTTAATACGAAATATCATGCATGTCTGCGTATGTGCATGAGGAAATAACAAATAACAGAAAGTAGAAAGTGAATAACTCAGCATATCCACATCACATCACATCACATTATCATTACTTCAACACCAGAGTGGCCAAGGAGGCCCATCCCCCTTAAAGAATCTTCATTGATGCAATCAATCACCAGGTAATCATCTGTCACGTTATGCTGTTCATAGTATCTTAGCACAGTCACCTTCTTACAAAAGAGTTAGAAGAGCAATCTTTTATCATGTAATAACTTCTTCACTGTGCAATTCTTACTCCCACTTCAGGTGCATTAAACAAAGGAAAACCATCTGATGCCATGAAGTGCCTCATGCAATTCTATCTGAATGATCATGATTATTCTATAATAGGTGGTTTTTATGTTAATACTCTGTGACCAAATGGTCGGAATCCTTCTTGACAACATTCCCAAATGTGGCTGTTTATTCTATCAGAGATCTTTCATTTGCATGGATTTCCAAAGTCTATCCTTACTAATCAATTAACTAGGTTCACTTCAGGCTTTTAATTAGAGGTGATGTGTATCTTGGAAGTTCGGATACCTATTGGGAATGCCTACAATTTTGCTGCAAATGGCCACTTAGAGTTTGTAGAAACACAGGAGAGGAGAATTGGTAGGTTGACCAACCCTCTCTTAAGTGAAGCTAACAGTTTCTTGTTGTTGTGAATAACTTATGCGAGAGGAAGCTCATTTAGGAGTAGAACTACTTGAAATGATATCAATTTTGTCATCCGTTTGTCGTTTGGGAGGCAAAGCATTTGGTAGCTCATCAAAGAAAGAAGAGTAACTAACAATAGACTTCATTCCCTGTTTTATTCTTTTGCAACATATTTGTCATAGGTGCAGCAATCTTAACTTTCTGTACGAACTAGTTACTCCAAGCAAATGGCATCGACTGGCACATGCCACGCAAGAATAACATCGACTTGCTTAGAATCCGATCTTACACCGTCAATAGATACAATATGACCTAGATATTCATCTCTTTTCTCAAAAAATTGCTTGTATGTTGTTTTCGAAAGGAACATTCCCCCTCAAAGTTGACAAAGATGGTCCACATGGAAGACTTGTCTTGCCTTGTAAGTCAAAATATCATCAATAAATTTCACTGCAAACTGACGGATATATGGTCTGAGCATATCATTCATGAATTAGGAATGACAGCCTTTAAAAGTTGTCAAGTAAATGACAGCTTTTAGAAGGCCTTCATATATGTTGGTTGAAAAATGATAGCCTATTGAAAGCCAACATTTGTGCTAATTTTGCCATGTTAAATAACATATGGCATGATGAATGGATAGATGGGTATAGGAAAAATAGATGGATGGAAGTAGAGATAGGTGGAGAGACAGATATCAGTGTCACAATAAAAAATTGACAAATAGACAGATAGGAAGATATAATTGTAGATTGGAAGGCAAGTAGATGGATGTATGCATGGATTGATCAAATGAATAGATAGATGGGTAGGCTCCATGCATAAGGTACATCAACGCATGGATGTAGAGATAGATATTAGATCTCTGGTCAGATCATCATCACAATCATCCCAACCATGGCCTCAAAAGAAACTCACAGTGAACGAATTAGTTTGGAAGGCAGTCTTGTGCATATCCTCATCACGCACTTAACCTAATGGTATCCACTCTTCAAGTCTATTTTACTAAACACAGTTGCACCATGCAAGCCACCCATATGTGGCACAACATATTGGTGCTTATCATCTAGTTCAAACCTCAATAGTCCACACGCATATACCAAGATCCATCCTTCTTTTTCACAAACAATAAAAGATGACTGAAAAGGTGAGGATTGTGATAGTTGCTAATAGGACTGAATTTCCAGCCAAGATTGAAAATTAGTGCCCTATTTTTGGAGCTGTACTCCAAAAAAATCTAGGTAACCCATGTTGTGGTGCTGGGCCATATCATTTCTCGAAATGGTATAGCCATTGATCCCGAAAAGATCAGGGTGATTCTAGAAATGCCCTTACCAGGAATTGTGAAAGAAATTTATGTCTTTTTGGGACACGTAGGTTATTATCGAATTTTTATAATACACTACACTGATAAAGCGCGGTTGGTATATCAAATCGCTACTGACCCAAGGGGGACAGAAGACAGGATTAAAGCCTTCGAAAGACCTCAAACAGGCTTTAGTCAAACGAAGAATTCACACTTAGGTTTCTTAGCATAAAGCTTATGCTTTCTAGGCAGTAGAAACACCTTTCTGAGATGTTTAAGATGCTCAAGTTTCTAATTTATTACCTGCTGCTGTAAAGTACTGGAAATAGAAACTTCTGGAATAAACTGAAGGTCACATAAGAATACATGACGGTCATTATCTCCGATTAGCTGACGGAGCTCTGAACTGCAGACCATAGGGCTGTTGGGGACATCATGCTCCCCATGCAACTGGATCTCTCGGCCTCTATGCTGAAAGCTGAGGGTGTGTTCTCCTGATAATTTCTGTGGAGGGAAGGTCCTAAGCTGTAGAGCCAATCTCTCCCGAGAACAATGTCTGTGCGATCCAGGTGCATTATCTGAAAGTTTATTTCATCTTGATACCCCTGAATACCAAGATTTAAATTACTTAGCATGCTACCAGTCCTCACATTGGGCTAGGATGGGCTTACTCTATATCAGGGAGTAGGCAAGGTTGGGTGGATCAGTTAGTGTTTGCCCTACTGTGGTGTTAAGATATATTACAGGGTCCTAGGGAAAGACTGGCCTCAATAGCTTGCAAATGGTCAGGGGTCTGTTTAAGAGCATGTATGTTCTTCCATTTGCTGAGGAAGGTATGTAAAATATCTGCATTTCTTTCCTTCTCTTCCCCAATAAAAGTAGGAGGCTTTAAGTCTTTAAAGACACTGGGATGAGACCGAATAGGCTCACCCGAAACTAATGGAAGTGGAGAAGGGGACGACTAAGAAGTAGAAGGAAGACTTCCTACTCTCTGTCCAGCTCTGTCTCTGCTCTTGATTTTTCTCTAAAAACCAGATCTCAAAGGAAGAATTGTACACTTCCAAACCAGCGATGGACTTGCACTCTCCTTTCCAACCAGAATCGGCTCAGAATTCATACGCTGGCTCTCTGAAATCAGGGATAGATTGCTAGCTCCACAGCGATGGATCTGCTCTACCAATTCCTGAAAGTTGAAAGATGTCTCTGTACCTTCTACTAACTTTTTCCCTTCTGAAACTAAACTCCCCAAGATGGAGATGGCCCTGATACCAGTGTTATAGGTCTCAACACCACAGTAGGGCAAACACTAACTGATCCACCCAACCTTGCCTACTCCTTGATATGGAGTAAGCCCCTCCTAGCCTAGTGTGAGGACTGATAGCATGCATACTGCCAAGTGTGGCACTGACGTGGCCGACGGCACGTCGGGACCCAATGTGGGGCCCTATCCTACTGACAGGGTCCCTATGTTGTGTTAGGCCCGCCATGGCTATGGACCGTGCCGGGGCACACTACTCACACTGTCTTGCCCTGTTGGAGGTGTACGCTGGACACACCCTTAACTCTGGTATCTGACCTCCTGTGTTCTCTAGGGTTTGGCATTGGTTACGTGCTCGTAACAAGGCTAAACTCATGATGGTGGATTATTATGGGTCTATCAGTGAGTCATAGGGGAGCTGGATGATGTGGCCTAGATAGGCTGCATAGGTGTCCAATGAGGTGTCACAGTGCACTACTAGTGGTGCATGGGCCTTGGAGGGTATAAGTACCTTTCTTGGCTAGTTGGTGCCCACTTTGGAGGGTTATTAGGTGCTTGGGAGCTTATTGCTAGGGTTACTACTCATTTACAGCATGTACGGCAGCGCTATCAGACTTTTGTTGATCGCCATTGTCGTCATGTCCAGTTTCAAATTGATGATATGGTTTATCTTTGGCTACGTTTTGCGTGACATCATTTTGTTCAGGGCCACGCTTCTACTGAGAAGCTTGCACCACGATATTATGGGCCTTATCATATTCTGGAGTGCCTCAGTCTTGTTACATATCGCTTACAGCTACCTGATACTACACGTGCATGCGATACCTTTTATGTTAGCCTGTTACATGTTGCCATTGAGGATGATGCTCCTTGCGATCTTACGAATCCTGAGTTGTTTCCTTTATTACCAGTTGCCATTCTCCAGGTTCGCCTTTAGCATAGTCAGCACCGTCGGTAGATTCAGTTTTTGGTACAATGGGATAGTCTTCCTATTGAGGCGGCCACATGGGAGCCTATTGATGTTTTTTATCATACACTATTATTGGCAGATTAGGCTTGAGCCCTCATGGCTTTGGTTATTTCCTCTACCACGGATATCATTGCAGATGTTCCCTCTACCTCAGATGGCTATTTCTTTTATGCATCTACATCACATTATTGTAGTAGTTGCTTAGTACTTTCTTTAGTCTTGTGTGGGGTATCTGGTGCGACGACTTATGTCCTCTCCATTAGTATTTCCATTAGTTCATGCTTTTTCAGTATTTAGCGTACTTACATTATTGTTTGAGATAGTCTGTATGCTATCTAGCCGCATGCATAATCAGGCCTATGGGCCCTTTTTATTCATGTACTGACCTTGGGCCCTATTTGGTCACATTTTTAGGACTTGGTCATATTGATTTAGTGTGGGGGTCCTTCCTATTAAGGGGTGCACTATTTTCCCTCCAAATCTTCTGCCTCCCTCTGCTGTTGAATTCTTATCGGTAGGGTATAAATAGGCAGCATTGTAATCTTTTATTCAGTTGATGATGATTGCTCGTCTTTAGCCTCATTAAATATTCTCTCTTTCATGCTTTCTAGCATAGCTAGTGAATCTTAGCTTGTAACTAAAATTATATGCATGGCACATGCATGAAGGGGCCCTTGCTTCCTTAGTGCCTTCATCTTTGCATCCTTAACCTTGGTCAACTTGTTTCCCTTCACTTTGCTCTTCTTGAGCTGATTTTCTATGCCATCACAAATTGCAACATCTTCTTGGTTGCCATCATCCATACTGTTGTTTGTTCTGGAGTGAACAATGCCCCCAATGGCTGTCCAGGCAGAACTCAACGCAAGGTGGATGCCATGGGAGTGCACTTGAGTTAACTGTTCGTGAAGTTCTTGGTATGTTATTTTTTAAGCATACACACTTTTTAACTTCTATCTTGAAAACTTAGTAGCATGTTGCCTCAAAAGCACACAAGCTTTATAACACATTCCTCACACATTACCTGAGAGCACACAAGCTTTATAGCATGTTCATATAGGATAGCAAGTATCATATATGTCCATACAAGCACTTCCATAAGACATCAACAACATGCCACAACATATATGAGCTCTAAAGTTCCAGGCTCTTAAAAGTATACAATGTGCTGCTCTTATTAACCTGCACACACAATTTAATATCTGAAGTTGATGACAAAAGACTAAGAAACTCTAGCACTGACCTACAATGTGAGGTCAGGCTATATGTGAAATTGCTGACAAAACCTGAAGACAAACTGTCATATCTATATGCACAAGAACATCAAATGAATGCACTACTGCAGTGAGAAAGCAGTACCAGAGGTGCGTGTCCGAGACAACAATCTGCTTACTCACCCATATTCAAAACTGCAGAAATCAGCAGGAAACTTGAAGTTCAATGGTAAATGATTTAGCACTGCTAATTGACATTTCGAAATTTGGTTGACATGAATTATAAAGGATCAGGATTAGAAAAATGAAAACATCAAGAGAGATCCAGATTTTCTTTTGACGGGTAACATGTTGTCCTTCATAGAGACACTACAGTACAGAAAGGGCTTCTACCAGTCTTTGGATATACATGGGACTTTGCCTTTCTCGATGATACCAGGTCCATGGCAGTAGTAGGTTATCTGTCTAGAGAATTAAAAACTTCGCTCTCCAAACAATTTGTGTTGGCCTTCAAACTGAGAGAATGTTACATACGTAGTGTATGGAGCATTGAGCAGCTAGGGAAAGTTCTTGTAGGGTGGTTAGAAAAGCTGTCCTATATGTCCATAGTTTTTCTGTTATACTTGGAAATTAGAAGCCATTAAGAAATTCTAGTAGACCATGATGCCACAGATCAAATGTTGAGGTGAACGGTGTTTCTTTCTACTACGTATACACGTAAATTAAATGGATCCTTCTGAGAACTCTTACTTTTCAGTGCAACACGTACATTGAGAAGTTTGCAAAACAAAGACTATGGTATAAATTAGCAGGAGGCTGTATGGTGAGGATACAACTTCAAGACTGTGGGGTAACAACCATATCAAGAAAACCATCACTTTTTCCTGACATGAGAATCTCGAAGACCATATGTATAGCTTTTTTGGAAACAATAGTTATAATAAATCCAAAAATCATTGTGCCACTTGATGAAAGTTCACAAAATCATAATGAAAATAAGAAGTGATGGTCTTAACAGGGTCATCAAGAATTTAAACATGCTTAGCTCCAAGGAAAATGACACCTTTACTCATTTTTCTTTGAAATGAATCACTATGCCCATTAATTCAAGCTGTTTATACATAGCCCCACATGCGATTTAGTTCAGATTTGTACTTCAATACCTGTTGAATTCCTACTTGTAAGAGATAAACAAACAAATGTCCATCTTTCTTATGAAAACGATACCTCATGTTTGAGACCTTCGGCAAATTTGAGAAGTGCAGCCATAGGATCTGATCCTGGAGATAGTACAAAAATCAGTGGGATCACCGGTGCTGAATCACAAAATGCACTTTCTAGGTCAAAGGATGGTGGTTCCACATAGCGCTGTCCCATAGTCTCCATAACAAACGTATTTATGCTAGCAACAATTTTATCTGGACGTATTGTCCGAATCACCAACAATTTTTGGAACTTTGTAAGCGTTGTATCCCATCCTGCGGGGAGTCTTTCACTATAAGGTTCAGGGCTGTTATAGACTTGCATCCACTTGCCAGGGTCTTCTTCAAACAACTTACTTAATCCCTGAAATAGAAATGTAACCTGATATTCAAAAGCACGGAGTATTTGTCTACCTTCTAAGTATCAAAATTCTCGAGTTACTAGATTGTTAAAAATAACAAATGGTGAAAATAAAATAATTTGCATGGTAATGAGCTGTAGGCAATGTAATGAGATGGTTTTTGGTTTCAAATCATCTTTATTGAACCCCACAGACATGCACAAGCTGTTAGTTTTCCCCATTATTGCTTGTACCAAAAGATATGAATCTCATGCCCCTTTTCCATGTGTTTCTGACTCTTTTTGCAAACTAGCTTATAATCATCTGATTGAGGTGCAATTTGAGTCTAAACTGTGTTCTTCATGCCCACAAACATGCTTGTGCTGTTAGTTTCGGTTTTTATCGCCTCTAGAGAAAGTTTTTGGTGGCATGCCCAAATCACATGTGTTTTAGGGTTTAGGGGTTATGGATCTTGTAGGCATGCCATTGAGTTGCAGTATGAAGCAACACTGTGTTTCTTCATTGCAATAGGATGCTTGTTTTGAGGGGTTTAGGGTCCAGGACACGTTTTGCAGCTTACACCTCACGGTTGATGCAACAAAATGGCAATTTTTTTGGATGTTGGGTTTAGGATTGTTGTAAGCAATTGATTGATGTGACTGCATATGTGGAATCCAACTGTTGTTGGCAGTTGCTACCAACGGAAACTGACATGTGATTGTTTGCTTCCTCTTTTGCAAGTATGATACATTGGCTGATTCACACGATCTGATACATTGATAGATTCACACGATGCCGGTCCTTGGTAGAGGCATTTGGTCGGAGGTAGAGTTGACAGAAGGGGATGTGGCTATGCACCAGGGATCTGGTTCCCGCAGATGGAGATGCCTGCATTGTGGCGGCGTTTTTACTGGTTTTCTTACCAGGGTTAGGACCCATTTGCTACGACTCACCAGGCAAGATGGGCATATCCATTGGCCCTCACATATCAAATGCAGAGGTGGAGAGATTGATGGACACATACGGGCCCGACGGTACATCTCTTGAGCCTTTGAGACCATCTCAGACTGTTGTTCATGGGTTAGTGGCAGGAGCAGGGACTAGAGCAGGTTCAGGACATGGTGCAGGTACAGGGTCTAGAGCAGATGCAGAGGCAGGGCCTAGTCACATGGGGAGGGGGGGGTGTTCCTAGAGCTACTGGCACACATGCAGCCTCTCATCCAGTTGTTCCTTCAGTAGCAGGTCTGTCTCGTCCAGCGGTGTCATCAGCTGCTGATGCACCATTTACAGAGCCAGATCATGCAACAGGGGGGGCGCAACGATGCAGCAGGCGATGCTCCACAGTCAGACACACCTTCAACACGCCCATCTGTTGTTTCTGGCGGGCGTTCTAGATCGAGAGAGTCCTTTGTGCAACAGAGAGCGGTTAGGGCTATGTAGCAGACCTTGGACTGAGGTGCGTGGCAGAGACATCATCATGCCTAGTGTACCCGACGGATTGGCCAGCTATTCTGTGAGTGTGGCATTCCTTTTGCGGTTGCTGACACTTGGATCTTTAGGGACACTTGCCTTCAGATCGCAGCAGCTGATTCCTCATGGAGGCCTCCGAGGAGAGAGGCATTGCGCATGACCATGCTACGACAGGAGGAGGAGACCATCACACAGGAGCTGAGCTCCATTCGCACAGCGTGGTAGACGTAAGAGTTTTTTGCTACTCTTTACCACTTCATTTGTTTCACTCTACAAGTAACACAATGTTTGCAAGTGCACATGTCTAATAAATGTTATATTTTTGCAGCTATGGATGCTTGATATTGAGCGATGGATGGACTGACACTCGTCGGTGATCTGTCATCAATATCCTAGTGTCTTGCCCGCTTGGCACAGTCTTCCTACGAGGCGTGGATGCTACTCGAGTTGGACGAGCCATCACGACCAAGTTCATCTATGAGGCAGTCATCTCTGTAGTGCAGGAGATTGGGGCAGAGCACGTGGTTCAAGTTGTCACAGACAACAGCTCGAACTGCAAACAGATGGGAGAGATGGTGACAAGGGAGCACCCGAGTATTGTGTGGACCCCGTGTGCTGCACATTGCATCGATCTTCTCATTCATGACATGGTCGCACTTCCATGGATTCGTGACGTACAATTTTCATCACTTTGTAAAGCATTTTTCACTTGTCAATTGTTCTAGCCCCTAACCTCTTTAAGATTCTAACAGTTTTTTGTTTAATGTTTTTCTTGCAACTTACCTCTCAGGCCATGCGCGTGGTGAAGTTCGTCACCAGGAAGAGGCGCGTGCTGCCATTGTTCCGTACCTTCTCACGGCTGGACCTGAAGAAGCTAGCGCCTACTCGCTTTGCCTACTTTTTCCTAGTTCTCGAGCGACTATGCGTCTTGTGAGATTATTTGCGGAGGATGGTATCCAGCGAGGCATTTGATGAGTTCAAGAATTGCACAACAGAGGCAGTGTTTTTCCAGGCCATAGTCTTTGGAGACGACTTTTGGACACGGTCGAGTGAGATTGTAGAGGTTCTTCGACCTATCTTCTATGTGTTGCGCCTAGTAGACCGAGAGGGGTGCACTCTCGGTCTCATATACGAGTTCATGGATCGCATCAGCGAGGCGCTTCACAGATGTGACTTCAAGGAGGATAGGTACGTCTCCTATCACTTTTTCAAAGATGACTAACCATTTGCAATGCCACCTGCGCAGGAAGGCCGAGCTCCTCTAACTTTGGGAGATGAGGTGGGACTTCCACAGACCCATCCATCCGGTGGCCCACATGTTGCACCCATTGTGGCGCTCTACCAGACGTCCTGGGGACATGGAGCTCCACCAAGGATGGGTGGAGTACACCGAGCGTGAATGGCCCAGCGCAAGTATTGTAAATATTCTTTCTAATGTACTTGTTTATATTAGCATAGGCTTTGGTTTGTGGCCTGACACGTGTTCTATTTCTTTTGCCAACTGGCTTGACTCTAGGGAACATAGAGTGAGACATAGTCAAGTTCGAGTGGGGCCTGTATCCTTTTGATCGAGAGCAGTGTAAGCTGAGAGATGACCAGTTAGCGCCTATGACATGGTGGAGCTTTCATGGCTGCAATACGCCTAACCTTCATCGATTGGCAGAGAGGGTCCTTGCACAGGACTGTTCAGCTTCCGCCTGTGAGCTGAACTGGAGTGTATGGGCTGACTATCACACGGAGAAGAGAAACAGACTCTCCATTGAGCAGTGCAGGCGGTTGGTGTTCATGAATACCAACGAACGCATGTTGAGATCCACACGCATGTAGGGTGACCGCTTGATCGAGGTGAGTTAGTTAGTGACTTTCTTTGTATTGCTTGATGTACTTGCGTTTCAAATGAACTTATTTGACAAATGCATAAGTTTGCTAACCATGCTCGTTTGCTTTTTCAGGAGAACCCTGACTCCTGCAAGGTACAGACGACAACTGCTGCTCCTCGGGTGCCACCTACGGAGGAGGAGCTCGAGGATGATATCTATCGTGAGCTACGTAGGCAGGCAGATGCAGAGGCACGGTCTACACGATGCCACAGGAGAGCAGCTCGACGCCAGGAGATAGGAGAGGATGGAGATGATGAGATTTTGGGGCATGGAGAGGGATTGGGCATGGGTACGAGGAGGAGGAGTGGATGGATGAGGGTGATACAGAGGCAGAGGATGAGGGTGATACAGAGGCAGCGGATGAGGGTGAACATGAGGGGGGGAGACTTGCAGCACTTATTCGTAGACCCCGATGCCGAGACACAGGAGGAGCCAACCGTTCCTGCACCTAGACGTTCCAGGGGGAGGGGGGGGGGCATTGTTTGTAGAGAGGACAGGAGTTTCAGAGGCAGTTGAGGGCCAGGTATGGACATACATTATAGTCCATCCTTCTCTATTTGTGGACACACAGTTATATTACATGTGACGGGCCCAGAAATACCATTTACATGGTTTTCTAAATTTGGCCCTAAATTTTGAATTTCACTTCCCTCCAATTCTATATGATGGGAGGTAGGTTTTGTCCACTATAAATAGCCACTAAGGCTGATCATTTTGAGTCTTGGGCTTCTTGTAGGGGAGTTGTACTATAGATCTTAGTTGGAGATCTGCCTGAGCTATCGACGATATTCATATTGTTTCTTAGTTGACTGTTGGAGAATGCTATGTAAATGCCTTTTGCTGTTTTTTATGCATCATTGATACCAAAACCTGTGAATCTGTTCATAACAAGATCCCAATAAAATTTCCTGTTTTTTGAGACCCATATCTCAGAAAAAGGAAAAAGAAAAAAACGTTACAGAACAGCGTTCTGGGGAAAATTCCAGGAACGCCCTTTACAACTTTGATTTTTTAGATGCAGCAGAACGCATTCTGCTGCATTTGTATTCCAGACAACATAACACATAATTTTTTTTTCAATAATAACCTAATTTTAAATAGGCAATAGCATCAAGCCATCAACTCATAGGTAGGAGCTCTACATATTCAATGTTTCTAAGAAGCCAAGGATACCAGGTTCGGAGCCACTGTAATTTTAGCACTATAACAGCTGAGGTTGGGACTTTGACTCATTGTTTAGGATTTTGCATAATGTCAGATAGAGATATCTAGTTTCACAATTAGCACTGCATGATGCTGTTACCAGCCTCACCAGCTTTTTGCACGTTCTTTCCGATTTTGTACTTCCAAATAGATCGCATGAAGCAATTGCAATACGGATTTTTCATTGCTGAAAGGAGCAAATTTTTAACCTGAAAAGCCTCAATCTTTGAGAGATTGATCATCTCAATCCAGAGTTTATCAGATAGCCACTTTGAAGGATTTTTTGATTGATCTCGTTCAGTTGTAACTGCACCACTTAGTAAGAACCTGAATTCCTCTTCCTTTATCTTGTTTTGCTTTCGCAAAATTGTTATGCTTATCAAAAATGACATCAGCAACTTATCTTTTTCAAACAAACTACGAGAGAGGCTGATATACAATAAGAAGGTGAAATGATCATTCAAGGTGCTGATTCGCATTGAAAGAACCTCTGATTTTTCTGAGTCTCTCATTGAAGATTGAAAAAGATTGAGATACCTGCAACAAAAAAAAATTCTTAACAAACTTCTGTACAGTACAAATTTGGCAGATGATTTGGGGTTATGAACATAGTCATTGACCATTATGTAGGCTAGTGCTGTTGAAGGGATCAAAAGAGAGAAAACATTCACATCGTTCAATTAGCAAAATACTACCATGAAGTCACTGCTCATGAAAATGGACATAATACCACTTTGGGCAACTTTCATGTTGAATTTCAGTTTCATATTTCCAGCGTAGAATAATTTGAGATCATTATAGGCCAAATATCATGGACCACGACAGCTATGTGCACCTTGTGACCACACTTGTTAATAGTTATCATTTGGACATGATATACTTTGGGACCTTTGGTGGGTAATTTGTTATCCGGCATTTATTAGACTCATTTATTGAATGGTTCTTCAATTATGAAAGTCCAAAGTCAATAAGTGAAGTTCATAGTAGATTCTAAGGAGAGACAAAAAACATTTGAGCTGATATATGGCCTCTAATATCAGATTCACTACAAATAAGGAAATTACCATGTGAGGGAGTATTGGTACATTGGATCGATACTGCATAAGTTCGAAACCATGAAGAACAAAGAGGCCACATGTTCAGCTACAGGCAAATAACCTTTTCGAGCCTCATCAATCTTGGTTTCAGTTTTCTCTCCAACCTTTTGCTTTTCAGCAATTTCGATAGATAACGCCTTTGATGAAGATATGATGTTAATAGCAGTCTCATTTTCCAAGATGTTTCCCTCAGAGCTGGATAGAACCTGTAACAGTTTCAAGGGATTGTTTGTAAGAGAATGGATTATTTTAATTTAAGCTGCTGATTCTGTGCCCTATGCCAAGTGAAGTTGTAGGAATATGATGCCATTTGGGATAAATTAACATCCATCAACAGGATTGAACCCAGCTAACATCAACCTGATTTTTAATCTATCGATCACACTCATGTCGACTGTGACAATACCTTCTTGAAATAATTACCTTGAGCTAGTAAGATCTAGATTAGCTACAAAGGCACTTGAAAAAACTTTCAAGGATTATTGTGCACTTAGTACACAACCTATCCACAATTCTTTATTAAAGGCCTCAAATTTTGGGCCTTCTATAGAAAATGGATTCAAACTTTTTCAACGGCAAATTTTTTTTTTTGAAAACATTTTTTTTTGGCAAAAGCTCGTGACTAAGTAAAAGGAAAATTACTGCATCTTTGTCTTAGGAACAAATACCATATTTATTCTATGCGTGATTGATATTTCCATCTTTTTGAAGAACCTGAAACAAGCCATACTTCTTTAAGCTATATATCCAAAAGCTTTTGATTTCAGATTCTTCCAAGGGAGCTAACCCACGTTCTATAGTGTAATATGGAGGGCAGCATGGAGTTGGGGGATGTCATAGACATGAATGTATGCTGCAATCAGTTAACTTTGAGAACAAATGTTTGTTATAATGTAGCTAAGGAAAAGATCATAATCACTGTACCACAGAACAATTTGGCTTTCAAACATAGAATGATAGATGCTTCTACAACAATCAAGCCTTTTGAAGGTATTTACATGTTGCCTTTTCATGTCTAGAAGTGTGCCCTTTTTCATATTGCAAATGTCCGAACAACATCTTTGAATGTACTCGAAAAAAGAAGAAGCTATTAGGATTTGAAAGTCTAGTATCACATGTTAGCATATTCTAGATAATTAACATATATCAAAATTGAAATTCAAAGGCAAACCTCAATGATACGATCCTCTATGTCCTTCAACTGCCTCTGATTTTCTGCACCTTGGAGAACAAGCAGTGTTTTCTCTTCTTCTAGGTCTAGGCGCTCATTTTTAACGGCCATACCTAGTAATTGATCTTCTAGGCCCTCAGGGGTTATCATGAAGTTTAGTAAAGTGACCTTCACAGAAACCTATTAAAACAAGAAACATAAGATCACAACACTTCTTCCTAATATTAGCTTTAAACTTTAGTTTCTACTAGGTTAACTATGACCATAAAAACATTAGAACTGAAAGGAACTACAAATGAATTGAAAGAAGGTTAACTATACTGATCAAATGAATTACAAAACAACAAGCTGCCACAAGGACTGGTGGTACAAAAGGTAGAAAAAACTAGAACAATAGTTAACAACCACCTCCAATCAAACTCACAACCGATCATGAGGCCCACATGCCCATAGTTCCTAGGGACAAAATGGAACAATTTCTAGGAATGTGTTCTGTACTGTTCCTAGGGCACTTAAGGAATGGTTCCTAGGATTGTTCCTTAGGACATTCATGATTAAAGCCCCCCCCCAAAAAAAAAAAAAAAAAACCAATATCCTATTATAGCCTAGCTTTATAGGGGGTGAAAACTCGTTCACAAATACGACTAAAAAACGCTTCTTCTTGAGGCTCCTAGAAAAGGGTTTCGAGAGTAAAAAAAGTGTTCTTGTTATTGTTCCTATTTCTTTTTCTATTCCTAAGTTCTTGTTCATGTTCCCATTCCTAAGTTTGTGCATTCATTACTAATATAAACTTGACAAAGTTTACTGAAAACATTTTATAAAACTAGCAGAACTATGGAAAGATGTATTTAAATAATGGAAGATTTGTATTCAGATAATAGAAGAATGATTTGTGTCTCATCAAATGTTGTAGATGGAAATGCATAAATCTCTACTACCAGAATTCTAGGAACCATTCCTTGGAACTGTTCCTTGGAAATAAGGAACAGCCTACCCGTTCCTAAGGAAAAACCTAAGGAATGGGTATCTATGCACATGCCTATTGATAATATCTTGAGGCTTGAATGATAACTTGGTTTTCAAGATGCTTAATAATAGCCCATAAACAATATATATCATTGATAAATCTATAATAACGGACAAAGGGCCTAAGGACTCAAACATTATGGTCTAATATCAAATAATAGCATGGGGACCTGAGATCTTATTATTATGCTTATAATTATTCCTCCTCAAAATGACTACGTCCCTACTATCATTGGACAGAAAATGCCAAAGTCGCAATATAAAGACATTACCACAATGTATGCGCCAAGAATGACCCAAGAAAGGCATTGATATGTACCAAATGACTGCGTATATGTCAAGAATCCTGCTGCATACAACTATTGCCATGGCAGAAAGGCATAAATTTGAAGCACATGGGCCATGGCTAAAGCATGTCAAAAGAACTTGGTTGGCACAATAAAGAGATGTGATACCAGCCGTATAGACCAAGGGTGTCACGTCAATACAAATGTACACAGCACAAGACAGATAAATACACTCCAATTCAACCTGATAGATTAAGAATATCAAGTCATAGCAACAAGGAGCCACTTGGAACATGCAAAAAAATCCCAAGCTAAACTATATGGACCACATGTGAAATAAAAGATAGCTCAAAAGACACAAAAAGCTCATAAGTCATCGTATAAAGTATGCCAAATAGCAGCAGCAATGGACTACCAAGCATAAACAATAGGATCAAAGTGAACTCTAAAGAACAACTTGTGACAATGAAGCAACAAAAAATGGCTCAATATACAGAGCCCAAAGTAATGGCTACACCCTGTCATAGAATTGCATGAGGATCCATAGTACTAAAATCATCCATAAAAGGACAACTCCAAACAAACCTTCATGCCTAAGCTACTATGGTATTGTTGGAACGATAAGTCGAAGAACAAATATTGATGCATGAACATGGAAAAGGAGAAAATAGGTGGAAAGAAGAGAACAATGACATGAGCATATGAAATAGTCATTACTCTCTACCCTAATAGTAGATGATCGTGATTCCGATAATAAAAAAACATAAGTCCAAAAATCACCACATCTTGGCATGATTTTTCTAATATTGAAATCCAAAGTATTTCCATCTTAATAAGGCTTACTAAGTGCTTATGTATATAAGTGTCCACTTTGGATGCTTCACTTATTCTCATAAGAAGTTTACAACTTGCTTCTAAGATTGAAAATTTACAATTTTCAACATTATGAATGAACACATCATTCTTGATCTTGTTGAAACCAAAAAACTCAAACACCTTACTTTTGGAATCCAAAAGTACAATCCAAGCGTATCGAGAGTAATCATCAATAGAAGATACATACATTAATGCACTTCCAGTAGATGCTTGTGAAAAAGAGTGCACATCACTATGAATGAGATCTAATGACTTAGAAGATCTATTAGAAGAGTTAGCAAATGGTTGCTTGTGAGTCAAGAAAGGGTAACAAATACTGAGATAGACTGGAGTGGGACGAACGAGTGACGAACGTAATAACTAACCAGGCAACAGGGTGTCGATGGATCTTCAAAACCATTAAAACACTGAAGCGTTTAGTGATTCGCAAGAGAAGACAAATAGATCTTAGAGATCACAATAGAGAATCTATCACAATAGAATGTGGCGGTAGGTCTCTTTTACCAAAAAAGTGCTTCGATACCAAGTTATTGGCAATACAATATCTACACATTACATAATATAAAGAATAGCCAAAGTGTACAATCATCTCCCATTCGTAAATGATCTAGACATTTTGATCTAATGCTATTCTGAAGCTACCCAAGCTGCCAGCTACAAGATATCTTGAGAGAGTAAACAACCATCCATGTAGTAATCAATGGCTATTTATACTTGTTGGAGGACCCATGAGTCCATCCAATACTACCAAGAGACTTGGTAATATGTCTCCAAATGCCAGGTCATGCCAAATATAGTTGTCAATAATAGGAAATCAATCTCTAGACTGCAAGTTTCCTAAGGCCAAGTCACCTCTATGCTGTAAATAGATATGGCTCTAAGTTCTTACCATGTGCTATGGCAATGCCATACATTTGCCATATTTTTAACCATTGTTGCACATAAACGCGTTTCTGGGCAAACACGTTTCTCTCACAGAAATGCGTTTCTGGGACAGAAATTCAGAATTTATTTTTTAATTTTTTAATTTTTTTTTTCAGAAACGCAGGAGGATAGATGGGGGGAGGGTGGGCAGCTTGACTTAAACTCTGGAACTGACATGCTAAGATGATGGTACGCTTCTTAATTATCTTAAAAGGGTGGGGGCAAAACCAACTGGGAATTTCTGAACAGATTAACTTTTTTTTTGTTTCACAGCACCAGCTAAGCATTGGAAAGAAAGAGAACAGCCTGATACATGTCAACATGAAGGTTCTTTGAAGTTTAACAATTCTTTAGCATCAAAGATTCGAATCTCCGATTTCATATTCAGAAAAGTAGAATAGGTACTATGCGGATGGTTTGTGTACAAAAGACTCTGCAATTCAAGTTAGAGGTATTTGTTATGTTAACTCCTTTGGGTCTATCAAAAAGTTCAGGGAAAAAAAAGATTTGATATATGCAAAAACTACCTTGGCATAGTAACTGCTCATTATTGATGCAGTGATTTGACAGGAAATGGAACACATTTCCATAGAAAACTTTTAACCTTGATAGAATCCAACATGCATTGTTGCCCCCAAATTGGACCACATTGTACCCGAAACATTCAGCAACCTACATAAATGAACTGCCCTTTATAAATATGCTTTAATTTGATACCCATATTGCCCACAATTTTTTTTTTTTTCAGAAACACGTTTCTGAACGCATTTCAGAGACACATTTTCAGAAACGCAGTGCAACTGAGCAACTGTACAAAATATATGTAGCCTGTTGGATCTTGCAATGAAAGCAATTATATATTCATTGAAGGTTTAAATTTGAGTGAGTTGTGCCTCAAGTAGGCTTCCACGCGAGACATTGTGCTTGAGACATGGTAAACCTCTTGTTATGGAATAGAACTTGTATCAACTTATGCCCAAGTTGTTAGAGTATCTTATCTTGTTATGATATCCAAAATTTCTCCTGAACACAAGATGAATATACAAGTCCCTTCAATAATATTCCAAATGATCACTCATCTGAATTGAATAAGGACACACTTGCTGGAGAGGATAAATCCAATAAATTGGTAAAAGCTTTCAAAACTTTATGTGCCATGACAAGTCAGAAGGTAGCAAGAGTATCATTAGATTTTCCAAAAATGTCAAATATGCTTTAATCTTTTTCACTCAGTAGGTAATAGGTGCTAAATGGCAACTTCTTGAACTGGAAGGGCAACCATCATAGTCAATAGGTCTTTTTCCACTAAACTTGGACCCTTGATAGATTTCATATGGCAATGTAAGCAGTTGATATAGCCAAACTCAAAATGTATACTTTGACTTGAACGGTTTTAGCATCCAAATTTCAAATTCCCAGAAAAATATACTGGAGAGCTTAGAAGCAGACCTCTGGCATATAATGTGGATTGCGTAATTTTGTTGTGATATAGAGCTGAAAATTTTCATTGTACTCAAGAGTGTTGTCGCCAATTCTTATTTGTAGTGAGCCACCGTGTTTGTAAACAGCTCTTGCTAGCACGGGCTCCAAAGTGGGGTCAAGTTCTTCTCCTACATTTTCAAGCAGCAGTGGATAGCCAAAGGTGATACAGTTTTCAAGTTTTCGGACAAAATCTGCATCAGCAAGCTTAACAACTTGCAAATTCTTTCCTTTTTCTTTGGTCTGTTAAGTCATTTGTTGATGTTAGAATACCCCCCAGCAGAATCAAAAGCCTCATGAAATGAGAGCAGTCCAAAGTAGGTAAGAATGAGATAATGCTTTTGGCATGCACACAGTGAACGAATGAAGGAATCACAATCACTTAGCGTGAACCATAGGATGCTAAATTCGGATAGGGCTAACATGAAGTAAACCTCATGAATAAAGAGAACGTTCATGAAGTGTGATATTTACCTTGATCCACTTATTAGCCTGTCCTTGTGGGTCGATGAGTAAAGGCCATCTTTTTGCGGAATGAATTATAATTCCATTATCAATGGAAAAGCTATCATTGGGCAGTCCATCAATAACCCAGTCTCTTATTGCAACAGGACTCCCAAGGGTTGTGGCCAGCTTGAAAATTGCCGAGCAAGGAATATTCTTTTCTTTGCATGTTGTCATCCATTCTTTTAGAAGCCTTTCTCTGTATCCTAATGTCACTGCACCCAGATATGCAATGTAGCCAGATGCAATAAGGACATCACCTGTCAAATCGCCGTACACTTTTCCAAGATCCTTTGCAACAGATGTCCATCTTGCTTTCTCTCCACCTAAACCTCCAATCAGCTTTTCTGCACGTGAAAGTTTCTGATATTCAACAGATCAGTTTGATTAGTTTACACATTAGCACTAGCTGCCATCAAAATGTTGATTAACAGGAAAACACAGACATCAGAGAAAAGAAAGAGTCGACAGAATTTAGCTTTTCCATGCATTTGGGAGAAAGTCTGCAAAGTACCAAATGTCATGAAGTAAAAAAGTTTTGAAGTTTAGCAGACAGCAAACCAGGACATTCGTTTTTTAGGAGGCAAGAAACTTGAGGATCCATAGCAAACATTCTTTACCTCATATTGCATTGAGAATCAATCGCCACAGAATCGGGTAAAAAAGATATGAGTTATGAAGTGTTAGAAATGAGGAAAGACAAGCTCTAGTCTGAAATGCACCAGTCCAGTCAGAGGATTGAGTGTGTCAATCATGTTATCCTAGTCTCCCATAATGATATTGTTATGGCCATCTACTTGAAACACATTTTGATTCTTAGTATTTGTTTCTCTAAGAGCACGCCATTCATTTCACCATCTTTTCAAAACTACCAGACATTTTTCCAAAAGAATATTAAATCATGTCTGGATTATCTCAGCATGCTTGATATTTAGGTTTTCATAATGTCTCAAAGATAATTGATGTGCTTGTGAAGCATCCTAAAGGTGAAATTGGTTTTAATTAGTTTGAGTACAATAAGGAATTTACATTCCTCTCTGTCTAGCTTATTAGACCTGTGGTTAGGTAGATTAGTCAAACCCCTAATCTAATCCTTATCTATGTACTTTGCTTATCATTAGGTTAATCTAGCAATCATGTGTGAAAAGCTTCTCTTTAGTCTTCTCCTGTGTGTATGCTTTTGCTCTTGTTGGCTATGTGCTTGAATTATTTTTAGTTTTGAAGAGCCTATGAAATGGACAGAGCTTGCGGAGATGTACAATTTGAGGTGAGAAAGTCCCTCAGAAGAGGAATGAGTGGAAATTGAAGAGAGGACCAGTGTTCAGCTCGTTTGTGAGCTAGAAAGCATTGTTTAGTGCATGGATAGTCTTTATGGATATTTGGATTTTAGGGGTGTAAGTGTAAGCAACAAGTCCCTATCAACTTAACAAACCCTAAATACATGTCCATATTGAAACCCACAGAAAAATTCAATATGCAAGTAACAAGCACACCCAAATGAGATGTTAGTTTTATCAAGGAATTAGCCTTTTCTACTCGCTGAACCTCACTAAGACCAATGATACGTACCTTCACTAGTGAAGAGGCGCATATCTTGCAGAAGATTCTATTTTTAAGCACGAATGTTTTACGAGCAAAATATTGTTTTTTTAATTCTAACGCATTAACTAAATTACAGCATATTTTGGCGTGCCTAATAGAAGCATGCTGATTTGATCTTCATGAGTCAAAGATTGTGCATCAAGAGCATCAAGACATGTGCATGGTCTAGACTCTGCACTTGAAATGCATATAGACAAATTGCTAGCTCATGGTGTTGGTCTACAGCAAAAGAATGACATGCTAACGGAATAGAAAGAGTGGCTAGTAAATCTTCAGAACAGGGATAGATTGAACAAACTAGTTGCTAGTTATTGAATGGAGGCATTAGGAGATAGCTTCAAATAACAACTTTTGAAATGGAAATATTGCACTATCATCATTGCATACCTTTTGGCAATTTTCTACATCTTGCTCAAGTTGGCTTCTTTTACTTTCCATTGTATTCAGCTGAATTTGCAGTTTTGATAGCTTTTCCTCAACCTCACTTAGTTTCTCCTTTTTTTTGTTTAGGGCCACTTGAAGTTCCTCAAACTCCGAAGTTGCTGCATCAAGTTTTTCCCTTTTGGGAGCTACTACCTGCAGCCAAAGGGTGCCTGTAAAAAGCGTTCTGAATTGTAATAGTGAATGAGAGAAGTTTTGACTTTTATGCATAGATGATCCCTGAAAAGGAGGACAAAGTATCAAACTTAACCTTTCTATTCAAATAGGTTTTTCAATATCTTTTACCTGAGTAACTGGAGTGGCACTTCTCTGAACAAGCCTAAATGAGTAGTTTTGGCATGGAAAGGAATCAAAGACAATCTTAATCTCAAAAAATGGACCAAGAGCAATTGGCTTCAACAACATTGCCTGTTTTGAGGTAAGGAAGAAAAATAAAGGTAGTAAACATGAGAAAACTGAATATTTGGTACCTCCACGGAAGAAATAAGTCATAACTGCTCATAAAACAGCTCCAAGAACTGCATACATTGTTCATAGAACAAAGGATAGAAAATTTATAGGACAGATTCTTTAGAACAAGATCTACTTGTTCAAGTATCTCTATACAGTTTGCGATTATGTAAATATGATAAAGCTACCATAGTTCCCAGCAAAGATACCCATTCAGAACGTAATTCAAAAAAAAAAAAATTCGTATTTTATGTTTCCTCATATCTTTCTCTTCTGGTCTTTTACAAGTTTCCAAAGGAGTTATTTATTTCATTATGAAACACCAAGGTGTAGGAACAGTTCAATCGTTACCTTCGATTGCTTATAGCACTACTATAACAAGTAGCAGCCTATTGTATTCTAACAATACGGAGAAAAGTAGAAGACATGAGATAAGCTTCAAATTAACATTCATTCCAAGAGAATTGTGCTAGTTATGTGTAAAAATAGCACTATTACAAAAGTCTGCTTTCCATGAACCATGATATCAATTTTATAAATCCTTTCAAAATGCTGTTTCAGGGAATGCATAGTCTGCAGATACTTCCTGACGGACACAGTAAGATATTGTTTGACCAATTAGGAGAAAGTGAGCCAATCGGCCGTGCAATAATAGCCTCTTAAAGCTTACAAACACGTCGGTAAAGGATTTAGTGTTACTTAGTTCCTGTCCTTTGGAAATGTTGTGATAGACCTTTTTCCATGTGTTGCGAATAAATTTGACATTATTCAATAGCGATTCTTTGGGTATATGAAAGCTACAAAGCAAACATCATCTATGTTCTAAAACTAGTACAAAGGCATCCTAGTATATGGAGAGATCTTTTATGAGCTTCGGGTGTGTTCTAAAACTAGTACAAAGGCATCCTAGTGTTTAGCCATTGATTGAGTGATGCAGAGAAGCTTCAAGAAGAAGCTTTTTTTTTTTTTTTTTTTTGAGAGAGAGAGAGAGAGAGAGAGAGAGAGAGAGAGAGAGAGAGAGAGAGAGAGAGAGAGAGAGAGAGAGACTTTTTAATTCCTTCAAACCAATGAAAACGTCAAAGTAGCTTGTACCTTTGCAACTCTGTCATAACTTTCCATTGCTCTCACCCAACAACAAAGTCCATATGCGGCTTTTGATGCCTTTTTTACCACCTCCGGATCAAATTCTGCCTTTGCAAGGTAAGGACGTACTTTCTCTATTATTGCTGGAGCAATATTATCCTTGTCAAAAACCTTCAAAGAAGGCAGAAAATTCGTGTCTGCAAGCATTAACTGTGCAGGACCCCAATAATCTTCCATTTTCTGGCCGGGGTTGCTGGGATCAGGAATTCTTCGAGATTTTGTCTGCTTACAATAACACATTTATCAAAAAAGGAGAAAAAGTCCATCAAGGTTGACTTTCAAACAGAATCTCTATGAGTTCATTTACAAATAGATAAGAGGCCAAGGCATGCACTTGTTACATCTTTATCTCTTCAAGATTATTGCTGCATGCATCTTATTTGAGTTTATTCGTATGGTCCTGTCCAAGTATAACAAACCACATGCTCTATGTAACATGTTTAAAGGCGGCTGAGTATCACACTAGTTTGTTCATGATTTGAATAATTTTGAAATTTTAAGTATATGAACCATTGGTTTCAATAATGGAGGCAAAGGCAGATGAGTGTTTTTGGCATTATAGTAGTTTGTTTATGATTTGAATATAAAAATCATGAACATTTAAATAGATGAACCACTGGTTTCGAAAATGGAAGGAAAGACTCCAAATAAGAGTGCAAGACAATGTAAACTGGAGTCTGATAATATGTGATGACTGTGCCATGATGACATATGTCCACAATTCTTTTCTTTGATTGCAGATTGAGTTGTCTACAAATCTCACTGTCTGGAAAAATAATTTTGATGTCCTGACCTGGAAGTTGACATTGAATGAACTTGAATGCTCCTATTTCAAACTAGATACTTCAAAATTTAGGCTTGTGGACTAGACCAAATAAATTCTGTGAACAAGCGGCAAAGACATGCCTCTTAAATGGGCAGCATCTCAGAACTTTAAGGACCTTACAGTGTTCATAATGGTAAAATCGTCAGAGCTTTTGAAGAGGTATAAATTTGGATCTTCTGGAGGCCCAGCTTTCATCTAGGTTCCTAGCTTGAATACATATAAACTACGGGAATTAAACTAGGCGTTGTCCATATGATATATGAAAGGCTTTAAATTCTTGGCTATATACATAACTGAGATAAGACAGGATACTTGTGGGTTGAGATCCAGAAAGCTCCATATAACAAGTTAGAAGCCACAAACTCGAGTCTTCCAGTTGCACATACAGGCACACATGCAGCTGGTGTAACAATGAGCAGAGGCAATCTAGTGAGCTTAACATGCAATGTTGATAATAATCGATGTTAGACATGATAGAGAGTTATGTAGCCACACCATCATTGATGTTTAGACATGTACTTTATTAAATGCGAGACATGAACTTGAATTCATGTTAAAGTTATACCGCCCAACAGGTACTAATTAAACTTACATACATCAACTAAACTTAATAAGAATGTCATTGAAAACAAATTTTTTGACAAGGATATAGTGCTTCATCTGTCCCATTTCTACAATGTCCTGGAAACTAATACCAAGGTGTCTGAAAAGAAAAAGTGATGCCTTGCCTGCTTAATTATGCAACAGGCCTCCATTACTACTTTTACAGGTCCAGGAGGATTCTTCATAGCTTTAACTTCAGTGATATCCGCTTTTGTCAACGTATCTAGTGCAGAGAGAGCAGCTTCTAGCATGGGAATGGCCTACACAAAACAACAGGAAAAATAAGGATCTGTTAATAGACATTATTGACTGGAGTTTGGAGGAGAATATCCAAGTTTTCAGACTTTAGTTCATCGTCTCATCTGTTTAAAGATCCTTTAACAACATATTGAACCATGATTGCATCGGTTCTAAATTTCTATGGTTGAGGAAAAATAGTTTCAGACGAAAGATAAATGTTCACCATTTATAGTCTAATTGGATCTTTGATTCCCAGTGCCAGAAGGCTTCATTCTTTGTAAAAATGGCTTGAAGATCTCTTGATGTAAATCTTCTCTTGTTGAATAACTGCCTAACTGCCTAAGGGTGACTGACTCTGTCTCAGAGGTACAGGAGTTATTGCTGCTGACGACAGAATAAGGAGAATCTATAGTCTTCATATGGTGGAGCTACGTCAGATTGATATATTTTCATTTGTAGTGAAGAGTAGATTCTGAAAATGTGACCTTCCATCATTGAGTCTGTGTTGCCATAAAAAGAGACTGCCTGAAGGAGGCAAAGGAAGCCTTGTCACCAAGTAGGGAGCACTCTTGGATTCCATGTACTAAACAACCCACATGAAAAGAGAAAGCTTGTGTCTCGTGTCAAAATTTTACCTTAGTTGAATCTGGAAGATTTGCAGAGGGAAGTACGTCTGATGTGGGAATGGAAAGTATTGCAGGCAGATAGAATATAGAAAAGTGCAGGCTCTTATACATTGAGATAAAAGAGATTCCAGGCCACAAATTTCAAAAACCAAAATGTAGATTTCTTCACTGTTAGTTGCACAGATAATTCTCACTAACTTCACTTACCACAGCCAGCTCAGATTCACAGTCGTCTTTGATGGCCTTGGCCTCCTTTGCTTTCACATTCGCAATAGCCTCTTCCTCTTCCACAAGGCTCCTTGTTCCTTGTGCCTCCTTTCTGTCCTTTTCAATCGTCTTCAGAAGTTCATCAGTTTCTTCAGCAGTTTTCAGTAGAATGGGTTGCAAAGCTTCTAGTTCCTTCTTCATCACGTTCACTTGTCCCTCTGCCTCGAGAAGTTTCTCCAAGCCCATCTGAATTTATATATTTTGAGATGAATAAAAGGGGATCCTGATTTTATCTTAGAATAGTGAATTGCCAACTTATTGTATCATACAAAAAAATTAATTGCAGAAGAAATTGCAATATCCTGATTGAGATACAAAGTTTGCATAACTTTTCGCATATGTTAGCACACGCACGAACATTAAGAAAAAGGGTAACTTTTACTCATAGTTGCCAGTTCCGGAACGGAACGCGTTCCAGAACGTGTTCCATTCACGAACTTGACCAAATTTTTTTAAAAAAAATACATATTTTTTAGCGAAGGAAAAAAGTAATTGAAGAATATTGCTCTTCCTGCCATCAAATCCGCCATTCTCTACCTCACTCAGCTCTGATGGAATCTGCTGTTTAATTTAACTTTCATTTGCTTGCTTATGAACAGCATTATGCATATCCTATGAACAGCATTATGCATATCCTAAAAAACCTAGTGATCCTTCATTTGATATGTTTATTCCGTGCTTTGGTGCTGTGCGCTGCAAAGAGAAATCAATATTTTTGGAAGAATTTTTACACCTGATATGTTTATTCTGTGCTTTGGTGCTGTGCACTGCAAAGAGAAATCAATATTTTTGGATGCAATGTGCACACGCTTCTAGTTTTACATGTAATGTGCACATGCTTCTAGTTTTACATGTAATGTGCACATGCTTCTAGTTTTATATTGCGCATGAGAAGTGTTTGTGCGCTGACCTCCCAGTTAAGCTACTACGACCAGTTCTGTTCTCCTGGTTCAAGCTTCAGATAGCTTGACTAATATCTATTAATTTCCCTTTCATTCTCTATGGCTCACCCATCCCTGGAATCAACTTGATTTTCCACAGGTAGCCGCAGCTGTAATAGACGTTCAGACCCAAAAAAAAAACGTTCCGACCCAGCACGTTCCGGAACGTACAGTATGTTCCGACCCAAAAGGGTCGGAACGGGTTTCTAAGCTTTTACTGTAATTTCATATTTTCATCCATCAGGAAACCAATTTGTTTCTACCCTTAAAAAGTGCATACATTTCTTCAAGCGTTTGCAGTAGTCACTTATCAATGGCCTTTTAAGAGATCAAGTTACTGATTCGACTTTGGTTTGAAAAGCTTTTATGTAGAGCTTAGGGGACCAAAAAATGATTGTTGAATGTGCTCATGTGTCAGCGCCCTAGTCTGATAGCTTCTTGGAAGGTTCCCCTTAAGAGCCTCTAGAAAAGTATCAGTAAAATCTCTATTGGTCATCTCTTGTGATGATACCATTGTCTTGAGTATCTTTGCAGAATATGCTTAGCAAAGGGACTTCATAGGATGACTTTGAGTTAGAGATTACTATGTGATTATCATTTTGTTTCTACTCTTACAACATAATTATTTCTCTATGATCTTGCTCATAACACCATGCAACAAACTTCTCACATCTTACCTCTAAGAAGTTATCACATTTACATTATGGTGCTTATATTGTGTGTCAATCATTGTCATCATGCTTGTGAAGTGAACCATAGAAATTTTTAGCCTTACATTGACTCCAGAAACTCAAGAAAGATTTCAAAATCAATTAGGCCTCAATCTGGGACCTAATGTGACTTCTAAGCCACCAGTTGCCAGAGGGCTAATCAATGGTAATGGTCACTAACAATAGCTAGGCATTGGGCCCAAGCAGGGTGACGTCTTCACATTATCTTCATGATCAGGGCTACAGGCTGTCATAGTTTTCTTAGGCATCCCACCTCCTCCTTGAGTCATTTGGTATCTCCATTATAGAGCTTCCCATGGGCACTCACCATTATATCAAACGCTTCTTATATTGGGCATATCTTGATCGTACATGGAGACGATAGCTAGGGGTTAAGCCCAACTATTAGCAGACTCATTTCATTGAGCTAGACATAGCAGGTTTCCCAGTTTTGCCACATTATTTGGACTCAAGATTATCACACAACCTTAGATTTACATTGGGACAACTCCGCGTATCATCACATCAATTGGCTATTGAGACTGGGAGGTTCCACGATATTTCAAGAGAGGAGTAGATTTGCCAGTTATGCTCTTTAGATGAGGTGGAGTCCGAGGAGCATTTTATCTTTAGATGCCCTGTATATTATGAGATTTGAGGAAGATACTATTGTCGGTTTTGTGACATGCCCACCACACTATTGTCACTCATAGCATATGACGAGTCCTGCTGCGTGGCACTTATGATATGAGAGATGTTCCTACTGCAGCGAGACCTATGTCAGACGGCCTGTGGTGTTTTGTAAGAAAATGCAGATAGCAGATTATTGGTAACTTGTTTATATTTGGTATAGGGTACTGGGTCTTGATTTAGAGGCTGCTGAACTGACCTCCTAAAAAGTAGGAGAGTTGATCTATCAACAGGACACGTGTCATATGCTCATTGGGACACTTGGTCCAGTGCATGAGTGACACGGGTTGGATGGTCCTCCTCGCTCCAATGTGTCAGGGTACTGCCAAGTGGCAAGTGTCGATTGTGCATGGGGCTCGCCATGTGTCGACGTTAGGAATGGGTCCGGGTTAACTTGAGGATTATGTATAAGTGATCCTAGAGAAAGGCATTCCTCATGATAGTCTATGCAGCAGGTGGTTGGGAGGAGACTTGGCAGAAGTGCTCTTATGTGTTTATGCTGGTAACTTGACATGTACTTGGAAGAGAAATCAATAAAGTGGATATTTGGTGCCTACTTTGGTGTGCTTTGAGTTGAATTGTGATAGCTTTGTGATAGTCATCTTATTTCTCACCCTCTGAGTACCTCTTTCTTCTCTAGGAAAGATCACGACGAGATCCAAAGTCTTGTGATGATGATGATGATGATGTCGAACCCATTCATAGAGATCAGAGACAGCACACCACATAGTCATGTTGCAGCTCGAGCTATCCGACCTATCATGAGGAGACACACATCTCATCCTGCTAGACGACATTAGCGGCTCATCTTTGAAATTAGTTGTTTCTATCCTCCTACATATCCCATCACATTTATTTTAGTTCATAGTCTTTAGATATGTTGTTCTCTTTATGTTACTGTTTCAGAGATGTTTCATAAGCTCCCACTGTCACCACATACTTGACATGTACATTTACAACTCTTAAAAGCCTTTTGGCATGGAAAAGACATTAATGAAGCTTTCTCTCTCTCTCTCTCTCTCTCTCTCTCTCTCTATGGAGAGTACCTTTTACAGATGGGTGAAGCTCACGAGTTGGCCATTTATAATGGCTTAGCTTGTTGGCCACATTCTGGCAGATTCACTTGCCACCCACACAATGGAGGACACAGTGTCGTCGACTATCTCATGGGGTCACCAGTTTTTATCCCACTCCTGTTCGATTTCCAGATTCTTCACACCACCCTATCCGATCACTCCTTTCTATCTTTCAGTATGGGCTCCATCTCGACCCTCCAACCACCCATTATTCCACTCATCTCCCGCGCACCCAAGTACACTTTTGATCATTCCCACATCCAGACATACCAGGAGGCCGTCAACTCATTTCTTCGTCGTTCCCCACACCACACACCGTTAGAAACACAAGCTACCTTCCTTACCACTTCAGTCCATAATGCTGCATCATCTTCCTTTCCCTCCAAGCCACATAGACGCCCACCCACTTCGTGACACCCCATCCGACCTCCCTGGTTTGACGCCGAATGTCGTTTCTTTCATCTCCAAGTCACCCAAGCTAGACTTCATAACACACATTTTCTCCATGTAGCTCGTCGATCTCTCCATCACACCCTCCGCTGGAAGACACGAGTGTATGAAACCCAAAAAGGGAAAAGCCTAGTCGATTCCCCTTGTAGTTCCTCCACTGGTGCCTTCTAGAGGGAATTCATTCCCCGTACCCCACCTCCCCCCCTCACTGACCTTCATACCTGGACTACATACGCCACTACCCTATATATTGTACCCACAGACACACGCATCTCCATCTCTCCCCAACCGAGTACCTTCACTTTCTTCACTTCGGACATGGTCTTGACGGCCAATAAGAGACTGAAAACCCGTTGCACCTGGGATATTGATGACCTCAAATCCGAACTTCTAATCCATGCTGCAGACACACTATCACCTACCCTAGCCACCTTGCTCAATTGAGCAGTTGTCTCCGACTTCCCTTCCTCCTGGTGTACCAACATCATCCATCCCATTCACAAAACTGGTGACCCCATGGACCCTGGTAACTATCGCACCATTATGGTTGGGCACATCATTGCTAAGTTATACAGCACCATCCTCCAGTCAGCAATCAGTTCTGAGGCAGAGTCCAGACGATTACATGCATTGGGCAGGCGGGTTTCAGAGCACACTACTCCACTACAGATCATATCTTCACTCTCCGGGCCATTATTGAGGAAGCTAGACATAGGAAAGAGCGGGTCTACTGTTGTTTTGTTGACTTCAGGAAAGCCTTCGACTCTGTTCCACGTTCCCTCCTCATCCAGCGGCTACGTGATCTCGGCTTTTCTACTGACACGATCTTGGCAGTGATGGCACTATATGAGAGAGTCCTTGGTTGTTTTCGGAGTGACATCGGCATCTCAGATCATATCTGGAGCACTATTGGTGTTAAACAGGGTTGTTTCCTATCTCCAACCCTGTTTGGGCTATATATCGATGAGCTTGAGAGAGTCATTGAGGGATGTGGTGGCACAGCTTGCAGACTGGGGAGTATCTTGATTGCTATACTTTCATATGCAGATGACGTGGTTCTCTTATCTTCTACCAGAGAGGGATTACAGCGACAGCTCGACAACCTTCATGCTTTCTGCAGTAGATGGGGATTAGGGGTTAACATATTGAAAACCAAAGTTATGGTTTTCAACACATTGAGAGCTTTTATGCAGCGCCAGGAACTCATCTTCGACAGGCAGCCCTTGGAGGTTGTATCTTCCTACACCTACCTTGGCGTACTCTTTACAGGCCCTATCTTTGGTATGCAACAGGCAGCTTCCGCCAGACTTGGGAAAGGCCACGCCTCCCTTGTCCAGTTAGAGCATTTCTGTTTCAGACGGTTTATTCGGGATGCCCCGAGTAAATGCCAGCTTTTTGATGCTCTCGTTACCCCCACAACCCTATATGCAGCAGAAATATGGTGTATGGGTCTTACATCATCGGATTGGGCCCATATTTCACGACTGCAGGTTCTCATGTTATCCCGGATGATACGGGCTAAGCCATCCGTCCCACACCAGAATATACTGATAGAGTTCGCGGTTCCACCCATACAGCTATCTGCCATCTTCCAGCTTATCCTATATATCCAGCGTGTCATGTTGTTACCCACAGATGAGCAGAGATCCATACAGATGGCACTCGCTTCATCACGACACCTTTATGACTAGGGACATCGACTATCATGGTTCTCTCAGGCCTCCCAGCTACTGGACAGACCTTCCATCAGGCACCCATGAGTACATCAGACGCTTTCTTTATAGAGCATATCTGAGACGGACATGGCAGGGGCAGCTCGGGGTCAAACCCGACTATTACAGGACACACTTTCTGGAGCTAGACACAACAGGACTTCCAGTTTTGCCACATTACCTCACCTCAGGACTGTCTCACGGGCTTTGGTTTCTGTTGGGCCAGTTTCGAGGGTGAATGAGGTTTGTGCATAGGGTGAATGAGGTTTTTGGACCATGGAGAGGGAAAATCAGAGGTGACAGCTCGGTTGAATAGGATGGAGAGAAAGGGTGAGAGGATGTCGGGAGCATACTTTAGAAGTTCAGCCTCTAGCTCATCAATGTCTTTGGCTTTATTACCCTCTCAAGGACTCGAGTAACTCATTACGAATCTGAGTAAAACTCAGCTCGTTTATCATAGGCATTCTACTAAGGGCATCTGCTACTGTATTGAATTTTCCATGCCTATATCTGATAGACATGTCAAACTCTTGCATCAACTCTGCCCAACGATCTTTCCGACCTCTAAGCTCAGGTTGATTGCAAAGGTATCTGAGACTCTCATGGTCTGTCAGGACCTCAAAGTTGGCACCATACAAATATTGCCTCCAAGTTTTAAGGGCATGGACTATAGAAAAGAGTTCATTTTCATAGGCACTGTACCTGGTCTGAGCTGGCTCGAGTTTTTTACTCTTGAACGCAACTGGTCGTCCACCCTGAGTTAGCACAGCACCTACTGAAGAGTCGCTAGCATCTGTTTCGACCACAAATGGCTGATTGGGGTCGACGACTTTTAAAACTGGTGCTGTAGCTAAGGCTATTTTGAGAGCATCAAAGCTCTCCTGCTGTGCAGACTCCCAAATGAACTCCTTTCCCTTCCCCTTAAGGAGATTTGTCATAGGAACTGCTATCTGAGCATATTCCTTGACAAATCGTCTGTAATATCCCGCCAGACCAAGAAAGATTTGAAGTTCCAAAATATTCTGAGGTATCAGCCAACTAAGTATGGCTTTAACCTTATTTGGGTCCATCTTAATCCCATCTGAAGAGATAATGTGACCCAAATATGCTACTTCTTCAACGAAGAATTCACACTTGGATTGTTTAGCATAGAGCTTATGCTTTCTGAGCAGTCGAAACACCTTTCTGAGGTGTTTTAGATGCTCGTTCCTCGTTTTGCTGTAAACGAGGATGTCATCTAAAAATACGACTACAAACTTACCCAGGTATGGTCTGAGGACACTGTTCATCAAGGTCATAAAGGTAGCTGGAGCATTTGTGAGCCCAAATGGCATCACCTTAAACTCATAATCACCGCGACGAGTCCTAAAAGCTGTTTTCGAGACATCTTTCGATTTTATACGGACTTGATGATATCCCGATCTGAGGTCTATTTTGCTGAAAAACTTAGCCCCGTCGAGTTGATCAAACAACTCGTTTGCCCGAGGCATAGGGTATTTATTCTTCATTGTGACTTTATTGAGGGCTCTGTAATCTATGCAAAGATGCATAGACCCCTCTTTCTTTTTCACCAGTAGGACTGGTGAGGCCCATCGTGAACTATTGGTCTGAATTTGGCTTTTTCCAAGATACTCTGTTAACTGCCTAGTTATTTCTTCATCCTCTGTTCGGCTGACCCGATACGGAGGTTTAGAAACAGGTGCTGTACCTGGTACTAGGTTTATTACATGATCTACCTCTCTGCTAGGAGGTAAACCATGTGGCAAATCTTCAGGAAAAACATCTTTAAATTTAGACAATAAAGTTTCTAATTTACTGATTTTCTGCTAAATAGAACTGGAAATAGAAACTTCAGGAATAAATTGAAAGTCACATAAGAATACCTGATGGTCTTCGTCTCCGATTAGCTGACAGAGCTCTGAACTGCAGACCATAGGGCTGTTGGGAACATCATGCTCCCCATGCAACTGGATCTCTCGGCCTTTATGCTGAAAGCTGAGGGTGTTCTCCTGATAGTTTCTGTGGAGGGAAGGTCCTAAATTGTAGAGCCAATCTCTCCCGAGAACAATGTCTGTTCGATCCAGGTGCATTATCTGAAAGTTTATTTCATCTTGGTACCCCTGTATACCAAGATTTATCTTACTTACCATAGTTTCCCATATTTTTTTATCTTCACCCTTAGCTAATGAAACTATGTACCTATGCTGACTAGGTACTTTTGGTAGTTTAAGCTTTTTAACCAGGGTGTAGTTGATGAAATTATGGGTTGCCCCATCATCAACCATGACTCTTACTGGCTGGTTACCAACTTTCCCATGCATACGTACTAGGTCATGCGGCCCAAAGCTGAAGGGTCTCGCTAGCATTGCAGAGGTCAGCTGGCAACAGTGTTCATGATCTTCATGATACACTTTGATCTCGGAAGCTGCCGAGTCACTGGGAAAACATACAGTCTGAACAAGATGAACTTGTTTTTTATCTTTCTTATCTTTTTTAGTGAAAGGCCCCTTGGGACACTGTCTGACTGTGTGTCCCTTGCCCATACACACAAAGCACAAACGTTCTTGTTTGGCTTTCTCAAAATCATCTGGTTTTAAGGGCTGTATGAGTGAAGGGCGTTTCTGAGGAGCTTCACCTTTAAATTTATCTTCTTTCTTTCTTTTTAAAAATTTCTTTTTAAATTGAAAGTCTTTCTGAGGAGGCTGCTCAGAAAGTGGTTGCTGTCTCGCCCTCTTCCTACCCACTGAATCATCATAGATTTGAGCATATCTGAGAGCTTGCTCAAGGGTAGTAGGCGAGTTTCTCTGGACCTCTACTTTATATTCATCTTTGAGGCCACGGACAAATCCCCTAATTTTCTGATAGTCATCCATATTTTTAATCTTTAAAATTGCTTCTCGATACTGTGAGATATATTGGATGAGGGATTTATCCATTACTGTTCTTTCCCAGGCTTCCCCGGCTCTATCCAGTTCATTTTCTAGTAGAAAGTCTCTTAGGAAAGCCTCTTCAAAAGCTTTCCATGACCAGGGAGTCTGCCCAGTCTCCTGGAGATTTAACCACCACTTATAGGCCATAGGCCCTAAGGAAAGACTGGCCTCAATAGCTTGCAAATGGTCAGGGGTCTGTTTAAGAGCATGAATGTTTTTCCATTTGCTGAGGAAGGTTTGTAGAATATCTGCATTTCTATCCTTCTCTTCCCCATTAAAAGTAGGAGGTTTTAAATCTTTAAAAACACTGGGGTGAGACCGTAAAGTCTCACCCGAAACTGATGGAAGTGGAGAAGGGGATAATTGAGAAGTGGAGGGAAGGCTTCCTTTCGCGGAACTCAAAATCAAGTTTTTGAGTTCAGCGAACGAGTCGTCCACACTAGACTTGAAATTGGCTAATGCCAACTTCAGTTCATCCACTTCTGTTACCAATTGGAGAAACTGCTCCTTGGTAACCAGTTCGTCGAGTTCTTCGGCAAACTGTTCCTGTTCTTCCACTTCCATGGGTTCCTTCCCTTTTCTGTAAGCCAAGGCTTCTGTTTCAAGTTTGTCGAAGCCTCTCTCCTGGGGTTGATCAGGTCCCTGAGGAGTGGTCATCTTCGGAACTGAAAGAGAGCTACCTTAACTTCTGAAGGAAAAAAGTCTAAAAGACTAATTTACAACTGTACAAGGGAAAGGAAAGATGACTTAGCTGTTTCTGAGGACTGTGCTTCCAAAGAAAGAATGAAGAGGAACCCTTTCAGCTCTTTTCCCCAAGATTTCAGACCTGTTGTCCCGGAAAATGTCAGTTTGAAGCTTCAAAACGGTGCCAAATTTCCCGGTTCTTTGAGGATAGTAGCTCGCTGGTCTGATTGCAACCCAACTGGCTCGTTTGCTTATGATTTGAGACCCAAAAAGTATTTCAATTTCTGATTTTGGTGTCTCTCTACCCTCGCTGGCTGGACAGCCCTCTATCTGGCCCAATTTTCTGAAATTTAAGGCCCAATCTTTGCTTGAATCTCTGATCTGAACTCAGGCAGTAGGTCGCTGGTCTGTGGCAATCTAGTTTGATGTTCAAACTACTGAAAAATCCTCAAAAACAGTGATGAAAAACCAATTTTTCATCTCCCTGTCCAGCGCTGGCCCTGCTAAGAAAATTTGTTTGAAAACCCTTCAAATTTCCTTGGATTCTCTGAAATTTTAGAGGTAGATTTTTGATCCCTCAGCGATGGATCAACACCACCCTTTCTCCTCAAAAATCCACTCTGATTCCCTGAATCTGATGGCAAAAATCAGAGATGAAGACTGAATTTGCAGCGCTGGACCTACTCTAGAAATTTGGACTAATTTCTCTTTGACCAGCAAGTAAATCCACCAAGATTTCCTCAGTAGGAGACTGTTCCTACAGCGAGTCTCCTCCTCTATTTCTTTCTGAGAACTTTTAGAAGTTCTGAGCAATCTAGCTACTTTCTCCACTGCTGAAAACTGAATTCCCAAAGATGGAGATAGCTCTGATACCAGTGTAATAGATCCTAACACAACAGTAGGGCAAACACTAACTGATCCACCCAACCTTGCCTACTCCCTGATATAGAGTAAGCCCCTCCTAGCCCAGTGTGAGGACTGGTAGCATGCAACTGCCAAGTGTCGGCCACGTGTCACTGACGTGGCCGACTGCACGTCGGGACCCAACTGGGGGCCCTATCCTGCTGACAGGGTCCCTAGGCTGTGTTAGGCCCGCCATGGCTATGGACCGTGCTGGGGCACACTACTCACACTGTCTTGCCCTGTTGGTCATGTACGCAGGACACGACCCTGACTGTGGTATCTGACCTATTTGTGTTCTCTAGGGTTCGGCACTGGTTACGAGCTCGTAACATGGTGGGAGAGGGAGTAGGCAGCGAGGGGGTGTGTGAAGGGCCAGCGACGGGCTGCAAAGGAGGGGAAGGGGGTAGCGAAGGAGAGGGAGGGGAGCGAGGGCTCCCTTTTTTTCTGGCCATGGAGACCCGCTGAGTGCGATGGAGGTCAGAGGGGAGGTGAGTGCGACCAGGGTAGGGCGAGCTAGGCCAGGGCAGCAGCAGGTGGATCGGGCAGGTGGATCAGCAGAGGGAGAAGCGTCAGCAGGGGATCGGGAGGGCGCCACCATCGCGCGAGAGAGAGAGAGAGAGAGAGAGAGAGAGAGAGAGAGAGAGAGAGAGAGAGAGAGAGAGAGAGAGAGAGAGAGAGAGAGAGAGAGAGAGAGAGAGAGAGAGAGAGAGGGTTAGGTACGGATCAGGGCGGACGGACAGGGACGGATCAGGGCCAGGACAAGAGCAGATTCAGGGCCAGGACATGAGCGGGTAGGGCCAGGGCAGATCAGGGCCAGGACAAGAGCGGAAGGACAGGAGCAGATGGGGCAAGGATAGGAGCGGACAGGGCCAGGGCAGGACGGATGGGGCTAGGGTGGATTAGGGCCAGGACAGGAGCGGATAGGGCCAGAGCAAGAGCGAATCAGGGTGTGTCATCACTAGAGCGGATTAGGCATGGATCAGCGCCATCAGAGTAGCAGATCAGGAGCGCATCTATAGCGGATTAGGAGAGAGAGAGAGAGAGAGAGAGAGAGAGAGAGAGAGAGAGAGAGAGAGAGAGAGAGAGAGAGAGAGAGAGAGAGAGAGAGAGAGAGAGAGAGAGAGAGAGAGAGAGAGAGAGAGAGAGAGAGAGAGAGAGAGAGAGAGAGAGAGAGAGAGAGAGAGAGAGAGAGAGAGAGAGAGAGAGAGAGAAAGAAAGAAAGCTTTATTAATGTCTTTTCCATGCCAAAAGGCATATAAGACTAATGAAGTACATGTCATGTATGTGGTAACCATGGGAGCGTATAAAAAACGTCTCCAAACTGTAATAAAGAAAAACATCTAGTGCAACCTAAAATAGACACGTATGCGAGAATGTGCATAATAATAATCATATGTGTCTCGGGTAAGATGTCAAGGCTGTGCTGCATCTGCTGTAAAAAGATGTAATGCGAGCCATAGTATGGGAAAGCACTGGAGTCTGCCGGCGGCGTCTGTGAGTATGAGCACGTGTATGTGTGATAGTAGTAGTAGTACGCCCCTGCGTACAATGTCTAGTAATCCTGGTGGTATCCTGATGGTGAGAGGTACACTGTCTCTGATTTCTATGAGCATGAGAGCGGCCAACATCCTCGTCGTCATCCTCATCATAATCCTCATCCTCAGGTACTAAGTCATGCGATCTCCGTCTAGTAAAGAACGAAGTAATCAATGGCTGTGAGGTAAATTGCTGGGGTGTCTCGTATAGATCTCTCCGTAGTCTGGACATCTCGTGTACCATGAGAGCGACACACCGTGGGTCCTCATAAGCTATGAGAGATCGTAGAGTGGTAGGCATCTCTCGGAACAGGCAGTGATATCGTCCTCTAATCTCATAATATACAGGGCACCGAAATATAAAGTGCTCCTCAGACTCCACCTCACCTAGGGAGCAGAACTGGCCAATTCGCTCCTCTTTGGGAATACCGTGGAACCTCCGAGTCTCAATAGCTAGCTGATGAGAGGACACCCTGAGCTACCCCAATGTGAATCTGAGGCAATGTGACAATCCCGAGTCCAAGTAGCGTGGCATGACTGGGGTCCCTGATGCATCTAGCTCCAAGAAATGAGTCCGATAGAAAGTTGGCTTAACCCCTAACTGGTTACGCCATGTCCGCTCTAGATATGTGCGATAAAGGAAGCGTCTGATATACTGATGTGTGCCGGAGGGGAGCTCTGTGATGGAGATGCCAAATGATACAAGTAGGAGGTGAGAGGCCTGAGAGAACCATGATAGCCTGTAGCCCTGATCATGAAGACGCTGTGAGAAGGATAGTGCAACCTGTATGTATCGCCTGTCTATCTTTGGTAGCGCCTGTATCCTCTGTATATAGGTGATAAGCTGAAGAACTGCCTCGATCTGTATAGGTTGAACTGCAAACTCGGCCTGGAGAATCTCAGGGGGAACAGAAGGCTTCGCTCGAATCAACCGAGCTAGCATGGTGGTCTGTAATCGTGAGAGACTGGCCCAGTGTGAAGAAGGAAGACCCACATACCATGTCTCTGCCGCATATAAAGTCGTGGGGGTAACAATGGTATCGAAGAGGTGACACTTACTGCGAGCATCCTGGATGGACTTGCGGAAACAAAATCGCTCTAGCTGAACAAGGGAGGCATGTCCTTTCCCTAGTTGAGTGGTAGCGGCCTGTCTCATGCTAAAAGTAGGACCTGAGAAAAGGACCCCCAAGTATGTGTAGGAAGGGACCACCTCTAGAATCTGTCCGCCCAAAGTAAGCTCCTGTCGCTGCATGAATGCCCTCGAAGTGTTGAAGACCATAACCTTGGTCTTCCCAATGTTCACCCCTAGGCCCCATCTGGTGCAAAACTCATGCAAGCAATCCAACTGTCGCTGTAGGCCCTCTCTGGTTGGTGAGACCAACACCACATCATCAGCATAAAGGAGGATATCAATCAAGATGTCACCAAGCCTGCAGCCAGTACCGCCACCTTGTGTAATGACTCTCTCCAACTCATCAATATACAAGCCAAAGAGGACTGGTGAGAGGGAACAACCCTGCTTCACCCCAATAGTGCTCTAGATGTGCTCAGATATGCCACTGCTATGCCGGAAACAACCAAGGACACGCTCATAAAGTGCCATCACAGCAAGAACAATGTCGGTGGAGAAGCCGAGGTCTCGGAGTCTCTGGATGAGCAATGAACGAGGAACAGAATCAAAGGCTTTCCTGAAGTCCACAAAACAATAGTAAACCCTCTCTCTCTCCTGTGCTTAGCCTCCTCAATCAAGGCTCGCAATGTGAAGATGTGATCTGCCGTGGAATAATGTGCTCTAAAACCAGCCTGACCCATGGCATGTAGTCTGCTAGTCTCCGCCTCTGAGCTCACAACAGACTGCAGTATAGTACCATATAATTTAGCCAGGACATGTCCGATCATGATTGCGGTAGTTACTCGGAATCATGGGGTCACCATTCTTATGGATGGGGTGGATAATGTTAGTGCACCAGGGAGACGGAAAGCCAGAGACAACTGCAGAGTTAAGAAGGGTGGCTATAATGGGGGCGAGTAAGTCAGAGGCATGGGAAAGGAGCTCAGATTCAAGGTCTTCGATATCTCTGGCTTTGTGGGACTTCAGCTTCTTAATGGCCGCAAGTACCATGTCAGATGTGAAAAAGGAAAACGCAAGTGGCCGTGGAGATATGGCGATAGGTGAGTCGGTAGGAATCATGAGAGAGAGAGAGAGGAAAGCTTTATTAACGTCTTTTTCATGCCAAAAGGCATATAAGACAAAAAAGTACATATCAAGTGCGTGGTACAAATAGGAGCGTGTAAAAAATCTCCGATAATAGTAAAGAAAACATATATGAAGTGTAGCTACTAAAAACATGATCGAGTAGCTATAAATGATGGTGGTGCTGGTAGACATGTCTATGCTCATCACAAAATCATAAAACTCAATCAACTCCTGCTGCCACTGAAGAAAGATGTAATGGGGATTGTAGTTGGAGATAATGTGTGCTGATGACGTCGTCTAGGAGGTCGTCTATGTAGTGTCAAAATCTATGCAAATATAAAATCTTACTATCAAAAGAGTAAACTTTAGGCTAAAAAGTCTCGAGTGCATAATTGACGTACTTCATATTCAATAAAATGGTAATGTTGGAACATAAATACACCAACTTAGCTACTTACCACATATCTTCTTTTTAGAGTGTCAACCTCGAGGCGTTTTTGTGATAGAAGGCTTTTGTAAGTGCTCAAAAGCTCCAAAAAAGAGGTGGGCGTGATATAGAAATGTCTTTGCTGCTCCCGGAAAAACAAATCAGCTAAATTGCTGGCATTTTGATGAAATAGCATACACATATCTATCACACCTGGTAGGATATGTGGCTCGTCCATGTTAATCTAACCATATCCCATAGCAACACCACAATTCAAAAATGACATGTAAGCTTTTGCAGTTAATGACTGTAACATTATTTCAACATAATCCAATAGGTGCAGATGAAATTTGAAGGATTATGTAGATGACATTTATGGAACTTAGTATCAATGATTACTACCTCACAGCAGAGAAGCTAAGATTACACACAAGCAAGAAGTCTGAATTGATGTCATTATTAAGAGTTGCCCCATCAAACCTCTGATATTTATAATATCTTAAGAACCCAGAGTTGCACTATGAATCTTAGCGATGAAAGAGCTAGATAAACATATGGAATCATGCATAGACTAACAAATAGTTTGAAAAGTAGATGCATTAATGTCTTTCCAAAACAAAACGTGGTAAGGAAAATAGATATGAGGTCTTTTGTGATATTACGTTAGCACTAGTGCTTCTACAAAATAACTTGATCATAGCTCTAGTGAGAAACTCTTGTCATATACTCTTTTCAAAAATCATTTTTGATTATGAGGATCAATGTTGTGGAACAGTTACATACTAGAAATAACCCCTAATTAGTATACCTTTAGGTCTTGAGCAACTTACAATTAAGGACATCTCCTTATGGGACCCAAGTACCCTAAGTTGTCCTAATTTGTAGAAAGTTCCACTAAGGGCCTCTAGATAGTAAATAGGGCTATCATTTAGACGTCATTAATTCATTGATTATTCAGATTATTGATATGGATTGGGCTCTTCGCGGGAAAACTCTTTGCTAATGCTTGTACAGCTTTAGTCATTGATTATATTAGATGCTCTTTGTCATTCTTCATGGGAAATTGCTTGATTGTATAAAGTATAGTGATTTATGCTTCATTGATACAATATCCATAGAATGAGTCTATAACTTAGTATCAAAGCACTCTCCTTCACTGGTGGGAGTGCTAAATTTTCTCCACAATTGGTGAAACTCCATTTTTTTGGGCAGATCTTTTGCATAAGTTCTTCCACTAAACTTGACAGAAATAGAAAAAATAAAAAAGTGATTTTTTTTTGCAGAGTATTTCCGACAACTATTTCAGATGAGAACTATCTTTTCTAGTGGCTGTTTTGGCAGATTTTCTAGGCAATACCTATTGCACTTTCTAGCACCCTATTCAAAGGAAGTTTTGGCACTTTTTCATAAGCATTTGCTTGCTTGCTTTCAACAATCTTTTGGAGGCTCTGTCGCCCTATGCTAATCTACCTACTCATTCAACAAATCTAAATATGTCACTGGGTTCTACAATTTTTTGATGATTAGCTACAGGTTGTCTTCGAGCCTTGTTAAAACGACATTTCCCCCGCTCGACAATTTTTGATGGTAAAGTTGTATACTCTATAGCTTTACTTCGACATCTCTACTTGAGCTATGTGCTAGTCCTCTTGCTATTTCTACAATTCCTTTAGAGGATGTCTTTCAAATGGTCGATGTAGCTTATCTTGCTGAGATTCTTTTCGATGAGTATCCATGTCTCCTTTGCTCTCCTTGTCCTTTATATATGAGTTTGTTGCAGTCGATGTTGATTCTATACACTCTTGGGCTTTATGGATTTCTTGGAGTGGTGAGCCCACTTTCCTGGATACTACAATACATTCTTGGGCATTGCGGATACGTTGGATTGCTACACAATTGTTTATTCCAGTTATTGGTTGTCAAGATGCTTTGTGTATTCTTTATGTTTCCTGGCATTCCTGGTTGCTGCATAATGCTTGGCCTCTACTGATGTTCCCGAGTTATTTCTATGGTTGCTGCCAAGCCATCCTTTTCCTATGGTATTCCTAGGCTTTTCACCCAGTTTTGGATATCTCATTTGTTGGGGTCCTGCATGACGACACTTTCTTTTAGCATTCTTGGGATTCTTGGGCTATCACTGTCATCAGACTCCTGGCCCTACTATAGTTGTTTTTTACTATGAGGCCATTACTCCTGATGATTCTAACATTTACATCCAGATTCTTGATACTCTTGACCCACCTCCTGTTGATGGCCGGCTGACCCGCTTCCTGCTGATCTTGCTCCTGCCGCTTGCCATGCGTAGCTTGCTTATGCTACTTGGGCTGGCTTCCCAGCCTCTCAATGTTGAGGTTGCTAGCTCCCATTCCTTTCTCAGTTCTCAGATGTTTCAAGGCTTGCATTATCGCATTGGCGACTTTTCTGGTCAGGCAAATTTCTACATCATTCCTCTAGAGCGCTATGACATTATTTTGGTGCAGACTGGTTCTCCTTACTTGGTACTGTTGTTGTGGATCTATCTCAGCAGACACTTTCCTTGTCAGCATCATTCACTTGTTGGTATTGATTCCTAGGGTGACTATCAATTGGTTACCGGAAAGAAGTTTATGCGTAGCCTACCAAAGGCTCAAGGTGCAACTCTTCTTTCCATTCAGAGTACATCAGTTGCTGCTTCTCTTTCACCATCCGTGGGTCCTCTTCCTTAGGTGGTTTTTAACTTATTGCATAAGTATTTTGTTGTCTTTTCAGAACCTACGTCTTTGCCACCATTACGTGATGTCAACCACCATATAGATCTTATTCCTGGTGCCACCCCATTTTGTGCACCATATTTTATGTCTAAAGTTGAACGTGATGAGGTTCAGCTCCAAATTGCTTCTCTTTTACGTTAGGGCCTCATTGTACCTAGTCATAGTCCCTTTGGTGCCCATGTTCTTCTTGTTGCTAAAAAAGATGGGACCAAACGCCTTTGCATTGACCTTGAACAAGCTTACTATCCGTAATCAGTATCCTATTGTTTATGAAAGCGAAGGAGCATAAATGCGCTGGCAGCATATGGATGACCTTTTTGATCAGCTTGGCAATTCTTCTATCAAATTTATTTGGTATAAATTGCACCAATTTAGTTAGTATGTCAACCACCACCCAAAGAGAATTTGGCACCATATAAATAATGCCTCTAGATTTTTAACGTCTGAATGATTGCAAAGAGTTCCTTCTCATACGTAGAATACTTACACTCAGCAGGATCCAACTTTTTGCTTTTAAAAGCAACTAGTCTACCGTCTTGATAAAGAACCGTTCCTATAGCATAGTCGCTAGCATCCATTTCTACCAAGAATGGTTTACTAGGATTGACTGTGTAAAATTGGAGCCGTAGAAACACAATGCATAAGAGTTTCAAAACTCGTCCATTTCATTAGTCCAAATTAGTGATGGGACTTTTTATGCAGCTACACTTTTTCTTCACCCCTTAAGAACATTCGTTAAGGGCAATGCTATAATAAATAGCCTAGTCCATAATGAGATTTTTATTGCATTTCCCAGCCTATTTCCAATTCCTAGTTATAGCTTGCATAGGATTCTTAAATGCCATTCATATTATTCCCAATCTGAGACCCAATGATGTGAACAAAAATTTCAGCTCTTTTACTTGAACGGTATATTTCGTCCCAAAGCAAGACTTGTTATGCTTTGGGTTCTCTATGACGCGGTCATTGTTATTTTTATACGACCTTGTTTCATGCACTACAGCTATGGTCTAAACTTCATCCTATATAGGAGATATTAATTATCTATATAGTAGAAAATTCTCCATAGAGTATGCATTACAATCTTAGAAAGCCGTTTCGACCCAAACCACTCGAAACGTACTGTACATTCCGAAATGTGGTACTAAGTGAAAAAAACAAAAACATTTTTGTCCTTTGTTACATATTTACGAACTTAAATTGTTTTTTTGGCCACGTTCTGGAACGGACAACTATGGTTACAATATATATTTCTACATACTATACTTTTGTGTTTTACCTTACTTTAGTAGATATCATAGAATATAGAAATTCCAAAATTGTAGATTTGTACATATACTTTATGTATAGCTATAAAATTAAAGTTGTAGATGATAGAACATTACATTCTACTTGTACTTGTAATAGTACACATGGATTTGATATAGAAATTGAAAACATTTTTTTAACTCATTCTGGAATGAGAATTTTGAAATGCTTTGGGTTCAAAAGCAGTTCCAACACAACTTGGGAGCCACTCTATCTTTTTCACCAATTTGTTCTCGAGATACTATCACTTGAAATTCATTGAGAAAGACCAAAGTCACCATAGCTTTGTAAATATTGACAAGTCCATCCTACAACATGCTACTTCAGTTGCATAGCATGCCATAACCTAAAAACATTTTGCAACCAAAGTCTTTAAATCTCCATTTTGACTAGAAAATGCCTATATATGTCTTATCCACAAGGTGACAGAAGCATCAAAAGTTCTATAAAAGCGTACACAAAAAGCATTAAGAAACATCCGTCCGATCGCTGGCATTCTGCTTGAGTGCATACTGTTGTTAGCAGTACTGCTTCATAAACTATGTAACATTTGCATTGCACTATGTGTTTGACATAGATACTTGCTGGATAACCAGCGATGAACCATCATATAGTTGAGTGGTGCTTTCAAAAACACCTCAACATTTGCATGAAAGAGCAATTTGATCAAATGACCGATGATTTTTGAACCACAAGCCCTCCCCCGCCAATTTATCAATGAATAACCCAAAACATGCAGGAAAGGAACAACCTTTGGCAAACCTAATTTTCCTAGTGATATCAGCTAATAATCCACTTGGGTTTTGCCCAATTTTGTCAATTAGCTTTCAATATGACAAGGTGATCTATTGGGGAGTGTAGTTTCACAGCCATCTTGTTGTGATTATTGCAAGTCAGTTTTTTCCAATCACTAAGCTTTTGGCCCATCACTATGAAGAAATTAGAAATAAAGATTACATCACCTGAGGCTGATCCAAGTTCAAGACTTGATGCCAGAGCCTGGCACTCTCTCCTAACTGTCCATGTGCACTCATCGCTATCTATTCCAATAAAGTTCAAAAAGAAAAGAAACTAACAGTCTATGTACATATAACCTTGACAATGCCATGAAGAATTGGGAATTTATGAGCATGATACCTACTGTACACAAAAATTTTGAGCCAACGGATTGCAGGGCATCCTCTGGCCACTCAGTGAACCAATCAACGGTACAACAAGTAACCAATGATGGAAACATTCGCAATCTTGTTCTGAAAGCAGCTCCAAAAGGGCTCATGCATATGACCATATGTAAGTTTTTCCGACATTGTTCTACAAAAAACATATAAAGCTCAGATCCAGAGCTATCCCTTCCAGCTTTTTTTGCTCTATTTCTAACAAGATCTTGGAGCATCATCGTCTCATCTTTGGCAAAAAGATTTGGTACCTGATAGAGTTAACTATGACAAATAAGAAAGAGAACTTTCTAAGCAAGAAAAATAAGCTAACATCTGATATTCAACCAAAATAACGAGAATTAGAAGATTACATAAGATACAAAGATAGTAATCTGCTTCAGAACTGAAGTTCGCACTCAAGCTCCCAAATCAATAGTAGGTCAATCAAAACAATTGGTGGCTTGTAGTACCTTGTTCGTATGTCTTATTACCTCGTATGAATAAGCTTCATTAAACTACTATTCAAATCAGCTATATACTAATCGGCAGTTGACAGATTGATAACTAGCAGTCTGCACTTAATAATAAGTGGGTACTTTAAAAAAAGCCCTAGATCTGATGGTAATTGTTCTAAGTTGTTACTGAACATAGAGAATCTATGTAACATCGAGTAGTGATGCATACTCATAAATTTTCTTCAACGGTAACTATTAAGTTCAACATTCATTCTGCACCCGTGAATTTAAATTAAGTTCAACATTCATTGTGCACCCGTGATTATTTAAATCAATGCCCCTAACTCTTCCTTCCAACTAGGAATTTCTACTTGAAAAAGCGCAGTATCTATGACCCAAAGGCAAGTTCTTTTCAAACTACACCCAAATACTACTTGACGTGGTAGAGAACACCTCGCCCGTATTTAAGATGTTGTTGATGTCTTCCAGAAATCGCTCTTGTTTCAATTGCGTGTCACTGAACAGAAACACTGTCGGGCTATTCTCACCTCCGGCCTTCTTTAGAACTACCTGATGGAAAAAGTATGGAGTACCGTAAGTTCACACCGGACAAAGAGGGCAAATTTCCCATACAGGTAGTATCTCATATAAATCATGAAAATGGACAGTAAGGCAAGAGGAGTTATTCAGTTATTTGACATGTTAATATGTAATCAGTCTCAGCTTTAAATGTGACTCACCTGGCGTTACATACATATATACGTAGAAAATTTTGCTGTGCGTAGATATTCCAAGAGAATCGCGTAATCTCATAGAATATTGTTAAATCGGCTACTAATACAAAAGTCTATAATTGTATGCATCTCCATTCCAGACGGAAAGGATAGATTCAGAGCAAGATTGTAAGAATAATGCTTCAGTTGAGTCCTTTACCTTTAAATCTTCTTGCCATTCTAAAACCCCATAGAGCTTGCTTATTTGCACTTGGAATATGTTGAAACCTGCCATGAAGGTTGCTAGTTTGGTCAGTGACTGACGGCCAACTCCCCCCACCCCAACCAGTAAAGCATTTCCAAAAGGCTGTCTCAGAATTCGGCTAACACGTATTATGTGCTGTGCAGCATATGTGAACAGAACCAGATTAAGGGGCGATCTAGTTTGACCATTGAACTCTGCCAAGCTTTCTTCCATAAAGCTCAGGAGCTTCTTAAGGTCATTTATCTCTTCATATCTGGAAAAGCCAACAAACATAGTCTCTAAGCCTTGCTGCTTCTATTACAGATACTATTACCACCTATATATGTCAGGACGTTGTTCATGCTGTTCTAGGAATTAAACCAGGCAGGAATTGATACCTGTTCTTTTCATGAGATAGGCTTTTATGAATATTCACCTCTCAACCACCATATTCCTTGCAATCTAGAAAACGAAAACAAATAAAAAAGGATCAAGGAAACGGCTATAAGATAAGCTGAAACCTTTTTGGAAAATTATTTACATCCATGACATCTCCAAATGCTAAGTTCCTCAGTGCCTCAGTGATATCCGAAGTTGTGAAGACATCTTCACACTTTAGGCCGAGTCGATCCTCCACTCTAGTCTTCAAGTACCCAAGAAACCACTCACGGTCTTCATCACTAACAAGCCTGTCATAGAAAACTCTCAAACATTCATGACACCAGAGCCGAACTAATGAACTTTTCTGTTCAAGGGGACTTCCTATCATACATATTCCCTGAAAAACTTTGGAAAGATCTCGCATGTTGTATGTATAATGTGATTTTGCAGGTGTAGGGAGAAGCTCTTGCTGTATAGACCTATAAATATCAAGTGTAGACGCTACCATAAGGTTGTTGATAGAGCTCACCTGCCAACAAGTATAACATCACTAACCTGTATCTGCACCATTACCATCCTCAACTTAAGTCATAGTGTATTACAGTAAGCATCCAATTTACCTCACTTGGCACATGTGATTTTCTTGTCCACCATGTTAAAATTGTCATGAAGACAGTACAAAGACTTGCATCATCAAAATCTAAAATCGATAGTATGTTGTAATGTCGAAGATATCGTGGAGTTATTGGGTTACACCCTCCCCCAGGTGGACCCATAGCAGCGACAAACTGAATATCAACAAGCTGGCGAAAATTGTTGTCCTCTCTGTCGTACCTGCAAATTGGAAACAAAAGGCTTTGTTAATCTTTACCTCAAGTTCAAAGGTGCCTTTGCTGATTTTGGAACTTGAAAGAGCCAGAATAGGTGGAAAGTATGAAACACAAGAATCACATCAGCTGTAAAAAGTTGTCATATATTTTGTCAACTACTGCTGGCTCTTTTTAGCTAAAAATATCAGGAATCCTATCTATAGTCATTGAGAAACTAAACACCTATGATAATCACTCCTGCAATCAAACACTAGTCCGTTCTTATTTATGACTTGATGAATGAGTTCAACATTGTACCATCCACCATGATCCATCCATTGTCGCAAGAGCTCAATCGGAGGTTGAGCACCATACACCTCCAAAGCAGGCATGTTCAGATCATCAACAAATATCACAGCTTTCAATCCATATGGAGGCCCAAATACTCCTTTTTTCCTCTTATCAAGCTTGCTATCAATTATATCCTGCATAGAGCAATTTTTTTAGACATCTGAACATATGTACTTAATAGGTTGATTAACTTGATTTACAATTCTTATCTCTAATGAGAGCACTACATAAATGGAACATGCTACACCAATAAAGTTCAACCAGGGAAAAAGCATGTGGATGAGCATGAGATGCTTCTAGTTACCCTAATTTCTAGAAGGTTCCACTAAGGGCCTCTAGATAGTATATATAGGGCTAGAGACATTAGATGCACATTCATTATGTATTTCTTGACTAATAGGTATTGCTTGGGCTTTTCGTGGGAGATCTAGTTACAAATAGAGCCACAGCTGATCTAGAGCTAAGCTATGAAAGCATCACATAAGCAAGACTTAAGCTATGAAAGTAGCACATAAGCAAGACTTAACCCTAGAAAGCAGGAAAGAGAGAGATTAAGGAGGCTAAAGAGAGAAATCAATATCATCAGTTGAATAACAAATGACACAGTTTCCCTACTTATAGCCAAGAGGAAGCCCTAAAAGGAAGCTTCCGGTGGCTAGGGCCCAACTAGGAGGGAAAATAGTGCGCCCTCCAAGAAAGCCCCCACTCTCCAGTAATATGTCCAAATGGCCTAATAATGAATAATAAGGCCAAAGGCCAATCATATAGTCTAAGTGTCACTAATGAATAAAAAAGGGCCCAAGGCCTGCTTATGCATAAAGTAAAGTAAATGTAAATGGACGCGGCCAATGTAATGAGCTGAGTCCATAACTCTCCCTGGCACAAAAAAAAAGACCCAACTGCCCAAAAGAAACTGGATCAAATAGCAGCAAGCCCTGGTGCATCAACAGCTAGAACAACATCCGATGTAGAGGAATCAACGCAAGTGATGGTGTATGATAAAAGACATCAATAGGCTCCCATGTGGCCTGCTCAATAGGACGACCATCCCACTGGACCAAAAACTGAATTTGCCGACGGCGTCGACTATGGTATAGACGAACCTGTAATATAGCAGGTAAAAATGGAAATAACTCTAGAGCAGTAGGAAACTCAGCATCACAAGGAGCGTCATCCTCAATAGCAGCACGTAATAAACTAACATGGAATACATCACAGCGCGTGTGGAAGCAGGAAGCTGTAAGCGATATGTAAACTGGACTAAGAACCTCCAAAATGCGATAAGGCCCATAATAACGTGGTGCAAGCTTCTCAGTAAAAGCATGGCCATGGACAAAATGATGACGTGCAAACCGTAGGCGTAGATAAACCATATCTCCAAGCTGAAACCCAACATGGTGGTGGTGACGATCAACTGAGGTCTGACAACGCTGCTAAACATGTTGTAAATGAGAACTGGCTCGGGTAATAAGCTCTCGAGCACCTGATAGAAAAGTTGCAAGTGTGACAGGTGTATCCTTAGGAGGGAGAGGAATGCCAGGTAAAAGAGGTGCATAGCCATGAGATATTAAAAATGGTGAGACACCTGTGCTGGTACTAACAGAGCTATCATAGCTATACTCTGCTAAACATAAATGTTGATCCCAATCCTTCCCAGAAGGAGTAACAAAATGGCGTAAATAATTCTCAAGGATCCTGTTACGGACCTCAGCAAAAGTAGAATGATAAGCAGAACCCATAAAAAGCTGTACATCCAATATACGCATAAGCTCTGTCCAAAATATAGATGTAAACTTACTATCTCGATCAGAAAGGATAGTACGAGGAAATCCATGCAGGCGGAAATCTCTGATAGGAACAAACGTGCACACTGTCTGCTGTGATAGTACTGCGAACCGGTATAAAATGTGCCTGTTTCGAGAACCTGTCAACTACCACCATACATGAATCGTGACCACGCTGGGTATGGGGAAGGCCAAGGATAAAGTCCATAGATATATCAGTCCACTGGCGATGAGGAATAGGCCAACTCTGGAGCAAACCAACAGACTTAGCACGGGAGTGCTTATTACGAAGACAGAAAAGGCAGGTACGAATAAGTACAACAAGCTTAGATCGAAGAGAGGGCCAACAAAAATGGTCTTTGAGACGAGCATAAGACTTCTGAAAACCAAAGTGACCCCCAACAGGAGAGGAATGAGCATCCGACAACAACGGATACCCAAGGAACTAGGAATACAAAGAGATTCATAACGATAAAGACGATTGTCAACAATGGAGTAAACCTGATGAGGACGGGACGAAACAGGTGGGGCAGAACTATAAAAATCACGAAAATCAAAACATGTAAGGTATGTTGCAGGTAGATCATCAAACCATGTAGGAATAGTAGAAACGAGTGTATTCAACAAAGCTAGAAGACGAGATAATGCATCAGCAGCAGTGTTAGCACGACCAGGACGATACAATATAGAAAAATTAAAAGACTGTACAAACTGCAACCAACGAAATTGACGATCACTAAGGTCACGTTGAGAAAACAAATAACGTAAAGACTGGTGATCAGTAATCATGTCAAATGGAACTCGATAAAGATAATGACACCACTTCTTAAGAGCATAGATAATAGCAAGAAGCTCTTTCTCATCACAGAATAACACTACTCATAAGAGCGAACACGATGTGACTCATAAGCAATAATGCATTGTGATTGGCGAAGTAAAGCACCCAAACCAACATTACTAGCATCAGTCTCAACAAGAAACTTCTGATCAAACTGTGGTAAACACATAACGGCAGCATCAACAACAGCACGACGAAGAGTATCAAATGCTGACTGACAGTCAGAAGTCCAAAGAAAAGTACTAGACTTCTTCAAAAGGGCATGAAGAGGAGCTGCAATAGTGGCAAAATGAGGAACTAGACGACGAAGGTGAGTGGCTAACCCAAGGAACATACGAACATGATGAATATCAGTTGGTATAGGCCAATCCTGGATGGCCTGAACCTTATGAGGGTCCAGACAAATGGGTCCATTACAAACAAGAAAACCAAGAAACTCGATAAAGAACATTTAGACAACTTAGCAAATAATTGGTGATGTCCAAGTAACTGAAATATAGAGGAAAGATGGGAAAAATGCTCAACAAGAGACTGGCTAAAAATAAGAATATCATCAAAATAAACCAAGACACAATGACCAAGAAGCGGACACATGACGTTATTCATCACATTCTGGAACGTAGGAGGGCCATTAGTAACAACAAAAGGAAGCACACGAAATTCATATAAACCAAGATGAGTACGAAAAGCAGTCTTATGTTCGTTAGAAGGGTGCATCCTGATTTGGTAATATCCCTTGGGTGGTGTTATGTCCATGTCCAGTATGAGGGATTCACAATAGTCCTTGACATGGATATCCTTGACATGAAATCGGTATTTTGGTGGATAGTGGCTCAACTCATCATTTCATTAATTCTTGTCTTGTGCAGAAACTTGGCCTGAAAACTGAAGGCAGTGATCATAGATATAAGGCATATTTAGCTTCAAGTGTGAGGTTGGAGACTTGGGATGTCAGAGTTCCGAAACTCCCAGTTTGGATTCAAGACTACAAAGAGTTAATTAATTTTCATGTTTTAGATTTAGCATGTACGGACATTATTCTAGGGAATGAATGATTATTTAATAAGTCTCCTGATATTGATTTTGAGAGGCATGTTATAAAGTCCCTTACCAAGGATATGATAGCCAAGCAAGCCGCAACAAAGCAACACAAGGGAATCGGATGGTGGACAAACCAACCCAACCAAACCTAGATCATACGGATCTAGCCCCCAAGCTATGGATCAATCACTCACAAGGGATAGAGGAGTCACACAAGCAGCATGTAGCTACCAATCACACAATCAAGCATACCCTAGTGAGAGCCCAATGGGTATACTTATACTCTCCAAGGCCCATGCATGACTAGTAGTGCATTGTGACACCTCACTGGAAACCTATGCAGCCTAACTGGGCCACGTATCCAATTCCCCTATGACTCACTGATAGACCCATAATAATCCACCATCATGAGTTTAGGCCTCCAACCATTAATTATGACCTTATGCACATGAGGGCCCCAAACCCCTCATAATCATAATTAACTTACGGGTCGAGGTAGGCATACTGATCTCTAACGTGACAAACAAGTCGTGGGCATGACATTCTTCCCCCCTTATTTAAGTTCTGTTCTTAGAACTTAAAGCTAGGGAAGTTCCTTTTCAGGCTACCTTCCTGTTCCCAAGAATCATCTTTGTCTGTGCGACCCTTCCATCGAACCAGAAGCTCGGTAACTATATGATTCCTCAATCGTTTAGTTCTTGTATCCAAGATCCTTTCGGGTTCAAGTCGAGTCACACCCGATGATTCCTCCAACATGTCCAATTGGTCTCCAGAACCAAAAGATGTCCCCCTTCACGCAAACTTCTCTTAAGTCGACTTACGTGAAACCGGGTGCACTTGCGTTCCTTTCGTGAAATCCAATTGGTAAGCCAAGGATCCAATCTTTTTCAAGATTTGATATGGTCCTCTATATCTAGCGGGTACACATTACACAAGAATCCTTCGGGACTCGTAAATACACCCAATCCCCCACTAGAAAGTCTCGAGGCGATTTTTTCAGATCAGCATAATGTCGGTCCCTATCTTGGGCACTCTGAACTTTCTAACGTGCTATCTGTAGCATTTCTTGCATATCGTGTAGGAAATCCGCTACTTTCTGAAACTTGATCGTACGAGTATGGGTGATCTAGGCTCAAAACCATACATAAGCATGAACGGGCTATAACCGGTAGCCGAATGCTTACGACTATTATAGGCAAACTCAATCAAGGGCAGATACCTCTCCCAATGAGATTGTCGTCGGGAAACATATGCTCGAAGCAGTTGTCCCATTGTCTGATTTGTTCTTTTCGTCTGGCCATCTGTCTTGGGATGATCAGAAGAACTCAAGCTTAGTGTCGTCTCTAGTTTAGCGAACACGGCCGACAAGGTGAACTTCAGATCGCGATCGCTCACCATGTCACTTTGGTAATCCGTAAAGCCTAAACAAACGCTAAAGTTTCATTCCAAAGTTAGGGTCCAATCTAGAATGCGTCTAGATTTTAATACTCTTAAGTTCTAATCTAGGATAACTTAAGATTCACTGGAACTTCTATACGAGAAGTTCTGACTTTTGGCTTACATCTACTATACAACTCCTGAGTTTCCGGGATAACATTCCATCCTTTTCCAATCGAAAAAAGATTAAAGCCTCCTAGATAGCTTTCTATTCTTCCTACTTCTCCCCCTTTTTAACAGGAAACCACACGAATTTCCAAGGGGTGCATATCAGTCTAGATATGGCCTAGGAGAAGTTTCAAAGAAGAACTTTGAAAAATCTTGAAAGTCAAGAAATGTGTTGCATCCACGTAACCAAATACAGTTAATATTGCAACACATTTCCCTAAATGACTTATCCAAAGATTTTCTTTGTTATCATAATAGAGAATTGACTTGTATAATCAGAAATAAATTCATTGATTTATCAAGGAAGAAAAACCGCATATTAGAAAACAATCTTATTAATCATTCATGTGACATCGTCCAAGGTCAACGGGTAATAAAAATTACCTTCCAAGGAATCACATTTAATTAGGTTTATAAATGTTAAGAAATTCACGAATATATTCTTAGTATAAAGAAATAGCTTGCAAGGTTTCCGGTTTTGTAAATTTGAGAATAAGGGGTCATGACGAATACCTCAAATTTCCAAAAAACATCCTCTTATGACCAATAGTATTTGGCATTACTATGGTCAACCAGATCCAGTTAGCTTCAGATCTCCCGTTTGGAATTGCCTGCGTCCCATACCACAGGTTCTTCCTCCAGGAAAACCATTACTTTCCGATCTAATCGTCCAAAAAATCAATTTCCGGAATTACTCATGTATCCCTTGAGCAAATCGGTACTAAGCGAAGTTCTCGAGAATTGACACAAATTCCAACTTCATAGTACAAATTCCAACTCACGTTCTTAATCTTTCCGGTCACTATAAGGTTTGTAGGACGTGGCCTAATATTCCTTGAGTGACAGATTTAGACATGGAAAAGAATGAGTGGGAATTTTAATCCAATTAAGAACAAATTTGCTTAAGATGTTTCAATTGGAATTACTTTATTAACGTATTCAAATTAATTCAATATGCAATGTAAAAATTGCATATATGACCTTTATTCAACCTTAAGAGTTTTTCCGTTGAATCATTCTTGTCAAATTTTTCGATTCTTAAAAATTTGAAGGCTTGATTGACTTCTTTGGAATATATTTGTCTCATAGAGATTTTAAAATCTCTAGATTTGACAAATGATTCATATAATGTTTGAGTCCAACTTATTGGTAATATTAAAGTTCTCAACTATAAAGTCCCTCACCAAGGATATGATAGCCAAGCAAGCTGCAACAAAGCAACACAAGGAAATCGGATGGTGGACAAACCAACCCAACCAAACCTAGATCATACGGATCCTAGCCCACAAGCTATGGATCAATCACTCACAAGGGATTGAGAGTCACACAAGCAGCATGTAGCTACCAATCACACAATCAAGCATACCCTAATGAGAGCCCAATGGGTATACTTATACCCTCCAAGGCCCATGCACCACTAGTAGTGCACTGTGACACCTCACTGGACACCTCTACAGCCTAACTGGGCCACGTCATCCAATGCCCCTATGACTCACTGATAGACACATAACATGAGTTTAGGCCTCCAACCATTAATTATGACCTTATGCACATGAGGGCCCCAAACCCCCCATAATCATAATTAACTTACGAGTCGAGGTAGGCCTACTGACCTCTAACAGGACAAACAATCCAAGATCAGTCGTGGGCATGACAAATATGCTCTTATTTAAGGAGGGGAATAAAGTTGTTACACTGTTTGGAGACATATATGTACATCCATCTGGGATGATTTCAACGGCTAATGTAATGGAAATTTTTGATTCACAGTTTGAAGCTTATTCTTTGTTTGCCAAACCCATTTTGGATTTTTCTGGAATGCATCTAAGTAGTTGTGAATCATCTAAAATTCTTAACTCAGTGGACTTTGATCAGGAGAAAATAGACCGACATTTCAATAGATGATGAACGATATATTTCGTCCATATATGGGTCAATTCGTAGTTGTATTTTTGGGTGGTATTCTAGTGTGAATTCTTTAAGCATGAGTCAATGTATCTTGGTCATAAGATCACCCCGGAAGATTGAAGATAGAAGAGGATAAGGTCAAGACAATGCTTGAGTGGCCAATACCGCAGAAAGTTAGAGAAGTTAAATCTTTTCTCGGTTTTATAGTTTTCTTTCGTAAGTCTATTGAGGATTATGCAAAGGTCGCAGCACCTCTTAATAATCTAACTAAAGGTAGAGTTAACAAGAAAAAGAAGAGAGGTCAACCTAGTCCGCCTATTGAATGAATTGAAGAACTGAATCAATGTTTTGAGAAGCTCAAACATATGGTTGCTTCAGCTCCTGTTCTACAGATCGAGAATCCAAATTTACCTTACGTTGTTAGAACTGATGCAAGTGATTCGGCGATAGGAGCAGTTCTTTTACAAACTGATAGGCCGATAGCATTTGAGAGCAAGAAAGTTATTTGCTGTGATACATGTGCTTAAAACCTGGAGGCATTACCTTTATAGTAGTTAGTTTATAGTATATACAGATCACCAGCCTCTAAAGTACTTTTGTAATCAGCACAAGCTGAGAGGTTGTAAAGCTCGCTGGGCTGAGCTTATGCAAATCATGAGATCCGATATGTCAAAGGCAGCTCTAACCAGGTTGCAGACGCTCTTAGTCGGTTGGTGAAGAAAATGACTTTCATTCTCCCAGATTTCTATAGATCTATATCTTTCATTGAGAGGGAAGTGTGAAACAGATTGTCATTTTGGTCGCATTTGGAAAATGGTTGAGACTGGAAAACATGAGAATGGAATAGAGATTAATTCACAGAGATCTCAGGTTCCTAAGAAAGATAAGAAGATTGTGGAACAAATTCGCCATTCAAGTGGTTTGCTATTTCGGAATGGGAAAGTTTGTGTGCCAGGGGATGATGAGTTAAAGAAGAGAATTCTTTATGAATGTCATGACATACCCTATGCGGGTCATCTAGGTATACATATTACAAAGGACGTTGGACTTGGTCAGAAGAGAGTTTTATCAAACTAAGCCCTTTGTCGAGTCTTATGTGGTTAAATGTAAACCTTGTCAGCTAGCCAAAGTGGAACGCTTAAAGGCTGGAGGGTTGTTACATCCCTTAGATATCCCTCAAAAATGATGGGAAAGCATATCTATGGATTTTGTAGTTGGACTTCCTAAAACCCAACAACAAAATGATTCTATTTGGGTTGTAGTGGACATGTTAACAACGATGTGTGCAGCAACCCACGCGTGTCAATGGTTATGACATGACCATGGTGGCGGAGGCAAGGTTTTTCTATTTCAAAATATAAAATAGCTAAATTATCACACACTAGTTGATAAATTTTGTGTTGAAATTTATGAATATAGTAAAGCCAGGCGAATAAAATTATACATTCACCAATACCTTTCATGGAATGGTAAATCATCGAAATTCCGACGAATTATTATAAAATTTATCATATTCATATCAAATTTAGGCAATAAATTTTTTGATTTTGATTACAAAATACTAAAACTTTCTATCAAAATAATAATATAGATAAAAAGCGAAAAATTGCCATTTAAAAAACACTGGGGCGGAGGTGACCTATGTATTAGAGGCCAATCTCCATGAGCTAGGTATCCATTCTCACATGGAGAATGAGAGCTCTATCGCGTGATGGGGCCAGGACATTATCTTGCCTCAAGATGTAGGTATGCGAAGGACGATGCTAAGGTGCGGCAATATGGGATGTCCTTGAGGGAGGCCTAAGCGTGCTTGATGGTAGCTTGCCCTATCTAGCGAAATGTAGATGATATAAATATTATGCGGACGACTCATGCAAAGAGTTTATACACCAATGTGACACTTGCGATTCGTACACAAAAATGTAAGGCTGAGCGATTCATTCATTAGTTTCAACTAGTTAAGTAGCTTATGCAAGGATGGGGGTCTAATAAGAAGTCCATGTAACATCGAGTCTTGGTTCATAAAACCATTCCTTAGGAACGGTTTAGGGTTTTGGGGTTTGGTACCTTACTTGTTTTGACTCTTAAGAAAATCCTTGGGAACGGGCTTCTATGGGTCAAATGCACTTGGAGCTTTGATATCGACTTCTTGATTTTTTGATTGAGGTGGTTGTTTCAAGTTATAAGTTGGATTGAGAGGGAATCAAGTATGGTTTTGTTTTCTTTGGGCCAGCTACACTCTCCATGGTTATGTCCTTTGCCTTTACAACATAACTACATCCATCAATGTGTGCTTGTCTTCTTTTCTTTTTCATTTTTTAAGGAGCGGTCACGAACGGACCAATTGTCCCTAAGGAACGGTACCGTACCCATTCGTAAGGATTGTCCTTAGGAACGGGCTTCTATGCCGCGGACTATATGACACATCCTACTCACCAATTTGTGCATGATAACATATATAAACACATGGATATACATGTTTTACTTGAAATTTGGTGTGACCTAACATGCTAGTGTCTTTTGCTTATCAATGGGTGAAAGATTAGTCGAAAGTGATGAGGGCTAGAAGTGATGAGAAAATGAGCAAAATAGTGTCCCACCTTCTCATACAAAGCACCTGTATGGGGCATGTTGCAGCTTTCATATTCTGATGCGAACTTAGTCAGAGAAGGTTACATGAAAATAAGGATTGGCCATTCCTTGCAAAGTCCATCTTTGCCCTAGCAAATACTTAAAAGATGATCGCACAACTAGGTGGTGATGTTTTCTAACACTTAAATAGAGATGATATCAACATAAAGGAATTTCATCCCTCAATACAACAGAACACCTTTTGAACAAGTCTGTTTCCAATTTTACAACGGAGCACAACATAAGGATAGTGTTCTAGGGAAATCAACAACTACTTTTTCTTTTAAGTGAGGAAGTCTAAGCTCCAACACCAGATGTCACTACATATGGGTGCTTGCAGTTGAAACTCTTCCCAGAACCAATCTTCTCTGAACTACCTCGAAGTTTGTCTGTGCATTTTCTAAAACATATTCTCCTTAAAGGAATGTCCATTGCAATGTAAAACTGTTTTACAACTTTCTGTGGCATGCATGCTTGAACATACTTGAGTTTGATTAGCATTTGTTTGAGCAGAAAAGGTCATCATAATATTTCGAAAAACACTCTTGTCAAGCCCTTCAGACAGCTCATGTTTCACATATACAGTTTTACCTGAGAAACAGTTCAAAGATCTATCAGCAACCGTCAAGATGTTCTTAAAGTTATTACATCAAAGTTCCAACGTAAAAAGTACACTGAGACTCGTACATCTGACACTTGAACCAAGCAGCCTTTAGCCATTTCTTTGTTTCATTGTTCCGACAAACATAATAATCTGAGCTGCCCTGTAGTTTCACCAAAGCTTTCAAAGTGACGTACACAAATGTGAATGATATCTATGTCACATTATGGACTAACCTACATTTCACTCTCCTCTCTAGGAGTACTTCCAAAGATAGCAAAGGATATGCAAAATTTAAGATTAGAGGAGCTCACTCAGGTAACTGATTTTAGCATGCATTGTTTGGAGTATAAGATAAAGCAACCCTGCTCATATCATATAGACATGTATGTAGGTGTAGGCTAAATTCTTATAGATATGTCCAAATCAGTAATGCTCAGAGGGGGACCAACAGGCTGAGACTTCTCCAAATCTCAAAATACAAGCATCAACTAACGCATCTATAATGAAGTCTAGTATTTGGGCAGCACAGACCTTACACAATCTATCTGCTGAATACTTAACAAGCACACCAACAGACCATCTTTTCTTCAAAGATGTGAAGGTTACATCCAAAAATGTAAGAGAAAATATATTTTCTAAGCTTATGTTGCAATGAAATCTTAAGTCCATACATTTTCTGACTGCAGGTAAAAGTGTAGTAGATTAATTGTAGCATACTGTGAAGTTGGACTCACAGCAAATTAAAAAAATCTAAACTTAACTTTATGGAGACAATAAAACATTTTCAAAGGCATGCATTGATTTTTTTAAGTTAGAATGCAATTGTAAGTATTTGTTTTTCTTAACATGCTAGGTCTGAAACACAACCAAAAAGAAAAAGTGAAGATCCATTCATGACTAAAGAAACTTGTTAAAAATATAAAGATGCCATTTTAATCATGGAAACTCAGACTAGGTAAATCCATTCAACTGAAACCAATTCTCAATTATATTTAGAGAGATACCTGTTCCTGTGGGTCCACCAAAAAGCACATGTTTTCCATGACTCACAAGAAGCTGTAGCAAGAAAGAGTAACGCCCCGTATCAATTGTTGGAACAATTATATCATTGTATTCAGCTTCTAAGGGAGGCGCTCTTGTATCAACTATGTCTATCCAATTTTTCCAGCAACATTCCAGTTTCCAAAATACATATCCATAAATCGACCCAGTAGCAGGAAGAGGTAGGGCGAACTCAAAACCTGGTTTCTTTATTTTTGTCCCAGCAGTCAATACATAACCAAGATTTTCTTCCTGTGCAAGCAGTTTCCTTAGAAACTTGTCAAATTTTTCCCTTCCTTCCAAATCAATAGAACCTCCAATTGACCAAATCAGGGACATAACAAACAAGCATTGAATCCAAATTTCTTGGTCTTTACTGCAAGGCAGTGGGAAAAACTCCGAACCAGCCTTTGACGCTTTAGCAGGTGTATTTGATGTGACCTTGAATTCATCAAGTAGGCTTTCGTACATATTCATAAGACTCTGTGCCAAGCTTATTGTAGAAGTCGGAATAATCTCTTTGCAATGTTTCCTAACGAACTGAAGAGATGGTTCCACCAGCCAATCAAATAACACCTCCACCATGGCAACTCCTTCGATAATGCCTGGATAGGCTGCAACAAGTTTCTTGAGCCATGATACCTTGAGGGGCACCCAACCTATCTGACTTGGTTCAGTATAAACCATACCACAGCGGCTTACAGTTGCAGGTGATGCAACTGCAAGGTCCTGTACTTCAAAAATCAGATTCATGGAAGAAGTCATCTGGATAATTTCTCCACTCATAAGGCAGAGTTTTTTGTTGTCATCTAGCACTGTGTTCATGTTCTCAATCCAGACCTGCAAAGAATCTCTTGTTAAACATCGAAGTTACATTTTACAATTACACTGGACTTTAGACTGTGGACTTAATGATTAGTGATCCTCAAGTAAGAACTAAAAGAGATTTCTGAAACCTACAAAAAGGACCTCATTTGAGATGTAGTGCTAGCTACTACAGGACAGATGACCAGCCAGACGCCCTAAGCACCTTTCAGAACATCTATATGACACATTTCCAAACCTTGGCAATGAACTTTCTATAAAATTCTGGCACACTTTGCTTCACTTAGAAGGTAAACAGCAGTACAAGTCATATAAAATTCTTCTCTTTGGGCCCCAGCATGCACAATGATTGAAAGCGTAAAAGCTTTTCAGAAGCATTTTGTTGACTAATGATAAAGTGATATGACTTAAGCAAAAGCAGATCATTATGGGAAGCAGTAACTTTGTCAGAGTGAGTTTCTTCAAAATGGATTGATTTATGCTGTAAATATCAAGCTCAAATAGCGTACTGCATCAACAGGACCATCAAAGATGATCCACTTTCGGTCAGGTGATGTGTCAACTGCGGCAGTTCTGAAAGCCTTGGCAAGAACACCATCAGTCCATTCATGCGAAACTGGATCAAACTGTCCATACAATTGTCCAATGTAGATGGACTTCGGATTAATCACGTAGCATTTGGTGGAATTCTCCATGACCTTAGCTGCATGAAGTTCAGTCAATGCTCCAGCCAGAACCCGGTAGCTCTCTGTCTTTGCTCCATACGATAATCCAACCAACATGAGCCCGTGTCTCACTAGAATCATTTCATACAGCTGAAATATCTGCATAAAACATAGACCAATCAGGCAACTGCTTATAATACACCACATACAAAACTTGAACATGCTGCCTGCTACTTTACACAATAGTACTTTCAAGATTATTTTCTGAAAGGATCACTTTGGACTCCTTACACAACCATGAAATGTTACAAGAACATTTCAGTTAGGATAATTCATTGCACTTGCATCAAAGTAAAACTGGAAGTAAACAAAAAGTTTGTAGCTTCCATGACCTAACTATTCAAAAGTCAGCACCTTGGGTGGTACAATTTCATACTTGGTTTTCTTATGAAAATTGATACCTTCGGTGGTACAATATTATGGTCATGATTTACTAGTCAAAACTAGGATCTTTGGTGGTACATCTGTTCTCATGATTTGCTTCAGTCATTTCAAGCAAGAATTTGAAATCAGTTCACTTCTTTTAAATTCTTTATCAGCACATTCTGTAAGTTTTGTGATTGTAAATGCTTCATCTCATTTCAACTGTCAATATAGACTAGGTCTTTGAAAATACGAGACAGTGAAAGACAAATAAACCTTCTCAAGAAAGATTTGAGTAGGTTGAAGGTTCCGCTTAGTGCAGACAGATACTATAGCTTCCTGCATTAGTCGATAATCAGGAGCTGGTAACAGTACTCCAGGGAAAAGGTCAGTGAGGATCCCTTCAAACAGGGGAATATCGTGAGCAAGAAACTTTGGTAGATTCACATCTTTAAGTGATTTTAGTATGAGTACACCTTCATGTTCTTCTGGAAACTTCTGCTTGACATTACCAGCAGCTCGAAGCACAGAAATCACAGCTCTCATGCCGTAATCGTAATGGTTTTGGCTAGACAGCTGTTCGCTGCAACGCCAAAAAGTGATTTGTTATCCACTGCCTCACTTATTCAGAGATGAAAACTTTATTAAATCACTTCCGGTAAACACAAGTTATGCTCAGAGAAAGTTATTCCAAATAATTTGCGGAATACAGCTTTTAAAAATTGCCATACTCAAATTTCACTGAATGCCCTTCAAGGCTTAAAAAAGTGGGCAGTTTTTTTGGGGGAAAGGAGACAGAAGAAAAAGTTTCAGTAACATCGTTGGAGTACCACTACGGTAAATAAGAAGAAATTAATTATAATTAATTAATTACTTAATTATTTCACGGTTTATACGGTTCTGCCCAAAAAAAGATTGTGAACTACAGTACGGTTCTCAGAACCGTACTGAACCGTTAACGGTTCATTGATTCTATGCATAAGATTAAAGCATCAAACATTTTTATTTGAAGTCCTAACCACAATACGTTCGGATTAGCTGGAGAGCAATCAGAAGCAACTCTCTAGGACTGATTGAAAAAGGATGTAGTGGTCTGGTCATCTGGACATAAATAAGAATGAGAGATCCGATGGTTATAGCTGCATGTACTCATGGACACCTTTGACATAGCAGATGAGGTGTATGTGCAGCCTCCTGATTTAAATCCGACCCTATATCGTACTCCATCGTCTCTCTTAAGCATTCATGTGTAGGTAATAAGATTGATAAAAGATATTGGTTGAGGATGAAGTGGTATTCCAGGCTGAGAGTGAGAGTTCTCAATGCTGAAGTATCTCCCAAAATACAAGGCAACACATCTCTGGTTAGGATTACCAGAATGTAATGTAAAAAGTTGTTCCCTAATGAACCAGTAATATCTTCTATGAATATATAAGTGCTCCACACTCTCAAACCTGGCAACATCGACTCAATCTCACAAAACAAGGAAGAAACTAGAAAATATGTGAAAGTGACAATAAGTGCAGTGGAAGAATTTTCACCAACTTCCAAAGAGAGAGTAAAATAATACTAAAACACAACTAGATTCAAAGCAAATGAGCTCAAATGTCCTTCGCATAACAAGACAAGGAAAACAAGCTTCAATATAGTTTACTTACATTACATGATGCTAAAACACAAAATATAGCTTGAATGAGAGGAAAAGGATTAGAGATAGTGATAGAAAGATTATGGGGAAGAGTTGTATGAGTGTGGAGATGAGGAGAATGAGCAAAAGAAAGGAAATGAGAGAGAAGAAGAGGAAGAAACTTTATTGATGGCTTTTCCATGCCAAAAGGCATATAAGACTAGTAAATGTACATGTCAAGTATGTGGAATCAATGGGAGCATATGACAATAAAAAATAACATAATTAGATACTGCGAACTAAAATAAGTGAGATATATAAGAGTATAAACGCTACTAGATGTACAAAGTGAGGTATAGCACTGTCATCATCAGTTATGGACTCGGCTCATTACAGTCCATTTACATCTACTTTACTTTATACATAAGTAGGCCTTGGGCCCTTTTTTTATTCATTATTGACACTCTTAGACTATATGGTTGGGCTTGGGCCTTATTATTCATGATTTGGACATTTGGACATAATACTGGAGAGTGGGGGAGTTACGGACTACAGGATACAGGCCTACTGGGCTACTCTGCATATATTCCGTAGGCCTCTTTACATTTACTGTTGGTTATGTATATTTCTGGTTACGCATTTTATATTAGTCATGTACAAGCCCCAGAGCCTTTTTATATGCTTATGACCCGCACTGGGTCCTTTTTTATGACATTGACTGGCCTTGGGTCCTTATTATATGGTTATATGTGGAGTGGGGGCCCGTAGGAGGGCGCACTATTTTCCCTCCCTTCACTTTTGAATTCCTATTTTAGGGTTCATTGGTAGGGTATTTATAGGGGCATTTGTACACTCATTTTTCAAATTATTGATTGGTATTGCTTGGGCTCTTTGTGGGAGAACCTATTGTCTTGTCTATTGCTTGTAGGGCTTTAGTCTATTACTGTCTTTTATGCTTCATTGATTCAACACCTGAGATTTTGATAATAACTTGGTATCAGAGCACTTTCCTGATTGCTGAATTTCAGATCTGATTTTCTGATTGGGTGCCCATTTTCCTTGCTGATTTTTCTCTCTTTGCTGAGGGCTTTCGTCTCTTTGCTTCAACAACATTCAGCACAGTTTGGAGGAGCACCAACTCCCATCAGAGCATTTTCCTTGGCGGAGCTTTAGCAGATAGTTAGCGGAAGTACTTCCGGTGAATTTGGCGGCCGGAAAAAAAAAATTTGTTTTTTTTTTGGCAGATTATTTCCGGCGCCCAAGTTCCAAATCCTTTTCCTTCTTTTTTTTTTGAATCCTCCATTTGATTCAGGGAGAGGATTCCCAACCATCTTTTCAGCATTGATTGGAGGCTGTCCAGCGCCCTACTTCATCACATTTTTCAGCCATTGTTCCAGCAGAGTTTCAGCCATATTTCAGTTTTGATTGGAGGCTGTCCATCGCCCTATTTCATCACGTTTTCCACAGATTTCCAGCCATATTTTCAGCATTGATTGGAGGCTGTCCAGCGCCCACTTTCATTCTCCTTGTGGTCACATTTTCCAGCCAGCTCTTCGCACACGCTTGGAGCTCTATCGAGAGGTATCTTTGCTGGTTTTTCCTTGCTTTCCACACCTTTTCTTGACATTTGTCATTTCCTTTCTTGCTCTTAGCGTCGTTTGTGTACCTAAAGCGTATTTAAGGTGACGACAAAAGTCCACTCCCTCCGATATTAAGCTTTTCTTACACTCTCTTCACTTCCTTCATTCCTTGACCATGGATACTTCCCCTACATCTTCTGAGCCTCGCATACCGTCTTCCACTTACCTTGACGAAGTACGGCATGAATTCCGAGATCATCTTAGGGAAGCCATGAGTGATGTACGCACTAATTTACGCCAGGAGTTACAAGAGACGTTCATTGCTCTTTCTGCCCAGATTGCTACACTATCATTACAGTCCAGTGTTTCTCCACTATCTCCACCTGTTCCCCCACAGCGTACATTTCCACCACCCGAGACTCCTTCATCTTCTGGTCCTTTGCCACGAGACTTTAAGGATAAGGTTCAGCTTACTGTGTATTTTGGGTCATCCGATGGGAATGTGGTCGAGAATTGGTATTCTAAGCTTGAGACCTACTTCCTCATGTTTCCTAAGACTGACATTCAGCGGATACATTTGGCCGCTTTACATTTGGAGGGCCATGCTGCTACTTGGTGGCGCATGTTTCGCCAGACGGCTTCACATCCTGGCCTTGCTAGTTGGACAGAGTTTATGACAGCACTCCGCCTAGCGATGATTGATCCTCAGTGGCTTATTCGACAACACGACATCTTTCGCAGTTTATCTCACACTGGTGACTTGGCTGCTTATACAACACGGTTTACAGAGCTTTCCTATCTATTCCCAGATATTTCTACATTGGAGCTCATCTCTCGCTACGTTACTGGTCTACGAGGCGCACTCGGGTATGATGTTTCTTCTATTTTTCCACTCACTCTTTCTCACGCCATCTCCCTTGCTACCGCACTGCAGCACAAGTACTCTCCCATCTCTTCCTTTGTTTCTCGTCCTTTGCGTCCTTTCACACGTCCTATTTTTTCCTCTCCATCCAGTGCTAGTCCCACATCTGTCAGTTCACCTTCGTCCACTCTTCCTTCTACACTACGTCCTCCTTTTTCTCCTCGTCCTATTTTTGTTCGTCGCTACTCATAGCCTGAGATGTCTGAGATCCGTGAAAAGCGCTTATGTTTCAACTGTAAGAGTCCTGATCATATCGCCCGTGATTGTCGACAGCCTGCCACTGCTACTGCCGTCTATTTCCATGATGCTGACACACCTGATGATAGTCCTGATTCTGCCGTATGCCTTCATATTCTTGATGATGACCCACCTGTTGATCAGTTTGCCACAACCACTGAGCCTGTTCCTGATCCCCCTGATCTAGTTGTATGCCATGCTCAGCTTGCTTATGCTACTTGGTCCGGTAAGCCGGGTCCACGCCATATCCGTCTTCGCGTACATATCATTGGTCGTGAGTTTATTGCCCTTGTTGACACGGGTAGCACTCACTCGTTTCTCAGCAGTCATATTACTACACGCATTCGTGCTATGCCAGTCACTACGCCTCATCCCCTGCATGTTGAGGTTGCCAGCGCACACTCTTTTCCTAGCACGCAGATGTATCAACAGCTTTCATATCGGATTGGAGACTTCCTTGGTCAGGCAGATTTTCATATTATTCCACTTACACGGTACGATCTTATCCTCGGTGCTGATTGGTTTGCATCCCTTGGTGCGGTTACATTAGACCTCCAGCAGCAGACATTGACATTCTCTCATGATGGTACTCAGCATATATTTTCCGGTGTTGATTCTCGGCAAGACTATCAGCATATTTCCGGGAAGCTGTTCATACGGAGCCTCTCGAAGGCCCACTGTGCGACTATTCTTTCTGTTCAGCCAGTTCAGCCTATTGCGGATGCACCACCTTTGCCACAGGTATTTTCTGAACTGTTGCGTGAATTTGAGCATGTTTTTAGAAAGCCGACTCAGTTACCACCTTTACGAGATGTCAACCACCATATAGACCTTGTTTCCTCTGCATCACCTCCTTCTCGTCCTCCTTTTCGTATGTCTATTGTTGAGCGCGAGGAAGACCAGCGTCAGGTGTTTGATTTATTACATCAAGGCCTTATTGTTCCTAGCCACAGTCCTTTTGGTGCTCCTGTTTTACTTGTTGATAAGAAGGATGGTACTAAACGTCTATGTATTGATTATCGTGCTTTAAATAAACTTACTATCCGTAATCAGTACCCTATCCCTCATATGGATGACCAGTTTGACCAGTTAGGCCAAGCCAAGATCTTTTCTAAACTTGACCTCCGTTCCGGTTATCACCAGATTCGTACGCATCCTCCTGATGAGCACAAGACAGCTTTCCCTACCCACTTTGGTCTGTATGAGTTTCGTGTCCTTCCTTTTGGTGTTACCAATGGCCCGCCCACTTTTCAGAATGTCATGAATAACATCTTCCGTCCTCTTCTTGGAAAGTGTGTCATTGTTTATTTTGACGATATCCTCATTTATAGCACCACTCTCTCTCTTCATGTTCAGCACGTTCGTTCTGTTTTTGTTTTGTTAGTTACTCATCATCTGTATGCTAAACGTTCTAAATGTTCTTTTGCTGTTGTACAAATCGAATTTTTGGGCTTCTTTGTTACTACTGGTACTGTTCGTCTCGACCCTCGTAAGGTCCGTTCATTCTTTCATGGCCTGTGCCTGCTGATGTTCATGATGTTCGTATGTTTCTTGGTCTTGCTATCCATCTTCGTAAACCAGTTGCTCATTTTGCCACTCTTGCATCTCCTTTGCATGCTCTGTTGAAAAAGGAAACTTCGTTTGCTTGGACTCCCGCATGTCAGTCAGCTTTTGATACTTTGAAGGTTAAGCTTACCACTGCCCCTGTTTTATGTCTTCCAGATTTTTCCCAACGTTTTGCTGTTGAGACTGATGCTAGATCCACAGGATTAGGTGCTTTGTTACGTCAGCGTCAGTGTGTTATTGCATATGAATCCCGTCGTCTTCGTTCGTATGAGCAGCACTATTCCACTCATGAAAAAGAATTGCTTGCTATCATTTTTGCTTTAAAGAAGTGGCGTCATTATCTGTATCGTGTTCCGTTTGATGTTTTTACTGATCACCAGTCACTTCGTTATTTGTATACACAAAAGGATCTTAGTGATTGTCACTACCGTTGGCTTCAATTTTTACAGTCCTTTCATTTTGATATTCATTATAAGCCTGGTAAAAGTAATGCTGCTACTGATGCTTTGTCTCGTTTACCTGCTCTTACTTACAATCTTGTTACGTCTCCCCACTCTTGGTATGATGATCTTCCTCAGGCTTATGCCACATGTCCAGACTTTCGTGATGTTATGTCGTCTGCCTCTCGTCCTTCCTCTCACCCTCACCAGGTTTATTCCATTGTTAATCATCGTTTGTTTCACTATGGTTCGTTATGTATTCCCAGCACTCTCGACATACGTCCACAGCTCCTTCTTGATGCCCATTCCTCTCCTGTTGGTGGCCATTTTGGTTTTCAAAAGTCCTTGTTCCGTTTGAAAGATCATTTTTGTTGGCCTTCCATGAAGCGTGAGCTTTCCCACCTTATTCATACTTGTGATTTTTGCCTTCGTAACAAGTATTCTCGTGAAAAACCTGGTGGTCTCCTTCAAAGTTGGCCTATTTCTTCCCGCCAGTGGACTGATATATCTATGGACTTCATTTTAGGTCTTCCCCGTACTAAGCGTGGTCATGACTCTTGTTTGGTGGTAGTTGATAGGTTTTCTAAACAAGCTCATGTCATACCAGTCAGACATACTATTACAGTAGAGCAGTGTGGTCGTATATTAATTTCTGAGATTTTTCGCTTACATGGTCTCCCACGATCTATACTTACTGATCGGGATACCAAGTTTACATCAAGTTTTTGGACAGAGCTTATGCGTATCTTGGATGTTAGGATACTTATGGGCACTGCTTATCATTCTTCTGCGGATGGTCAGTCTGAGGTTATTAACCGGGTATTGGAGGATTATTTACGACATTATGTTTCTCCTTCTGGTCGTGATTGGGATCAGCATTTATGTTTGGCTGAGTATAGTTATAACAGGCTATTATGGGCCTTTTCAGATTCTTGAGCGCCTCAGTCCAGTTACATATCGTCTTGAGTTACCTGCTGCTACTCGGGCTTGTGATATCTTTCATGTCAGTTTATTATGTGCTGCTATTGAGGATGATGCTCCTCGAGCCTACAGATCCAGAGCTTTTTCCATTCTTGCCAGCTGCTATTTTACAAGTGCGCTTATTGCATAGTCGTCGCCATCGGCAGGTTCAGTTTTTGGTCCAGTGGGATGGTCGTCCTATTGAGGAGGCTACTTGGGAGCCCATTGATGTTTTTTATCATACTCCTATCCTGGCTGATCAGGCTCGATCACTTGCAGCTACCATTGCTTCTCGGGATGCTCCGACTTCTCTTGATGTTCCTTTCTCAGATGGGATATCTTGATGCAATATTTTTCTCTGGCACTGGTTCTTATCTTATTTTGCCTACATTGGGGGCAATGTTCTTTATAGCCAGGGAGAGTTACGGACTACAGGATACAGGCCTACTGGGCTACTCTGCATATATTCCACAGGCCTCTTTACATTTACTGTTGGTTATGTATATTTCTGGTTACGCATTTTATATTAGTCATGTACAGGCCCCAGAGCCTTTTTATATGCTTATGACCCGCACTGGGTCCTTTTTTATGACATTGACTGGCCTTGGGCCCTTATTATATGGTTATATGTGGAGTGGGGGGCCGTAGGAGGGCGCACTATTTTCCCTCCCTTTACTTTTGAATTCCTATTTTAGGGTTCATTGGTAGGGTATTTATAGGGGCATTTGTACACTCATTTTTCAGGTTATTGATTGGTATTGCTTGGGCTCTTCGTGGGAGAACCTATTGTCTTGTCTATTGCTTGTAGGGCTTTAGTCTATTGCTGTCTTTTATGCTTCATTGATTCAACACCTGAGATTTTGATCATAACTGGGGGCCTTCTTGGAGGGCGCACTATTATCCCTCCCAGTTGGGCCCTAACCACTAGAAGCTTCCTTTTAGGGCTTCCTCTAGGCTATAAGTAGGGAATCTGTGTCATTTGTTACTCAGTTGATGATATTGATCTCTCTCTTTAGTCTCCTTAATCTCTCTTTCCTGCTTTCTAGGGTTAAGTCTTGCTTATGTGATGCTTTCATAGCTTATCTCTAGATCAGTTGAGGTTGCATTCGTAACTTGGTATCAGAGCACTTTCCTTTGCACCACTTTTTCAGATTTGGTAGAGGCTGTCCAACGCCCTACTAACCCATCACTTTCGTCGTTTTTTTCATCAGATGTCCATCGTTTTTCTAGATTTGGTAGAGGATGGCCAGTGCCCTACTACCTTGTCACTTTCGTCGATTTTCTCCACCAATTTGCTGCCCATTTCGTGGATTGATTGGAGGCTGTCCAGCGCCCTACTTCATCACCATTTTTAGCAGTTTTCTCCATTTTTTTTTCAGGTTATGTGCGGATTTTGGTAGCTGCTGCCCCCAGCGCCCTACTACCTTGCCATCTTCGACAGATTTCTCCACTGATTTGATGTCCATTTTGTTGATTGTTTGGAGACTGTCCAGCGCCCTACTTCATCACCATTTTCAATGATTTTTCCATCATTTTGCAGGACATTTGTGGATCTTACTAGCTGCTAACCAGCACCCATTTTCAGCTTGATCTTTAACATTTTCAGCTTGGATCTTCAGCTCTCTCCCTCTCTCCACTTGTTTTACAGATCATCATTATTGTTTGGAGGAGGACTGGCGCCCTACTGCTGCCCACCTACTACCCATTTTCCAGCCCACCATCACCTACTTCCAGCACCCTACTTTACTTTCTGCTTGTTGTCCACAACTCAACCTATTTGTACTCTTTCCCAGCCCACCCCTCCTTGCATTGTCTGCACCTTCTTTCTACTGATTTTCCAGCTTGCTTGCTGGTTGTCTAGCCCTCTCTTTTTGGCACTCACCTTCCTTACTTTGCTTTCCATTTTCCAGCCATATACTCCACTACTTGCTACTTTTTTCTCTTATTATTTGGTTGCTTTTGCAGGCCCCTCTTATCTCTATTTGGTGGCTGCCGGGTATCTCTCCATTCTACTACCGTTTTTAGCACGCTTTTGATCGCAGTTGCGAGGTACTACTTACACTATTTGTCATTTCCCTCGTTTTTTCTTTAGCGGGCTTTGTCACGTCTTTTCATTGGCGTACCTGTTTTGACGACTTATGTCCTCTCGTAGTGTCTTGTCTCGCATTTCGTATTTTCCTCATTATGACACATTCACCTACCCCAACTGAGACTCTTCAGAAGAACCTATCCGATCAGTTTTGTCGCATGGATGATACCCTTTCTGCCCAGTTCCTCTGACGAGAACTTATTAGAGAATTGGTTTGCCAAGCTTGACACATATTTTCAGATTTACCCTAAGACTGATCCTCGGAAGATCCAATTGGCTGCTTTACACTTAGATGGACACGTTGCCACGTGGTGGCGGGTCTATCGAGCTGATCCTGATCGGGAAGGGCTCCATATTTGGCCTACCTTTCGTCGTGACCTCCGTCATGCTATGATTGATCCTCAGTGAATCAACCGCCAACGTGATACATTCCATAGTCTCACTCAGATCATTGATCATTCTTCCATATGCGAGGTTCCATTTTCTTGTGCAAGGACAAATAGAGATAGAGTCACACATTAGCAATTCACATGAGGTTGATTCACCCATTGCTAGCGATACACATGAGGATGATTCTATATCACACAATGTGAGCGAGTTACCTGATTTACTTGAGATAGTTATTGATCTACCTGAGCTCGTCATTGTATCCCATAGTGAGTTAGAGTCACATATACAGGTTCCTACTGATATTGATTCACATATACAGGTTGCGGCTGATATGGTCCTTGATATTGATATAGCATGCTGTGATACTATTGTTGATGTCGTTGCATGCTTTGATGGTCCTACTGATGTTGTTGCATGCTATGATATTGTTCCATGCTTTAATACTGATATAGTATGCCTTGCTTCTACTGCCCATGTTGTTGCATGCTTTGATATTGTTGTTCAGTACTTTGATGCTACTCATGGTCCTGAGCGCTATGCTATAGATGTTGTGGCCTATGCTCCTTATTTCGATATTATTCATGGGTCTACGGTTGCTCTTTCTTTCAGCTTGGCTCGAAGTTTCAAGGCTACACTACGATGATGTACAAGAGACCGGAATTTAATAAATAAAACATTCTCATCATACTTGCCTCTCCAAGCAGTTTCAAATCCCTCAGTTGAGTGTGAGAGTTTATTGGTAAGTAAATCCTTAGCTTCCTCAAGATGTTTTCCAGCATTTGGGATGCCTCTCACTCTAATATTAAGAGCTTTTTTGGCTCTTTTCTCTTGCTCCGAAAACATGCTTTCTAATCTTGAGAGAGAGAGAGAGAAAGAAAGAAAGAAAGCTTTATTAATGTCTTTTCCATGCCAAAAGGCATATAAGACTAAAAAGTACATGTCAAGTGTGTGGTAACCATGGGAACGTACAAAACGTCTCCAATATGTAATAAAGAAAACGTACAAAATGTCTCCAATATGTAATAGAGAGAGAGAGAGAGAGAGAGAGAGAGAGAGAGCTTTATTAATGTCTTCTAATGCCGCATATAAGACAAAGTAGTACATCTCAAGTGTGTAGTAACATGGGAGCATAGTAACTCCACAAAACGACTAAAGAAATACGATCTGAAATACACTGTTATTACTAAGCCAAGTACAAAATGTACAATTTATGAAGTTTATGAGCTAGGTAACAGATTATAGGATAGAGAGATTTCACAACGAAACTTCAATGTACTGGTAAGTTGCCAGAGAATAGATAAAGGTATGCATCAGACAAAGAAAAGCTTATCATTTTCAACCATTTAATGTTAACAAATACATAGATGCAATAACAAATTTTGACTACTTACCTGCATAAACGATATGTAGCAACAAGTTTTCGGGCAAGCTCTCGCGCTTGCAAATAGCCAAAAGAATAAAGTGTAATTTCTGAAATAAGTGCATAGTCAGGAACCATCATTGCAACAGTTCTAAATAGTGCTTTTAGATTGTCAGGGAGCTCCGAACGTCCTGCATATCCAGGATTCATTGTAATAAATACACTACATGTGGGTTTTAAACCGAGTTTCACCCCCTCAAACTCAAATGATTTGAGATGTGCAGCCTTTGCCCTCTGGATGGTCAATATTTGTTGTGCTATCACACTTAGCACCTGCATGAATAGCACATAATAGCATGAAATCCTTGAACGAAGAGCATTCTAAATGCAAAAGCAATCTTTGAATTAGATATTCAAGTTCACTGCCTAAATAGAAATTTCAAACATTCAACAATTCTCAGCTCGTTCTGAATAGCAAGGCTTCACTCCAATTGCAGCATGCAAATACTACAGGGATTGATGCACATAAACTGGACCACAGTGTATCCAAAACATTCGCTACATAAATGTGTTGCCCTTAATTAATGCTTTAATTTGATACCCATATTGCCCATAAAAACCAAGAAAAAAAAAAGGTTTCGTTTCTGAACGCGTTTCTGGAACCGTGGTGCAACTATGGTTCATGTATATGTACCCTATATTTGAATGTCTGAGCTATGAAGTTGTTCAAAAAAACTAAGAGCATTTTACTTTTTTATCATTTTATATTTTAAAATGATCACATGGCGTTCCCACATTCCCACTCTCTCAAAAACGTTCCCGTTCCCAAGGGTCCATACATTCCCTCGTTCCCATCCGTTGGCAACTCTCCATCGCCCTCCACAATCATTGCCTGTTGTCCATCGCCTTCCCCAATCCTTCTTTGTTGTCGATTGCCTTCCACCACCCTCTTTTTGTTGTCCATTGCACTCGACTCATCTCCTTTGTTATCTACACTCATCGTTTGGTGTCGTTCCCTTCCTTGGGCCTTCTCTGCATCCTTCCCAGTTAACATGTCAATCACCTGGGCTTTAATCCAACACCAAGGACTTTGTTGCTCGGCTAGAGGATCATGTTCAACAACTAGATCGTATCCAAAGGCCTTTGCTTATATTCCCTCCTAGATTGGTTTTGCTATTGGATATTGGAAGTACTCATTCTTTTCCCAAGACTTGTATTGTTTCACACATTCATGCCACTCATGTTCTCGCTCCAATACCTTACGTCTTGATGTTCAAAATTTTCATTCTTTTTTGAGTAACCTTATGCTTTGGCTCTTCCTTAGTACATTGGTGACTTTTCTGGCCAAGCTAACTTCCATGCCATGAACGTTATGATGTTATTCTTGACAATGATTGGTATACATTCCTGGGTAATGCACTTTTAATGTCGTGGCTCAACAAGTCTTGCAAATATCCCTCAACCTTGTGACGATACTCAGGTTACTATTTCGTCTCGTCTTATTGTCTTTGAAAGCCTATTGCAAGCATAACAACATTTACAACACATCCAGCAGCAGCATAAGATGGTTGTTGATAAGCACATGCACTATCTTCTTCTTCATGAAGGCCAACATGCTTTCCTAAGTTCAAGTTTTTCCAAGCATATGTTAGTACATTTATTGATGAAACTACACACAACATCATGGATGTCTTTTCTAGCACTACTTTTTTGCAAGAATAGGTGCACAGACTTTTTGCTGATAACTTTCCAAGCACATGCTAGTAGACCTATCGATGAAACCACATGCAACATCATGGATGTCTTTTCTAGCACTCCTTTTTTGCAAGAACATGTGCACACGAGATGTACACTTTGATGAATCAAAGTCTATTGATGATCCTATATTCCAGAAAAAGGAAGAAGCAGATGTACTAGGATATGATGTTTTCAAATTAATTCATGCTACTCCAAAAGAGCAGCCTATTGTTCTAACTATGTATGAACCTCTTCTTGATGATGAAGAAGAAGAAATCATTGAACATGTAGGTGAGGAAGAAGAAGAATTCGAAGATAAGGAGGTTGCTACATCACGACCAAGGAGAGAAAGAAGAGAGCCAGTTCACTTCCAAAGAGAATTTGGATATTCTGTGGAAGCTCCATCAACTTATGAAGAAGCCATACCGAGCAAAGAACGAGATCAATGGCGCAAAGCTATGGATGAAGAGATGGAGTCCATGTATCGACACCAAGTTTGGAAGCTGCAGCCTTTACCACCAGGAAGAAAGGCCATAGATTGCAAATGGCTCTACAAGCTGAAATTTTCACCTGAAGGTGATATTACACGCTTCAAGGCTCGCCTTGCGCAACATTGTATTCTCTCAAAGTTTAAATAGGCTTTCCAAGTTTGTAAAACATTATAATTTATTGTAAAGGTTTTAACTTTGAGTAGGCCCAAAAAGTTTGTAAATGGGACCCTAGAGGCAATTTCACATGCTACCAACTATATGTTGGAACTTTGTCAATTTTGCATGTAGAAGAGGGCGCATTTTTCCTAGTATGGAAACTTGTGGACCAAGGCAAATCATGCCAAGAATCATTGCATGAAGAGAGAAAGTGAAAACCCATGCATAGAATGTGCATGCTTGAGTCTTAGCATGTGGGACACCTACATTGACACTTGGAAGCCATGTACATCACATATCATTTGTTCTAATCTATAAAAGAGACCCTCCTCTCAATGGGTGCACTTTTGATGGAGAGATCTTTCTCACATATGCTATTGTGTTTTGCTCTCTTGTGTGCAAAAATTTCTTGCTCATTTATGTTAGTGTTATGCTATCCTAGATTAGTTTAATTGAATCTTGTTTCTTTCATTGTAATCTTGCTAATGTTATGTTCTTCATGCTAGAAGTTTGTGGACAACAAGTATTCGAGATCCATTCGGCCTAATTGAAGGAGCAATATCATAAACTAATGATGCTAGAATGCTCCCTATAGCATACACTATCATTCTAGATTATGTAGCAAGTTTCTTTCATGAGTATTATGTAATTTTCTGCTCACATCCTCTTCATCTTCTTCACTGTCCACCATAGCTGGGCAGATCCAATCGCTTCATAAGTATGATCAATCATGTCGATAAATTTACAATTTGCTAACAATTTACTTTTGCATGTGCAAGTATTAGTCCATGCATGTTGCATGCATGCCTCTAGACTTTTTCAGATTGCTTGCATGTTGAATGCATGTTGTTGGTTTTGATCTATTTTGAGTTGTAGAAGAACATCAAGGATTCCTAGGTTGGTAAACCTTGATTAAAAATCCTAACTATCTCTATTCTCAATTTCTAACAGTCTTTGCCTCCCTAGCATCATGCATAATATCAAATTCATTGTAGCAACCTTCCATCAAGTCCTAAATATTGATGGAGGAAGATTTGATGTTTCTTTGTTTGCAGATAAAGTGATCACCATTTGCAAAATTTCAAAGTGGAAGAACAACCCATGCCTTGTTACTTTTGTGTTAGACATTATTTAAGCTTCCCAATTGGAAAATAGCCTAAGGTGAGAAAGAAAATGAATTCAGATACATTATTTCCTCTTTGAGAGGGCCATTATGTGGATGCATACCCAATATTACCTTTGATATGCTTTTTGCGCCTCTCATTACTTTACATTTGTGTTCCAAAGTGATGACTTTTCAGTCTTCCCCTCCATGCTATCCGTGAATTTAACTTTCCTATGGATGTCTGAACAACAAAGAGGGAGTATCAAAATGGCAAAGATTTCTAAATGTCTCCAAAATCAAAAAAAATTCAAGCTAGAGACTTGGGATCAATGAGACATTTGTCCTCACTACATCTCTCCCTTTAGAAATGGGTCAACATGCATCTTGAAATGCTTCAATATGCTTTCATAAAGAAAATGCGATAATTGAATGAAGACCTAGCTTATGAAATGAAAATATACAAGGTTCTAGATACTTCAAACTTGTGCACTAAATCTTATTTTAAGGTCACTATCAACATCGCATAATCAAGTGATATGATAACAACAACACCAACTTTATAGCACAACATCCACTATAAGCAGACATGTACTCAAAAGATTAAGCATGCACGGTAATCAAATTAGACAAAGAATTTTTTGAGTTCTTACAAATGTGAAGTTCAATTTATTTGCTACTTGCCCATTTATGGTTATTAATCATTGTATAGTACATTGATGCATTTTATTACATTTAAAAGTATGTTTAACACATCAATGAGATGAGATTTCTGAAAATGCCAAACACTCAATGGCTTATAAGTTACCTCAAGATCTATTCGGTTGAACTCATCAAAACAAGCCCACGCACCCGAACTTGCAAGACCCTTAAAGAATTTTCCCATCGCCAAGTAGTCCAAACCATCAGAGCAGTTAAAGACGACACATTGCATTGCTATAGCTTTTGCTAAATCCTTTGTCGTCTCTGTCTTCCCAGTTCCTACACTCAGAAATTCAAAGGATTCAACTTTAGACATTGCAACCACATCATGCATTTTACAATTAGTTCAACTCTACTATAAAAGTTTTCCTTATTATCAAAATAATCTTTTTTGGAAGAAAATCAGAAGTCCATCAAAATGAATATCTACGCCACTCTATTTTTTCTTTCTAAATATCATAGAAGGGACAAGTACAACCCCATTTTCTATAAGTTTTAGAAGAGTAAATCCATCCAAGCAATGGTTGTGAAGCAATTCAAGCAAAAGATCACAATTTGAGAAAATTGGATAAATGTTTCCATACAATCGCATGTAATCCTTTTCAAGAGAGATACAAGAATCTTCACTTACTAATAATGTCGAGAACATGATGAAGAAGTGCTTCAGAATGCTCATACTACGATAACCAAAGTCATTTTCCTTGCACAAATGAACTAAAACGTTGCTTTGAAGATTTTTAATGAAAGATGTCATTTTCTTCTCTTCGGGTCGAATCTTCCATTTCAAAATAAATTTTTTTAATAAAGATGAAGGCCATTGTGCCTTCCAACTCTTCAAGGTCCCATTTCTTGCTCATCCAACAGTTTTTCCTCGATCTAATATCCTAAATCTAACTCGACTTCAACTGTTGATCTATCTCCCGTGCGATTGGATCAACGAGACTCATTTGCACTAAATCCCCAATCTAAACAGTCACTAGACACTTCTAGCTACTATGCCATATTTTTTATCAGCACGCATGTGACTCTGAGCTCATTTTTTTCTCACCTAAGCATCATAGATGTTGTGGGCCACGTAACAAATCATGAAGCTAATACGGCAAGCAAAAGCCTTTACATTAATATTTATAAACATGTGAAAGGCTAGAGGAGCTAGTCCAACATATGACACATTTGATTCAAATGGTTGCAAGAAAAGAAAGTGAAATAGTTACGGACTACAGGATACAGGCCTACTGGGCTACTCTGCATAGATTCTGCAGGCCTCTTTACATTTACTGTTGGTTATGTATATTTCTGGTTACGTATTTTACCTTAGTCATGTACAGGCCCCAGAGCCTTTTTATATGCTTATGACCCGCACTAGGTCCTTTTTTGTGACATTGACTGGTCTTGGGCCCTTATTATATGGTTATATGTGGAGTGGGGGCCCGTAGGAGGGCGCACTATTTTCCCTCCACATTTTCCCTCCCTTCACTTTTGAATTCCTATTTTAGGGTTCATTGGTAGGGTATTTATAGGGGCATTTGTACACTCATTTTTCAGATTATTGATTGGTATTGCTTGGGCTCTTTGTGGGAGAACCTATTGTCTTGTCTATTGCTTGTAGGGCTTTAGTCTATTGCTGTATTTTATGCTTCATTGATTCAACACCTGAGATTTTGATAATAACTTGGTATCAGAGCACTTTCCTGATTGCTGAATTTCAGATCTGATTTTCTGATTGGGTGCCCATTTTCCTTGCTGATTTTTCTCTCTTTGCTGAGGGCTTTCGTCTCTTTGCTTCAACAACATTCAGCACAGTTTGGAGGAGCACCAACTCCCATCAGAGCATTTTCCTTGGCGGAGCTTTAGCAGATAGTTAGCGGAAGTACTTCCGGTGAATTTGGCGGCCGGAAAAAAAAAATTTGTTTTTTTTTTGGCAGATTATTTCCGGCGCCCAAGTTCCAAGTCCTTTTCCTTCTTTTTTATTTGAATCCTCCATTTGATTCAGGGAGAGGATTCCCAACCATCTTTTCAGCATTGATTGGAGGCTGTCCAGCGCCCTACTTCATCACATTTTTCAGCCATTGTTCCAGCAGAGTTTCAGCCATATTTCAGTTTTGATTGGAGGCTGTCCATCGCCCTATTTCATCACGTTTTCCGCAGATTTCCAGCCATATTTTCAGCATTGATTGGAGGCTGTCCAGCGCCCACTTTCATTCTCCTTGTGGTCACATTTTCCAGCCAGCTCTTCGCACACGCTTGGAGCTCTATCGAGAGGTATCTTTGCTGGTTTTTCCTTGCTTTCCACACCTTTTCTTGACATTTGTCATTTCCTTTCTTGCTCTTAGCGTCGTTTGTGTACCTAAAGCGTATTTAAGGTGACGACAAAAGTCCACTCCCTCCGATATTAAGCTTTTCTTACACTCTCTTCACTTCCTTCATTCCTTGACCATGGATACTTCCCCTACATCTTCTGAGCCTCGCATACCGTCTTCCACTTACCTTGACGAAGTACGGCATGAATTCCGAGATCATCTTAGGGAAGCCATGAGTGATGTACGCACTAATTTACGCCAGGAGTTACAAGAGACGTTCATTGCTCTTTCTGCCCAGATTGCTACACTATCATTACAGTCCAGTGTTTCTCCACTATCTCCACCTGTTCCCCCACAGCGTACATTTCCACCACCCGAGACTCCTTCATCTTCTGGTCCTTTGCCACGAGACTTTAAGGATAAGGTTCAGCTTACTGTGTATTTTGGGTCATCCGATGGGAATGTGGTCGAGAATTGGTATTCTAAGCTTGAGACCTACTTCCTCATGTTTCCTAAGACTGACATTCAGCGGATACATTTGGCCGCTTTACATTTGGAGGGCCGTGCTGCTACTTGGTGGCGCATGTTTCGCCAGACGGCTTCACATCCTGGCCTTGCTAGTTGGACAGAGTTTATGACAGCACTCCGCCTAGCGATGATTGATCCTCAGTGGCTTATTCGACAACACGACATCTTTCGCAGTTTATCTCACACTGGTGACTTGGCTGCTTATACAACACGGTTTACAGAGCTTTCCTATCTATTCCCAGATATTTCTACATTGGAGCTCATCTCTCGCTACGTTACTGGTCTACGAGGCGCACTCGGGTATGATGTTTCTTCTATTTTTCCACTCACTCTTTCTCACGCCATCTCCCTTGCTACCGCACTGCAGCACAAGTACTCTCCCATCTCTTCCTTTGTTTCTCGTCCTTTGCGTCCTTTCACACGTCCTATTTTTTCCTCTCCATCCTGTGCTAGTCCCACATCTGTCAGTTCACCTTCGTCCACTCTTCCTTCTGCACCACGTCCTCCTTTTTCTCCTCGTCCTATTTTTGTTCGTCGCTACTCACAGCCTGAGATGTCTGAGATCCGTGAAAAGCGCTTATGTTTCAACTGTAAGAGTCCTGATCATATCGCCCGTGATTGTCGACAGCCTGCCACTGCTACTGTCGTCTATTTCCATGATGCTGACACACCTGATGATAGTCCTGATTCTGCCGTATGCCTTCATATTCTTGATGATGACCCACCTGTTGATCAGTTTGCCACACCCACTAAGCCTGTTCCTGATCCCCCTGATCTAGCTGTATGCCATGCTCAACTTGCTTATGCTACTTGGGCCGGTAAGCCGGGTCCACGCCATATCCATCTTCGCGTACATATCATTGGTCGTGAGTTTATTGCCCTTGTTGACACGGTTAGCACTCACTCGTTTCTCAGCAGTCATATTACTACACGCATTCGTGCTATGCCAGTCACTACGCCTCATCCCCTGCATGTTGAGGTTGCCAGCGCACACTCTTTTCCTAGCACGCAGATGTATCAACAGCTTTCATATCGGATTGGAGACTTCCTTGGTCAGGCAGATTTTCATATTATTCCACTTACACGGTACGATCTTATCCTCGGTGCTGATTGGTTTGCATCCCTTGGTGCGGTTACATTAGACCTCCAGCAGCAGACATTGACATTCTCTCATGATGGTACTCAGCATATATTTTCCGGTGTTGATTCTCGGCAAGACTATCAGCATATTTCCGGGAAGCTGTTCATACGGAGCCTCTCGAAGGCCCACTGTGCGACTATTCTTTCTGTTCAGCCAGTTCAGCCTATTGCGGATGCACCACCTTTGCCACAGGTATTTTCTGAACTGTTGCGTGAATTTGAGCATGTTTTTAGAAAGCCGACTCAGTTACCACCTTTACGAGATGTCAACCACCATATAGACCTTGTTTCCTCTGCATCACCTCCTTCTCGTCCTCCTTTTCGTATGTCTATTGTTGAGCGCGAGGAAGACCAGCGTCAGGTGTTTGATTTATTACATCAAGGCCTTATTGTTCCTAGCCACAGTCCTTTTGGTGCTCCTGTTTTACTTGTTGATAAGAAGGATGGTACTAAACGTCTATGTATTAATTATCGTGCTTTAAATAAACTTACTATCCGTAATCAGTACCCTATCCCTCATATGGATGACCAGTTTGACCAGTTAGGCCAAGCCAAGATCTTTTCTAAACTTGACCTCCGTTCCGGTTATCACCAGATTCGTACGCATCCTCCTGATGAGCACAAGACAGCTTTCCCTACCCACTTTGGTCTGTATGAGTTTCGTGTCCTTCCTTTTGGTGTTACCAATGGCCCGCCCACTTTTCAGAATGTCATGAATAACATCTTCCGTCCTCTTCTTGGAAAGTGTGTCATTGTTTATTTTGACGATATCCTCATTTATAGCACCACTCTCTCTCTTCATGTTCAGCACGTTCGTTCTGTTTTTGTTTTGTTAGTTACTCATCATCTGTATGCTAAACGTTCTAAATGTTCTTTTGCTGTTGTACAAATCGAATTTTTGGGCTTCTTTGTTACTACTGGTACTGTTCGTCTCGACCCTCGTAAGGTCCGTTCATTCTTTCATGGCCTGTGCCTGCTGATGTTCATGATGTTCGTATGTTTCTTGGTCTTGCTATCCATCTTCGTAAACCAGTTGCTCATTTTGCCACTCTTGCATCTCCTTTGCATGCTCTGTTGAAAAAGGAAACTTCGTTTGCTTGGACTCCCGCATGTCAGTCAGCTTTTGATACTTTGAAGGTTAAGCTTACCACTGCCCCTGTTTTATGTCTTCCAGATTTTTCCCAACGTTTTGCTGTTGAGACTGATGCTAGATCCACAGGATTAGGTGCTTTGTTACGTCAGCGTCAGTGTGTTATTGCATATGAATCCCGTCGTCTTCGTTCGTATGAGCAGCACTATTCCACTCATGAAAAAGAATTGCTTGCTATCATTTTTGCTTTAAAGAAGTGGCGTCATTATCTGTATCGTGTTCCGTTTGATGTTTTTACTGATCACCAGTCACTTCGTTATTTGTATACACAAAAGGATCTTAGTGATTGTCACTACCGTTGGCTTCAGTTTTTACAGTCCTTTCATTTTGATATTCATTATAAGCCTGGTAAAAGTAATGCTGCTACTGATGCTTTGTCTCGTTTACCTGCTCTTACTTACAATCTTGTTACGTCTCCCCACTCTTGGTATGATGATCTTCCTCAGGCTTATGCCACATGTCCAGACTTTCGTGATGTTATGTCGTCTGCCTCTCGTCCTTCCTCTCACCCTCACCAGGTTTATTCCATTGTTAATCATCGTTTGTTTCACTATGGTTCGTTATGTATTCCCTAGCACTCTCGACATACGTCCACAGCTCCTTCTTGATGCCCATTCCTCTCCTGTTGGTGGCCATTTTGGTTTTCAAAAGTCCTTGTTCCGTTTGAAAGATCATTTTTGTTGGCCTTCCATGAAGAGTGAGCTTTCCCACCTTATTCATACTTGTGATTTTTGCCTTCGTAAACAAGTATTCCCGTGAAAAACCTGGCGGTCTCCTTCAAAGTTGGCCTATTCCTTCCCGCCAGTGGACTGATATATCTATGGACTTCATTTTAGGTCTTCCCCGTACTAAGCGTGGTCATGACTCTTGTTTGGTGGTAGTTGATAGGTTTTCTAAACAAGCTCATTTCATACCAGTCAGACGTACTATTACAGCAGAGCAGTGTGGTCGTATATTTATTTCTGAGATTTTCCGCTTACATGGTCTCCCACGATCTATACTTACTGATCGAGATACCAAGGTTACATCAGGTTTTTGGACAGAGCTTATGCGTATCTTGGATGTTAGGATACTTATGGGCACTGCTTATCATTCTTCTGCGGATGGTCAGTCTGAGGTTATTAACCGGGTATTGGAGGATTATTTACGACATTATGTTTCTCCTTCTGGTCGTGATTGGGATCAGCATTTATGTTTGGCTGAGTATAGTTATAACAGTTCTGTTAGTTCCAGCACAGGTGTTTCTCCTTTCCTGCTTGCTCATGAATACTCACCAGTTCTACCCGGTATACCTGCTCCTCCAGATGATGCACCTGTTACTATTTCATCGTATCTTTCAAGTGCTTGGGAGATTATTACTAGAGTTGCTACTCATTTACAGCATATTCAGCAGCGGTACAGGACCATTGTTGATCGTCATCGGCGCCATGTTGAGTTTGCAGAGGGAGATACAGTTTTTCTCCTTTTACGCTTTGCTCGCCATCGTTTTGTACAGGGTCTTGCTTCTACTGAGAAGCATGCGCCGCGCTATTATGGGCCTTTTCAGATTCTTGAGCGCCTCAGTCCAATTACATATCGTCTTGAGTTACCTGCTGCTACTCGGGCTTGTGATATCTTTCATGTTAGTTTATTACGTGCTGCTATTGAGGATGATGCTCCTCGAGATTCCTCATTTCCTACAGATCCATAGCTTTTTCCATTCCTGCCAGCTGTTATTTTACAGGTGCACTTATTGCATAGTCGTCACCATCGGCAGGTTTAGTTTTTGGTCCAGTGGGATGGTCGTCCTATTGAGGAGGCTACTTTGGAGCCCATTGATGTTTTTTATCATACCCCTATCCTGGCTGATCAAGCTCGATCACTTGCAGCTACCATTGCTTCTCGGGATGCTCCGGTTTCTCTTGATGTTCCTTTCTCAGATGGGATATCTTGATGCAGTATTTTTCTCTGGCTCTGGTTCTTATCTTATTTTGCCTACATTGGGGGCAATGTTCTTTATAGCCAGGGAGAGTTACGGACTACAGGATACAGGCCTACTGGGCTACTCTGCATATATTCCGCAGGCCTCTTTACATTACTGTTGGTTATGTATATTTTTGGTTACGCATTTTATATTAGTCATGTATAGGCCCCAGGGCCTTTTTATATGCTTATGACCCGCACTAGGTCCTTTTTTATGACATTGACTGGCCTTGGGCCCTTATTATATGGTTATCTGTGGAGTGGGGTCCGTAGGAGGGCGCACTATTTTCCCTCCCTTTACTTTTGAATTCCTATTTTAGGGTTCATTGGTAGGGTATTTGTAGGGGCATTTGTACACTCATTTTTCAGATTATCGATTGGTATTGCTTGGGCTCTTCGTGGGAGAACCTATTGTCTTGTCTATTGCTTGTAGGGCTTTAGTCTATTGCTGTCTTTTATGCTTCATTGATTCAACACCTGAGATTTTCATTTGAGATTTGCACTAAATCCCCAATCTATACAGTCACTAGACACTTCTGGCTGCTATGCCATATTTTTTATCAGCACGCATGTGACTCTGAGCTCATTTTTTTCTCACCTAAGCATCATAGATGTTGTGGGCCACGTAACAAATCATGAAGCTAATATGGCAACCAAAAGCCTTTACATTAATATTTACAAACATGTGAAAGGCTAGCGGCGCTAGTCCAATATATGACACATTTGATTCAAATGGTTGCAAGAAAAGAAAGTGAAATTATGCTTTGACCTCTTAACAACGCATAATCAAAGATGTCCCCACCCTTGTTGATTTCTAAGATTTTTTTTCATCTTAATGGAGTGAGAGAACATTCACACTAACAAAAACTATAGGATCTACTTCAATGAAGTATCCACCAAGATTAAAGCTACATGGAAGTTAGAAGGTAGTATATATTGCCTACATGAACGGTTTTTGTGAATGATAGCCTTTTTACTAGTCACATATCCTCACCTACTCTTTGCTAGTATCTAATAAGACAAGCCATATTGGCTCCATGTTTTTCATACTTTCTTAGAGATTAGATCACAAGAAGCCACTAGATAATCAGCCTAAGTATATAATAACCTTAAGAACAATGTGAGCACACTTGGGAGTAATAAAAAGGATAATATGAAAGATACTATATACTATGTTTATGGAATAAGTTCAAACTCCATGAACTTGCTTTCATCTTGGATTATTTACAACATGTAGAATAATTTCATAGATACTTGCATAGATCTAAGTTTCACATTTTGGTGTGCGAATTTCTATGCAACATCATTGGTTTGAACTGCCTTTGAACCACGTTGCTTGTAGTCAAGTGATTTCGCTCGACATAAAACTAGATTAGGCATTGGCCATGCTTTACCACACATGGCAAATTCATATCCCATCACTAGCCATCATCCTCTGCAAAGGGTCGTGTACTACTAGTAATCGTTCTAGAACCACGAAGTAGTAGGCAAAGCAAGTGAGTGTTGGCCTCTTTAGATCCAGGTGCGAGAAGGTGCGGAGTAGGGCCAAAGAAGTGATAGGTCCATGATGGGGCTTGGGGGTGGTGCCTCAAAGGCACTGATTATGGGTAGTGGATTTACATTGCACCATGGGGATTGATTACCCTTGCATGGCAGCCATCTGTCCCAGGCCCAAAATAGTAATTAGACTCAAGAGGAGGGCACCTACGGTTGGGTAAATCATTCCTCATACCGGCCATCCGAGCTTGAGAGCTCTTGGAGATTGGAGTGTGACATTTGGTATCAGAGCCTCGTTCTAGAGAGAGAATGCCCCGTTTTACAGAGAGAGTGGAGAAATCTCTAATTTTTGCAGCATTCTTGGGGTTTTTGAAGGGGGGAAAGAGGGAGAGACAACACATAGGAGCAGTAGGAGCTCCAGTGCCCAGTGGCAGCCATTTTTCGGAGTTAGAAACAGAGATTTTCAGATCTGAAATTGGAAAATCAGGATTTTTGGGAGGCAAAAAAACGGCCATCACTTTCTCTCCGCTTATCAGATTGCTATTAGATTTCAGCAGCTTATTGAGGGTGTTGGATTGCTGCTAGGGAAGCTGAAAATCTAAGGAAAAAGTTTGAAATCGTGGATTGTGCTCAGAAAAGCTTAAACCATGTCAACATCCAATTTCCTCAGGGAAACTCCTTTAACAACTTTGGCCTGATAGTAGGCTTGTCTAAAAGCACTTTTAATAGTAGATAAAAAGGAATACCAAAAGTAAATCAAATAGCTCTGACCTGGCAATTGCAAAAGTACCTGCAGGTCCTTCAGGAGCTCCTCCCAGATTGAGATGAAGAGCTCCCATAAGTGTCCTATAGCAACGATCTGTCAAAGGAGTAATAACCAATCGACTGCTATTTCCCAAGTATTCAAATGCATAAAGAAGCGCAGCATTAATCATACGCACCATGACTGACCCATTTTCGTACCCATATCTGCAAAAGATCACAATTATTGTATTCTTGTATTTTGGCACTCGATGCTGGTATATGAATGCATGATAATATGCTTAAAATTCTTCAACTATCAATCTGTTTGTAGCCTATATCAAGATCTAAAATCCAAAATCAAACATTTGCTTTACTACACTATACCAAGGACCAAAGATAGAAAATCACTAGTTTTCTGATTTAGAATGTGATTTGTTCCTCCTTGAATTAGATGTGCAATTTCAGGTGATATTAGAAATTTCCCTATGAGGATGACTCGTTAGAAGAGAATTTTACAGTGACATTCATGCATGTCGGCAAACAACAATAACACCGCAATTATGTGGACAATTACATAAAATAAAAAATCAAGAAAGCATGGCTAGAAAAATATCAAATTTGTAGACATGCGTCTATCAACTTCATACTCGACAGACATTTAATAAGTTTCGACCATAGAACCCACGGTTCATGAACCGTGGAACGGTTCCTCTAATTAATTAATTAATTAATTTCCATTTTCCCCCCAAAACCCCTCCCAAGGCATTTTTGGTCCTCATTTCACAAATTTCACAAATGATCCTCAGATTTCACAGATTTTTGGCATTACACAGATTTCACAGATTCAAATGATTTCACAGATTCAAATGATTTCACATATTTCACAGATGATTTCAAAGATTTTTGGCATTACACAGATTTCACAAATATTTTTGGCCTTTATCTTGCATATTTTTGCGCTATTTTTGGGGGTGGGAAACTAAAAAAAATTAATTAATTAATTAATTAATTAATTGGACGGTTCACCACGGTTCAGGAACCGTACGGTTCTGAGAACCGTGGTGAACTGTCCACGGTTCTTAAAGTGCCTTATGGAATTTACATACATGATGCTTCATACCTTCGAGAACGTATCCTTCGGGTTGGAGCATATAGATGTCTTCTTCAATGACTCCGTTCAGATAAGCTGTCTGTACATCGAGTTGATGTACTTCGAGGTCAGCTGCTGTAGCATAAGATAGGAGAGCTCTGATCGATGAATGCTTGACTACTGGACTGAAAGTCTCGTTGTAGTCGAGGGCAGTAGAGTTTCCTCCCTATTTAGAATTAGTCGAATACGAATCGGTCCAATTGGCCTATTTGACCTTTTCAAATCGGTCCTAGGGTTTTGGAATCGGCGAATCGGTTTTAGGGTTTCCTAACTCAAATTTTTTTGTGAATTTGTCTAGAATTTAGAAAAGCCAAGAATGTAGTTGCATAATGCATTGATGATAATAGATATCATGATTGAATTATAAGCATTAAAGATTCCAAATTCCATATTTTAACGACTAAACGCTTAAACTTTACCCAATACATGTTACCTGACATCTGTATTATGTATACTTTTAGGGTTTGAACTTTAAGACAATAAACCTGAAAGAAAGGTCACATCATAGATGAATCATGAAACAAATAACAATAAAATTATAAAGGTATGAACTCAAAACATTCAACAATCTAGATTCCAATTTAAATTTTACATAATTCATAAAAATGTAATAACTCATAATTCTAATCTCTCATAGCATATGAGGACTCCCGTTGTGTTGCACTTATGGTACGAGAGATGTTCTTACTACGACGAGATCTATGTCAGATAGCTCAGTAGAGTCATCTTACCTCTTAGTCTCAAATGACCTCTTTCTTCTCTAGAAGAAGACCATGACAAAACCCAAGTCTGGTGATGATGATGAGGACGTACCTACACATAGAGATCAAAGGCAACATACCACTCACAGTCAAGTTGGAGATCGAGTTATCCAACCTATCATACAGAGACACACATCTCATTGTCATAGACGACGTGATGACAGTGATATACCTCATTTCTGACATTTAGTAGCACTTATGCTCTTGTATATCTCATCTCATTTATTTCAATTCATAGTACTTAGATATGTTGTTTCTTTCATTACTGCTTCGATGTTTCATACGCTCCCACTATTACCACATACTTGACATGTACATTTGCTAGTCTTATATGCCTTTTGGCATGGAAAAGACTTTAATAAAGACTCTCCACCCCGCCCTGCTAGCCCGGACATCACCTCCACCTCCATCGCAGGTCCACCTCCATCACATCTGAACCTGTCATACCTGCTTCAGGTGGAACCATCACATCTTAACCTGCCATCGTACCTGCTTCAGGTGGAACCATCACATCTGCATCTGGACTGTCCATCGCACCTGCCTGTCATACTTGCTTCAGGTGGAACCATCCCCGCCCCGCCTCGCCCTGCTGGCCCGGACACTGCCTCCACCTCCATCGCAGGGTCATCCGTAAGGGCATGTATCAAAGGGTCATCCGTAACTTATGAGACCAATGAACGTAGAAGGCTTATTAATCTTCTTTTTAGTTCCTCCAAAAAAGGGACCTTTATTTTCATGGATGATGATTTAACTCATACCCAATGGCTAGCAAGGAAAAAAATCATACAAGAAGCTAAGGGAAAAGGGCAATGGGTGGTGTTTATTGACGGCAAGCCATGATACTATGAACGCTCACTATAGGGAATCGGGCTCCCGGGCATGGAAGCAGCCCGAGATCCCCTATGACGCTCCGCATTGGATTTGGAATTGTAATGGCTTCCTCTCTTCCTCTTCCTCAGGTGACCTGCAGTCCAATCTTGCTCGTACGGATATTTTACTTCTAGTAGAGACTCATGAGTCTCAATTCCGTCCTCTTCCTATGGTGACAGATTTCTCTTGGCACTCGGTATTTAGACCATTTCCACGAGGGAAGACATCCATAGGCTCAGGTGGGGTTGCATGTTTATACAGGGACCAGTATAGTCATACTCTCAAGATGGTTAAGCAAGATCCGTATGCACGTTTTATATCGTTACAGTTATTTGGGCATTCCTTAGGTTTGCCTAGAGATATCTTCTTGGCAGTATGTTATATTGCTCCTCAGACCTCGACATTTGCAGACTATGGTGAGGACCCTTTTCATGTTTTATCAGAGGATATTGCCATCTTTTCTCTCTAGGGATACATACTTTTGGCAGGGGACTTTAACGCACGCACAACCACCAGACAGACGGAATTTCATGCACTGACGGATTACCTCCAGCTTCATGCTTTGGATATAGGTCTTCAGCGGACTTCTCAGGATGGAGCCACCCCTTCTACTACATTTGGTGAGCAGCTACTCAAGATTACTGAGGCACATTCCTTGGTTATTCTGAATGGTTTATCTCAATGGCCAAGTTCAGCAGCTTTCACTTGTCATCCGCATGGAGGTGGACATAGTGTGGTAGATTACTTCATTGGCTCACTAGCCTTGATTCCTCTCATTCATAGCTTTATCATCCTCTCTCCCACCCTTGATGTGATCACTCGCTATTGGCCAAACTTCTCCCCTCCCAACCACTCGACCCAAGGCCACTAAGCCTCATTTTTCTTTCCGTGCACCCCCCATCCCACAATACATCTTCACGCTCAACACTCTTCTGCAAGATTTTCTTCTCCTCTTCTATTGAGCAACAGGCTAGCTTCTTGTCGCACTCCCTTATACAAGCCACCACCCAGGCCTTTCCCCCTAAGACATATTCCACACACCGAAAGACATACAACCGGTGGTATGATCATGTTTGCCACACTTTACATAAGCAGGTGATATTCGCCATGCATCACTCTCCCAATCTTTTGATGCAAGTACAAAAACAGTATTGTCATGTAGTTAATAAAAAGAAAAGAGACTATCTAACAAGAGATGGTCAGAAGCTTATAGACACCCTCTTCTCTTCCTCTTCCTCACTTTTCTAGAAACTCTTTTCTAAGAAGTCTTCCTTGCTTTCACCCATTGATATCGACTCTTGGGTGGAATATGCTACTCGCTTATACACTACAGATGCCCCTCCTATACCTATCACTCGACCCGCTACATTCTCCCTTTTTACCTCTGACCAAATTGAATCCACGATTAGAAAAGCCCAAACCCATAAAGCGAAAGACATTGATTCACTTAACTCAGGCTTTCTCAAACCTGTCTCCCAACTTCTCTCTCCTTATATTGCCCACACTTTTAACATGGCTGTTACTTCTGGCTTTCCCACCAATTCGTGCACGAATCTCCTCCACCCCATCCTCAAGGCTGGTGACCCGATGAATGTCGATAATTACCGCACTCTGATGATCAGTGACACGATGGTTAAGCTTTATGGCTTAGTTCTGCAGTCTATGGTTGGATCCCATGTGGAGTCAGATGAGTTGTTTGTACTACTTATCATATTCATGATCCTGCTTCTAGAGACCACCTTTTCTCTACAGTGGTCTCATCACTCAGCGGAGGTTTGGTGCCCAAGGATATCTCAGGGTACTTGGAGAGACATCACTCGCCTGCAGATCACCATGTTAGGGAGGATGATTCGTGTGAAGCCATCAGTTCCTCATGAGATTCTTTTGGCGGAGTTCGCCTCACTTCCCATGGTGGTAGAGGCTTTGTTTCAGATTGTTACCTTTCTACATCGACTTGAGACCATGGATACTCACACATATGTGATGGCAACGCTTACTTCTTCCCGGACTACAGCTAGACAATAGGCTAGATCTTCTTGGTACGGTGATGTGGTTGCTTTCTGTTATGGGGCTTCTCGATGCTGGATCTCCCACAAGGGACTCATGCATATATCAGACAGCAGCTATATCGTAGATACTGCCACATAGTATGGGATGTTCTTGATCATAGCAGAGTAAAGCTTACCTTTTATGGCGCACATATCTTACACAGAGACAACCTGGGGCTTTCTATTAGACCTTTACATCTATCTCATCCTCTTTCCTTTGGGCTTCGATATCGATTAGGACAGTCACGAGTCTCTTCACACTAACTGGCTATCGAGATAGGCAGATATTCAGGCATTTTGAGAGAGCATCGGGTCTGCCAGGTATGCACATTGGGAGTAGTGGAAGATGAGTTCCATTTTATCTTCACATGCCCTACATACTATGAGATACATGGTTGATATCATTGTTTATACCAGGACACCCCCCTTACCCTCAATACCTTTTTGGAGTATCAGGATCCTAGATGTGTCGGCCTTTTATTGAGAGCCTCTTTGATACCTTCGGAGGGTACTACTGATTATGACCAGCATCTTATCACTAGCTTCTTTCAGAAGTGTGAGCGCGATGACTTGTCAGATGATGAGGCAGTCATATCGGTGAGGGCGAAGGCTAGCGTGTTCAACCACCACCTCCTGCCAGATCTATACGAGCTGCCAGAGCTCCTCGAAACCAGCCACGGATCATAGCTTCTATGGATATCAAACGCTTTTTTCAAGATTGATATCATATTTTTTTCCTCAATAGAGCAGGTGGTTAAGCTCACACAAATTTGGACCTGATCCATAATAGATTTGGACAGACAAATAGGACCTGATCCATAATAGAATTTCTGGTCCAAAATAGGACCTGATCCACACAGACACAAACACAGATTTGGACTTGATCCATAACAGATTTGGACAGACCATAGAACCGTACTATAAATCCACACAAACCTGATAATCCACACAGACCTGTGTACTAAAAAAAAAAATTAATTAATTAATTAATTACCTGACACGGTTCACACGGTTCCTGCATAAATGTTCTGAGAACCGTACGGTTCTCTGAACCGTATTAATTCTATGCCAGGGAGGTATATAGTACTCATTTTAAACTGCTCAAAAGTGATCCATTTGCAAGATTTATTTGGCTAGAGTTGTTTGGTCACTACCTGAGGTTGCCTCAAGATCTCTTTATAGCAGTTTGTTATTTTGCACCTCAGACATCAACTTTTGCAAACTATGGTGGTGACCCGTTTCAGTCTCTTTCAGATGATATTGTCAGCTATGCACAGCAGGGTCTTATTCTACTAGCAGGTGATTTTAATGCTCGCACTAGCACCCAACAAACAGAGTTTTATGCAGATAGTGATTTCCTACAGATTTAGGCTTTGGACATGGGTTGACAGGACCTCTCAAGATGCAGATACTCCAGCTACACACTTTGGAGAACAATTGATTGGACTAGCAGAAGCTCATTCTTTAGCCATTTTGAATGGCCTATATCATTTGCCATCATCATCAAGTTTTACTTGCCATCCACACGGAGGTGGACACAGCGTTGTTGACTACTTCATTGGTTCACCGACCTTGATTCCATTTCTTCATACTTTGCATATCATGCACCCTACCATCTCTGATCACTCTTTATTGCTCCTGTCCCTTGGGCCATGCTACTCCTGGTTCTGTTACGACATCTCCCACCCGCCGCCATTGTCCTTCTTTCTCTCCTCTTGGTCTTCCTTCATACACTTCCTCTTTAACCACACTGATCCAAGACTTCCCCTTCTCATCCTCAGCAGACCAACAAGCAGCCTTTTTATCTCAGTCGCTTCTTCACTCAGCCAATACTGCTTATCCACCAAAAACTTTCTCATCTCATAAACGCACTTATAATAGATGGTATGATGATGAGTGCCTCTCCCTACACAAGCAAGTTGTTCACGCTCAATACCATTCTCCCGACACCTTAGCACTTAAACAAGAGGAATATCATAGAATGACTTTGCAAAAAAAGACCGCTTACTTTCAGTCTCCGGCACAGAAACTCATAGATTCCTTGGATGACTCCTCTTCCACTTTCTTCTGAAAGATGGTTTCTAAAAACTCATGTAAGCCAGCTCCTATTGCCATCGAATCCTGGATTGACTATGTTGTAAAACTCTATACAGTTGACTCTCCTCCCATCTCTCTCTCACCACGACCATCAGAATTCACCCTATTCACTCCTCCCATGATTGAAAATGCCATAAAAAATAGTCAAACTCATAAAGCCATTGATGTTGACTCCCTAAGTATGGATTTCCCTAACCTATCGCCCATATAGTTGCTCCATACATCTCCCATGTTTTTAACCAATCTGTTATTTATGGCCTTCCCACACTTTGGTGTACTAACCTTTTGCACCCTATACTTAAGACTGGTGATCCTCTGAAGGTAGACAACTATCGCACTATCATGATCAGCCACACTATGGCTAAGCTATATGGATCGGTCATGTAGTCTATCATCAGCTCTCATGCAGAGACAGAGGAGTTATACGCTATGGGTCAGGCAAGTTTTAAAGCAGGCTACTCCATAGCTGACTAGGTATTCATACTTAGATGTATCATTGAGGCAGCAAAGTCCAGGAGACAGAGGGTCTATTGCTGCTTTGTGGATTTCCGCAAAGTTTTTGATTCGGTTCCAAGACACTTGTTGCTCCAACGTTTGGCATCTCTTGGTTTTTCACAGGAAGTCATTGCTGCTATCTTCACATAATATGAACGAGTGTTGGCCCGTTTCCGTGATCCTTTCTAATGTACTTTTTCTTTGTCTCATGTGCCCAAGGGCACTCATGGTAAGAAACTAATGGATCTCCTCTTTAGTTCGTCCTCAGGTTCATTCTGGAAGAGGTTCCTTCCACGGTCACCCACACCACGGATCACAGACCTCAGCACTTGGGTCGCATATGCCACGTCATTGTACACCATCCCAGATACCCCTGCTCTTCCCACCTCTTGTCTCACGGATACTTCTGCCATATTCACTAACGAACTTATAGAGAAGGCCATCACACGACTCCATTCCCATAAAGCCAAAGACATTGATGAACTAGAGGCTGAACTTCTAAAGTATGCTCCCGACATCCTCTCACCCTTTCTCTCCATCCTATTCAACCGAGCTGTCACCTCTGATTTTCCCTCTCCTTGGTCCACAAACCTCATTCACCCTATCCATAAAGGCGGGGACCCCATGAAAGTTGACAACTACCGCACCATTATGATCAGTCACCTCTTCGCCAAAGTATATGGTTCTATCCTACAGTCAGAGATCAGTACAGAGATGGATGCTAGATCACTCCATGCCATTGGACAGGCAGGTTTCAGACCAGGATATACTACATCGGATCATATCTTTACTTTGAGGTCCATCATTGAGGAGGCTAAGGCCAAGAGGGAGCGTGTATACTGTTGCTTTGTGGATTTCCGCAAGGCCTTTGATTATGTGCCTAGGCATCTATTGATACAGAGACTTCATGATCGGGGCTTTCAGGAGGATACTATACAGGCGGTAGTAGCATTGTACAGGCGAGTTATTGGCAGGGTCCGACTATCAGGAGTTATTTCACCGGAGGTGGTCAGTACTATTGGGGTCAAACAGGGATGTCCACTCTCTCCTACACTTTTTGGTCTTTACATTGACGAGCTAGAGCATGTTATACGGAGTGATGGAGGGGAGGGTTGTACATTGGGCGACCTCATTATTGTTATTCTCCTTTATGCTGTGGTTTTGCTTTCACGGACGAGAGGGGTTTGCAGCGACACTTAGATGCTCTTCTTTCTTTCTGCACGCGGTGGGGTTTGTCGGTGAATGTGGCCAAGACTAAGGTTATGGTGTTCAACACCTCTAGGTCTTTCATGATGCGGCAGGAGCTTCTATGGGATGGTCATCCACTAGAGGTTGTTGATTCCTATACATATCTAGGAGTACTACTCTCGGGGCCTACGTTCAGTATGAGACACGCAGCTATTTCCCAGGTACGGAAGGGCTATGCCTCATTGGTAGATTTGGAAAGACTATGTTTCAACTCACACATCAGAGATGCGACTAGTAAGTGTCGGCTCTTTGACACTATGGTTGTGCCCTCAGCTATGTATGCTTCCGAGACATGGAGTACTGGTCTGACAGCTACTGATTGGACATATATCTCCCGGCTCCAGATTTGTTTGCTCTCCCGGATGATACGGGCTAAGCCCTCAGTACCACACCAGATTATATTGGCGGAGTTCGCGGTCCCCCCCATTCAGATTGAGGCCTTATTCCATATTGTGACATTCATACAGAGGTTAGAGGATCTTCAGGACAGGGGTACACATTATGTAGTTGCAGCTTTATCTTCATCACGGGGCCTACACTCAGAGGGACACCTTTTCTCATGGTACTCCCAGGCTTGTCGTCTCCTCTCCACATTGGGTATCCAGATCAGTGACCTACCTGCGGGCACCCACCAGTACATCAGAGGCCTCCTTTACAGATCATATCTTCATATCACTTGGCAGGGTCCATTGGGGACCAAGAGTGAGTTTTATCGTACACACTTTCTATCTCTTGATCCGGCTGCCTGCCTCATAGTATCTGGTTACTTGCTGAGGAGTATATCACATAGTCTGCGGATAGCGATATGTCAGTTTCGGGTTTCTTCACATCAATTGGCCATTGAGACCGGCAGATACAGTGGCACCCCACGAGATGACCGGCTTTGTAGCATGTGTGTTATGCATGAGATTGAGGACGAGTCACATTTCCTTTTCAGATGTCCAGCCTACTATGAGATTCGAAGGCGGTACTACTGCTTGTTCAGAGAGCACCCAGTTACACTTTCTACCTTGATATCTTATGAGGACCCTAGATGTGTCGCACTGATGATCTGAGAGATGTCAGACCTGAGGAGGAGGAGACTAGATGATACACATTCCCTGACACAACTGAACATTGATGAGTGCATATCCCGTCGGAGACAGAGATCCGAGGTACCCATAGGCAACGATTCAGATGGAGAGGCCGAGATTCCCGATTCCTTCGTACATTGGCATCAGAGACCATGTCGACGGTCAGAAAGACAGCCAGCTATTAGACCACATCCCAGAGCGCACGATAGCAGAGACGACACCAACAGCCTATCCGGCGACAGAGGTCCAGGGCACATCTAATGACACCTTCACAGCATACCATCCACCATTTCTTCCATGCTGATGGGCATCATGATATACGATTCTAGGCTATTGGATCCTGACTGGGCCAGCCGTCTTTATGCATTGTATTTGCAGTTATTGTTTTATAGATGATTGAGCTTTAAGCTCCTATGTGCACACTTGACATGTACCTTTTCTTAGTCCTATGTACCTTAGGGTATTCAAGGACATTAATAAAATCTTTCTTCTTTCTTCTTCTTTCTTCTTCTTCTCTCTCTCTCTCTCTCTCTCTCTCTCTCTCTCTCTCTCTCTCTCTCTCTCTCTCTCTCTCTCTCTCTCTCTCTCTCTCTCTCTGATCTGGGTGCCAGCGGATCTCCATGGCCTAGCGATGGCTGTCCTTCATCGCCCTTCCTCCATCGCACCTGCTCCATCGCACCTGCTCCATCTGCTGGCGGATCTGCTGGCGGATCTGCTGCCTCCATCGCATCTGCATTGCACCTATCCTCCATCGCTGATCTGCTGGCTCCATCGCTGTCTGCCATCGCACCTTGCTGTCCCTCATCGCTGATCTGCTGGATCCCTCATAATGCCACGTCGCAAAGGAGTCGTTGCCACCACTTTTGAACCATCCTCTGTCTCCAACAATGCTTCAACACAAGAAGCTCTATCAACTGGCAAATGGCTTATCTATCGTGATGGTATTATCAGACTGGTAAATCGAAAGCCTATAGTTAATGATAATTCTGAGATAGAATTTGAGATAGAGAAATGAAGAGATGTCCAGTTGAACATGTAAATGGTCTACGTACCATATAATCCTGGCTATATGACTCTCTTCCTAGTTAGTTAGTTTGTTTCTTCTGCTTTGACGACACTGATCCGTCTTGTGTCCAACTTAGTTGATGTACTTGTTCGTCTTATACGCCTTTGGCATGGAAAAGACGTTAATAAAGCTTTCTTTCTTTCTTTCTCTCTCTCTCTCTCATTAGTATATCAGACAATTTCTTTATCAAGTATATCTGGAGCGGACTTGGAGTCGTCAATTAGGGGTTAAGCCTGACTTCTACCGGACCCATTTTCTTGAGCTAGACACAGCAGGGGTTCCAATCTTGCCACGTTACTTGGATTCAGGCGTATCTCACTGCCTCAGATCACATTGGGCCAGCTCAAGGTATCTTCACGCCAGCTAGCTATTGAGACTGGGCGATTCCACAGTATTCCTAGAGAGGAGCGGATTTGCCAGTTATGATCTTTAGGTGAGGTGGAGTCTGAGGAGCAATTTATCTTTAGATGTCCTGTATACTATGAGATCAAAGGGAGATATCACTATTTGTTTCGAGACATGCCCACCACTCTCCGATCTCTCATAGCCTATGAGGACTCCGGTGTGTCACGCTTATGGTAAGAGAGATGTTCATATTGCGGCGAGACCTATGCGGGACATCTCAGCAGTTACCCCTCAGCCATTGATTACCTCTTTCTTTTCTAGGCGGAGATCACGAGACACAGAGCTTGATGATGACGAGGATGACGACGATGATGGCAGCTTACATATTCATAGAGATCAAAGACAATGTACTACTCATCACCACTTTGCTTCCAGGATCACCAGACCTCCTATGCAGAGACACGCTTCTCATGCTCATAGACGACGTCAGTGGGCTCCAGCGCTTTCCCATGTTGCAGCTCACATTACATCTTTTCAAAGCATCAGCACAGACATGACCTCATGACATTGATATATCTACTATGCAGTTATGTACTCAATACATAGCCCCTAACTAGTATACCCTTAAGTACTGGGCCATTACCATTAAGGGCATGTCCTTATGGGACCCAGATAGATAAGGTTCAGTATCCTTATCCTCTAGAAGCTTCTTTTGGGCTTCTTTGTGGGTATAAGTAGGCCCTCATTGTATTCATTTGACAGCTGATGATATTGATCCCTCTTTAGTCTCCTTAATCTCTCTCTTTCCTGCTTTCTAGGGTTAAGTCTTGCTTATGTGCTGCTTTCATAGCTTAAGTCTTGCTTATGTGATGCTTTCATAGCTTAGCTCTAGATCAGTTGTGGCTTTATTCGTAACTTGGTATCAGAGCACTTTCCTGATTGCTGAATTTCATATCTGATTTTCTGATTGGGTGCCCATTTTCCTTGTTGATTTTTCTCTCTTTGCTGATGAGGGCTTTCGTCTCTTTGCTTAAACAACATTCAGCACAGTTTGGATGACCAGCTCCCATCAAAGCATTTTCCTTGGCGGAGCTTTAGCAGATAGTTAGCGGAAGTACTTCCACTAAATTTGGCTTCCGGAAATTTTTTTTTTTTTTTTTTTTTTTGGCAGATTATTTCCGGCGCCCAAGTTCCAACCCTCTATCACCCATTTCCAGCTTGTTTGCAGGCTCTCCAGCGCCCAATTCCCTCATCTCTTTCGTCCGTTCCTCCTTCCATTTTCAGCCCTCTTTTCACTTTTGTTTGCAGGCTGTCCAGCCGCTTCATACTTGTCACTTTCGTCCGTTTTTGTCTCCGTTTGCAGCCATTTTTCACACCTTGTTTTCAGGCTGTCCATCGCCCATCCAAAACCAAATTTCACGAAATTCCGACTCCGTTTGATACTCCAATTTGTCACTTGTCTCCTGGCTGTCCAGCGCATTTTTACAGCCTTCATTTTCACTTTTTTCATTTGCTGATTGTTGTCCTTTCTTAGTTGTGATAATATGGTTTTAATAGACTAATTTGGGGTGACGACAAGAGTCCACTCTCTCAAGTTTTCGTCTATTCCTTCCACTATCATTATGGCACATTCGCCTACCCCGAGTGAGACTACTCAAGAAACCTTATCCGATCAGTTTCGTCACATGGATGAGACCCTTTCTGGCCTCGTTCTTCGCTTCGATACCGTTATGACGGGCTTTGCTACTTTGCAGTCACAGATTCATTCTTTACAACCTCATGGTCCTGGTAAAGCTCCTGTTTTTCCTTCATTTGGGCCTCCATTTGGATTTCCATCCTCTTCTCCTTCGCTTGGCAGTGGGGTTCATTATGCACCAAACCCACCCCCTGGCTTCCCACGTTAGTCAGCTCCTGCGCCACATTTTCCACGTCATCCAGCTCTTGAGTCACAATCATTTGAGTCACCTGCGTCATTTGAGACAGTCATAGAGCTATTTGAGATAGTCATTGAGTTACCTGAGTTAGTTCATGTCTCGCATAGTGAGTTTGAGTCACATCTACAGGTTGATGTTGCACAGGTTGATATTGCAGATGCTTCACAGGTTGATCTTACAGATACTACAAAGGTTGATGTTGATATTACAGATACTACATGCCTTAGTGCAGTTCCCGAGTGCTTTGTTACTGTAGCCTGCTTTGATATTGTTGCATCCTTTGCTACTGCTGATGCTATTACATGCTTTGATACTGATGCTGATACTGATGATGAGTATCTTGGTGCTGCTCCTGAGTGCCAGGCTACAGATATTGTAGCCCATGTTCCTTATCGCACTGCTTTTGAGTACCATGTTATAGATGTTGTAGCCTATGCTGCTTATTACGATGAGTCTATGGTTGTTCTTTCAGATGACTTGCCTACTCATTTTGTAGTAGCACTACACATGTCACATGCTTCTACATTCATGATGGTTCCTACGTTGGGTGTCCTATCCCTCTGTTGATAGTTCCTATTCATATTGTATATGCGGATCTTCTAGATGCATATTTAGGCCAGAGCTTATTAGTTGGTGTTTCTGCTATTATGCCTAAGTATGATGTGATTACATTTGTGGATCATGCTCTACTAGATGTTGTTTTATATTCATGGCTACTACGCCTCCTTTGGCATGATGACATTGTATATTCATGGTCCATGAGGATACCTTACAGTATTGTTGCTTTACACTCATGGGCACTATGGATCCCATGGCATGACGACATTCTACATTCTTGGGCAAGGCACATACCTTGGGTTGATGTACAGTTGTCTGTTCCAGCTATTCTTTGTCAGGGTGATCTACCACAGTTTCCTTGGCATTCATGGTTGCTGCATGATCTCTTTATACTTCAGGTTCCTTGGCATTCCTGGTTGCTGCACATAGCTTGGTCTTTGATGTTGTTCCAGAGTGGTTGCCGAGTTGTGCTTTTCCGATGGCATTCTTGGGCTATTCGGCTAGCCCTGGATATTTCACTTGTTGGGGCCCTTCACTACGACATATTTCTTTGGCATTCCTGGGCTATCAGAGTACCTTGAGCGAGTTTTCTTCTCGCTTGGTTTTCTTTATGCATCTACATTAGTTGCTTATAGTTGATGTACAGTGCTTTGTAGTTGCTTATAGTTACTGTACAGTGTTTTGTGGAGTTTGTGTGATACTTTTGGAGTACCTGTTGTGATGACTTATGTCCTCTCCTTCAGTATTTCCATTGGTTCATGCCTTATTTCTCCTGTATTTTCGTCCTGATGATTGGTTATTACCATAGCTATTGCTTGGGGCCAACATTGTGGACAATGTTGTTTTAAAGTGGGGGAGAGTTATGTACTCAGTACATAGCCCCTAACTAGTATACCCTTAGGTACTGGGCCATTACCATTAAGGGCATGTCCTTATGGGACCCAGATAGATAAGGTTAAGTATCCTTATCCTCTAGAAGCTTCTTTTGGGCTTCTTTGTGGGTACAAGTAGGCCCTCATTGTATTCATTTGACAGCTGATGATATTGATCTCTCTCTTTAGTCTTCTTAATCTCTCTCTTTCCTGCTTTCTAGGGTTAAGTCTTGCTTATGTGCTGCTTTCATAGCTTAAGTCTTGCTTATGTGATATTTTCATAGCTTAGCTCTAGATCAGCTGTGGCTCTATTCGTAACTATGCACACACGCTCTCATTTTCGCATTTATCTTAGTTTGTATTAGATGTTTCTTTATTACAGCTTCAGAGACGTTTTATATGCTCCCATTGTTGTCAGATACTTGACATGTACTTCATTAGTCATATATGCCTTTTGGAATGGAAGACATTAATAAAGCTTTCTCTCTCTCTCTCTCTCTCTCTCTCTCTCTCTCTCTCTCTCTCTCTCTCTCTCTCTCTCTCTCTCTCTCATATGCCTACCACTCTACGCTCTCTCATTGCCTATGAGGACCCACGATGTGTCGCCCTGATGGTACATGAGATGTTCATCCTACGGAGAGATTTATACGGGACACCCCAGCATTCTACCTCACAACCATTGATCACTTCATTCTTTACTAGGCGGAGACCGCGTGACTTAGCGCATGAGGACGAGGATTATGCCGCTGATGATAGCCGCTCGCATTCCCATAGAGATCAGAGACAGTGTACTTCTCATCATCACGTTACTACCAGGATCACCAGACATCCTATGCAGAGACGTACTACAACACATGCTCATGGTCATAGACGACGCCAGCAGGCTCCAGTGCCTTCTCATGTTGTGGCTCACATTACATCCTTTTACAGCAGCAGCAACACAGCACAATCTTGACATCTGGACATCGATATATATGATTATTATGCACAAACACACTCACATACGTGTACTTTAGTTGTACTAGATGTTTTCTTTATTACAGTTTTGGAGACGTTTTATACGCTCCCATGGTTACCCACACACTTGACATGTACTTCATTAGTCTTATATGCCTTTTGGCATGGAAAAGACATTAATAAAGCTTTCTTTCTTTCCTTCTTTCTCTCTCTAAGCTACTAGACTAATGGGCTAGTGTGTTTGCACCACTTAAAAGTGTCTCACGTGTGAGTCTCCTCTAGTTGTTTTCCAACTTTTTCCTCACTTTATCTTTGAGAGTTGCATTACTTTGCCAAATCTTGACTTTATAATTGAAATTTTTCATCGTTAATCTTCAACAATACATTTCATCAAAGCAATTTTCTTTCAAACAATCTCTTCATTTAGCTATTTAGCAATAGTTCCTTTTATTGTGGGAAGATCAAGTCCATAACCCCTTTCATCATTAATGTACCTTTCTACGTAGGGTACTAACAACAAATTTGATCAAATCATGTTATACTCATACTTGAGCACAAAAGGCATATAACCAAAAAAGACACCTCTACCAACATTCCTCTCAAAATACTGATATCTATATGTGCAGCTTTCCTCTCTTTATTAATATTACAGTTCATATAAAAGTCATTGAAACCATCATATGTATGCCACTGTACTAAAAGACAATAGGTCATTTGAGCCATCTTTTTCCCAACATAATTATCTTGTTTTATTGTAAAGATATCCATTCTAAGAAATCTATTGAATCAAATGCATCAAATTCCTGCCAGCAATTTCACATGTTGATTTTCACAAGCCTACCAATGCCGTCAGTGTGACATCATTTTTAAATGACTTGATCAAACAAATTGCAAAAACCAAGGTGAGTGGAACTTTTATGAAGATAGACTTCACCGGTTATCTTTATATGTCAAAAATGTTATTATGCTTCCAAGCCTTCCTAGCATTTTTTAGAACTAACAAAAATCACCTTAATTGGCTTATCCAATCAAAGTCCATCTCTTCTGATAGATTCAAATCAGCCAAGTTCTTGACCACATCACGAGCATGAACATCGATCACTATAAGTGCTCCAATTGTCTTTCGTTCAAGGCTGGTTAACTTTCCTCGCACCTATCAATAATCCATGCGTAAAAGCTAATAGTCAATAGAACAAACTTTTTCAACTAGTGCCAACTAGTAAGCAATATTCAGAATTTGTATTGGAATAAAATAAGAATGTAAAAGGTCATCAACCAATAGTATAGTACTTATAATCCAAGAGATTGTTTTGCTTTTTGCCAGCTTCTACACTACAAAAAACAATGGTAAGACCATAGATCCCGCGGATCCCGGTACCGCGGGACCATATATGGTACCACGGTACCATATCGATCGGCAGTACCAAAGTATATATATATATATATATATTTGCGAAAATAACATGGGAAATTTTTTTTTTTTATATATATTATGGTACCGCCCTGGTACCGCGGATCCTAGGGCGGTACCGTACCGACGGTACCACTGTTATGGTACTGGCGGTACCATAACAGTGGTACCAGAGAACACTATGGGTAAGACATATCAAGCAAACTCCAATTTTTTTTCATATTTGTTTGCACTATTATGTTCTCGATGCACATTTTTTCCTCAATCATTTCCTACTTGTTTCATAATTTTTTTATTTGTATAGTGTATACTTGTCCAATTCTTTGTTTTTCACATCATGCATGCAATTTGCTAACCAATTGTGGTCATCATGCATACTAGAAAAAGAATAGTTTTTATATCTCTTCAAGCAAAAATCTCTATCCTTATCCAAAAAAATGCAAAATCCCTTAATAGTTGTTCGTCACATAAACATGTAGTTGCCTAACGCATTAAGCCTCACAAATAAATGAAAGTGAATCAACAAAGTAATTTGAGGGCCATGTGTTGGAGTCTACTATTATTTCAACTTTCGAATTGTCAAACATTATACCAATGCATAGATGTCAAAAGCAAAGCTGTGTTGAATATAGTGACAAACATCCTATGGTAGAGAAAACCATCAAATAGAGATGTGAGATAATAGAGGTGGCCCAAAATGGACATCATTAATAAATCAAATGAGATCAATGCCATACAAGGGCCAATTAGCAAGTAAGAATGATGCTTATGGTCAATTATCAAGTAGCAACGACTTAAGTAAAACACGATCAATAATGCCATAGCTGAAACAGATCTTCCATTGGAAAACGTATTTATGCTTAGAGTAATCTAGTACACTGAAAAAGCTAAAGATGCAAGATGGAAGGCTCTTGAGAGTGTGATAGTTCACATTCACAAGGAACCTCAAAGGATTAAGTGTTGATGCTAGATAGATAGTGATAAATAATTCTCCCATTTGGAAAATAACAAGAATGGTCCAAAGAACCAAGGAACTTGAAGATTTCTCTGACAACCAAATGCACAAAAGAATTATCAAAAGTGCCATTGTGTTGCCCAAAAGAACTAAGCCATTTCAATGCATTATGGCTTTGGAAATAGAAGATGGAGTAACCCAAAAGTGAAGAGGTAACGTTGAGTTCTTCTTCCTTGAAAGAGTAGAAAAATTGGAATGTTTAGGTTAGGCAATGCATAAGCCTCTGAGTGACTTTCATCTACACTATCATATCCTAAATACTCTATATCCACTTCCTAAGTGCCTATGGAAGTCTCGAGAATAAACTTGATACTAGCGTAACCTCCTACGGTTTGATAGACTTAAGTCCCTTGGTTAAGACAATTCGCACATATCTAATCTCATCATATAAGACCCGGGGCCAATAAGACCCTGATTGCACTTTCAAGTGGAAGACTTCAGTAGTTAATGGAGGCTTTCACTCAATATCCCTCCTTTTCTACCTTTATGGCCAAACCTCCATTGCATACATTTCTGGAGGTAGTATCAATGGCCACTAGGTTTATGCCCACCCTAGTATTCAGAGCATTGGGTAGTACCTCCTTGGATTTGATGTATAAGCCATGCTCCCAGATTATCCATGGGTTAGGTGTCGTATTCTATGATCTCATGAATGAATATAGCCATCTCATTCATTTTAGCAACTTACAAGCATGTCGAGAAAAGTTCAAAGAGCAAGTTCTGACACCAATGCAGCTCACCAAACCTGAGGGCTTGCTTCCAATTCTCTTCATCAAAGATTAGATGAAGTGGAAATTTCTCCTTGATTCTTCAAATTACACAAATTCATAGAATACAACAGGATAAGAGGTAGTTTTTTCATTCCAATGTTAGCAACAAAGGGTCTCTTTGAACCCTTCAAATTTCATCCCATCTTGCATGTTGATATTCCCCAAAATTCACATCCATATAGTGGAATTGGTCTAGTTATATATTGGGATTAGCCCCTAACTAGTATAACCTTAGGTGCTAGGCCATTATCATTGAGGGCATGACCTTATGGGACCCAAGTCCCCTAAGTTGCCCTAATCTCTAGAAGGTTCCACTAAGGGCCTCTAGATAGTATATATAGAGCTGTCAGAGTCTTTCATCCATAGCGGATGACATTGATCTCTCTCTTTAGTCTCCTTGAGCATTCTCTTTGCCGCTTTCTAGGGTTAGTTCGGAGACAAAAATGAATAGGTGAAAAAAGATGGAGAGAGTAAAAAGTTAGTTTCTAGTCAGAGTTTAGAGGTTAGTTACTAGTGTTAGAAGTTTTAGAACTTTGAACTTTTAAGCTAGATGTTAGTTAGAAGTTAGATGTTAGTTAGAAGTTAGAAGTTAGTTAGGATAGACTTTTTTGTAGATTTTTACAACTTGAAAAATGCGTCTTAGGGCTAGAACTTAGATAGTAAGGAGAGGTGGTTTGGTTTACGGTTTAGGGTTAGATAGTAAAAGTAGGAGTCTAGGGTAGAACTTAGAACTTAGGAATTAGAACTTAGGGCTTAGAAGCTAGGGTTTAGGATATACATAATACATATAGAGTAGACATTTGGAGATTGGAATTTGGGATCAATCATCATGGTGAAGGCAAGAGATCCCGCACGGGAACACGTGACGATTGTTGCAGGATATGGCAAAACAGGTACAAAGAGGTGGACTTGCAGATATTGCAATGTCACTTACACAGGCGGTCCTTGCACACAAGTGCCACATTGGATAGGCGAGGAGCTTCCACTCAAGGAACTTCACGTAAGATCAGGACGTAGCAGGGAGAGGCTTCAGGCTCTCGTCCTCCTCGACGGTCTCATGCAATAGCTGAAGTTGAGTAGCCTAGTGATGATGATTTAGGGGAGACTCCGAAGAGTCCAGGCAGTTACACAGAGGAGGGTGATACAGAGTCCTCTAACTCAGATGAGGAGAGTGATGATCACGAGGATTCAGAGGCTCCCATTGTACAAGAGATTCTCCTGAGGGTGACGAGGACTAGGCGGTTATGACTCATGAGCTCTAGAGACTAGGAGCATGTGCCATGAGCTCTAGAGACAAGGAACAGATACACCTTTTGTTTAATGTCTTGCTTTGACTCGTTGAAACATTCAATTACTACCATTCGTCCTTTGCTTTCTTGATTGCAATCATAATGTATTGTTGAAACATATGTTGTTCTGATGGTTTAGGAGCTCTCTCACGCCATACTGGTTGTCAAGTCTATTATGTTGTTCACCGTGGCTTATTCCATCATGAGTCCCTTACATCCCTAGCACTCTTGACATCCGTCCTCAACTTCTCTTAGATTTTCATTCATCCCTTGTTAGGGGTCACTATGGTTTCAAAAGCCCAATTGTCGCCTTAAAGACCATTTCTACTAGCCCTTTATAAAAGTTGAGGTTCATAATCTTATCCATCAGTGTACTTTCTATGCCTACAATTAAATACTCACACGCAAAGTCTTTCGGTTTCCTCCAACATTGGCCCATCCCTAATCACTAGTGGACTGATATCTCCATGGACTTTATCATTGGCCTTTCTCGCACCAAATGTGGTCATGACTCTTGCATGGTGGTGGTTTTTGATAGGTTCTCAGAACAAGCTCACCTTATTCCTACTTGAAGCACTATTACAACCAATGGGTTACTTTCACATGCTACCAACTATATGTTGGAACTTTATCAATTTTCATATTGAAGTGGGGTGCACATTTCCTAGCATGGAAACTTGTGGACCAAGGCAAATCATGCCAAGAATCATTGCATGAAGAGAGAATATGAAAACCCATGCATAGATCGTGTGATTTAGTGCCTGAGGATGAGGATTATGACAACGCCGAGGATGATAGCCGCTCACATGCTCACTGACACTTGGAAGCCATGTACATCAATTTTTGATGCTAGAATGCTTTCTATAGCATCCACCATCATTCTAGATCATGTAGCAAGTTCTTTTGTGAGTAAAATGTAATTTTTCTGCTCCACCATAGCCGGGAAGATCCAATTGCTACATAAGGCTGATTAATTCATTGCATGTCAACAAATTCACCATTTGCTAGCAATTTACTATTGCATGTGCAAGTACTAGTCCATGCATGTCTCCAGAATTTTTCAGATTGCTTGCATGTTGTTATATTTGCTTGCATGTTGTTAGTTTTGAGCTATTTTGAGTTGTAGAAGACCATCAAGGATTCCTAGGTTGGTAAACCTTGATTTAAAGATCCTAGCTATCTCTATTTTCAATCTATAACACCATCTACTAATGGCCAATCAAAGGTCATTAATTGTGTACTAGAAGATTATTTGCGGCATTATGTTTCTCCAGCAGCACTTGGATTGGAGTCATGAAACCTCCAAGATTGAGGCTTCATGATCAGATTAATTTCAGCTATTCCTAAAAATCTAAACTGGCTGAATTCTTGTTTCAGGTTGTTTTTACTGCTTATATTAAGATACCTTGTTAACTATTGCTTGAAGCTGCTGGGTGCACTTCTGCTCGTATACTTGTAAAGTACCTTTTCTTATGCTTTCAGCCACTTCTTCTGTCCAAAACATCTGAGAAGCACACAAAACAACTTGACCTGGCCAAGTCAAGACCCAATCGACTCTATCTTGTTGAGCATAAGCTTCATAAGCCTGACGAATAACATGTTTAAGACTCTCCCTCATTGCATCTTCCACCTGCAAACAGACCAGATGAAGATATGAATTGCACTGATCAGAGATATTGTAACTTACTTATTGCATCTTGTTGGTCTCAATCTTGTTGCTTATGAGAGAAAGAGAGAGAGATTCAGCATATAAAAAAAATTTATGGAAACATCTTCATCTCGGCTCCAGAGTGTTCATTCGTACAAGATGTCTTGATTGCTGAAAACCATTGAGTAATGAGGTCAACACCAGGGATGCAAAGTGCTATTTTTCTTATTTGCTTATTTGTATTCCAGGTTGAAACAATTATATTTAGTCAAAAACACCTTTGAAAACTCAAACACAGACTTTACAAGAAAAATTACCCTCTGATCTCTACTCTGATGTTAGTTAATAGAATCTGCAGGTCCCAGCACTTCAAACGAGCCAAGTGTGCATTACAGAATTTTATGTGATAATGGAATACACCCATCCACAAAGCAATGTAGCTGTATTCAGGAAAAGAACTTACAATTCTTTAAGCTAATGCTCCTTGAATGCATTGTTAAATGTGAACTATATCACAGTATAGCTCATCTTATACGAATTATCTTCTAAAAACGATTATTTTTCAGGTGAGAAAATATAAAAGCTTGTCTAGTAACAAGCTTGCCTAGATCAAAATTTGTAGAACGAGGAAACTAGTAGTGCCTTTCAATGAAATCTTTTAGTCTAAGAGCTTTCAGCTACTAAGCATAGCCAGAGTTATGACCAATAAATCGCACTTCAAGAGTTCTGGTCTCTAGAAGTTAAACCAGATACTGGGCAATCATTAAACAACTCGAAGAAATTGAGATAATTTCATTTGAATTACTCTATAAGTTGGACTTTGAGTAAGATCTGCAGAGCAGAGAAAACTTACACATCCTGCAAAACAGATACAATTGCAACCACTTAGCTTGACTCCCAGTATAGGTAACATTACAGGAGAAAATCATATGAAATGTTTTGCATCACCTCTAGAAGCCATTTCTCCACAGCTCCACAAGCATCCTTAGGATTGAATCGATTTATAAAATCGACCTTCTCACCCTCTTCACTGAGCATAGCGCTGATTTCAAGATTTGATTGAAACTCGAGACAGTTAATACCTTCAAAGATTTTTTTGCAAAATGGTTGGACCCTCAACGGATCCTTGGTTTCAGCCAAGATCTCCAACAATTCGTCATTTGAGAGAAAATAGAACCTGTACACAAGCATAAATATGGAGCAAAATGTGATAGGATAACATCTAACTACTATGCTTAAGAGGGCTGAATGTGTAGGTTTGCCACGTTGCATTGCTTTACATGGAGAAAGCTACAAAAATTTAGCTCCACAAATATTGACTCTTTTTACAAGCTAACCTTGGAAACGCAAGGCGTTTTGTTTCAAGGTACTCACTCAGACCCTTCTGAACCATGTCCAGCTCCTTATTAGCCTCCTTCAGATTCTTTAGTAGCTCCTCATCAGTACCTACTACTAATGCTTCAGAATTCTTCATCAGTTTATCCATTATCCTCCTCCAAGATGTATCAACTGTTTTGAATCTGCGGCCTTCTATGGGCAGTTGTTGCATTATGTCCTCGGAAGTAAAAATAGGCTCAAGGTATAGCCATGCCTGTTGGCAATTTAACCACTCATCCACAACCTGTCAAGATTTTCAACACTGAGTACATGTGGTTATAAGCATTGAATCAAAAAATACCAGGACAAAATCAAGAGAAACAAAAACTCTACATCAAGAACAACGAAATTATTTCCAATACCAACATAAACCTTCCAAGCAAGTGGGGAACTATGTTTCTGATAAAAGATGTAGAGATCCCATAACAAAGATAACCTTAATTTATCCCAGTATTATTTTTAATATTTTGATCTGTTGAATCGATTGGGCCAAAAACTCTGGAAAAAAAAATTATTCTCTTAACAAAATCTAATCTATAAGAAAACTTGACAGTCACATGCTCATGATCTACACAGCCAAAGTTACTGGATGAGAGTCCAAAATAAGCTGGCAATTGTGTTGCTTTGTGCATAGCACAACAAGATTGAAGAATGTTTCCAACAAATTGACAGTACTTACATCAGACGAGTGCATGGATAACTATGGTGAAGCCAAGAACAGTTTAGATACTGATTGTCCCCTATGATGTCATAGCTCGGTAATGAGTTTGAAAATAGCAGATATACATCTTGGTTTCCAAGGGGGACTTGGAACCTGGGACTAAAGAAACTTTGGATGCCAAGCTAACCAACTGAGCCACCTTTGGATCTTGGAAACAACAGATATGGTTCAGATTAACCAAGGACAACCTATTGTTGTACCAATGGCCTCCTGCAAATTTACTGGAAGAGCATACATCTTTATAACTTTAAGAACATCCACGTATGACATTTGGTAGTGCAGCACACCAACATTTAAGCCATATGTCACACTAGACCTGTATGAGAGAGATTGCAACTGATGAGCACCTCGAACGAGCCTCAAAACATCTTCATAATCAACAAAGTGCTCAGAGGCACCTACGTCTGTGGAGAGTGTTGCTAATTACATACTAAAATGTAATGCCTAGATAATTAGACCTGAAAGGGGATAAGGAGTTCGCATTTCAAATGCACTTTAAATCCCTTTACACTCACAGATGTCTACCTTATGTCTAGATAAGTCTGAAAGCCTTCTCTGAAAGATCATACCAGCACCTTGTCATCACCTTAAAACAGTTTAAAAATCAAGATTTTAAACACACACACCCCCCCCCCCCCCTTTCATCGTTAAATTACCAATACAGAGCCCATCGTGCTACCAATGTCCGCCCTTTTCTCTACTACGCTCAGCGATCCCTGTTGCGACCTATCCTCCTCGCGATCTTACATTTCCTGCAGAGCCAGAGTTGTTCCCTTTTTTGCCAGCTGCCATCCATTAGGTTCGCCTTTAGTATAGTCGACGTCGCAGGCAGGTTCAGTTTTTAGTACAGTGGGATGGTCGTCCTCTTGAGGAGGCCACTTGGGAGCCTATTGATGTCTTTTATCATACACCATTATTGGCAGAGCAGGCTCGAGCCCTCATGGCTTTAGTTCTCTCCTCTACTACAGATGTCATTGTAGATGTTCCCTCTACTTCATGATTCGGCTAGCTATGACTATTCTTTTATGTTTTGCTTGTAGTACTTGATTTACACAGTTATGATGGGCCCTCAGTCTGGTTCATTTTTGCTGTTTTGGCCTTCTTTTGGCATTTTTTTGGGCTATTTTTGGGGGTGGGAACTAAAAATCAATTAACTAATTAATTAATCAATTAATTAATTAGTACGGTTCACCATTAAAATCTTTGTGAACCGTATGGTGGATTGTACCGCCAGTATGGTGCCGCCCTTAGATCTACGGTACCAGGGCAATACCATATTTAATATATATATATACATTTTTTTTAATATTTTTCCATAATAAATAAATGCATTTATGGTCCAAAAAAAGGCCAAAAAAATGCAAAAAAAAATGGAAAATAGGCAATAAAAAGGGGACAGTACAAGGGGCAGGTAGAAGAGCACATGGGCACTGTAGGGATAAATAGGCAATGTGACTCCCATTGTGAGAGGCATTTTCAGAGGTTGAGAGTGAGCCAGTGAGAGCCAGTGAGAGGCTGTGAGAGCCTGTGCGAGCGAGCCGGTGGGAGAACCAGGGTGCTGTGAGAGAAAGTCGATCGAGATGGCAGAGCGCATACCACTTAACGTGAGCATTTGCCCTGTATTCGTTCGCATGCAATTTAGACTTGTTCTGTGTTTTTCATAGTTTATTCCCATCGTGGTATGTAGCTTGACGGGCTTCTTTGTGTGCAGAGGACGAAGCTCGAGGAAGAGGTCCGAAGGCACAACGAAAGGCATCGGAAGCTACAGGAAGACTTTGAAGAGATGCAGCGAGAGATTCGGAAGAGACACCCGGAGCTGCAGCCCCCCGCCCCCGCTAGCGAGGGGGAGGAAACACAGCGGATTGGAATTAACTTCACTACACAGCAGTTGGCCATGGTCAGGGAAAGGGAATTAACCAGTGCCGAACCCTAGGGAACTCAGGGGGTCAGATACCACAGTTAGGGGCATGTCCAGCGTACACGTCCAACAGGGCAAGACAGTGTGAGTAGTGTGCCCCGGCACGGTCCATAGCCATGGCGGACCTAACACAGCATAGGGACCCTGTCAGCAGGATAGGGCCCCACGTTGGTTCCCGACGTGCAATCGGCCACGTTAGTGCCACACGTGGCCGACACTTGGCAGTATGCATGCTACCAGTCCTCAGACTAGGCTAAGAGGGGCTTACTCCATATCAGGGAGTAGGCAAGGTTCGGTGGATCATTTAGTGTTTGCCCTACTGTGGTGTCAGGTCTCTAACACTAGGTCCTACTCTTGAATGTTCAATGCAAATTGCAATCCATCATATTTCATGGCACATGCATATACTATGTTGTCAAGACTCAGAAGTTAGAACTTGTCACTTGTGCCCTGTGCAGGTTTGCATTTATGTTCCTAGTCTTGGAACGATTGCTGAACCCTGCAGATGGTTGTTGTCGTTGAGTGGGCGCAGTGGGGGCCATCACAGGAGCCAAGGAGTAAGAGATTCAAGCGGACCGTTATGTATTCATCATTTTGGGATGAGGCTTGATCCATTGTGGTGGGCCTACAACCTATCTACATTGTCCTGCGCCTTACAAATCGAGAGGGCTGCACATTGGGCCTCTTGTACGAGTTCATGGATAGGCTGGGCGAGCAGTTGAGCCTTTGCACATAGTTGGTACTAAGTTCTAACTTGAAACTTCTAAGTTGTAACTTGTAACTAATGTTTGAAATTTGAATCATGCTTGAAATCATTCTAATTTCTTGTTGGCTTGAGGAGGTCCGGCTCCTTTGGCAGAGCAGGTGGGAGTGGTTTCATAAGCCCCTGCATGCCATGGCCCACATACTCCATCAACTTTTGAGGAATGAGGAGCAGTTCACAGATAGGGAGCTTAGGGATGGCTGGAATGCCTATATCTCCCGAGTTTATTCTGATGTACTCGAGCAGGCTAACTGTAATAGATCCTAACACCACAGTTTGTGTAATAGATCCTAACACCACAGTAGGGCAAACACTAACTGATCCACCCAACCTTGCCTACTCCCTGATACAGAGTAAGCCCCTCCTAGCCCAGTGTGAGGACTGGTAGCATGCTACTGCCAAGTGTCGGCCACGTGGCACTGACGTGGCCGACTGCACGTCGGGACCCAACTGGGGGCCCTATCCTACTGACAGGGTCCCTAGGCTGTGTTAGGCCCGCCATGGCTATGGACCGTGCTGGGGCACACTACTCACACTGTCTTGCCCTGTTGGTCATGTACGCTGGACACGACCCTGACTATGGTATCTGACCTATCTGTGTTCTCTAGGGTTCGGCACTGGTTACGAGCTCGTAACACTCCCTCCCCCTTAAGAACCGTCTTGGTCCTCTAAGACCAAGTCTGGAAAAATCTTGCGAAGGACGCTGCCTCTTCCCCAAGTGGCATTCTCAACAGGCTGATCATTCCACTTAACCAGATATTCTCGGTATAGAGTATGACGAGTCTGCGTCTCTCTACTATCAAGAATCTCCTCTGGTTCATGTGGAGGTTGTTGAGGATCCAATGGGAGAACTAGAACATTGTCCCCTACCAGATTGTCTGATCTGGTTAAGGCTTTTCGTAACTGACTTACATGAAAGGCTGGAAAAACCTTACTGCTGTGTGGGAGTTCTAGTTCATAGGTGACCTCGCCTAGTCTCCTACTGATGGTAAAGGGACCACAATACCTTGGAGACAACTTAGCACACACTCCTGATTTGAGGGTTTTAGAGTCAACTGGGACTCTCAAGTAGACTTTCTCAACAGTGGAGAACTGCAGATCCCGTCTGTGTGGATCTGCATAATGTATGGCTCGATCCGAGGACTATCTAATGCTACGCTTAGCATGTTCTATCATCTGGTTTAGGTCTTCTAAAAAGTTTCTAGCTGCTTCAGCTTTTTCTTGTTTAAACCCTACAGTTGTGGGTGAGCGTGGCTGAAAACCGTACATCAGCATAAATGGGCTGTATCCCGTAGCTAAATGTTTGGTACTGTTGTAAGCAAACTCTAATATCGAGAGATACTCCTCCCAATTAGTCTGTTTCTTGCTGACGTATGCACGAAGCATATCCTCCTGCACTTGATTTACCCTTTCTGTTTGACCGTCCGTCTGTGGATGGTCGGTGGTACTCATATTAAGTTTAGTATGGAGATGATGGAATACTGCCCTCCAAAAAATTTCCAGTAAACTTACTGTCCCGGTCGCTGACTATGCCGGAAGGTAGACCGTACAATTTAAATAGCCCGTCTACAAACAACCTCGCTAACTCTGGAGCTCTAACGGTTGTTTTGGTCGGAATAAAATGAGCCATTTTGGTCAGACGGTCAACTGTGACCCATATAGCGTCATTACCCTTTTGGGTTTTAGGCAGGCCTACTATAAAATCCATGGAGATACTCTCCCATTTACCAGCTGGTATTTCTAAGGGATGCAACAACCCTCCTTCCTTTAAACGCTCTGCTTTATTTACTTGACATTTCTGGCAACTGGTTACATACTGGTGGACGTCCTTTTTCATATTGGGCCAGAAAAATTGCCTACGAAGAAGCTCATAGGTCTTCTGTATGCCTGGGTGTCCCGCACTAGGATTGTCATGACATTCATATAGGACCTGCTGCCTATAATCCTCTGAATTGGGGACACATACTCTATCTCTATAGAGCAAGTACTCATCCTGAATGGAATATTGTTTCCATTTGAATCCTTGAGTCGACTGACCCTCAACCACTGGGGTTTGCTTGGGTAATACAGGCTCAGAATCCTCAACGACATCTGACGACGTATACTCGGACTCATCATCATCCTCAACGGAAGCTGCCGTATTCTTGGATGAACTGGCACCAGCCCCGGGAACTGGTTCTGGACTGAGTTCCAGATAATAGAGAAGAATGCATCATGCTGGCATTTCCCTCTCAAGGACTCGAGTAACTCATTACGAATCTGAGTAAAACTCAGCTCGTTTATCATAGGCATTCTGCTAAGGGCATCTGCTACTGTATTGAATTTTCCACGTCTATATCTGATAGACATGTCAAACTCTTGCATCAAGTCTGCCCAACGAGCTTTCCGACCTCTAAGCTCAGGTTGATTGCAAAGGTATCTGAGACTCTCATGGTCTGTCAGGACCTCAAAGTTGGCACCATACAAATAATGCCTCCAAGTCTTAAGGGCATGGACTATAGAAAAGAGTTCCTTTTCATAGGCACTGTACCTAGTCTGAGCTGGCTCGACTTTTTTACTCTCGAACGCAACTGGTCGTCCACTCTGAGTTAGCACAGCACCTACTGCAAAGTCACTAGCATCTGTTTCGACCACAAATGGCTGATTGGGGTCGACGACTTTTAAAACTGGTGCTGTAGCTAAGGCTGTTTTGAGAGCATCAAAGCTCCCCTGCTGTGCGGACTCCCAAATGCACTCCTTTCCCTTCCCCTTAAGGAGATTTGTCATAGGGACTGCTATCTGAGCATATTCCTTGACAAATCGTTTGTAATATCCCGCCAGACCAAGAAAGATTTGAAGTTCCAAAATATTTTGAAACTATCTTAATCCCATCTGAAGAGATAACGTGACCCAAATATGCTACTTCTTCAATGAAGAATTCACACTTGGATTGTTTAGCATAAAGCTTATGCTTTCTGAGCAGTCGAAACACCTTTCTGAGGTGTTTTAGATGCTCCTTCCTCGTTTTGCTGTAGACGAGGATGTCATCTAAAAATATGACTACAAACTTACCCAAGTATGGTCTGAGGACACTGTTCATCAAGGTCATAAAGGTAGCTGGAGCATTTGTGAGCCCAAATGGCATCACCTGAAACTCATAATGACCGTGACTAGTCCTAAAAGCTGTTTTCGAGACATCTTCCGATTTTATACGGACTTGATGATATCCCGATCTGAGGTCTATTTCGCTGAAAAACTTAGCCCCGTCGAGTTGATCAAACAACTCGTCTGCCCGAGGCATAGGGTATTTATTCTTGATTGTGACTTTATTGAACGCAAAGACGCATAGACCCCTCTTTCTTTTTCACCAATAGGACTGGTGAGGCCCATGGTCTGAATTTGGCCTTTCCCAAGATAGTCTGTTAACTGTCTAGTTATTTCTTCATCCTCTGTTCGGCTGACCCGATACGGAGGTTTAGAAACAGGTGCTGTACCTGGTACTAGGTTTATTACATGATCTACCACTCTGCTAGGTGGTAAACCATGTGGTAAATCTTCAGGAAAAACATCTTTAAATTTAGACAACAAAGTTTCTAATTTATTGATTTTCTGCTGAATTGAACTGGAAATAGAAACTTCAGGAATAAACTGAAAGTCACATAAGAATACCTGATGGTCTTCGTCTCCGATTAGTTGACAGAGCTCTGAACTGCAGACCATAGGGCTGTTGGGGAACATCATGCTCCCCATGCAACTGGATCTCTCGGCCTTTATGCTGAAAGCTGAGGGTGTTCTCCTGATAGTTTCTGTGGAGGGAAGGTCCTAAACTGTAGAGCCAATCTCTCCCGAGAACAATGTCTGTTCGATCCAGGTGCATTATCTGAAAGTTTATTTCATCTTGGTACCCCTGAATACAGGATTTAACTTACTTACCATAGTTTCCCATATTTTTTTATCTTCACCCTTTGCTAATGAAACTATGTACCTGTGCTGACTAGGTACTTCTGGTAGTTTAAGCTTTTTAACCAGGGTGTGGTTGATGAAATTATGAGTTGCCCCATCATCAACCATGAATCTTACTGATTGGTTACCAACTTTCCCATGCATACGTACTAGGTCATGCGGCCCAAAACTGAAGGGTCTCGCTAGCATTGCAGAGGTCAGCTGGCAACAGTGTTCATGATCTTCATGATACACTTTGATCTCGGAAGCTGCCGAGTCATTGGGGAAACATACAGTCTGAACAAGATGAACTTGTTTTTTATCTTTCTTATCTTTTTTAGTGAAAGGCCCCTTGGGACACTGTCTGACTGTGTGTCCCTTGCCCATACACACAAAGCACAAACGTTCTTGTTTGGCTTTCTCAAAATCATCTGGTTTTAAGGGCTGTATGAGTGAAGGGCGTTTCTGAGGAGCTTCACTTTTAAATTTGTCTTCTTTCTTTCTTTTTAAAAATTTCTTTTTAAATTGAAAGTCTTTCTGAGAAGGCTGCTCAGAAAGTGGCTGTTGTCTCGCCTTCTTCCTACCCACTGAATCATCATAGATTTGAGCATATCTGAGAGCTTGCTCAAGGGTAGTAGGCGAGTTTCTCTGGACCTCTACTTTATATTCATCTTTGAGGCCACGGACAAATCCCCTGATTTTCTGATAGTCATCCATATTTTTATTCTTTAAAATTGCTTCTCGATACTGCGAGATATATTGGATGAGGGACTTGTCCATTACTGTTCTTTCCCAGGCTTCCCAGGCTCTATCAAGTTCATTCTCTGGTAGAAATTCTCTTAGGAAAGCTTCTTCAAAAGCTTTCCATGACCGGGGAGTCTGCCCAGTCTCCTGGAGATTTAACCACCACTTATAGGCCATAGGCCCTAAGGAAAGACTGGCCTCAATAGCTTGCAAATGGTCAGGGGTCTGTTTAAGAGCATGAATGTTCTTCCATTTGCTGAGGAAGCTTTGTAGAATATCTGCATTTCTATCCTTCTCTTCCCCATTAAAAGTAGGAGGTTTTAAGTCTTTAAAAACACTGGGGTGAGATCGTAAAGTCTCACCCGAAACTGATGGAAGTGGAGAAGGGGATAACTGAGAAGTGGAGGGAAGGCTTCCTTTCGCGGAACTCAAAATCAAGTTTTTGAGTTTAGCGAACGAGTCGTCCACACTGGACTTGACATTGGCTAATGCCAACTTCAGTTCATCCACTTCTGTTACCAATTGGAGGAACTGCTCCTTGGTAACCAATTCGTCGAGTTCTTCGGCGAACTGTTCCTGTTCTTCTACTTCCATGGGTTCCTTCCCTTTTCTGTAAGCCAAGGCTTCTGTTTCAAGTTCGTCGAAGCCTCTCTCCGGGGGTTGATCAGGTCCCTGAGGAGTGGTCATCTTCGGAACTGAAAGAGAGCTACCTTAACTTCTGAAGGAAAAAAAAAGTCAAAAAGACTAATTTACAACTGTACAAGGGAAAGGAAACTTAGCTCTTTCTGAGAACTGTACTTCCACAGAGAGAATCAAGAAAAGCCCTTCTCAGCTTCTTCTCAATCTGATTTGAGGTTGGAAAATATGCAACAAGATCTGAAACTTTTGCTATCCCCCCTTGCTGGTCTGACAGCATCTCAATTTGTCCACAAAATGGCAAATCTGAAGTCCAAAAACCCTTCTAAATTCTGAAATTTCAGAAGTCTCCTGCTCGCTGATCTGATAGGAATTCTCTTGCTCCAAATCTCTGACGTTGGGGCCCGAAAACTTGTCCAAAAACCAGATTTTCAGAAGCACTGGCAGCGCTGGCCCTGCTCCTCCTTTTTGGCTTCAAACTCGCTGAGAACCAGTAAATTTTTCCATGGAAATCAGATGCAGGTCTCTGACTGTACAGCGATGGAGGTGCTGGCTTCTTCCTACTCTAATTTCGCTGGGAAAACTATAGAGAATCCTCTGAACTCAGTGAGAAACAGCTGGTTTTCCAGCGAGCTACCTACACTTGGAATCTGACTCCTTGCTACTGTGATTTCTCAGTGAAAATCAGAAGTTTGAAGGCTGCTCCTACAGCAATTCTCCTCCTCTAATCTTTTCTGAGAAACTCAGAGATCTTTCCTAATAGCTTTCTCTACTGCTACTCCTGAACTCCCTAGGATGGAGATGGCTCTGATACCAGTGTAATAGATCCTAACACCACAGTAGGGCAAACACTAACTGATCCACCCAACCTTGCCTACTCCCTGATATAGAGTAACCCCCTCCTAGCCCAGTGTGAGGACTGGTAGCATGCTACTGCCAAGTGTCGGCCATGTGGCACTGACGTGGCCGACTGCACGTCGGGACCCAACTGGGGGCCCTATCCTGCTGACAGGGTCCCTAGGCTGTGTTAGGCCCGCCATGGCTATGGACCGTGCTGGGGCACACTACTCACATTGTCTTGCCCTGTTGGTCATGTACGCTGGACACGACCCTGACTGTGGTATCTGACCTATCTGTGTTCTCTAGGGTTCGGCACTGGTTACGAGCTTGTAACACTAACCTGCTGGATGAGCTCCAGATTTTCAGGCAAGAGACCTTGATGTTCTCCACTGGCCCGGAGCTTTTGAGAGACGGTAATAAACTTTTAACTGACCATGGTCCACCGTCCATTTAAGTTTTTAACATCACAGTTTAAACTTGAAACTTCACATTTTATTGCACAATTACTCAATCATATTGTTGGAACTTGGTTGCAACTTGCTAGTACTAACTGCCCCTTGAACTGTGATTCAGGCCAGTTGCGTCCCGTGTCATGGTGGTCGAAGTTTGGGGTTGATGTCCCCAAATTGCGTCGCCTTGCCATCAGGATTGTCTCACAGGACTGCACTGCAGTCGCTTGTGAGAGAAACTGGAGTGTCCATTCCCTGATTCACACGAAGAAGAGGAATCGACTCTCCTCTGCACAGTTGGAGAGGTTGGTGTACGTACAAGCCAACCTGAGACTTTTGGGTAGACTCCAGACCACCCCAGAGCCTATCCAGGTAAGCCATAAATTATAATTTCTAGCATGTTATCCTAGTTGGCAGTTACTGAGTTAGTAGATACTAAATAGATCAATCATCATAGTACACTGTAGCTAAATTTTAACTTTTGTCAGCCCTTGTAATTTTGTTTGGACTCTTGATTTCAATGGCATTGTGACATGTGTGTAGGTTAATCCCGATAAGATCGATGTGGCAAAGGTTCCAGAGTTGCCATCGAGAGACCAGCCAAAGGAGCGTACTATGCATTCCTCCATGAGGAGGCCATGCAGAGTGCAAGTGAGAAATTAGGATTTAGCTCTAGCCTCTAGGCTCTTAGAAGTTAGTACTTGCTATCAAGGTTGACAACTTGACGTTGCATGTGCCATGCTTCTGACTTGTCACTTCAGGCTTGCCGCTTGTCAGTTCAAAGTTGACAGTGTGTCACTTGTCTAAGGTCTTGAATTAAATTTTCGAAGTTCGAACTAATTACTAATTTGCAGGCAATAATACGTTTGTCCCTCCTTGTGTGCAGGACCTATCACTCGAGCAGAGCGCAGGAGGAGGGCAGGAGAGGGTAGCAGCTCCCGTGCTCACAGCCCTGAGGCCCCTGATGACGAGTCTGATTCTGAGGCATCGTCAGGGTCAGAGTCCTCAGAGGAGGAGTATGTGGATGAGGAGTCTGAGGAGAGTGGGGATAGGGATGAGGATGAGGGGCACCATACCTCTGCCTCTAATGAGGATTTCGCAGCTGCCACTCGAGAGACCACAGCAGGCTCCACAGCACCAGCGAGTAGGAGACTCAGGCGTAGGAGAGCTTAGAGTGCTCATTGTACATTGTAGATTGTAGATGTCACTAGATGAGCATTGACTCTTGAGCTGTTTACACATCATGATTTATCATCAGAGCTGAGACATGTGACATGTTGCATGTGGCATTACATTGGTGACCGGACTCATGAGGCACCTGGCATATGTATTTACAGTTTACTATTATGTTATGAATCATAATATATTATGGATTCTCATTTGAAATTTCTGATTCCTGAAGTTAACTTTAGTTTGTTAGTCGATTATCTAATTACTAATTAGGAATATCAGGATTCAAGATTCAGTAGTTAGTAGTTACTAATGGTTTTACAATTTTGATTGCTATTTAATGTATTATGTTAGTAGTTACAACTTACATATAGAATGTTTAATGTTCATTGTTGAATGATGAATGATGAATCTAAGTTTCTAACCTAAATTTTTTGGCTTTAGCCTTTCTCAAACATTGTCATAACCTTCTTGTTTATTCTTTAAAGTTTTCTCCAATCTCGACATTGCAATTTGCAAATAAGTTTGAACTTCAACTTTCAAGTTTGAAACAAAATTACAATCTACAGTCCTGACTCCTACGGTCTAGACTCTACCTAGCTACCATTTAATATCCATAATACATAATACATATCAATAATCAGACTAGTCAATGACTCAGTGGTCACTAGTAACTAGTTAGTCAGTGGTCACTATTATAATTTATTAGGATTCAGCTCTGAGCTCAAGCCTCAAATTTCAATTATACTCCTAATTTCTAAACCCTAAGTTCCAAGTTTGAAGTGGCAAGTTCCAACTCCAGAGTCCAAACTCCACAGTCTCCTTAGCAAGCAGATCCTTGTACCCAGGATATGGTTACAACTTACAACTTACTGCAGTTCTCTTAAGACTTAAACTTGGGTCATTATGTTTTGATACGACAAGTCACAGGTCGCAAGAGATCCGATTATCCTAATTCCTGATTTCGATAAATTTACAGGAAATTGTTTAGCTATTAGGTATCTGTATAGTGAATATGTGACTTGTATATCAGATAAAATCATTTTTTTTTTTGAAAAATGGAAAAGATAGGTTAGAACCGTTTTCCGATTCGAACCTGGCTTGCCGGTTCAAACCTCAAAGAATCGGTTCAAACCGGCCGGTTCGAATCGACCTGTTCAAATCGGGGTGTAACCTTGTACGACACCACTGTTTCCGATCCTAGTGCCGCACCATTTTCTATTCTTGCTGATGCAGTTGCTCTACCATCTCTAGATATTGCACCTGATTCATCTGATCTTATTCCTATTGCTGATTTCCATGATGTTGGTGTCCCTAATTTTGATGTTGTTGTTGCCATCCCTCCTGTTGATCTTTCAAATATTGATTGTCACAAGCCAGTCTCTCCAAGCTCATGAATCCTAGAAGCCGGTGTGTAGAATGAACCTCCCAACCATAGGCACTCCCTCCTTGAGTCCTTCTACCTGCCATTCCCGTCAACTGGCACATGGCATCCACCTGTGGGTGATCAGTCCACTTGGCATGCCTGGCCCCTGTGACCTGTAAATATTGAGTGACTCATAGGGTACCACCCCCATGCCCGCCAAAGACCTGTGACCCTCTTGGTCACCCCGACTACTTGTCGGCTAGCATCTCGTCATTGACGGCTACGGTCCCGACGGTCAAGACACACCGCATCTCTGACAACTTGTCAGGCGGCCACACCGGGTCACTGCTCGTGATGCACCAGTCCCAACTTGGGACAGATGTCCTCCTCGGTCACCGGCCCTTGCCAATACTTGGCCTCAGGCCCTCTGGTGACGGTCGTGCCAAGGTCATGATAGAGTCGTAACTGGACTCTAACAATCCTTCCCTCCTCTGGCAAGTCATCAGTCCTCGATGACAAACTCTGGGTAAGACTTCTGCAACGCCTGTCGCGTCTCCCAGGTAGCATCTGACAACGGATGCCCTATCCAGGTTACTAGATACTCATGAAGGAGACGATTCCGCAATCGTCGCTCCCTTCGATCTAGGAATCTATCTGGCCCATAACCTGTGGTGTCTTTCTCCTCAAGAGACACTAGACCTTCCACCAGGCTATCGCCATCGTGCAAACATCTCTTCAGTTTGCAAACATGGAATACTGGATGCACCTCGCATCCCACAAGTAGTTGTAGCTTATAAGCTACTTGGCTCACCTTCTTAATAATCAACCATGGTCCACAATACCTAGGAGATAACTTGGCGCACTTTCCTGTGCGTAGTACCTTCGACTTCGAAGGGACTAGTAAATACACCCAATCTCCATTCTCAAATTCCCGATAGGTACGGTTCTCACGAGCATAACTCTCTGCCCTAGCTACAGCTTTGGACAAGTTATCTCGTGCCAACTCTAGCTTCTGCTGCATCTGATCCAAAACTCTACAACACTAGGTACCCTATGCGGAATCCCTATGATTGTAGGACTCAGTGGCCTGAAACCATAATTGAGCTCAAATAGACTCAATCCAGTGGACGCATGTCTCTTATCATTGTACGCGAACTCCAATAGCGGTAAATGCTTTACCCAGTCTGTTTGCGTACTACTCACATATGCCCTAAGCATATCTTCCAAGATCTGATTCACTCGCTCTGTCTGAACATCCGTCTGAGGATGCTCAGAGCTACTCATCCGCAACTGTGTTCCCAGCTTGGCGAACACCTCAATCCAGAAATTTCCCGTAAACTTGGGATCCCTGTCAGAAACTATGGACCACCTCCATAGAGATGCTTTCCCACCTTCCTGTAGGTATCTCAAGTGGATGTAGCAAGCCCGGAGGACTTACTCTCTCGGCCTTGTTCACCTGACAAACCGTGCAATGCTGGACGTACTCTCTTACATCCCGCTGCAATCGTGGCTAGAAATAATGCCTTCTCAAAAGCTCACTGCTCTTATCAATACCAGGGTGCCCTGCGCAGGGACTATCATGGCATTCATGAAGTATCTTACGGCGAAGATCCTTCACGTCTGGCACGAAAACTCTTCCATTTCTCAATAACATACCATCCTTCACGATGTATGTTAAATATGTACTGGTGTGTGCCTCTACAGAAGCGACAGCCTCGACTGACTCTTCCGTTTGGTCGACTACCTTGCACGCGTTAGACCACACACACTGACAATGCGAGTCCTTTTCTTGAGCCTTGTTAATCTCCTCCATGAGACCACTGTCAACCACAGTAAAGCTCATCTGATGCAGTTTACGAGATAGTGCATCAGCGACCACATTTTCCTTCCCTCTTCGGAAGCGAATTTCCAAATAAAATTCCTGCATCAACTTGGCCCACCGAGCTTGGCGGCCCTTCAAATTTGGCTGAGTGCAAAAATACCTTAAAGTATGATGATCTGTGTACACATAAAACTTGGTGCCCTATAAATAATGTCTCCACACCTTGAGCGCATGTATAATCGCATATAGCTCTTGCTCGTGTGTAGGATATCTCTGTTGAGCTGGTCTCAACTTCTTACTCTCAAAGGCTACTGGTCTACCCTCTTGGCTCAACACTGCACCTACGGCAATGCCACTTGCATCCGTCTCTAGGTCAAAAGGTTTTTGGGTATCCACAATCTTGAGAACTGGAGCCGTGGCCACAGACTCCTTCAAGTTCTCAAAACGTTGCTGACTCTCAGCATCCCATCGAACCACAGTGTTGTTTTTCCTTAACTGGTCCATTAAAGGAGCAGCTATCCAGGAATAATTCCTAACAAACCGCCAGTAGAACTTACAAAAGCCTAAGAAAGACTGTAATTGGCGTATATCGGTAGGCCTCGGCCACTTCTTAACCACAGCCACCTTGGCTGGGTCAACCGAAATACCCTCAGCTGTCACTACGTGACCCAAATACTCGACACGAGTCTTACACAACTCTGTCTTTTGAGCATTGGCATACAAGACAGAAGCTTGTAACTTACCCAAGACGGTCTTGAGATGAATCTCATGATCCTCAACCGCTTTACTAAAAACCAATATATCGTCAATAAAATTCACGACAAACTTGCCCATATAGTCTCGCAAGACATCGTTCATGAGATCATGAACATGGCTGGGGCATTGGTTAACCCAAATGGCATAACCAAAAATTCATAATGACCGAAACGGGTTCGGAAGGCCGTCTTTTGGACGTCTTCATCTCGAATCCGTATTTGATGGTATCCACTTTTGAGATCTATCTTACTGACAATGGTTGCACCTTGCAACGCATCCAGTAGATCATCAATCCTGGGCATCGGATACATGTGCTTTACAATGATCTTATTCAATCCCCTGTAATCTACACACATGCGGAAACTACCATCCTTTTTCTTAACAAGTAAAATAGGAGAGGCGAAAGGTGAATAACTAGGACGGATGTACCCCAGCTTGAGATACTCCTCCAACATCTTTCTGACTTCCTCTTCCTCTTTTAGGCTCATCCTATAAGGAGGCCTACATACCGGACTTGCCCCTGGAACGAGCTCAATACGATGATCAATGTTCCGACTAGGCGGCAATCCCTCTGCATATTACTAATTAGCACGTGTTTAAACTGCGTGCGGATGGACTTCTCCAACTCACTTGTTGGGTCACATCTAGGCTGTAATGCAAATGCATGTGCACAAGGGGATGCAAAAGTAAATGAAGCTTCTCGTGGTTTATTAGTGAGTGTGCTTATCTGATTATTACCAACATAAGAATCAAAACTGGAATCAACATTCACATAACACAACCACAAATACTGAATCTCCATTCTCTTTATTTGCATATAGGTAACAAGAGGACCCTCAACAAATGGTCTCTCCCCCTTTAAGACATCAGACATACCCTCATGCCCGAACTTATACACATGTGACTTAAAACCTATAGCGGGTTGCTTACTTGCATGCCACCGCTTACCAAGTACAATATCAAACTTAGCTAGTTTAGTAATTTCAAAATCTAACTTCTCGGTATACGTCTGAATAGATAAAGATGCCCGAGAGATTCTTTCATCCCAAACCTCTATTCCCTTACCATCTGGCATCTCAACAGTATACCGGTAATCAGAACAGTAGCCAAGTGAAATTTCCTCACCACACGAGAATTGATAATATTATGCGAGGAACCGGTGTCAAACAAGACGAGCACGTCATGACCTTCCAGTTTTCCCCTCATGCGTATTAGTTCACTATCTGGAAACTGATAAGCTTCCCGCGCCTTGGTGGACAAGTAACAAACTGGTGCCTCTGGAACAAGCTTCTGCACCGAAATAGTCATGACACGACGAGTGTCCTCATCATCACTTACCAACAAGTCATCCAAAATTTCCTCATCCTTGCCCTCATCTTGACGTTGCATAGTATGGAGCTTCTTGCCCGTACGTCGAGGACAATCTTTAAAAAGATGCTTGCCAAGACAAAAAAAAGCATAATCCGTCTTTCTTGGCCTTTTCCTTTTGCTCAGGACTGAGGGGAGACTTGTCATAAGCACAACGAGCCATAGGAGATCCCGCCTTGCGCTTCAAAGTATGCTGCATCTGGATAGGATCCTTCTACGAAAAACCTTTCTGACCAGCTTGGCCAGACTTTCGCGAACCCTTCTTCTGAGGCCAACTTGGCGCTCCAGATTCAGCCTTGGTGCGCACATTACCTTCAAAGTTGAGAGCTGTAGCTCTCTTCTAAGGTCTTGCACCCTTCATTAAGCACTGAAGGCCTCAACTCTTCACGAAGGCCAAATATTAACTTGTGGACTACCAGCCACTCGGGAATCTCTTCCAGAATTTTGATAAGTGTCTCACGATACCTATCAGCATATTCATGCACTGACGATGCAAAAGCCAAGCATCCGTCGCACGCACATGCTCATGTGGAGGAATAAACTGAGCTCTGAAAGCTCTGGTAAGTAGCTTTGTGGACCCGCCAACCCTCATCAGTTGGGGGACCGTTTCAAATCAAAATACTCTTTCCACTTATGCAACCACTGATCTACGATATTAGTATTGCATTGGGGAGTGTTTCCAACGAAATGGGTAGGTTTAATATCTTTGTCTTTTGGATAGAGTGGAGGTAACATAGGACGAACAGCAGAAGACGGATAAGGTGGAGCATACTGCGAGGAAGATGCCTAACCACCAGCTACAATCATCGCTCGCATCTCTGCGACGGTCTTTTCCACAGTATCCATGCAAGCTTGCACAGAAGGGGAAGTACCAGCAGGCAAACGGGCAGCCACTGTAGGCGGATTATGGGCAGGACTAAGCACAGGACTGGGTGGTGGTGATGGAAGAGCAACGGTTGGACTGAGCGGAATATCAACTTTATCATCTTCCATTATGAAACAAAAAACAGAAACAGCACAAAATCAAGCTAGAAATTGCACTTATTGAAACACAGTCAGGAAAAAGGGAAATGTTCAGCTTATTGACAATCTAGAACTGAAAGAGACAAAAGGCAACTGGAAAGTAATAAAACTCTGGGGAAAACACAAAGCCAAGGATAGGTAGTAATCCCCTTGCATCCTACGCTGGTACAAAAGTCGGTAAAGAACTTTTTTTGGGCACCAAATCGGCTTGAAAGTCGAAAAAAACAGGAAAAAAGTGGGCTGTTTGACATCGAATTTCTTCCAGACGACAAAAGCTTTTCACGAACGGTCAATTGGCAGTAGGTCGCCCTCCTACTAGGCCCAATCTGAAGCCTTAACAGCAAAAACCGGAGATAAACCGGAGAAGTTATGCCCAATCCAAAAATCTGACCTGTTTTTTGCTTGGAAACCGACTTTTTGGTGAAACAGAGGCAAATCTGCTCCAAAACCGACGTATGATGGCTCTATAGGATCGCTATGGATACTAGGAACATGCTCCCAAAATCTGATCAGGATCTGAGAAGGTTCCGGAGAGTTATGAGTGAAAATCCTTCTGAAAAAATGCGCTGGAGCTGTAGGAACAAGGTAAGCCCAAATTTCCCTACTAGAAATCGTTGAAACAACTCTGAAAAGATGTGTAGATCAGCGCTGGAACAATAGGAAACAAGTGCCCACAAATCCTTGCAAATTTGAATCTATTTCCCTTTTTCTCAGCCCAAGCTCGTGAATCCTAGAAGCCGGTGTGTAGAATGAACCTCCCAACCATAGGCACCCCCTTCTTGAGTCCTTCTACCTGCTATTCCCGTCAACTGGCACATGGCATCCACCTGTGGGTGATCAGTCAGGCATGCCTGGCCCCTGTGACCTGTGAATACTGAGTGACTCATAGGGTACCACCCCCGTGCCCGCCAAAGACCTGTGACCCTCTTGGTCACCCCGACTACTTGTCGGCTAGCATCTCGTCACTGACGGCTACGGTCCCGACGGTCAAGACACACCACATCTCTGACAACTTCTCAGGCGGCCACACCGGATCACTGCTCGTGACGCACCGGTCCCAACTTGGGACAGATGTCCTCCTCGGTCACTGGCCCTTGCCAATACTTGGCCTCAGGCCCTCTGGTGACCGGCCGTGCCAAGGTCATGATAGAGTCGTAACTCCATTACTACATATTGATCCAGTCTTATCATCTACTAGAATTGAGATAAATAATTCTCTTTGCTTCATTGTACTGAAAGCGGATATCCGCGGCTGTAGGGGATTCGGCTTTTGGACTGACACCACTAGCACGAAATGTATAACCCAGGAAAGAAAACGACAATACAGCGGTACTAAAGTAGCTCTAGTAGTTCAAATTTTATAGCCCACATTGAGGGCAATGTTTTAGAAGGGGGGAGTGTTATGGACACGCATTATAGTCCATACTTCTCTACTTTCGACATTATTAGTGGACACAGTTTATATTTACATGTGACGGGCCTAGAAATACTATTTTACATGGTTTTCTATTTTTGGCCCTAATTTTTGAATTCACGATGTGAAAATGACTAATAATTGGAGTCTTTCAAAGATTGCTTGCCTAAACTGGCTAGTGAACTTTGAATCTTGATCACTAACACTATCGTTAAGCAATCCATATAACCTGAAGCTCTAAAGCCTTGACAGTAGACTTCGTTGAAATAAATTGAACCATTTTAGTTAGTCTATCAACTACAACCCAAATGGCATCGTGACCCTTCCCTGTCCTAGGAAGTCCGATCACAAAATCCCTGGAAATACTTTTCCACTTCTTGATGGGAATTTCCAAAGGATGCAATAAGCAGGCTGCCTTGAGTCTTTCTATTTTATTAACTTGGCACTGTTCATACCTTTGAACATATGCATGGCAAAAGGGCTCCCCCACCTGTATATATATTCATAGAGCAAGTGGGCCCCTCATCAACCACGATCCGGTCAATGACACATGTCATCCTAGGATGCTAGCATGTGGCACCAAAACATTCCAATAATTCCATACCTACGTTCTGCCCCTTGTGAGGCCATTTCAATTGGGTGTACTGTTATGGTACATAACTAGTGATAACCATCTAATTATATGTTGATGATGTGAATCTAGTCTCTACTTCTAGAGAGGGGTGCAACAACATCTTCACACTACACTCCTTTGCATAGAGGGGATTGGAAATCAATGTAGGGAAGTCCATAATATATCTCGATCTTTCATGTTGGATGATCATCCATTGAAGATAGTCTCTTCCCATTCCTGAGATAGGTAGCAATCAATTAGGGAAAGGCCAACCTTCCCTATTCATTATGGAGTAGTTATGCTTCAAGAGAGATATGGGATGCGCAGCGTTATCTTCGACCACACTAGTCACTCCTACTGTTATGTATGCAGCCATTTTCATTGGTTACACTACTTCATATAAAGCTGATAAGCTGTATGATCATGTCGAATCTAAGATATTCACCAATCAGGATAGCTTCTTTATCGAATATCAGTTTATCGACCTCAAAGACAATGGCAAAGGTCATATAGTCGAATTGTCAGACACTCCCTGAAGTATATGTTCCTGACTCGACTGATCCTATCGAAGGTCCAAGCTCACCTACACAAGACGAACAGCTTATTAATAACAAATCAGAAGAAGATGTTGCAACTCAACATCAACGATACAATCAAGAAAATAATCAACCTCGGTTATCTCCCAAAAGATCGTCAAGAGAGCGCAGTGTTGGAATATTCTACTATCGGAGAGTGATTCCAGAGGCATGGTGCGCTAAGCTTACAATATCAAATTGGGCTAGCTTTTCATGTCTCCAAGTTTCTATGTCATCACACATGATACAAGGAAAGCCCTCAGTTCCACACCAGATTATGCTAGCCAAGTTTTTGTGTCTCCCATACAGGTAGATGCTATCTCCTTCTGTGTTCTTTCGTTCTTTTTTTCTCCTCTCAAATCTGTTGCTTCCACTCAATGTTGCACGTTCCGTTCCGGAACGCGATCCGAAATGCGTTCCGGAGCATGATCCGGGAAATCCAATTAGGGTTTCCCAGAACGCAAATTTTTTTGTTTTTTTTTGGGGGGGAGTGCCAATATGGGTATCAGATTAACGGAGTTCCAAGAGGAGTGTGGTCCAATTTTGGGCCATTAAATGATTCTTTATCGAACATCTCTATTTTTGTATTATTTGAAATGAAATCACATGGAGCCATATTGAATGACAGCAAACCAAAAACAATTATGAAGCATAAGCACCCATCTCAAATTTTGCGACAAAAACGTGAGTCAACTCAATCTGCTCAACAAATACGAGTACATTATACAATGCCAACAATATCTCTATCTATAATTAACCAGATCAATATGGCTCTAGCCTCCATGCAATGTTATTTTTGCTTCTTTCCAATTTATCAATAAGTTGTTCTTCTGATGCATTCATTGATGGTTTCCGAGTTCATTTGATACTAACTAAACTATCAAAAAAAAAGAAAAATTGGCCATTAGTCTTTTTTCCACAAAAAAAAAAAAATTTCCCATCTGGGTTGCGGATCGCTAACGTTCTGGAACGCTTTTGCAGCGGATCACAATCCGCTGCAACATTGCTTCCACTTAAGGAAGATAATATTCAAGACTAGTTTAGGAAAACATATGAGTGCTTTTGCATTTCAGAACCATGTATGAAAGTAACAAGAGTTTCACTTTACTTGGACGTCAACAAACTGAATTATATCATACTAAGAGGAATCCTTTCAATGACATTCAGATAAAAAGTGAAGTTCGTAGTATTAAAAAGACTCACCCAATACAACTCATAAAAGTCAAAGGCTAAAATTTGAAGAGTGCACATAACCAAATAAGTAAACACAAAGGAGCACCTCTTGCACTAAATTGAGTTTCGCAAGCCAAAGCTTCACACGATCTTCAAAGGGGCCTACATACGGTGATGCTTGCATAGACTGGGTTTTTGCAATGTGGTCCTCCAAGAGAATCTGAAGGTCGTCAATACCACGCAATATAGCTGTCCCTGTCTCGTGCCACATGACATAATCAAACTTTATTCCAACCCAATCTGCTTGCATTTTGTCAATCGCGACTTCCACAGCATATTCCTTGCTAGAGAACTCGCTCACCTGCCAAAATAACAAAACAAGGAAAAAAGATTTCTCGAACTGCATCCATGAGCCATAACATCATATTCCAAGAATGCAAGCAAAAGGAGATCTCTCAGATGGTTATAATTGCTTAACAAATGCAACCCACTGAAAAATAAAATGAGCTTCTTCAGTTTGAATGCGTTATTCCTATAAGACGTAAATCTGCTGCATTCTTTGGAAATATTTTTATGCAAATTCCTTCTAGGATTGTCAAGTCCTTGCATACTTAACGACCTAAAGCCATACACAGGTAATTTTTTGTATTTTTCCATCTTCGCGTACACCTACAGTCCTCTCAGCGTATTCTTCTCAAGAATTGAGGCACACACACTTGTAGACAGTTTTTCGAAAAGATAATTTTATGATCGCAAATATTCACAGAGTTATGCTTATCAAATCGATCCCGACTGGCCCCTTGCAGATACCCCATCCTCACCCCATCAAAGCCACTTGACTAGCAGTACAGTGGTAATACCATAGGTTGCGATTACAATACACTACAAGGTTCAAGATATCATTCACCAACAAGGCACTTCTGAAGTGTAACCTTTTGAGTTTTTTTCTTTGATAAAATATCTCCATATCTTACACTCAAGAGGCTGCTTATCACAAAAAAGTTCTGTGATATTAAGGACTGATCATGGCATGTCTATCTGTTACATGGAACTACACCTATTGGGACATCTGATGCACAGCAGGCCATGCTTTAGTCAAAGCGTATAGCAAAGACCTGATCTGAACAAGAGATGTTACACTAGATGGCTTAAGGCAAGCAATTTTTCCCATAGAATTGAAGCATAACCGTTGTAAGTTCTAAGTAACACCGTGGTCAACAAATACATCACTGTACATCCATAGATCGATCATCGTACTAAGTTCATACCAGACTGGGTAACTACAAAAGTTGCTACAATCTAGCCTACTTTTACTGGTCACATGCTTTATCAAGATGAAAAGCATTTATCATCCAAGATGTTGCAAATTTGGTGAAATTTGAAGTGACTAGATCTGCAAAAAATTTGAAAGCTTTTATCCCACTCCCTAATACAACTGTCTACAAGAATTTAGTACATACCTCCTCAATCAACGGCATATGAGAAGGAAGACCTAACTCCAGCGCATAACTCACAGTGAAGCTTGGTCCAATTTGCACTTCAAACCCAAGTGCATCAGAGAATTTTTTCCAATGTCGATCCCGCATCCCAGGGTTACGTAAAGCAGAAATCATTGGAATGTAGGCCTGAAAAACAAAAAAATCTTCAGTTATTATGAATAGATCTCTAGTTGGTTTTCAAAATTGAGTTGATTTTATCAGACACAAATTTCAGAAAGAAACTGCAAACATCTTAGGGGATGGGCTAAGATCTGAGCAAAAATTTTACATCTGTGTTGATGAAATCAGGTGATTATTCCTCTACTATTGTCTTTATTTGTAGGAAAGTTCACCGCTCGTGCAGCGCTGGAGTATGCTTTATTGGGAAGCCATATGTTTGCGTCATGGAAATATGCTTAGCATAATCATTCTGTTTCATAACTGATTTTAGACGTTGTATAGACTTAAAAATCCTTTAAGGGTGTTGCCAATCTACAGAATGCATGTTTCATTGCCAACTCACTTCTCATTGGCAAAGATGCTGCAACATGCAAATGTTGGTCTATAAAAAAATTACACTCTCAAAGACAGCACAATTTTGACTCATGATTACAATGAGCTCAGTTCTTTCTTTTAAGTATAAATATCATTGAAGATTCTTGTCTCTAAAGATGACTTGTTAAAAACCTGAAATTTTTCCATTTTCTTCTTCAGCTCCTCAGCAACAATTTTTGCCTCACCTGAAACTTGCTTGACAGACTTGGAACAGGAACGAAACCACTTGTCAACATTTTGAACAATGTCCTCTGTGACTATAAAGTTGAATGGGCCGTCCATCCATTGTGGAAGTACTCGTAAGAAATCTGAACATGTGTGCCAAAGTACACCATACATTTCGAATTCCTTGTCAATTAGCTCAATTTGAGGATGTTCAGTGACCATAAGCCCGAATACCTGATACATAAAGTGTCTTCAAAGTTGGTAAATAGAAAACATCATGCTAACTGAAATTTGAAATCTGCAATCTAGTTCACCAACAAAAAGCCCCATAATAGAAATTCAGTTTTGTTCGGGCAAAATGCACAAGGTAAAAATATTAACCCCGTTTACTTATGTTACTTCTATATTTGAAACTATCTGCAGAGATAACGTGATATCAAGCTCTAGATGAGGGCATAACTTCATGATAAAAACCTGTTCACGGCTGCTAAACAATTCAACAAGCTCATTGCACTTTCTAATTTTTGCTTCAATCTCTTGGACATAAACTGCTCTCTCTTCAAATGAGTCAATGTCACCGAGCTTCATAAACTCCTGGACTTCCTCAGCTAGTGCTTTGATATTGGCCTTAAGATTTAGCTGATCAAGTGCAAGCTGGTTTGTGAACTTTACCTGGACAGCACCAAGACCACTTTCTATTGACATATATGTTCTCCCTTAATTACAATACCACTTAATATACCATAGCTCGTTATTGCAAGTCCAGGTTTTCGATGGATACATGACACAAATTTCTACCTCCTAGGCATTCAGACCTTTTCCTGGGAAAGACGGCTTTCACACTCTTCTAGTGCTAGTCCAATTCGCTGAGGCCACCCCATTGTGTCCCAAAATGCCTCCATGTCTTCTTCAGGTATATTAAACTGATTTCTATCCAGCATTGACCATACCTAAAAAAACAAATCATTCTTATTCAGGATTCTGTGTAATCTCTATCGAATGTTGAATGTTCTGTAAATTGCATTGAGTTCTTAAGAGTCACCCTCCACATTTCAAAAAGCTTTGCCAAATTTAAGTGAAAAGCAACCCATCTGCAGCTACAAAAGAACAAAAACACAAGAACCTGGGAAGATTGATTTATATCCTCCTGCAATTGAGCGAGATCTGTCCTCCTAGAAGCAATATACTTTCTAAGCTTGTCTAGCTCCTCTGGTGTTGTGATAGCACTGCAAAAGACATAAATCATGATTATTGAATGCCTAGACATATGTGCACAGCATTTGTCAATTTGAATGACATAATACACAAATGATACGGATGAATGATGTTGGCTTGTAGAGCCAAAATATAACCCTTCCCCAAGTTCGTAAAATAAAATCACTTTTGATGGCTGCTGTAAAGATAGATCAGAACCACAAGTGGTTCACTTGTCAGAGAGCTTGCACAGACATTCTACAAAGATCTGAGGGTTAATGATGTGGCCGTGTGGAGAGAGGTGGTGAGGAAATCCGCCTAGGTGTCGACTGGACTATCATGAGGAAAGGAGTGTAAGAGTGCAGCTAAGGACTGTCTGTATACCGGCATGCAAGTGGGATCAAATGTGTACGTGGGTGCTCGGGTAAGCGTGGGTAGTGTAGATGGGTGAGTGGGTGGGAGGTGGCCGATATCGAAGGAGAGAAATGAGTGATCAGAAAGGGTGGTGGGGAAGATGTGGAAGTCAGAAACTGTGGGTACAAAGGATGGTGACCCCATGAGATAATCAACGACACTATGTCCTCCACTGTGAGGGTGGCATGTGTAACTGTCTGAATGTGGCCAGCAGGGTAAGCCATTATAAATGGCTAGCTCATGTGCCTCTCCAAACTGCAATAAGTGCTCACCATATGAAGTAGTAGGTCCAAAACTATCCGCGGACGTCCTGGTGACTCCAAGTGATATAAATTTGGCGGCCAGAAAAAAAAAACTTTTTTTATTTTTGGGCAGATTATTTCCGACGCCCAAGTTCCAAATCCTTTTCCCTCTTTTTTTTGAATCCTCCATTTGATTCAGGGAGAGGATTCTCAGCCATCTTTTCAGCATTGATTGGAGGCTGTCCAGCGCCCTACTTCATCACATTTTTCAGCCATTGTTCCAGCAGAGTTTCAGCCATATTTCAGTTTTGATTGGAGGCTGTCCATCACCCTATTTCATCACGTTTTCCACAGATTTCCAGCCATATTTTCAACTTTGATTGGAGGCTGTCCAGCGCCCACTTTCATTCTCCTTGTGGTCACATTTTCCAGCCAGCTCTTCGCACACGCTTGGAGCTCTATCGAGAGGTATCTTTGCTGGTTTTTCCTTGCTTTCCAAACCTTTTCTTGACATTTGCCATTTCCTTTCTTGCTCCTAGTGTCGTTTGTGTACCTAAAGCGTATTTGGGGTGACGACAAAAGTCCGCTCCCTCCGCTATTAAGCTTTTCTTACATCCCTAAGATGATCTCGGACTTCATGCCGTACTTCGTCAAGGTAAGTGGAAGACGGTATGCGAGGCTCAGAAGATGTAGGGGAAGTATCCATGGTCAAGGAATGCAGGAAGTGAAGAGAGTGTAAGAAAAGCTTAATATCGGAGGGAGCGGAGTTTTGTCGTCACCCCAAATACGCTTTAGGTACACAAACGACACTAAGAGCAAGAAAGGAAATGACAAATGTCAAGAAAAGTTGTGGAAAGCAAGGAAAAACCAGCAAAGATACCTCTCGATAGAGCTCCAAGCGTGTGCGAAGAGCTGGCTGGAAAATGTGACCACAAGGAAAATGAAAATGGGCGCTGGACAGCCTCCAATCAATGCTGAGAATATGGCTGGAAATCTGTGGAAAACGTGATGAAATAGGGCGATGGACAGCCTCCAATCAAAACTGAAATATGGCTGAAACTCTACTGGAACAATGGCTGAAAAATGTGATGAAGTAGGGCGCTGGACAGCCTCCAATCAATGCTGAAAAGATGGCTAGGAATCCTTTCCCTAAATCAAATGGAGGATTCAAAATAATCTGCCCAAAAATAAATAAATGAATAAAAATTTTCAGCCGCCAAATTTAGTGGAAGTACTTCCGCTAACTATCTGCTAAAGCTCCGCCAAGGAAAATGCTCTGATGGGAGTTGGTCCTCCTCCAAACTATGCTGAATGTTGCTGAAGCAAAGAGACGAAAGCCCTCAGCAAAGAGAGAAAAATCAGCAAGGAAAATGGGCACCCAATCAGAAAATCAGATCTGAAATTCAGCAATCAGGAAAGTGCTCTGATACCAAGTTATGATCAAAATCTCAGGTGTTGAATCAATGAAGCATAAAAGACAGCAATAGACTAAAGCCCTACAAGCAATAGACAAGACAATAGGTTCTCCCACGAAGAGCCCAAGCAATACCAATCAATAATCTGAAAAATGAGTGTGCAAATGCCCCTATAAATACCCTACCAATGAACCTTAAAATAGGAATTCAAAAGTAAAGGGAGGCAAAATGTGGAGGGAAAATAGTGCGCCCTCCTACGGGCCCCCACTCCACATATAACCATATAATAAGGGCCCAAGGCCAGTCAATGTCATAAAAAAGGACCCAGTGCGGGTCATAAGCATATAAAAAGGCTCTGGGGCCTGTACATGACTAATATAAAATGCATAACCAGAAATATACATAACCAACAGTAAATGTAAAGAGGCCTACGGAATATATGCAGAGTAGCCGAGTAGGCCTGTATCCTGTAGTCCGTAACTGCAACTCAATGTATAGAAAAATGACTATACGAGTTTTCCTTGGTACTAAAAATTCGTGGTTTTTTTATTTCGGTCTACAAATCCATTTGGAAGGAATATGTTTGATTTCAAAAGTTCGTTGTGCAAAATTAATGAATTATAAAAAGTGGTTATTTAGCTTATACAGAATCTCTTGAGATTTCATATACAGATTACTCATGGGATTAGTTGACGAAGAAAACTCTTGGTCAAACTGCCTTATCATAGTTGATTCAGGCTAAAATTGTGTGGCTAGCTCCAGTGCATTTCTTCTATTCCTCACTTGCGGCCAATTCCGATGGGTCATCTAATTCTCCATCCGTTTTTGCTACATCCTATGATGGATTGATATCTCCATATGAGGTCTTTCTGGATGAGTATTTCGGCTACAGTTTTTCAGTTGGGGCCTCTACTATTTCTAGATTTGTTGCTACTGTTATCATGCAGCATGTCTTTTTAGATATTGCGTTGATTTCTTGGACCTTCTGGAGCTTCTGGTATGCTGCTCTTCTCGTAATATGGGCCTTGTGGGTACCATGTGTCATTGCTACTTCTCATTCATGGGCCTTATGGATACCTTGTGTTACGAGCTCGTAACCAGTGCCGAACCCTAGAGAACACAGATAGGTCAGATACCACAGTCAGGGTCGTGTCTAGCGTACATGACCAACAGGGCAAGACAGTGTGAGTAGTGTGCCCCAGCACGGTCCATAGCCATGGCGGGCCTAACACAGCCTAGGGACCCTGTCAGCAGGATAGGGCCCCCAGTTGAGTCCCGACGTGCAGTCGGCCACGTCAGTGCCACGTGGCCGACACTTGGCAGTACCATCCAACTCAGCCGACAGGTTAGAGCCCGTTCCCCAAGAGCTTAACCCATTCACGTTAGTAGCATGCTACCAGTCCTCACACTGGGCTAGGAGGGGCTTACTCTATATCAGGGAGTAGGCAAGGTTGGGTGGATCAGTTAGTGTTTGCCCTACTGTGGTGTTAGGATCTATTACACTGGTATCAGAGCCATCTCCATCCTAGGGAGTTCAGGAGCAGCAGTAGAGAAAGCTATCAGAAGATAGGAAAGATCTCTGAGTTTCTCAAAAAAGATTAGAGGAGGAGAATCGCTGTAGGAGCAGCCTTCAAACTTCTAATTTTCACTGAGAAATCACAGTAGCAAGGAGTCAGATTCCAAGTGTAGGTAGCTCGCTGGAAAAACAGCTATTTTTCACTGAGTTCAGAGGATTCTCTATAGTTTTCCCAGCGAAATTAGAGTAGGAAGAAGCCAGCACCTCCATCGTTGTACAGTCAGAGACCTGCATCTGATTTCCAGGGAAAACTTTATTGGTTCTCAGCGAGTTTGAAGCCAAAAAGGAGGAGCAGGGCCAGCACTGCCAGTGCTTCTGAAAATCTGGTTTTTGAAAAAGTTTTCGGGCCCCAACGTCAGAGATTTGGAGCAAGAGAATTCCTATCAGATCAGCGAGCAGGAGACTTCTGAAATTTCAGAATTCAGAAGGGTTTTTGGACTTCAGATTTGCCATTTTGTGGACAAATTGAGATGTTGTCAGACCAGCGAGGGGGGATAGCAAAAGTTTCAGATCTTGTTGCACATTTTCCAACCTCAAATCAGATTGAGGAAGAAGCTGAGAAGGGCTTTTCTTGATTCTCTTTGTGGAAGTACAGTTCTCAGAAAGAGCTAAGTTTCCTTTCCCTTGTACAGTTGTAAATTAGTCTTTTTGACTTTTTTTTTCCTTCAGAAGTTAAGGTAGCTCTCTTTCAGTTCCGAAGATGACCACTCCTCAGGGACCTGATCAACCCCCGGAGAGAGGCTTCGACGAACTTGAAACAGAAGCCTTGGCTTACAGAAAAGGGAAGGAACCCATGGAAGTAGAAGAACAGGAACAGTTCACCGAAAAACTCGACGAACTGGTTACCAAGGAGCAGTTCCTCCAATTGGTAACAGAAGTGGATGAACTGAAGTTGGCATTAGCCAATTTCAAGTCCAGTGTGGCCGACTCGTTCGCTGAACTCAAAAACTTGATTTTGAGTTCCGCGAAAGGAAGCCTTCCCTCCACTTCTCAGTTATCCCCTTCTCCACTTCCATCAGTTTCGGGTGAGACTTTACGATCTCACCCCAGTGTTTTTAAAGACTTAAAACCTCCTACTTTTAATGGGGAAGAGAAGGATAGAAATGCAGATATTCTACAAAGCTTCCTCAGCAAATGGAAGAACATTCATGCTCTTAAACAGACCCCTAACCATTTGCAAGCTATTGAGGCCAGTCTTTCCTTAGGGCCTATGGCCTATAAGTGGTGGTTAAATCTCCAGGAGACTGGGCAGACTCCCCGGTCATGGAAAGCTTTTGAAGAAGCTTTCCTAAGAGAATTTCTACCAGAGAATGAACTTGATAGAGCCTGGGAAGCCTGGGAAAGAACAGTAATGGACAAGTCCCTCATCCAATATATCTCGCAGTATCGAGAAGCAATTTTAAAGAATAAAAATATGGATGACTATCAGAAAATCAGGGGATTTGTCCGTGGCCTCAAAGATGAATATAAAGTAGAGGTCCAGAGAAACTCGCCTACTACCCTTGAGCAAGCTCTCAGATATGCTCAAATCTATGATGATTCAGTGGGTAGGAAGAAGGCGAGACAACAGCCACTTTCTGAGCAGCCTTCTCAGAAAGACTTTCAATTTAAAAAGAAATTTTTAAAAAGAAAGAAAGAAGACAAATTTAAAAGTGAAGCTCCTCAGAAACGCCCTTCACTCATACAGCCCTTAAAACCAAATGATTTTGAGAAAGCCAAACAAGAACGTTTGTGCTTTGTGTGTATGGGCAAGGGACACACAGTCAGACAGTGTCCCAAGGGGCCTTTCACTAAAAAAGATAAGAAAGATAAAAAACAAGTTCATCTTGTTCAGACTGTATGTTTCCCCAATGACTCGGCAGCTTCCGAGATCAAAGTGTATCATGAAGATCATGAACACTGTTGCCAGCTGACCTCTGCAATGCTAGCGAGACCCTTCAGTTTTGGGCCGCATGACCTAGTACGTATGCATGGGAAAGTTGGTAACCAATCAGTAAGATTCATGGTTGATGATGGGGCAACTCATAATTTCATCAACCACACCCTGGTTAAAAAGCTTAAACTACCAGAAGTACCTAGTCAGCACAGGTACATAGTTTCATTAGCAAAGGGTGAAGATAAAAAAATATGGGAAACTATGGTAAGTAAGTTAAATCCTGTATTCAAGGGTACCAAGATGAAATAAACTTTCAGATAATGCACCTGGATCGAACAGACATTGTTCTCGGGAGAGATTGGCTCTACAGTTTAGGACCTTCCCTCCACAGAAACTATCAGGAGAACACCCTCAGCTTTCAGCATAAAGGCCGAGAGATCCAGTTGCATGGGGAGCATGATGTTCCCCAACAGCCCTATGGTCTGCAGTTCAGAGCTCTGTCAACTAATCGGAGACGAAGACCATCAGGTATTCTTATGTGACTTTCAGTTTATTCCTGAAGTTTCTATTTCCAGTTCAATTCAGCAGAAAATCAATAAATTAGAAACTTTGTTGTCTAAATTTAAAGATGTTTTTCCTGAAGATTTACCACATGGTTTACCACCTAGCAGAGTGGTAGATCATGTAATAAACCTAGTACCAGGTACAGCACCTGTTTCTAAACCTCCGTATCGGGTCAGCCGAACAGAGGATGAAGAAATAACTAGACAGTTAACAGACTATCTTGGGAAAGGCCAAATTCAGACCATGGGCCTCACCAGTCCTATTGGTGAAAAAGAAAGAGGGGTCTATGCGTCTTTGCGTTCAATAAAGTCACAATCAAGAATAAATACCCTATGCCTCGGGCAGACGAGTTGTTTGATCAACTCGACGGGGCTAAGTTTTTCAGCGAAATAGACCTCAGATCGGGATATCATCAAGTCCGTATAAAATCGGAAGATGTCTCGAAAACAGCTTTTAGGACTAGTCACGGTCATTATGAGTTTCAGGTGATGCCATTTGGGCTCACAAATGCTCCAGCTACCTTTATGAACTTGATGAACAGTGTCCTCAGACCATACTTGGGTAAGTTTGTAGTCATATTTTTAGATGACATCCTCGTCTACAGCAAAACGAGGAAGGAGCATCTAAAACACCTCAGAAAGGTGTTTCGACTGCTCAGAAAGCATAAGCTTTATGCTAAACAATCCAAGTGTGAATTCTTCATTGAAGAAGTAGCATATTTGGTACAGTGCCTATGAAAAGGAACTCTTTTCTATAGTCCATGCCCTTAAGACTTGGAGGCATTATTTGTATGGTGCCAACTTTGAGGTCCTGACAGACCATGAGAGTCTCAGATACCTTTGCAATCAACCTGAGCTTAGAGGTCGGAAAGCTCGTTGGGCAGAGTTGATGCAAGAGTTTGACATGTCTATCAGATATAGACGTGGAAAATTCAATACAGTAGCAGATGCCCTTAGCAGAATGCCTATGATAAACGAGATGAGTTTTACTCAGATTCGTAATGAGTTACTCGAGTCCTTGAGAGGGAAATGCCAGCATGATGCATTCTTCTCTATTATCTGGAACTCAGTCCAGAACCAGTTCCCGGGGCTGGTGCCAGTTCATCCAAGAATACGGCAGCTTCCGTTGAGGATGATGATGAGTCCGAGTATACGTCGTCAGATGACGTTGAGGATTCTGAGCCTGTATTACCCAAGCAAACCCCAGTGGTTGAGGGTCAGTCGACTCAAGGATTCAAATGGAAACAATATTCCATTCAGGATGAGTACTTGCTCTATAGAGATAGAGTATGTGTCCCCAATTCAGAGGATTATAGGCAGCAGGTCCTATATGAATGTCATGACAATCCTAGTGCGGGACACCCAGGCATACAGAAGACCTATGAGCTTCTTCGTAGGCAATTTTTCTGGCCCAGTATGAAAAAGGACGTCCACCAGTATGTAACCAGTTGCCAGAAATGTCAAGTAAATAAAGCAGAGCGTTTAAAGGGAGGAGGGTTGTTGCATCCCTTAGAAATACCAGCTGGTAAATGGGAGAGTATCTCCATGGATTTTATAGTAGGCCTGCCTAAAACCCAAAAGGGTAACGACTCTATATGGGTCACAGTTGACCGTCTGACCAAAATGGCTCATTTTATTCCGACCAAAACAACCGTTAGAGCTCCAGAGTTAGCGAGGTTGTTTGTAGACGGGCTATTTAAATTGTACGGTCTACCTTCCGGCATAGTCAGCGACCGGGACAGTAAGTTTACTGGAAATTTTTGGAGGGCAGTATTCCATCATCTCCATACTAAACTTAATATGAGTACCACCGACCATCCACAGACGGACGGTCAAACAGAAAGGGTAAATCAAGTGCTGGAGGATATGCTTCGTGCATACGTCAGCAAGAAGCAGACTAATTGGGAGGAGTATTTCTCGATATTAGAGTTTGCTTACAACAGTATCAAACATTCAGCTACGGGATACAGCCCATTTATGCTGATGTACGGTTTTCAGCCACGCTCACCCACAACTGTAGGGTTTAAACAAGAAAAAGTTGAAGCAGCCAGAAACTTTTTAGAAGACCTAAACCAGATGATAGAACATGCTAAGCGTAGCATTAGACAGTCCCAGGATCGAGCCAGGCATTATGCAGATCCACACAAATGGGATGTGCAGTTCTCCACTGGTGAGAAAGTCTACTTGAGAGTCCCAGTTGACTCTAAAACCCTCAAATCAGGAGTGTGTGCTAAGTTGTCTCCAAGGTATTGTGGTCCCTTTACCATCAGTAGGAGACTAGGCGAGGTCACCTATGAACTAGAACTCCCACACAGCAGTAAGGTTTTTCCAGTCTTTCATGTAAGTCAGTTACGAAAAGCCTTAACCAGATCAGACAATCTGGTAGGGGACAGTGTTCTAGTTCTCCCATTGGATCCTCAACAACCTCCACATGAACCAGAGGAGATTCTTGATAGTAGAGAGACGCAGACTCCTCATACTCTATACCGAGAATATCTGGTTAAGTGGAATGATCAGCCTGTTGAGAATGCCACTTGGGAAAGAGGCAGCGTCCTTCGCAAGATTTTTCCAGACTTTGTCTTAGAGGACCAAGACGGTTCTTAAGGGGGAGGGAGTGTTACGAGCTCGTAACCAGTGCCGAACCCTAGAGAACACAGATAGGTTAGATACCACAGTCAGGGTCGTGTCCAGCGTACATGACCAACAGGGCAAGACAGTGTGAGTAGTGTGCCCCAGCACGGTCCATAGCCATGGCGGGCCTAACACAACCTAGGGACCCTGTCAGCAGGATAGGGCCCCCAGTTGGGTCCCGACGTGCAGTCGGCCACGTCAGTGCCACGTGGCCGACACTTGGCAGTAGCATGCTACCAGTCCTCACACTGGGCTAGGAGGGGCTTACTCTATATCAGGGAGTAGGCAAGGGTGGGTGGATCAGTTAGTGTTTGCCCTACTGTGGTGTTAGGATCTATTACACCTTGGGACTTTGACCATGCTGGTGCACATTTCTTCATCCTAGCTATCCTCTGTCAGGATGATTTCTTTATGCTCCATGTTTCCTGGCATATGGCTTGGTTTTCCATGCTATTACAGCGTGCATGTCGTCCTGCTTATGTTCCTACTCCTTGGTGCTGGTCTTCTGATGCTACTATCTTTTCTTGGGGCACCTCTATCACTGGGTTTGCACATATGGTTGATGGTTACGTGTATGATGTGACTATTCACGATGAGTGTCCATCTCTTTTTTAGTTTCCTTATTGGCTTCCAGTTGTTGATGCAGTTCTACCTTCTCGGGCTTTTTGTGTTGAGAATGATGACTGATGAATTCGTCGGATTCGCGAAACTTTCGCGAAGGCGAATCAAGCACGACTCTCTTCGTCTCGGATGGAGTTCATATGCAATCACTGGACCCTGCCACCTGAATCACTCCTACAGTCCTCCAGAGTGTAGTCAGTCACTACTAATCTACGTTCATAAAATTAATACAGCATTCAACATGGTTTCAACCAAAGTGCGGAATTCAAAATGAACAAGAAGAAACTCAGACACGCAGTTAACAGCAGAAACATTTGCATTCAAGATCAGACACAACACAAATTGATATGTGCGCGAAGGCTACAATATCATCTATTGATTTCTTTTCTCTGATTCTTTGAGCACTTCATGCATATCCACGCAGTGCATTGGCGTGAGAGAAATGCGGTTGTATTCTGTATTTTTCGTCTTGAGTGCTTACTAGCATCAAACTTCTTCACTATTACACTATGTGTATTCTGTTGATCTATATGTCAAGTATCATCCAATAAGCATGGTCGCTCTATGTAAATCTAAGATTAGAGTGATTAAGCAACTAGTTAGGGAGTTACAAGAGTGGCAGATTAGCCACGACCTAGGAAGTATTTGCTGACGTCATGCTATCAGATCAGATCTCTGTACTTCTAGGTACTTGCGTTATCTTAGCTGGTACTCTTTGGAGCGTGAAGGCAAAACGGATTTCGTTATGCTCGTATGCCTTTCTCTCGTACTGGACCGCAAAGGAATCTCGTTCGTGGATCTTTTGTGTTCGCGAACCGTTCGTCTTCGTCTCCTTTGACTTTGGTGTTCGCGAATCGTTCGTCTTCGCCTCCTTTGACTTTCGTGTTCGCGAAACTCTTCGTGTTTCGTGTCTCTAGATTTTCGAGTTCGCGAACATCTTCGTCAGGTTGAGGGCTGAAAGCTAACAAGGCTTTGTAGTTGGAAACATTTCGTTTCTTCAGCTCCCTCTCAAAGCATGATAGCTTTACACTCCCGAGACTGCTCCTTTGTCTCTCAAAGAGTCCTTTGTCCAGGGCTTTGGTGAAGATGTTAGCAACCATGTCTTTCGTTCCTATGAAGGTGGTCTGCATCATCTTCTTTTCAATTAGATCCCTGATCAAGTGGTACTTGATCGCAATGTGCTTCGTTCTGGAATGGAACACGGGATCTTTCGTCAGGTGTATTGCAGAGGTGTTGTCCATCTGCAAGACCGGAGGCTCGTTCCTTGTTTCGCCCAATTCGTCCAAGAACTGCCTTAGCCAAATTATTTCGTTGGCCATCTTCGCTGCTGCTACATACTCTGCTTCGCAGGATGACTGGGCCACAACGGTCTGCTTCTTGCTGACCCAGAGGACTGCTGCTCCTGATGCAATGGTGCATCCTCCTGAGACGCTTTTACAGTCGTCCTTGAGAGATGCCCAGCTAGCATCGCTGTAGGAAAGTATCCTGAAACCTGCACCACGACAATAACACAAGCCATAATCCCTCATTAATTGAAGATATTGCAAAATTCGTTTCGCAATCTTCCAGTGTGTCGAGCCTGGATTCGTGTAGAATTGGCTCATCCTGAATACTGCATAAGCAATATCAGGGTGTGTGTTGTCTGCAAGGTACATCAGTGATCCTATCAGCTTCCTGTAAGGTGTGAGCTGCATCTGTTCTCTCTCTTCCTCAGTCTTTGGACAGTCATCATTCATCAGCACCATCCCTGCGAGCATTGGAGTGTTCACTCCTTTGCAGTTCAGCATCCCGAAGTCCTCTGGGATCTTCTGGGTGTATCTGGACTGGTGAAGGTTAACTTACCTCCCTCATAGTCCCTTTCAATTTGTAAGCCTAGGTAACACCTGGCTTCTCCCAGATCCACTATCTCGAAATGTTTCGAGATGTCTGCCTTTACTTCAGCTATTAGCTGCTCACTCCTGCAAAGTATCAAAGTGTCGTCCACATACATAGCCACAATGATGATCTGCCCATCTGTAACTCTGACATATACATTGGAATCAGCCAACAGAGGCTTGAATCCTAATGATTTCAGGGCTTGATCTTTCTTCTTGTACCATTGTCGGGCTGATTGTTTCAGACCGTAGATGCTTCTATGCATTCTGCATGCATAGTCAGGAAGTGAATTCGAGACATATCTTGGGGATTGATCCATGTAGACCTCTTCGTCTAATTCGCCATGCAAGAAGGCTGTCTTCTCGTCCACAATGTGGATCCTGAGGTCATAAGCTGTTGCATATGTAAATAACAGACGTAGGGACGAATGTTTGACGACAGGAGAGAAGGTTTCAGAATAGTCAATACCATATCTTTGAGAGAAACCCTTCGCTACCAATCTTGCCTTGTATTTCGTCACATTCGCATCTGGTCCGTATTTGAGCTTGAAGACCCATTTGCATTTGACAGTCTTGCGCTTATGTGGTAATGGCTCCAACGTCCATACCTGGTTCTTCCTCATGGACTCCATCTCTTCGTTCATGGCTTGGATCCATCTGTCCTTTTCTGGACCTTCAATCGCCTCCTCGAAAGTCTATGGTTCGCCACTGAACCCGCAGAACTCTTCTGATGTGGAAGCTGAGTTGCCTGGCACATATCTTGCTGGCGCTCTTCATGGTCTTGTCGACCTTCTGGGAGATCTTCCTGAAACAGCTATGCCTTTGCCCTTGTCTACTCTGCTTGGTCCAGAACCATCTTGGTTTACAGGAACTGCAGCAGTAGGTTGCCTCTCAAATCTTTCTTCGTCAGATTCGTCGCTCGAATGGGAGACGACTCAAAAATCTTTGTTTTCGTGTTCGTCTTCTGCTCTCTCTGTCACTGGCGGCAGGTCATAGTACTGTCTCTCCATAACTTCGTAGATGACAGGATCGTCATTGGCCATTGTCCTGCTGTCGTCGAATTTGACATCCCTCATTGTTTTCACAGTGTTCGTGTCTGGCATGTAGATTCTGTAGTATGACGAATTATTGTCATAACCTACTAGAAATCCTTGCTCGGCTTTCTCATCAAGCTTCTTACGAAGCTTATCAGGACTATCCTGCCTCTGATTGGACTCCCTCTTAGGCTTAAATTGCTTCTTTGATTTTTCTTTGTTGTCGTAGAGGGCCTGGTCAAAACCATCTTTGTGATCCAAATGTTCTTTGGCCTCGACTTCCTCTCGAATCTCGACAATCGCCTTTTCGAGGTTCATGGCGGGATCTTTCGCGAGCAGGGTTCTTGTCGTCTGGAATGATCTGGGTAAGGCTCTCAACAGGTACGTGAGTTGCTTCTCAGTTGACACTGCATTCTCTGCTCCAGAGTTATGTAGTGATAGAAACAGATCCTTCATCTTTCTTACGAAAGAGGTGAGGTCTTTTCCATCCCACTGCAAATTCGTCAGCTGATCTTCCAGCATCATGATCTAACTTCTTGATTTCGTCTGAAATCTGGTGAGCAATGCATCCCACATCTCCTTAGCCTTGGAGAGTGTAGCCAGGTCAAGTGTGAGGCTATCTTCGATGGAAGATGATAGCAAGGCTACTGCCTTGTCGTTTTTCTCCCTCCATTCGCGTAGCTCCTTGCATGTTGTTGTAGGCATTTCTTCTGTGCCATCCACCCAGGGGAAGAGTCCTTCGCCCTTGACTATCAAAGATGTCTTAACTTTCCAGGCTACAAAGTTAGATCCTAAAGAATCAAGTATCGTGCAGATCTTGCTCTGGATGCTGCTGATTGAAGCCATTGCTTCTTGAAGTCTGTTTCCTTGTTGATGGTTGATTGTCTGAATGCTTGGCCTCTTGGATCTGATAGCTTCTTGGCTATGTCAGAGTATGACAGGGTGGGCTTTGATACCACTGTTGAGAATGATGACTGATGAATTCGTCGGATTCGCGAAACTTTCGCGAAGGCGAATCAAGCACGACTCTCTTCGTCTCGGATGGAGTTCAGATGCGATCACTGGACACTGCCACCTGAATCACTCCTACAGTCCTCTAGAGTGTAGTCAGTCACTACTGATCTACGTTCATAAAATTAATACAGCATTCAACATGGTTTCAACCAAAGTGCGGAATTCAAAATGAACAAGAAGAACCTCAGACACGCGATTAACAGCAGAAACATTTGCATTCGAGATCAGACACAACACGAATTGATATGTGCGCGAAGGCTACCATCTATTGATTTCTTTTCTTTGATTCTTTGAGCACTACGTGCATATCCACGCAGTGCATTGGCGTGAGAGAAACGCGGTTCTCTCACGAGTAATCGTCTCGCTTTACTAGCGGACAGTTGGATCTTCTGATCCTAGACAGAATTGTCTTCGCACGCAAGCGGACAAGTATTCTGTATTTTTCGTCTTGATTGCTTACTAGCATCAGACTTCTTCACTATTACACTATGTGTATTCTGTTGATCTATATGTCAAGTATCATCCAGTAAGCATGGTCGCTCTATGTAAATCTAAGATTAGAGTGATTAAGCAACTAGTCAAGGAGTTACAAGAGTGGCAGATTAGCCACAACCTAGGAAGTATCTGCTGACGTCATGCCATCAGATCAGATCTCTGTACTTCTGGGTACTTGCGTGATCTTAGCTGGTACTCTTTGGAGCGTGAGGGCAAAACGGGTTTCGTTTTGCTCGTATGCCTTTCTCTCGTACTGGACCGCAAAGGAATCTCGTTCGTGGATCTTTCGTGTCGCGAATCGTTCGTCTTCGTTTCCTTTGACTTTGGTGTTCGCGAATCGTTCGTCTTCGTCTCCTTTGACTTTCGTGGTGGCAAAACTCTTCGTGTTTCGTGTCTCCAGATTTTCGAGTTCGTGAACATCTTCGTCAGGTTGAGGGCTGAAAGCTAACAAGGCTTTGTAGTTGGAAACATTTCGTTTCTTCATTTTGGATACCTTGGTATGATGTCCCTATCTTTCGGGCTGCTCCTCTACTATCTTGGGCATTACGAATACCTTGGCATTCCTTGTTGCTACTTGATCTTCTTCTGGTTCCTTGGCATTCTTGGTTGTTCCATATTGCTTGGTTTCAGATGACGCTGCCGAGATGTTCCCTTCGTCACCACAATGTTGTCTTTTCGTGGTGTTCTTGGCTTATTCGACTAGATTTGGATATGTCAGTTGTTTGGATCCTGCTTGACCAGGTTTTCTTATGCCATTCATGGGCTATCAGAGTGCCTTGAGCGCGCTTCCATTACCATTAAGGGCATGTCCTTATGGGACCCAAGTACCCTTAGTTGCCCTAATTTCTAGAAGGTTCCACTAAGGGCCTCTAGATAGTATATATAGGGCTAGACATTAGATACAGGATTCATTGTATTCATTCTCTGCTAATAGGTATTGCTTGGGCTCTTCGTGGGAGATCTCTTGTCTATGCTTAGCTATTGCTTGTAGGGCTTTAGCCATTCATATCAACATTTGTGATTATGTTCATAACACCTCTCCCCTCCATCGCTTTCCCCTCTCCTCTTTTCGCTGCCCTCTCACCTCACACCTCCCTCACCATCTTCCTCACCTCCATCGCTGTCCCCTCCATAGCTAGATCTTTCCGCCTAAAACCTGCCCACATCCATCCATCGCTGCCCATCTTTTTTCTACTTTACTCTTTTCTGCCCACAGACTTACCCACAAATCCATTGCTGCCCACATTCCATCTTCTTCCATTCTTCGCTGCCCACAGCCCACAGCTACCCACAGATCTGCCCACATCCATCCCACATTCATCTTCTTTGCTGCCCTCATATCTACCCACAGATCCATTACTGCCCACATTGCATCCTCTTCCGTTCTTCGCTGCCCACAGCTCTTCGTCCATCGCTGCCCACAGCTCTCTGTTCATCGCTGCCCACAGCATCTGCTGAAGCATGGCTGAGTGGCAATCGGTGAGTAAAAAAACCCCTCCTCCTTCCTTTGTCTTTTCAGCCACCCCTGTTGTGGCCCCAAACCCTTTTACCTTGACTAAACCTTCCTCCCCTTTGTCGCTACCCTCCACTCCTTCAGCCTCTAACCCCTCTTCCACGTCCCCTACCTCTTCTGCTCTTTCATCTTCCTCTCCCTCCACCCCTTTCTCCTCCTCCAATTCCTCAAGACCATCTTCATCCCCTTCGTCTACGTCTCTTTCTGATGCACTTTCATCTAGACTCCCTCACTTCATTGAGTCTCTCCAACAGACCAATGAATCTATGCTTGCCTTAATCAAGCAACAAGCATTTCAAATCTCCACTCTGGAGAATACAGTTATGGCCCTCCAGGGCAAAGTCGGCTTTCTTGAGGCTGATGTTACTTACCTCAAGAGCGAATTGGAGTCAGATGAAGAGGAAGAAGAAGTCGGCAATGCAGATTCAGAAGACCTGGCGAAGCAGCTTCAGGAGCGGGTTCTCTCCTTGGAGCAACAGTTTCAACAATCGAAAAGCTCTTGGGCCGATGTGCTCAAAGGATCCAAGCAGGTTGTTTCTCAATCTATTCAAGAAGATGCGGAAACATTAGTTATCCGCTTCTCGTCATCCACACATAGGAGAGATGTTCTCCGTTGTCGAGCCAAGCTAAAAGATACTTGTATTTTCTTAGATGAAGACCTAACTTTCGTCCAAGTACAAGAACGAAAACAGGCCCGCCAGAAAGCAAAAGATTTGGGGAAATATCTCATTTACAGAGACGGGATAATACGTTTTGTAGAAAAAAGAGTTAAGGAGGTAGTGGAGATCGTAGTAGCAGAGCTAGAGAAATGAGGAGTTTCTCAGTTGATTTGTAAATGGTCATATTACCATAATTTTCTTGTACTATTTTATCTCCTCATAGGTTTTCTCTATATAGTACTTTTAGTTAGTAGTTTTAGTTTTGGAATGACGACATTAGTTCCTCTTGGTGCAACACACTTGACATGTTCTTTTTGGTCTTATATGTCTTTTGGCGTGGAAAAGACGTTAATACATCTTCTCTCTCTCTCTCTCTCTCTCTCTCTCTCTCTCTCTCTCTCTCTCTCTCTCTCTCTCTCTGACTCTTATGGCAGTTTGACTTTTTAGACAGCGAAGCAAGCAACAATTCACGACCGTAAGTGCAGACTTCTAAACTAATGTGAGATGGTATTCTTCAGAAACTATCCATCATGGAAAGATGGGATTGTGAGATGAATCATACCAACCCAAAGGAAACATAAGCATCTAAGCAAGCCAAAATGGGCTTATGGTCATTAAGTTAGCAAGCAGAAATTGCTCACTAGGTTCCAGAAGAAACAAAATTTGTAAGCAGCTGCTATTGACTGAGCAAAAGTCATAACTAACACCAACAAGCAAAAAGTAACACAATTATAAAACCAATAAAATTTCAAGGGTAGTCCCATAAAAGAATATTCCGACTCAAAGATCTATCTGTCTTGGCAGTAGACAATATTATCAAGGCCAATGATTAAGGGAAACTAGAAACACCTGACAGGATAATCTAATAACTCACCCATTCAATTGTGTTTCAATAGCAGTGTAATGCTCAGAGGCTTTATTGCTTTTCAGTGATGATGCTTCTAAAATTTGACAAGCAAGCTTGTCTGCTATCCCAACAGCTTTTTCATACAGCTCCTCCCGAACAGTTGAGCAGTCAACAATGAACATTCTGAATATAACCTCCCTCTCCGACCTCCAAAAAGCAGACTCTGCAACCTGCCTTTACAAAACATTGATATATCATGTCAGTTAGCACTGTAAATGAAGTTATTGCAGCCTTATCATGTACAGAGCTGCATTCGCATTCAAAAAAAGTAATAAGAGTGACATTCCTCCTGTGAGTGTGAAATGGGATTGACGTTGCCATTCATCATCTTGCAAAACCTTTTGAGTAGCATTCCAATCTTATTACTACATTTCACTTGCTGCTTACATGCAGTTTATGTGCACAGTCACAAAAATTTCAAAGCAGGTATTTCTCTCCATTAATTTGGGCATTCAGGCATGAAAAATCTTTTGTAACAATAGTGTTATTAGACATTGATCTACTAATACATATGCCTTGAATGAACTTTTACTGAGATTTGCATATACAATAACTGTTTTGAGACCTGAGAAATTCTTTGATATATTATGTGATTTCAATATCTTTAATTATATGATACAATCAAGTACAACTCATAATCTTTTCACAATATAAAAAAAAGCCTTTGAAGTTTGATCATACAATTTTTTTCTCAGAAAAGGAACTTTCATGCATAAATAACACTTCCAGCTCACATATGTGTCATGGATTATAAAAAGATTGCAAGACTTTTGCACCTTAATCAAAAATATGACATACTCTCCAAAACACTTGCACTCAAAAGAAGGCGGTGTTAAAATAATGCAAGATCACTATCAATTTGCCTTTCCAGATGATGTCTTCAGTTCTATTCTAGTAGTGGACAACCCAGATTTGATCACTTGAATCTGTTCAATGCCAAGAAATTGAAAACTCTAGCAGTCCTTATATGAACATTTCATAAGAAAAGGGCAAGTTTTTTATACCAACGAAACTCAAGTCCTGCAATTGAACAAACATTAAACGTCAAGTAAAGCTTGTCAGTCATTAAATGCTTCATTATGATGCTACTACCTGCCTGTAGTAGGTAATAGCTCCTTCATAATCTTCAAGAGAGTGACTAGCGGTTTCATATTCCTCCAGAAATTGATCCACGTTGATGAGCGCAAGCTCCTTGAATGATTGATATGAATTTTCCAGTTCTTGGAGCTGCAGAAAACTTTGCTGCAAGACACCCTGGAGAAAAGAAGAGCAGGATTGAAAAATCTTTATAGTTTTGCATGAAGTCTTAGGTCTACATGCCCAGGAAGTCTTCAGTCTAAAAAGTGTCCTCCAAACGAGTAGAATTTAAGAAAAGCTGCAAGCTTTCAAAACAGCTACGCAGTAGATTTTTAAAGTAGAATGCTAGGATGTAGGTTTTTGAAGTAACAGGCTATTAGCAAAGCCGAAAATCCTTAATTGATACCTACCAAGTGCTAGAAGTTAGAAGTAAAACATGCTGATGATATCACATTAACAGAGGTCATTTTTCCAGCACCTTTCAGTTTTTATCATATCTACAACAAGGACACTACCAACAAATATTCATCACACATGCCAATAGAACAATCTGACATACTTCAAGTAGACTGACTGCTTTACATGTCACTCATCTTGTTTAAAAACAGGGAAACAACACAAATTATTACTATTAGCATTTCAGCCTTTCGTGGTGAATTTGACAGGTATGCATGCTACCTGTATAATTTTTCGTGCTTTTAGTACTCTAGGATCACCAGCTGCTACTGTTCTTATGTCTTTTGGTTCTAAGATTTTTGAGAGGGTCGGTAACCTTGACTGTATATCCTCCATGCCTTTCACGGATCCAATAACACAGTCAAATACTGAAAGGACGGTGCGCTCTACAACTTCCAAAGCAGGTAGGAATTTGAATTCATCTATCTCAACTACCAATTTGACTTTGAACATTGGCATCAACAGAGCCCCTTGATTTTTTTCTGAGAGGAAAGCTGGTTCAGATTCAGAAACCTCATGTTTAGACGCATCGCCAGTGGTCTCTTGTGCCTCTTTCTTCTGTAGAATTAAGACCTCTGATTCTTCACTTGGCAAATAGTCTTCCCATAGCTGTTGGTAAACCTCAATCGTACGTAAAACCGCAACTTCAAGTTGCTCTGCCATAGTCAATGACAAACGGCGCAAGTATTTGTTGAGTCTCTCCATGCAAGTCACTGTCAGCTCCAAACTAGGTGGAGCAAGCTCATCAAGAATTCCAACGACTCTTGGAATCCATCTGCATAATGATCAATGATCACTCTGATTTCTTGTCTCACTTCAAAGTTTAAATCGTTCTGACTAGAATTTACATTCTCTTGTGTGCGTGAAAGATAGACTTACTATATGCAGTCCAGATAATCCGCATCTAAAAGTAGGAGGGATGTGGCACAAAAGGTATAGCTGGAAAAAATTACATAGAGACTTGTACGAGCAGATAACACGTTGACATAGTTAAAATAATCATGCATCTGGTGGAGGAAAAAAAACACAAATTCTAATCAAAATTTCTTATTAAAAGACAATGTTGTATTCTAACTGCTATCCATACTCGTGTTTAAAATTTTCTGCAATCTCTTTGATGTAATCTTCCTGGATAATCCTGAAATCCTCCACATTAAATGGCCGTGGAAGGCTATAAAGACGTGGATTGATAAGAGTGACATTGCTAATATCCAGATTTTGGTGAAAGAATTGTAATCCTAGCAGAAATGCCTCCTCCCCTAAACAAAGCATCCTTGAGATTACCTCCCGCATTGAAAGGTATGCACCTTCGTAAGCATATGGCAAAGGTAAGCATCCATTCCTGCCATCAGACCACACAAAAAAACGTTAAACAATTATTTAGGCTTATTGCGTTATGGCTCCATAAGTAGAGCAAATATGAACGCACAGGTGGACCCAAAGAAACTAAAAAGTAAAGGAAATTGCTTCGTAACATTGGTCCCTGGAGTGGCAGATACAGATTTGCAGTCTTAGAAATTATCTGACATTGTGATGCTATTAAAGGGTCATGGGAGCTTTATTTGAAGGATGATAGTAGGCAACAAAAAGCTTAAAGTCATACAGTGGAAGACACTAATTAACAGTGACTTAGTTTACCTCATTCTCGACCCCATGAAGAACATATAGGCTGCCGCTGAATTAACATAAGAAAGAATTTGCTTTCCTTTCTAATAGTATTTACAAGCTACGTCTTATTGCCAAAGCACCAAAAAATGTCCATAGATGCAAAGAGAATTAATGTGCTCATAGAGGAACGTTTCTGCTACTTTCTCGATGGAGGAATATGACTATAGGTGAGAGTTGCAAGGTGACGTGGAGTAATATGAAAACCTCTGGAATAATTTTTGCAAGTCAAAGCTTTCAAGTACTATCCATGTTTATTGCTAAGCCCGCCATCCAAATTTAACGAGCTGATGCCATCAAACTAGTGCGACCACCCGAAGAAGGAATAATAGTGTTATTCAATTATGTACTCATTCCACAAATTTTGATAGCAATCAACCATAAGACCATAAATGAAGAGACAAAAGCATTCCTTTACAAAGAAGGCTGAAGTATATCATATATGATCAATGGCTAAAGCCCTACAAGCAACAGCAATGAGTTCTCTCAAGAAGAGCTCAAGCAATACCATATCAATTGTTATGGACATGCATTATAGTCCATACCTTAGTTGCCCGTTCCGGAACGGAACGCGTTCCATTCTGGAACGATGCACTCAAAAAAAAAAAAAACACGTTTTTTTACAAAGCATTTAATTCATATGAATAATTAAAATAATTGAATTATTATGAATATCGTTCCGACCAGGAACATTCCGGAACGTACGGAACGTTCCGACCCATTTTGGTCGGAACGCGCTTCTAAGGTCCATACTTCTCTACTTTCGATAATATTAGTGGACATGCAGTTTATATTACATGTGACGGGCCTAGAAATACTATTTTACATTGTTTTCTATTTTTGGCCCTAATTTTTGAATTTCACTTTCCCTCCGAATCAATATGAAGGGAGGTAGGGTTTGTCCACTATAAATAGCCACTAAGGCTGGTCATTTGCTAGTTTTGATCATTTGAGTGGCCTTCTTGTAGGGGAGTTGTACTATTTGGAGACCTTAGTTGGAAATCTGCCTGAGCTATCGACGGACATTGATATTCATACAATTTCTTAGTTGGAGAATGTCTTTTGCTATTTTTTATGAATCATTGATACCAATACCTGTGAATCTGTTCATAACATGGTATCAAAGCACTTTCCTGAGCGATTGGGAGTGCTTGTTTATTTTTGTGATTTTCTTTGCAGGTTTAAGGATCTTCATTGAAGGACTAAGATATTTTATCTCTTTTCTCTCTTCATCTCTCTCTAGTTGGATCTTCATCTTTTGGTGGATCTTCAACTCTCTCCGTCTAAACGGTTTTCTGGCCATTTTTCTCTCTCTAGCCGTTTTCTCTCTCTATAATTTTTTTTCACATTTTTTGTCATAACTTTGTTTGTGATCGGACTTAAGTTTTGTTAGTTGCATTGGAGTCATAGCAAGTTGGCGCCTATGATGATGCAATTTTTTTTGCTGGCCATCTTTTGGAAACCCTAATTTTTAGTTTTTGGAAAAACTCATCTTTTTCATCCTTTTTCACGATCGAAGTTCAAAATAATCATATGAATGAGGGTGCTGGGCTGAGACAAGACTATTGATCCAGGTTTCATGTCAAACAAAGGACTACATCCAAAGATCTTGCAAAGTTTCCCAAAGGGGTATTCTTCTTACTTTTAATTTTTCATATTGATCAATTTGCATATGTGATTGAATCTTGTTCTTTCCTATCGTTTCTTGATTCTTAAGATCCATTTTGTATTCATTTTTTACCTTTTAAAAGTGAAGGTTTTGAAAAGTCATTACATACTTTGTTTTTCAAGAAGTTCATAGCACTTTACAGTTTGCCAAACGGATGTCTCATTCTCAAGATATTGCATTTTGAAGTCGTGCCCTGCTTCACCACCTTCAGCCCATTTGCGAATTTTCTTTGTGGTTGTCCAACGCCCTACTGCCCCACATTGACAGCCATTTTTCTAGCTACCTTGAGAGAGTTTCTTCTCCTTTCTTGGCTATTTTTTGGAGATGTTGCCGCCATGTACTTCAGTGCTGCTCACATGCGCTTTGATACTCATTCTCAGCTACAGGTGGATATTGCTCTGACACTCCTGCTCCTTGTTCTACTTTTGGTATATCAGTTGAGCTTGCTATTCCTCATTCCAGCGCATTTCTTCTTCAGTTGTTCTAGTGGCTTCAGTTGTTGCTCTTCTTGATGCTAGTTCCTTGGTTGCGGTCTCTCTGCCCTTGGTATGTGGTTGCACTTTTCCTGTTTTTCTATTCCTAACGTGTGCGCCTGGTGTGTACTTTGGAATTGCACTTGCGGCTAGTTCCAATGGGTCATCCGATTCTCCATCCATTTTTGTTACATCCTATGATGGCTTGGTATGTCCATATGAGGTCCTTCTAGATGAGTATTTCGGCTACAATTTCTCCGTTGGGGCGTCTACTATTTCTAGATTCACTACTACTGCTTTCATGCATCATGTCTTTTTAGATGATACATTGCTTTCCTGGACCTTATGGATCTATTGACATGATGACCTTCTAGCGATATGTGCCTTCAAGGTATCGTGTGCCATTGCTACTTCTCATTCATGGGCCTTATGGATACCTTGGGCTTTTGACCATGTTGGTGCACATTTCTCCATTCTAGCTATCCTTTGTCAGGATGATCTCTTTATGCTTCATGTTTCCTGGCATATCGCTTCGTCTTCCATGATATTGCAACGTGATTGTTGTTCTGCTTATGTTCCTACTCCTTGGTGTTGCTGGTCTTCTGATGCTGCTATCCTTTCTTGGGGCACCTATATCACTGAGTTTGCACATATGATTGACGGTTCCGTTTGCGATTGGAATCAGTATTTGTGTTTTGCATAATACAGTTAGTACTAGCACAAGTGTGTCTCCATTTCCGCTGGCTAATGGATATTCTCCGCTGCTACCCAGGTATTCCACCCCCTCCTGAGGATGTTCCTGTTACTTTATCTTCTTTTCTTCCTAACTCTCGTGATTCTATTGTGCAAGCACAACAACATTTGGCATGAGCTCAACATCGTTATAATTCCTTGACTGATTGTCATAGGTCTTTTTTAGAGTTTGTTGAGGGCCAGCCTGTTTATGTTTGTTTATTATCTTTTGCACATCATAAGTTGGTACAGAGCCGTTCTCTTACTAAGAAATTGTTTGCACGTTACCATAGTCCTTTCCAGATTGTGGGAAAAACTTAGGCCTATTACTTATTGTTTATAGTTACCTGCTACTACTCATGCTTGTGACATTTCTCATGTTAGTCTACTTTGTTTGTCTCTTTTTCCTGGTGAACCTTGTGATCCTTCGTTTCCTACTGATCCTGAACTTTTTCGATTTTTACCTGCTGCTATTTTACAAGTTAAGGTCGTTTTATGTCGTCATCTTGCTGGTCCAATGGGACGGTCGTGCAATTGATGAAGCTACATGAAAGTCTTTTGATGTTTTTGCCCACTCACCTTTATTGTAAGAACGGGCTCGTTTTCTCTATGTGTTGATACTCAACACCACTGTTTCTGATCTTGATGCCGAACCACTTTCTATTCTTGCTGATGCGGTTGTTGTTCCACCTCTGGATATTGCACCTAATTCATCTGATCTAATTCCTGTTGCTGATTTCCATGATGTTTGTGTCCTTGATTCTGATGTTGTTGTTGTCGTTCCTCCTACTGATCTTTCAAATATTGATGGTCCCGATGGGGGGAGTGTTATGGACACGCATTATAGTCCATACTTCTCTACTTTCGGCAGTATTAGTGGACACGCAGTTTATATGTATGCAACACTACTACAACAAAGAATCGTGCACAGATATTTTTGTTAGAAATCTTGCGGCTATATGGCATCCCTCGTTCCATCCTCAAAAAAAAGTACCTACAATGACCACAATGGAAGGTATATAGCAATGGAAGCTAGTAGCACTACCAACAAAGTCACAAAACACAAGATTGCACCTCCAAAACGTGCATGCTCTTCCAAATTTGTATAATTTCAAGTTTTGGACGGAGCTTATGCACATTTAGGACGTACAATAGTATAAACAGAATATCTGAATTGAGAAGATTTGATAGATTCAATTAGATTCTAAAAAGTTCTTAAAAAAAAGTTACATTTTTTCAAAAAAAAGTCACGTTTTTTGATGGTTTTCGAGAATCAGAATGTTAAAACATGTTACAACCTTAAAGTTACTGATAATACTAAATAGAGATACATATGGCAGGTAGATGATACGGTTGATACGCTAAACCTATGAGAACTCTAAGCTTCTGTAAACTACTTCTAACCAATACTTACATATATGATTAGCAATCCTATTCGCTGTGCACAACTTATTGAGAACTCACTAAAATTTGAGAATCCTTTTTCCAGAAACAAGAGCAAGATGCTAAGCTACTAGGTCTGCATGTCCAGTAGTAGCTATCTAACGTAGTATACTAGTATAATGTCTGTACGGGCATTGCTATATTCTCAATGTCTCATCATCTGTCTTCCCCAAGTAGAGGAAGTGTCAGGTGGAGGAAGCGTCATGTAAGTGCAAATGTCGGTTAGCAATAGACTAAGGATTAATGCTTGTAATGAAAATGAATACCCAAGTGCATCCAAACGATCGAAAACCTTAAGTAATAAGGTCAGGTCTCATAAAAGTCACTCCTTAAGAGATGCCTGGTTATTAGTTAAGTGAGCTAGACTTGACTAGATTATAAAAGGATAAACCTCGAGTAGATTTCTATCTTTGGCTCATTTTTTATATTTGGGTTTTGGAGCCTTAACAAGCCCAGATCCAGATCTATCTTTTGACTGGCTATTAGTTCTTGTGTTGTCGATTTCAATACAAAATTTTGTTCTGTTCAATGTGTTGTTCCAAATGTGCTGAATCAGCTTTACTATGTTATTTGTGTCTCATTTTCCCTGATTCCAGGATAATGAAAAAATCACACCAACAATAAGTACATGATTTCCTCAGAATTTTGGAGCTGCTTGCTAAAATCTCAAAAAATTATTGTTATTAGAAATTAAGGGCCAATGCATGTACTAGCAATATCAGACCATCTTAAGCACAAAACAATGTTAGCACATGAAACAAGACCTGGAAACTGCTGATTTTGCAGATACCAAAGGAATTCAAGGCTTTAGTAGCATTAGAGAATTAGAAAAACATGTAACCAGGAGTTATCTAAAAGATTGGGGAACTGGATCGACCTTGGAATAGGAATATCAAATCCTTCATCAGGAAAGATCAGCAAAGCTGCAAAGTGTGGCCTGTATTCCTTGTGTACAAGGAAATTGTAGTCCAAAATTGATTTTTTCACACTCTTGTGATGGTCTATCTTTAGATCGTCCATATAGGTTTTCACTTTGTTTGGATATTTAAGACAAAGCCTCCACCCCGCAAGATGCATAAGGCGATACATGAGTGCTTCACCAACCATCTCAGGATTATTGAAAGGCAAATCTTGGATGTACGAAGAGTACCTCTGCAACCACAGCCTTAATCTTTCACAAGCCTCGCAAAAAAAGTTAACTTCAAATGTGAATGGATCCATTCATGAACGAGATGACCATAAAATCGATACTAGTTAAGAGCTGGAACCCTAATGGAAAGCAACCAAGTGAAACCATGCTAGTAGGGAATTACTGCTATATGCTGACACTTCATGATGTTGGCTTGGAAGATAAAGACCAATATTCACAATCAGGTAGAAAACACACAGCAGAAATGGCATGTCAAGTTACAAGCAAAACAGATAGTCGAGGACAGAATCCATACAATAGAAGAGTGCTATTTGAAGGATAACCTATATTACAAATTGGTTAGTGGTAGTTTATATTCTATACTAGTTAACGTTGGAAGCAGAAGCTAGAACATGAATCGTTTTCTGAGCTGGCAACATTGATGCTTTCAAAACAAGATAAACAGGTTGCAAACAATTAAGCTCCTTATGTGCTCTCACAGAAAACTTTAGCAGAAAGACGACCAGTAGCATAAATAGTAAAGCTTAGATAGCAGATGATTTCAGCTTTGAGAATTTTCAGTATAAATTAATCCAATAATGGTTGAATGTCTGTTTCAATCATTACCAGTTGTTTTTCAACCCTTTCACGAAGCTCTTTTGCAACAAGGACCCTTGCAGCAAAATTTCTATCGCTTTCAGTGTCAAGAATAAGATTTAACCTGCAACAAAATTTGTACTAGGATCATTTTATAGTATCTCAACAGCAAACCAAGCAGAACTGTCCAATATGGCAAGTAAAAGAGCATGGCACCATCAATTTGCCACATAGCAATGAGAAAACATTGTTGCAAGGTTCAAGTCGAGAATCGAGTCCACCCAAAACTCTTCAGAATTTCTTTAAGAACCTTGAAAGGTAATGCCCCATCTACAACACCATTGCAAGTCAAAATGATGTCCATTGAACTCCAAAAATTGGAAAGAGGTCTTAGAATATTTCTTAAAAATAGATGCTTAACAGATTTGTCCTTTTGATGTCTAAGAAGGATCCACACCTCCAAATATAAAAGCTTTTGTGGTTAAGTACTCCAACTGCTGAAAGGGTTTCCTCAGGTACCCCATTTAGTATGTTGGAAAGAGTGCAAGACCCTTTCCATGGACTGATTCACGAGAAGCACAATGTTGTACATTGTATGGAAGTAGCAAGAGCTCTCAACAAAGGACTACTGAAGTCGAACTTGTTTTAATTCCATGTGCAGTAAATTGGATACCGAGAAAGAACATTTCACAAGGGATTTACTATCTGAAAAAGGGTATGCCTGCATTCTCTAAAAGCAGATTTAACAATGCTCCTTTCTGATGTACTTTTTCTTTGTCTTATGTGCCCAAGGGTACTCTATAGACATTAATATATTATATTCTATTCTATTCTATTCTATTCTCTCTCTCTCTCTCTCTCTCTCTCTCTCTCTCTCTCTCTCTCTCTCTCTCTCTCTCTCTCTCTCTACTCTAAGCTTGTTTCTCAAGATTTCATTGCTATCCTTTTGCAATAGATCCTCAACAAATTGAGTTTTGAAAATTTGATTTTCTTGATCTCAAAATTTTCACGGTCTGTAAAATCCGTACAGCCCGTACGGATCTGTACTGTACTGCAAGTACAGTCTGACGTCTGCGTAGTGCTCTGTCACACCTTTGATCTAGATCAATTTTCGGGTCAATCAAAAGGTACGCTCATTTCCGTAAAACTGCTTGATTAGGGTTTTGCTTCCTCTCTCATCTATCTCTTGCAAATCATCCTACGGCTTCGTTTCGCCTTCCTCCAGGCTTTGTCTTGCGCACAAAGCGTGCTAAGAAGTTTGTCTACAGGCTCTTGCAAATGTCTTCATACTTTGTTGATTGCATCCACCATGCCTACTGATTCTGTCAGCGCTCCAACGCCATAGGTCATTGTTTCGTCCTCAGCTGCTACGGGAGACACATGCCACACCTACACGCGGCACTAATTGGAACAAGCTCAAACATATCTCAGTCCAATAACTAAGAAGTCTTCATTAAAATGGCATCTCAGGGAGGATATCTTCTAGAAGCCAGTGAAAGACTGAACACTTCTAATTACTCAATTTGGAAGCTCAGAATGGAGTCTATCTTGAAACTCCAGGATGTTATGGATATTGTGCTTGGTGTTGAGGAGGAGCCTCAAGCACAGGCTGAAATTCTTAAGTACAAGAAAAGAGCTAGAATGGCTCTACATTCCATTGAGATGAATGTATCTAGTGAAATCTCCTCGCTGAATGAGTACATTTCTAAGCAATTTGTCGCTTTACGCCTTCGAGCTAAGCTCAAAGGATCTTTTATTTTTATGGATGAAGATCTAACACACACACAATAGCAAGCGAGGAAATTGGTCATTCATGAGGCCAATGCTAGGAATCAAAGAGTGGTCTTTATGGAAGACAAGCCTAAATTTTACGATAAAATTTCACAATAGGAAGTCGGGGATCCCGGGCACAACAGCCCGAGATCCCCTCAGCCATTACGAATTGGTTTTTGGAATTGTAACGTTGTGCTCTCATCTTCTTCAACAGGGGACTTTCACTCTTTTTTGCAGAAATGTAATATTTTGCTTTTAGCAGAGACTCATGAATCACTGTATCGACCCCTTCCAGCCATTCAGGATTATTCATGGCATTCAGCATACAGGCCTTTCTTGAGAGGAAAAACCACATGTGGCTCTGGTGGTGTTGCATGTCTTACCAAGGAAGTTTATCGTACTCATTTTAAGCTGCTCAAAAGTGATCCATTTTGCACAATTTATTTGGTTATAGTTTTTTGGTCACTTCTTAGGGCTACCTCAAGATCTCTTTATAGCATTTTGTTATTTTGCACCTCAGACATCAGCTTTTGCAGATTATGGTGGTGACCCCTTCCAGGCTCTTTCCGATGATATAGCCAGCTGTGCACAGCAGGGCCTATTTTATTAGCAGGCGATTTTAACGCTCGCACCAACACCCAACAGACAGAGTTTCATGCAGATAGTAATTTCCTACATATTCAGGTTTTGAATGTGGGTTTGGATAGGACCTCTCAGGATGCAGATACCCCGGCTACACACTTTGGAGAACAGTTGATTGGACTTGCAGAAGCTCACTCTTTAGCCATTTGAATGGCCTATCTCGATGGCCGTCATCATCTGTGTTTACCTGTCATCCGCACGGGGGTGGACACAGCGTTGTTGACTACTTCATTGGCTCACCAGCCCTTGATTCCATTTCTTAATACTTTTCATATTATGCACCCTACCATTTTTTAGCACTCTCTGTTGCTCCTGTCTCTAGACCATGCTACTTTTGGTACTGTTACGACACCTCATTCCATACGTCGCCATTGTCCTTCTTTCTCTCCACTTGGTCTTCCTACTTACACTTCCTCTCTGGCCACACTGCTCGACAATTTCCCCTTCTCATCTTCAGTAGACCAACAAGCCGCCTTTTTATCTCAATCGCTTCTTCACTCAGCCAATACTGCATATCCTCCAAAAACTTTCTCATCTCATAAACGCACTTACAATAGATGGTATGATGATGAGTGTCTCTCTCTACACAAGCAGGTTGTTCATGCTCAATACCATTCTCCCGACACCTTAGCATCTAAACAAAAAGAATACCATAGAATGACTTTGCGGAAAAAGACTAGGTACTTTCAGTCTCTGGCACAGAAACTCATCGATTCCTTGGACTCCTCTTCTTCTACCTTCTTTTGGAAGATGTTTTCTAAAAACTCATGTATGCCAGCTCCTATTGCCATTGAATCTTGGATTGATTATGCTGCAAAACTTTATACAGTTGACTCTCCTTCCATCTCTCTCTCACCGCGACCTTCAGAATTCACCCTTTTCACTCCGTCCATGATTGAAAACCATAAAAAATGGTCAAAACCATAAAGCCATTGATGTTGACTCTCTAAGTATGGACTTTCTAAAACCTATCGCCCATATTGTTGCTCCATACATCTCCTACATTTTTACGCAATCTGTTATTTTTGGCCTTCCCACACCTTGGTGTACTAATCTGTTGCACCCTATATTTAAGGCTGGTGATCCTCTGAATGTAGGCAACTATCGTACTATTATGATCAACCACACTATGGCTAAGCTCTATGGTTCGGTTATGTAGTCCATCATCAGCTCTTAGGCGGAAACAGAGGAGTTATATGCTATGGGACAGGCGGGTTTTAGAGCAGGCTATTCAGACCAGATATTCATATTGAAATGTATCATTGAGGCAGCGAAGTCCAAGAAACAGAGAGTCTTTTGCTGCTTTGTGGACTTCCGCAAAGCATTTGATTCGGTTCCAAGACAGTTGCTGCTCCAGCGTTTGGCATCCCTTGGTTTCTCACAGGAAGTCATTGTTGCTATCATCACATTATACGAGAGAGTTTTGGGCCGATTCCATGATGGAGATGGATGGTCTTCATATATTCATTGTACGGTCGGAGTAAAGCAGGGGTGTCCCTTATCACCCACCCTATTTGCTCTATACATTGACGACCTTGAGCGGATCATTCGGGAAGGTGGAGATGGCTGTCCTCTAGTAGATATTATTATCCCTATCCTTCTTTATGCAGATGATGTGGTTCTACTCTCTAGTTCAGCTGCAGGACTTCAGCGACATCTGGATGCCTTGTATACTTTCTGTCAAACATGGGGGCTGATGGTGAACAATGGTAAGACTAAGGTTATGGTGTTTAACACCAGTAGGCAGCATATGAGAAACACTATGTTCTATTTTGATGGACAGCTTCTAGAGATAGTGGCGTCTTACACATACTTGGGTATTCTCTTCTCTGCTTTTAGACCAGCTGCATTGGCTAGGCTCCTCAAGGGGCGAGAGGTTTTCCTCCACTTATTATGTGCATGACCCGGACACCCATTGTCGCCTCTTTTCTTCGACTGTTTCTCCAGTTGCACTGTCTTTAGCAGAGACATGGTGCCCAGGCATATCTAGAGACACTTCGAGTGGCGTTTGCAGATTCACATGCTTAGCCGGATTATTCGGGCCAAGCAATCGGTTCCTCATGAGATTATTTTGGCAGAGTTTGCTTCTCCTCCACTGATTGTAGAGGCTATTTTCAGGATCATCATGTTCATTCACAGAGTCTCAGAGCTTGATTCTTCCAGATACATGGTAGCGGCTTTTACATCCTCTCGCACTTTGGCCTGGGCAGCGGGCTAAGTCCTCATGGTTTCAATATGCTTCGGACTTTCTACATAGATGGGGATTATCTATGTCTGACCTCCCAAACGGGACTCATGTGTTCATTCGCTGATAGATCTACAGAGCATACATACATACTGTTTGGTCTCATCTGGATCCATCACGGGTTAAGCTTCAGTTCTAACACATTCACTTTCTTCACCTGGATGCTTCAAGGCTTCCCGTTAGACCGAGTTATCTCTCTCAGATGCTATCTTTTGGCCTGCGCTACCGCATTGGTCAGCTTCGGGTCTCTTCTCATTAGCTAGCTATTGAGACCGGCAGATACACAGACACGCCACGACCATTACGGATATGTCAGTGTTGTACTCTACATGAGGTTGAGGATGAGTTTCACTTTATTTTCATATGTCCAGCTTACTATGAGATCAGAGGCAGATACCACTGTCTCTATCGGGACACTCCACTCACGCTCGGTTCCTTCTTTGCCTATCCGAATGCGAGATGTGTTGGATTACTTTTGCGAGAGATGTTCTCTTTGAGATCTTCACTTCTGTTAGATGATCAGGATGTTGACCGCAGTCAGCCACATACTACACTTTTCTTTCAGAAAAGAGTTAGGGAGGATACTTCGGATAGTGAGATTGACATTCTAGCTCGTCGACCGAAGCTCCAGCGTCTTTCTTGACCATCATCACCAGAGGCCACCATGTGCCTCACACCAAATCACACAGTTTTTCTCTCTCAGTTAGTGAGTTTTATTCCTCCACGTAGCTGGTGGTTAAGCTATTGCTGTTGTACCCTCACCATAGCTGGAGGTTAAGCTATGGATTTTATTTCCAGTTTATCTCTGTTTTTAGTTTTAGCTGATAGAAATAAGTCCGACATGGACACTGCTCCTTTCTGATGTACTTTTTCTTTGTCTTACTCGGCGATGGTGCTCCTCTCTCAGCGATGGTGCTCCAGCAATGGCTCTGATCCGCTCCAGCTTTGATCCGCCCTGTCTCTTCAGATTTATCCCACAACTTTCTTGTACTCCTTGAACAACCTTGCAGCGATGGATTCTTGGCAGCGATGGTAGCTCCCTCAAAGGCTCGTGAAATAGCCGTGGCTCTCTCTCATTCCTTGGCAGCGATGGTAGCTCCCTCAATGGCTCGTGAAATAGTGGTGGCTCTCTCTCTCATTCGTTCATGTGAATCGCCTCTGGAGCGGCTTCCAGTTGGACTTCGCAAGATCTGTGGTCGCATTTGCTTCAGTTTGTACCCTGGTGTTTCTCGTCGGAGTGGGAAGAAATCGTCAAGACCATTACGGGATCATTCAACTCCGTGAGACAGGATCAACGAGGTTCTACCAATGGTTTGGCCATGAGCATTGTATCCCTTTTCAAAGCTATCGGTCCTGCGGGTGGAGGTTCTCTTTTTGCTCGGTCACAAACACGAACTCAAGCTTCCTTTCTTCCAGAGGCAATAAAGGGAGAACTGGATTGCGGGATGTTAGGGCAAAGTTCATGCCAGCTTTTTAACTTCAGCAACAAAGTCTGAGAAAAGGTTCTATTTAAGTTTTCATATCAGAGCTGACAGCAAGAGGAAAGAAGTTCTATTGCTATGGCCTCTACCAAATGTGATGGAGCTTCACCCCCCTCTTCCCATGCTTTTCTTGACCAGGCTTCTGATGGCCATTCTGATGACCAGTCAGCCATCGCTGGCTCTACCCTTTAGTTTGCCGGTCTGTCCTTCTCATCACCTCATTCTCCATTGCAGCTATCTCATACAGATTCCTGCCTTGCTTACCATATCCCTATTGAAGAATTACAACCTAGCAACTTATCTGACTTTGAATCTCTCAAGAGCTCCCTACAACATCAGTTCAAAGAAGTGTTCCAATTTATCGGAAAATTGCAGCTACAAAATCACACTTCATGGAGAACTTACCAAGGTCAGTCTGCAAAATAAGGATTTGCAAAGCACCATTGATAGGATGAAAGAGAAAGGGATACAGGATACTCATTCACAGCAAGATGTGGAAAGTAAAATCTCATCTTTGGCAAAGGAAGTGGAAGACACTCGTACTTGGGCTTCAGTTCTTAAGCAAGTTGGTAATTCCTCTAGCCAAGTTCAGCCTTCGTTAGTGAATTCTACCTTAGAGAATGTTTTTACAGAACAAGAGAGAAGAGCCAAGAAGGCTCTTAATATACGAGTATCTTTAATGGAAACAAGGCACTTGATGCGGCGAAAGACCTTGTATCTAAACTTGCACATAATCTGGAGGGATTTGACACTGCTTGGCGGAGCAAATTTGATGATAAGGTCCTATTCATAAAGTTTCGCTCCATTGAACAACGTAATTCTACTTTACGCCTTCGAGCTAAGCTCAAAGGATCTTTTATTTTTATGGATGACGACCTAACACACACACAATGGCAAGCGAGGAAATTGGTCATTCAGGAGGCCAATGCTAGCAATCAGAGAGTGGTCTTTATTGAAGGCAAGCCTAAATTCTACGATAAGATTTCACAATAGGGAATCGGGGATCCCGGGCACATCAACCCGAGATCCCCTCAACCATTACGGATTGGTTTCTAGAATTGTAACGGTGTGCTTTCATCTTCTTTGGCAAGGGATTTTCACTCCTTTTTATAGAAATGTGATATTTTGCTCTTAGCGGAGACTCATGAATCACTATATTGACCTCTTCCAGTTATTCAGAATTACTCATAGTATTCAGCATACAGGCCTTTCGTAAGAGGAAAAACCACGCGTGGATCTGGTGGTGTTGCATGTCTTACCAAGGAAGTTTTTTGTACTCATTTTAAGCTACTCAAAAGTGATCCATTTGCACGATTTATTTCGTTACAGTTTTATGGTCACTTCTTAGGGCTACCTCAAGATCTCTTTATAGCAGTTTGTTGTTTTGCACCTCAGACATCAGCTTTTGCAGAATATGGTGGTGACCCCTTCCAGGCTCTTTCCGATGATATAGCCAGCTGTGCACAGCAAGGCCTATTTTATTAGCAGGCGATTTTAACGCTCGCACCAACACCCAACAGAGAGAGTTTCATGCAGATAGTAATTTCCTACATATTCAGGTTTTGGATGTGGGTTTGGACAGGACCTCTCAGGATGCTGATACCCCAGCTACACACTTTGGAGAATAGTTGATTGGACTTGCAGAAGCTCACTCTTTAGCCATTTTGAATGGCCTTTCTCAGTGGCCATCATCATCAGTTTTTACCTGCCATCCGCACGATGGTGGACATAGCGTTGTTGACTACTTCATTAGCTCACCAACCTTAATTCCGTTTCTTCATACTTTTCGTATTATGCACCCTACCATCTCTGATCACTCTCTATTGCTCCTGTCTCTTTGGCCATGCTACTCTTGGTACTGTTACGACTCCGCATTCCACACGACACCATCGTCCTTTCTCTCCAATTGGTTTTCCTACTTACACTTCCTCTCAGGCCACAATGCTCAACGATTTCCCCTTCTCATCTTCAGTAGACCAGCAACTTGAATCTTGGTATTCAGGGGTACCAAGATGAAATAAACTTTCAGATAATGCACCTAGATTGTACGGACATTGTTCTCGGGAGAGATTGGCTCTACAATTTAGGACCTTCCCTCCACAGAAAGTATCAGGAGAACATCCTCAGCCTTCAACATAAAGGCCGAGAGATCCAGTTGCATGGGGAGCATGATGTTCCCAACAATCCTATGGTCTGCAGTTCAGAGCTCTGTCAGCTAATCGGAGACGATGACCATCAGGTATTCTTATGTGACTTTCAGTTTATTCCTGAAGTTTCTATTTCTAGTTCTATACAGCAGAAAATCAGTAAATTAGAAACTTTATTGTCTAAATTTGAAGATGTTTTTCCTGAAGATTTGCCACATGGTTTGCCACCTAGCAGAGAGGTAGATCATGTAATAAACCTAGTACCAGGTACAGCACCTGTTTCTAAACCTCCATATCGGGTCAGCCGAATAGAGGAAGAAGAAATAACTAGGCAGTTAACAGAGTATCTTGGGAAAGGCCAAATTCAGACCAGTAGTTCACCATGGGCCTCACCAGTCCTTTTCGTGAAAAAGAAAGAGGGGTCTATGCGTCTTTGCGTAGATTACAGAGCCCTCAATAAAGTCACAATTAAGAATAAATATCCTATGCCTCGGGCAAACGAGTTGTTTGATCAACTCGACGGGGCTAAGTTTTTCAGTAAAATAGACCTCAGATCGAGATATCATCAAGTCTGTATAAAATTGGAAGATGTCCCGAAAACAGCTTTTAGGACTCGTCACGGTCATTATGAGTTTAAGGTGATGCCATTTGGGCTCACAAATGCTCCAGGTACCTTTATGACCTTGATGAACAGTGTCCTTAGATCATACTTGGGTAAGTTTGTAGTCGTATTTTTAGATGACATCCTCATCTACAGCAAAACGAGGAAGGAGCATCTAAAACACCTCAAAAAGGTGTTTCGACTGCTCAGAAAGCATAAGCTTTATGCTAAACAATCCAAGTGTGAATTCTTCGTAGAAGAAGTAGCATATTTGGGTCACATTATCTCATCAGATGGGATTAAGATGGACCCAACTAAGGTTAAAGCCATACTCAGTTGGCTAAGACCTCAGAATATTTTGGAACTTCAGATCTTTCTTGATTTGGCGGGATATTACAGACGATTTGTCAAGGAATATGCTTAGATAGCAGTTCCCATGACAAATCTTCTTAAGGGGAAGGGAAAGAGTTCATTTAGGAGTCCGCACAGCTGGAGAGCTTTGATGCTCTCAAAACAGCCTCAGCTACAGCACCAATTTTAAAAGTCGTCGACCCCAATCAGCCATTTGTGGTCGAAACAGATGCTAGCGACTTTGCAGTCGGTGCTGTGCTAACTCAAGGTGGACGACCAGTTGCATTCGAGAGTAAAAAACTTGAGCCAGCCCAGACTAGGTGTAGTGCCTATGAAAAGGAACTCTTTTCTATAGTCCATGCCCTTAAGACTTGGAGGCATTATTTGTATGGTGCCAACTTTGAGGTCCTGACAGACCATGAAAGTCTCAGATACCTTTGCAATCAACCTCAGCTTAGAGGTCGGAAAGCTCGTTGGGCAAAGTTGATGCAAGAGTTTGATGTGTCTATCAAGAATATAGACGGGGGAAATTCAATACAGTAGCAAATGCCCTTAGCAGAATGCCTATGATTAACAAGCTGAGTTTTACTGAGATTCGTAATAAGTTACTCGAGTCCTTGAGCATGATGCATTCTTCTCTACTATCTGGAACTCAGTCCAGAGCAGACAGTTACAGACTCCAGAACCAGTTCCCAGGGCTGATGCCAGTTCATCCACGAATACGGCAGCTTCCGTTGAGGATGATGATGAGTCCGAGTATACGTCAGATGACGTTGAGGATTTTGAGCCTGTATTACCCAAGCAAACCCCAGTGGTTGAGGGTCAGTTGACTCAAGGATTCAAATAGAAACAGTATTCCATTCAGGATGAGTACTTGCTCTATAGAGATAGAGTATGTGTCCCCAATTCAGAGGATTATAGGCAGCAGGTCCTATGTGAATGTCATGACAATTCTAGTGCGGGACACCCAGGCATACAGAAGACCTATGAGCTTCTTCGTAGGCAGTTTTTCTGGCCCAGTATGAAAATGGACGTCCAACAGTATGTAACCAGTTGCCAGAAATGTTAAGTAAATAAAGCAGAGCGTTTAAAGGCAAGAGGGTTGTTGCAGCCCTTAGAAATACCAGCTGGTAAATGGGAGAGTATCTCCATGGATTTTATAGTAGGCCTGCCTAAAACCCAAAAGGGTAATGACGCTATATGGGTCACAGTTGACCGTCTGACCAGAATGGCTCATTTTATTCCGACCAAAACAACCGTTAGAGCTCCAGAGTTAGCAAGGCTGTTTGTAGACGGGCCGGTCTACCTTCCGGCATAGTCAGCGATTGGGACAGTAAGTTTAGTGGAAATTTTTGGAGGGCGGTATTCCATCATCTCCATACTAAACTTAATATGAGTACCACCGACCATCCACAGACGGACGGTCAAACAGAGAGGGTAAATCAGGTGCTGGAGGATATGCTTCGTGCATACGTCAGCAAGAAGTAGACTAATTGGGAGGAGTATCTCTCGATATTAGAGTTTACTTACAACAGTACCAGACATTCAGCTACGGGATACAGCCCATTTATGCTGATGTACGGTTTTCAGCCACGCTCACCCACAGCTGTAGGGTTTAAACAGGAAAAAGTTGAAGTAGCCAGAAACTTTTTAGAGGACCTAAACCAGATGATAGAACATGCTAAGCGTAGTATTAGGCAGTCCCAAGATCGAGCCAGGCATTATGCAGATCCACACAGACGGGATGTGCAGTTCTCCACTGGTGAGAAAGTTTACTTGAGAGTCCCAGTTGACTCTAAAACCCTCAAATCAGGAGTGTGTGCTAAATTGTCTCCTAGGTATTGTGGTCCCTTTACTATCAGTAGGAGACTAGGCGAAGTCACCTATGAACTAGAACTCCCACACAGTAGTAAGGTTTTTCCAGTCTTTCATGTAAGTCAGTTACGAAAAGCCTTAGCCAGATCAGAAAATCTAGTAGAGGACAATGTTCTAGTTCTCCCATTGGATCCTCAACAACCTCCACATGAGCCAGACGAGATTATTGATAGTAGAGAGACGTAGACTCGTCATACTCTATACCGAGAATATCTGGTCAAGTGGAATGATCAGCCGGTTGAGAATGCCACTTGGGAAAGAGGCAGCGTCCTTCGCAAGATTTTCCAGACTTTGTCTTAGAGGACCAAGACGGTTCTTAAGGGGGAGGGAGTGTTACGAGCTCGTGACCAGTGCCTAACCCTAGAGAACACAGATAGGTCAGATACCACAGTCAGGGTCATGTCCAGCGTACACGACCAACAGGGCAAGACAGTGTGAGTAGTGTGCCCCAGCACGGTCCATAGCCATGGCGGGCCTAACACAGTCTAGGGACCCTGTCAGCAGGACAGGGCCCGTAGTTGGGTCCCGACGTGCAGTCGGCCACGTCAGTGACACATGGCCGACACTTGGCAGTTGCATGCTACCAGTCCGCACACTGGGCTAGGACGGGCTTACTCTATATCAGGGAGTAGGCAAGGCTGGGTGGATCAGTTAGTGTTTGCCAAGACAATTATACAATCACTATTTACATGTTCAAAACCCTATAAAGTAGCGATATGCTAACATATAACATATCCACATTCTACAAGTTTTAGGAAGATCTAGTTTACATTAGATTATATGTACTCAAGGCCCAAAACCTAATGAATGGGGCCATTTGATAGATATGTTGACCTAAGGATCCCCATAGGCCAAATATAATGAATTGATTTAAGGATCAACATAAACCCTAAACTATCAATTAAAAATCAGGGCATGAGGGTATCATAATCAAAGCACTTTCATTTAGACCTGAGAAAGCCATTCCGACCCAAACCACTCGGAACGTACTGTACGTTCCGAAACGTTCTAGGTCGGAATGTGTTACTAAGTTAAGAAATAAATTAAATTAAAATTAAAAAAACGACATTTTTATTTCCTTGTTGAATATTTACAAAGTTTTTTCAAAAAAATTTGGCCACATTCTGGAACAAAATGTGTTTGGAACACGTTCATTCTGTTCCGGAACAAGCAACTATGATTTATACTATTACATATCCTCAAATAGGGTAGCCAATCAATCTGGTCTTGAACTTTCTTAGTACTGTTTTGCCATTTTTAAATCATTTCCATCAACCCTTTTTAAGAAAATTGCATAAGAAAAACATCAGTCTTTAAAGAATGCTCCAAAAAAATAAGCACCTTCCATTTTGTGTTTCAAAATGCTATATTATTAGACGCTTTGAAATTGTGTGCTGAATATTGCACTCCTTTTCATATACATTAACAATTACTCTATAATTAGTACTAAACTGTAGTGCTTGTTGGAACCAAATATGTGGAAACCTGCTTCAAAGAATCAATGACATAGATCAACTATAACATACAACAATCATGTAGCATAAGGTTCTAGTTTGTGTGGAATTGATAACACGCAACACTGACTTCAATTGTAATGAATGATTTCTAGCATTGTCAAATTTCAAACGACGGTTGTTGAAGATGCCGACATCTGAAGAGAGTTGTCCAAGCTTAAAAGCTTAGTTACAAATAATCATGAGGTAAAGGGAGAGGGTTTTAACACAATGAACCTAGCAGTCACCTCTATAAAGAAAGAAACTTCACACTCTATAATATGATTCTATATTGGTTAGCATAAAAAACCATTTCACATTCCATTCAAGATATTATTTTAATCACTAGTTGCAATTGAGACCATGTTGTCTATAAACATGGATCAAAGAGACAAATACTTATTGATAGAATATAGAAGCACACCTTTTAACTTGCTTTTGTTTGCCACTTGTGAGCCATTCAATAGTGTATGTATCTGGACCTTTATCATACTTTATTATGATGCATGGTGCCCATATGCATTTACCATTGGAAGAATAAAACCTTGATCTTCCTAAAACTCCACATTCACCTTTTCGATGTGCCTTCACAGTGCATTAATGAAAACATTGATTAGAAGCTTACAATTTCTCCCTTATCTCACTCTAATTGTTAGTGAAAATTTCCAACATCATATGCAATAGTAATTAATGCCAAAGTCACAACCATGAGCTAAGAGCGGGATAAACATCCTCTATTATCCACGAAGTAGTAAGAAACTTGGTCTAGGATACCACCTATGAGTGCAAGGTTACTATTTTCATTAAGGCCTCATTCAACAAAAGCTTTTGTAGAACAGAAGATCACTACATACCCCAAAATGCTTTGATTACAACAAACATAAATAGATTTTTCAACATACAATTCTTAATAGGTGGGTACTAAGTTGAAATTAATATTTGAATATCATTAACCCAGCAAGCACGCACTTGTTTTATGCATGAATGTCGAGCTTCAGAGTTAAAGCTCCACACTTATAGGCATTGTGAGGCATCCTCATCCTTGGTGTCAATCCTGTGTAAAGTAGTTGTGGAAGTTATACACAATTTTGGTTATTTATCATTTTGGCTATTGCAATTATAGCACAAGTCTGTATAAAAATTTGGCTTTTAAGAATGTTGTTCCTATCTAGCCAACCCCACTTGCCATCTCTGAACTCCATTGTGGAGTATGTAATGATTTGACAATTGATTAGGTTGCAAAATAGCACATGAGTATCAAAACACTTTTGCTCTAAGCTTGATGTACTTTGGTAATATCCAAGTAGAGAACTTGAGCTTAGTTTTCAAATTGTTGTGCAATGTGAATAGTTAGTTACTAGAATTGCCCATTATCTTGTGCAAGGATTGGCATAGACTGTGCGCATAAGTGTAATAGAGGCCCTACTCTAGAGTGTGCATAGGAGTAGATGGGCTCACTGAGAGAACTCTACGAAGAGGATGAAAGATATATACTACTAAGTTGCTTAGGAAAATCTATGAGCAAGAGTGAGGCTTGAGTGTTGGTGGTATGGGACGCCAAAGATTGGAAGCCATGACACTTAGCTCGATGTGATGTACTTATTTTTAGCATCGGAATCGAATATCATGATCCTATCAATTCAGCAATCTATATCTCGATAGATTGTGAAAGAAAGCTACAGGAGCACCTTGAGACTTGGGATACTGTTACAACACGCCCAGGATACCCCAATAGCTATAATGCCAACAGCACACCCAATAGAAGTGACGAACACACTAGCACTGCCCATCTGTAAAGTCACACCAACTCACCCCCATTCACTAAGGTTATTGACACCAATATGCTTGGCTAAGCCTACAATGATAACCAATGTCCCATACCACTTATTGTAAGCAAACTCCAACAATGGTAGGTACCTCTCCCATTGAGTTTGCTTATCCCCAACAAATGCCCTACGCATATCCTCTAGATTCTAGTTGACTCTCTTGATTTTGGCCATCCGTTTCAGGATGCTCCGTACTGCTCATTCTCAATTGGACTTCAAGTCTGGCCATGATTGCAGTCTGGCCATGATTGCAGTCCAAAAGTTCCCAATAAGTCGAGTATCATTGTCACACACTATGGATGACGGTAATCCACGAAACTGAAACACATGCTCGTAAACAGGCTCGCTACTCTAGACGCATATAAAATGACCCATCTTGGTTAGCTTGTCAACTACTACACAAATGCCATCATGACTCTTCCTTGTTCTAGGAAGTTCGATCACAAAATCCATGGAGATATGTATTTTTTGATTTCTTGTTGGGAATTTCCAAAAAGATGCAATAAACTTGTTTGCCTTGAGTATTTATGTTTGATTAACCTGGCACTATTCACACCTATGAACATATTCCTCCCCATGACCCTTGATTTTTGGCCAATAATTTTCCCTTTTAACAAGATCGAGTGTTTTTTGTATGCTAGGGTGTCCAACACTAGTACTTCATGACTACAACCAAAAAAGGTACTAGTCTGACAAAGATCCCAAAGATAAAGATACAATTCGGATTGGATCTCAGCAAAGCATAACTGATTAATCTCTCCAATAAGGCCAAGGCATCAGCGACATAATCTGACGGTATCTAATTTCAAAGTTCAAATTCTGATTCTTGAATAATTTCCAACCATCGGGCTTTACAACCCCTTAGGTTCACAAAATCACAAATATACTTAAGGACTGGTGATCTGTCATCATTGTAAACCTAGATCTATACAAATAATGTCTCCAGACTTTCAAAGCGTGAATAACAACAAAAAGCTCCTTCTCAAAATTAAATATCTACTCTGAGCTTAGTACAACTTTTTGCTTTTGAAATCCCGATGTAGGACTGCTCCTACAACATAGTCACTAACATCAATTCCAGGATGGCTTGTTAGGGTCCACTACATGTAGTATGGGTGCTACAATAAATATTTCAAGGCTTCAAAGCTTTGATTCAATTCTTAGTCCACACAACTAGCAGACTGATCTTACGACGCTTCCAAGCTTTTGACTTGTTACCATTTTTGGCTTTCTTCATCCCCTTAAAAAAATTAATCAATGGTAATGCTACCATAGCATACTTATGAATAAACTTATTGAAAGAAACTGTGAATCCTAAAAAAGAATTAAATTCTCTAATGGTCTTTGAAATAGGCCATCACGTACCTTACAAAGCTTATCATAGTCGATCTCAATGCCACGATCGAAAATGATATGACTGAGGTACCTAGATTTTGATCGAATTCCAAAAAAAATCACATTCAGACTCTTTAGCATAGAGCTTTTCCTACCTTAGAATATTGTAGATAGTACAAAAATGCTCTTCATGCTTCTGAGTTTGACTATAAATCAAAACGTCATCCAAGAAGAATACAACAAATTTTCCCAAATATGGACAAAGGATATTGTTCATCATCTATTGACTGTTGTTGGAGCATTTGTTAGACCAAAAGGTGAAACCAAAAATTCATAATGGCCATATCTAGTACAAACACCAGATTTAAAAAACATCCCTCTCGTTAATTTTTATTTGATGGTAACCGATCTAAGGTCTAGCTTGGTGAAATACCTCACACCATTCAGTTGGTCCATTAGATCATCCATCCTTGGTAAAGGAATAACGATTCGTGATGGTCATTTTATTAAGTTTCTTATAGTCGACACAAAGACATAAGCCACCGTCTTTCTTGCCAACCAATAATACAGAAGCTCCCCAAGGGGACTTACTAGGTCAAATATGGCACATACATAAATACTCCTAAAGTTGCCTAGCAACCTCATCATCCTCACTAGTGCTCATCTTGTAGGAAAAAGTGATACAGGAACGTTGTCGGGAAGAAGATCTACATGAACTCAAAGAATAAATCTGCATACACCATCCTAAGTCTTGCGAGGATTTTACCCTCGGGTGTATTTTCAATAGTAGAACCAAAAAAGACAATCAATAGGAGTAAGCAATACATCAACATTAAAAATTTGAGTAACAAAAGCATTTACACAAAATTCATATTTTAGAAAACATAAATACACATGGTAGTCAAAATCTTTCATACGTTGATCCACTTCATGGGCATATACATAAGGTAGATCGGGCATATTTACATCGCCTTTAAGCTCAATTAAGGAGCCATCATGCAAAAAGAAAAGGCCACGAGTCACTTAGTCCTTTTTTAACGACTCATTTCTAGTGTAAAACCACTCTTTACCTAGAATGCAATCTATCTTATCAAGATTCATTATGTGGAAAGATAAACTATCTACATAATTATGAATCCTGAACAGCAAGCGAGGAACAATCTGGTCCCAGATTTGCTGGTCCCCAATTGTCGCCATTTTGACCACATATTTGTGATCAATTGGTGCAATTGCCACCTTGAGCTTCTACACCAATTTAGCATTGGTAGAATTGTGAGTTAAACCATCGTCAAAAAAGAGATGTTCACAACCTGGCTACCTACGAATCCATTCATACAAATCACGAGGCCCAAAAATGGTTGTATAAAAGCAGCAATCGTTACAAAGTGCTTCATCCAAAAGGAGCGGTGATAGGCTGGAGCAAGTGAGTGATCAAAGATGTATTTGGGTGCACAAACCAATGATGGGGGTGAAAACTTTTGAGATGAAGAGATAGTACCAAGATTGAAGATCGGAGAGACCGGTAGGAGAGACATGAAAGTCAATTATGAGGGATATGTAGGATGGTGATCCCATGAGGTAATCGACAACGCTATGTCTGGCCACTGTGGGGATGACAAGTATATCTGCCCGAATCAGGCTAACAAGCTGGACCATTAAAATTGGCCAACTAATGAGCTTCACCCAACTGCAATAGGTACTCACCATAGGTGGTAATAGGGCCCAAAATATCCTCCGAGGTCCGGGTATCATCTCCATCAAGGGCACGTACACAAAGTTGGTTTGTACGATCATAGAAGTCTGTCCGTCGTGAAGCTGTCCTGGCATTAAAGTCGCCAGTGAGAAAAATGTAATCTTGATCTGCATATTTGATAATATCCGTAGAAAGATCACTGTAAAGTGAACCAACACCCTCCACAAAGGAAGAGGACACTGGAGGGAAATAACAAGCTGCAACAAAGATGTCCTTGTCTGAGCCAATGCCATGCCCATCAATGTGGCACCAGATCTATCATGAGGGCTCATCATGATTGATGAACTCAAAAATAGGGTGTAGTGACTCCTTGTATAAGCAAGCAACTCCACCTGAACCTCTACCGCTGGCGGATCTCATCTAATGTCGATAGACCGAGTCCCATCTGTAACCTAGAAAAATAGGTAGTCCTCTCTCCTGACTCTCATGAGTCTCCATGAAGAGTAGCAGATCTCTCCCACCTATGAAGTCAATCACATAACCAGCAGTGGACAATGAATGTATGTCGTGACAGTTCCAAATCCCAATCGACAAGCGACGTGAATGGGGCCCCAATATGCTCCCAATACTGGGCGACCCAATTACCTATTTCTTGGAATCCTTAGGGTAATGTCAATGTATCGGATTCGACCATCCCTGTAAATAACACGTCTACCTGTCATTTTAGCTTCCTAAAAGGCCTTACGCCTCTCTTCAACTTATATGTACGTAAGATCATCATCCATGTAGATTTAAACTCGTAGCCTAGCTCTACAATGTAAAACATCTCGACGACTCTTAGGGATCCAAAGCAGATGATTAAGCTAGCATTGTCCCTTGTTGTTCTCCATGCTGAATCTAGGTCTCTAGTATGGTGCTCAAGTGTAGTTTCAAGGAAACTTTTAGCCTCTTCAAGGGCATTTTGAGGATCCACGATGCCTCTTACTCTAATGTTGAGTGCTTTTTGCTTCCTAGATTTCTTATCAAAAAGCTCTTGCTTGTAGTCTCTGTTCAACCACCAAGACCTCTTGCAAGTCCTCCGCACTTGGCAATGTCTTTTGGATGGCAACGCTTTGCACAAGGTTAGCATGATCATCTAACAATCCACTGAGCATTACCTGTACAAGCTCTACTTCTTTAATGCTATCATCAATACATGCTAGATCATCATTTAAGACTTTGACTCTTAAAACATGAGCACTTTCCCCTTTGTAATCCCTGATTAGTTGTAGATGTTTAGTTACTTTGATGATACTTGACACAGAGACATATATATGAAGTAGTCTGATGCTAGTAAGCAATCAAGACGAAAATACAGAACAGAAGTCCGCCAGCGTGCGAGACAAGTTCCTATAAGCAGGATCCACAAAGATCCACAAGTCCGCTAGTAAGCGAGACATTTTAATCGTGCGAGAACTGTATTTCTCTCACGCCAACGCACTGCGTGGTTTTGCATGCAGTGCCTGAACAATCAGAAAATCAATAGATGATCTTGTAGCCGTTTGTGCACATATTACTCTTGTCTGATCTTGAATGCAAATGAGTCTGCTGTTATTCGTGTGTCTGATACTCTTGTTCATTTAATTCCGCACATTGGTTGGAATTTTTGTTGAATGCTACATTAATTTCTAAACGTAGGTCAGCAGTGCCTAACTACATTTTGGAGGACTGTAGGAACGATATAGCTGGCAGCGACCAGCCATCAGATCCGAACTCCATCCGAATTGCTTGCTATTGTTCAGCATCATCTCCGAAATCAACTTTCTATGTTGAAGATGCAAGAAGGAGATCTCGTGACCAATCACTTGACAAAGATCAAGGATCTTCGTGAGGAGCTTCTCAATATTGATGAGATAAATGAGGATGCTCAATTTGTTTCCATTTATTCTCAACTCATTACCTTCCTCTTATCTTCCATTTGTTTCATCTTTGAGTATCTCTCTTAGGGGACATCAACTCCCCTTTGATGAACTTGTTGGGTTGCTTCTTCAAGAGGAGCAAAAGAGGCAAAACTTTGCGGGTGACACTCAACAAGATCAAGCTTTCTTCACGAAAGGCAAGGGCAAAGGCAAGTCAAAAGGAAAGGGGAAGCCTTCTTCCAAGGATGGGCAAAAGCCCATTGGAGGTCAAAATGTCAACACTCAAAAGAAGAAAGGGAAGTGGCATTATTGCAAGAAGTATGAGCACTTCATCAAGGATTGTAAGAAAAAGCTTGCGAAAGAGAGAGTAAACGAATTGATACTAGTGCTTCACTTGCTACTTTGGAGCAAGAGCTTGAAGCTAGTGATGATCTCTTCAACCAAGACTATGCTTTTGTGTCTAATATTGCTTCTACTAGTACTTCTACATCTATGAGGAATTCAGGTTCTGTTTTGCAAGTTGCTGATTTTCAGCCCATTGAATGGGTGATTGATAGTGGTGCTACTCGTCATATGACTTATCGCAAAGAAGCATTCACTAAATTAGTGAAAGTGCAAAATGGAAGCAAGGTACAATGTACGGATAATGCATCTTATCCTATTCATGGAATTGGAATTGTACCTTCATTTTGCCTAATAGTGAAGAAAAGTACATCAAGAATGTGCTTTATGTTCCGGGAATCAAGAAGAGTCTTCTTTCGGTTTCAGCTATGTTGAAGCAAGGACTAGTTGTTGAGTTCAAAGAAGATAAGTGTCTTGTCAAGGATCCTAAAAGATCTCTCTTGATTATTGTTTCGGGAACAATGCGTGATGGCTTATTCATGATGGATACCTATGAGCGACGAATTCCCTCTACATGTCTTGTTGCTTCTACATCACAATCATTGAAGTTGGCTGAAGTGTGGCATGCAAGGTTTGGGTATCTCAACTTTGCAAGTTCGAAGAAGTTGAAGACATTTAATATGGTAGATGATATTCCTACTATTGAGCAGCCGGAAGGGCATTTATGCGAGGGGTGCATACTTGGAAAGTTTCAAAGAAAACCTTTTCCAATTGATGGAACTATAAGGGTTCTTGATAAATTTGATTTGGTTCATGGTGATGTTTGTGGTCCAATGAATCCATTGGAAAGTGCATCTATTTTGTCACTTTTATTGATGACTTTTTTCGTTTTACATGGATCTATCCTATGAAGGCTAAATCGGAAGTTTCTCAGCACTTCAAAGATTTTCTAGCAACGGTGGAAAATCAGTTTGGGCATTCTTTGAAGACCCTACGCACCGATTGAGGAGGGGAATACATCAAGAGTACGTTTGGTACACTTCTTCGAGAGAAGGAAATTCTACATCAAATGACAACTCCTTATACGCCTCAACAAAATGGTGTTGCCGAGCGAAAGAATCGCACACTTATGGAGATGGCCCGTTGCATGCTTAAAGCAAAGGGGCTGAAGCGATTATAACGGCAACATACATAAGCAATTGTTGTCCTACTAAAGCATTGAAAGCATTAACTCCTTATGAAGTTTGGTATGGGAAGAAGCCTTCAATCTCTCACTTTCGCATTTTCGGTTGTACGGCTTATGCGTTTGTTCCGGATAAACTTCGTACAAAGCTTGAGGATAAAGGAGTTAAATGCATTTTTGTTGGCTATAGTAGTGAAAGCAAAGGCTATAGACTGTTCAATTTGAGCACTAACAAGATTATTGTTAGTCGTGATGTGCATTTTGATGAAAAGAATTCATTAGATGTGGCTCTAACTCATATCTTGAAAGGGGACAGGCCACATAGTGTGAATGTTGAAGTTTTTCCAGATTTGGTACCATCTTCTATTTCTGGAGATAAGGGGCAGCAATCAACCAGTTTCGAACTGCCCAACACCTCATCAAGTTTAGAGCCTAATGTTCATCAAGAACCGCCCATTGTTGCTCAAAATCAGCCTACAGGAACTGTTCGACAGCAAGGACCAGTTTTGAGATCTTGGACAGCCAAGAGCAGTTTCGAAAAATCTTGGACAGCAGCTTGCAAGAAGACACACATGGCTGTTGGACAGCCCAAAACAGTCCCACGGTGGCTGTTGGCGACTTTGCGGGACAGCAAAGTAAGTTCGTTTTATCATGGAAAGACACGTGCCTCTACAAAATCAGTGGACTATGCTGATTTTTTAGTTTTTGCTCTTACATCTCATGGAGATGTTGCGGAAGAACCTGATTTTATGATCAGGCCAAGGGAGTAAAATGTTGGGAGGATGCAATGCAAGATGAGTATGATTCACTCATGAAGAATCAGATTTGGATTCTTGTTGATCTTCCCCATGGGAAGAAGGCAATTGGTTCTAAATGGGTATACAAAATCAAGTACAAGGCAGATGGTACCGTTGAAAGGTACAAGGCAAGGCTTGTTGCAAAAGGCTATGCTCCAACAAAAGGGGATTGATTATGAGGAGACTTTTGCTCCTACCGCTCGAATGACTACCATGAGGGTAGTAACCTCTTTGGCTACCCATTTGGTTGGCGTTTGCAGCAACTTCACATAAAGATAGCATTCCTCAATAAGGAAGTGTACCTTCAACAACCTGCTGGTTTTTTGGTTGAAGGCCAAGAAAATAAAGTTTGTCTTCTCAAGAAGGCGCTTTATGGACTGAAGCAAGCCCCAAGGATGTGGTATCAAAAGAACCATGCCTACTTTTGTGATCATGGGTTTACTAATAGTCCTATCGAATCTACTCTTTATGTCAAGCATACCTCAGATTTTATCATCATTATTTTGCTTTTATGTTGATGATATTATTGTTATGGGAAATAATGAGCAGCAGATTGATGCCTTAATACTTAATCTTGGTACAGTTTTTGAAACCTCAGATTTAGGCCTATTGCACTTTTACCTTGGCCTTGAATTTGTACAAGAAGGGGCTGGAATTTTCATCTCTCAAGAACGCTACATTGGTGTCTCACTCATGAGTCAATTCATGCATGCCCCGATGACATCACATTGGAAAGTGTTGAAGAGGATCTTTCGATATCTTCAAGGAACAAGAAGTCATGGACTGGTTTTTCCTGCTTGTGATTATGCATGTTTGGTTGGTTTTAGTGACTCGGATTGGGGTGGAGATCAAGACACTAGACGCTCTACAAGTGGACATTGCTTTTTCTATGGAAATTGTGCAATTTCTTGGTCAAGTAAAAAGCAGCCCACTATTGCTCCTCCTTCTAGTGAGGCAGAATATAGAGCGATATTTTCAGCCACAACGGAGTGTTTATGGTTGAGAAGACTGCTTGTTGACATGAAGTTTGGCGAGCCCTTAGCCACTCTTATCTTGAGTGATATAGTCAAAGTGCTATTGCCATTGCACGAAATCCTGTTTTTCATGCGAGGACGAAGCACATCGAGATCCATTGTCACTTTGTTCAGGAGAGACTTCATGATGGCGACATTTTACTTGAGTATTGTCCTACAAAGGATAATATTGCGGACCTCTTCACTAAGGCGTTGCCTAGAGAGAAATTTGAAACTTTATGCAAAGCTTTAAATTTAAGACCACGTGGTGGCTTTGTTACATAGTGAAGATTTCATTTTATGCATTGTCATTTAAGGAGGGTGTTAGAAATAAATGACTATGCTAAAGTTAATCCATAGATTACTTTGACCCAAAAGGTCGAGATTTGTGTAACCATGGGTATTTAGTTATTTAGGCCATGTTAAGTTTGTCTTAACTTCAGTTGGACCCAATTTTGGTCATGTAGTGACTCGTGGGTCCTTAGGGGTTTAATTTTGTTTAGGGACCCTATCTGGGGTGCCCTACATTTAGTAAGTGGATAAGCTTAGGGTTTGTTGGCACTTGGCCACATCCAGGTAGAGTACTTATATGCTCATTGCGTATACCATTTTTAATATTGTGCTCTCCATTCCTACTTGTGTTACTACTTTCTCTCTCTCCTCGAGGGCGCCTAGCCTCTTCCCTCATTTGTCTTGTGGAGATTGTTTGATAGTTAGATCTTGGTGCCTTGGCTCTTGGTTTCCTTCAGTCTCTAGAATCTTGTACATGAATCCAAGTGATGCAAAGTCCACAACTCAAATGCAACATGGTTAGCGATAGCTCATCAAGATCGTTCCAAAGCTTCACCATAGCAGAGAAGTGCGCACAAGATCGATACAGATCGAAAAATTCTTGTTAGAGATATGGTCTTCCACTTAATACTTCCGAAGATGGAAGAGTTACCATGGAAAAGCACACCAAGATATCTCTGAAGTGTTGTGGACAGTGATATATCGTAAGCAAATCAAAGACTTCATGTCTTAGCAGAGATTAATTTTGTTTCACACGTGGTTACATTGCATGAGCAAGATACATCAAACTAGACAGTTAAGCATGTACTAGTAGGAAGACCAAGACGACAGTGAAGTCGCACTCTCACCACAAAGCATGTAATTCTCACTAGAACTAAATCAAGGATAGAGGTGATTAGAACTTGCGTTCCCCCAAAAAGATCTAGTCAAATTAAAAATTGGAAATTAAAATAGGGATTAAAGAATCACGTTCTTCGAGAGTACCTAATGCCTAGGTAGGGCTACCATTGTCAAAGGATACATGGGAGAGTCGACAGAGATTACGGAGGATGTATCCAGCTTTGTCATTGAGGAGCGAGGAATTTCTTGAAGGGGGAAGAATGTCAAGGCCTGGTATCAGATCAAATAAAGCCATGTTTGGACGGCTGCCCAGAGGATCATAAACCCAATGGAAATGATGATGACAATGAAATGGCTTAGGCACCTCTAACATGAGCTCGAGTTGGGTATGTTGTGGTACCTGCACGACATCAGTTAACAAGGCAAGAAAGGAATCATTGTCGACCTAGTTGCGACTAGGGTTAGCCAGAAAAAGGCCAAGGTGGTCCAGTGATCATGTAGCAACATGTAGTACATAGTACTATTGGCACCTGTCATCATCTTTTGTTCCACAAATCGATTCTTCAACTATGCGCATCAATTTCATGCGGGGATCAGATGGAACACGGGTTATCTCAAATTAATATTTTGATTCATATTTGGATATGCATTCATCTACAGCCTTCGTTAAACAGCAAGGGCACTTGCATCGAGTTGCAAACTTGCAACTCGTTTGCTTAAACACATGTTCAAAACCTGTCCTTCTCATGTTATTTTTTATATCATTTTGAATATTATTCTACAGGCTTCAACAGCTTGTTACTCTTGATAGCGAAATGTGAAGTTTCAATCTTTTTGAATTTTCATCCCAGAATATACATGACGTAGAATTACCAGCAGATGTTTGAAAGCTTCAAACTTTTGACTATGCAAAGATGAGGTCCCAGAATTACTCTAAAATTTTCATCCCGACATACAGTAAAACTGGGTTAAGCAAACGTTCGTAAGCAAATTGGCATTCATTCAGAGACCTCATCTTTGCATAGTCAAAAGTTTGAAGCTTTCAACCATCTGCTGGTAATTCTACGTCAAGTATATGAATCAACAGTCAGGCTAATGTAGCACAGGAGGTGCTCTTGCAGGTAGCGGAGAAGTCTACAATAATCTAACAAGGTGTTGAGCATTGAGTAAATATGGGGGATCAATCCCTCAAAAAAAAACTAGCTTGAGAACATGAGAGTAAGAAAGTGACTAATTCTTACAAAAGAGCATTGAAGAGAAAGATTGAGACTAATATTTTTTATCTCACGTATCCTCCAAATAAATACACCTCTTAGTAGCTTAGGCATTCCTACTGACAGTCAAGAGACTGGTAGCAGCTCTCTCATATGTAATCAGACTTTAACCGACTTATGAGTCAATCTGTACTAGCTACAACTTCATCAATTGTACTCTGTACTCATTGGGGCAGCTCTCGGCGGCATAGATCAAGTCTAAGGGAGCATGACTGCATAAAATTTGAGCTGCTAACTTTTCTTGGAAAAGAATCGGAAGAGTTGCAGTGGCTGGAACTCTAACCTCGTCAATGAAAAGAGATGGATGCTTCAAATCCATTTCTAGATTATCGAACAATTCCATTGACAAGCGGCGTATGGCAAGTTGGCCTTTAGTCTCAACCTTTTTCAATTGTTTCTTCCCATCAAATGCCCTCAACTCCTTCTCAGGTAGCTCCTTCATATCGTAATCTTCATTCAAATCCTCTAATGCGAAGTTAGTGCCTCGCATTTTCTCAAGTCCCTGAAACATGAGCAGGTGTTTAGGTCTTGGAGGAAAACCTCCAACGTTTTGTGGATCAAAAAACTCCCTGCTGCTGCTGCGAAGCATCTGAGTCGATACATTTGAGTAACTCTCAGCTTCTGATGCGGAGCTTGCCAAGGGAATCGAATCCGCAAATGCTCGCATATCCTCCTGCTGTTCAAATCGAAACCTGCCATAGCTTCTTTTTCTTTGCAAATGCTTAGCATTGATTGCTTTTGGCATGTGAAAATGAGCCTCTGGTTGTGTACCATCATGAGCAGGAAGCGCTGCATCAGCGGAAGAGCCAGGCGAAAAGAAAACGTGAGGGATTTTGATTTTCACAATTGGGGAAGCCGTTGATCGGTTATGAGCATTATTGGGAGCAGAAACGGAAACAGAAGCAGAAGCAGAAGCAGAGGCAGAAGAAGAAGCAATGCGCTTCCTTGCAATTAAATAGCGATGAGGATACATTATTGCGAGCAGAGATGGATTAGCAGGAGGTGCGCTGTAGATCCATTGCATCGACAAAAGGCAAGCGTGTCAGTTTTGTTCGTTAAACGTTAAATAAATGCGAAATAAAAGCATAAAGAAAAAGGCGGGGAGAGCTTGGTAGAGCTTTTTAACTGCCTGGATAGATCGTTCCTTCCTTCCCTAGGATGCCAAGGTTGTGGGTCTCTCCCATCTTATTAAGGGCCGTCCTGTCCTTATGATAGGCCCTCTCTTGGATGTGGATCACTATGAGTGAGCGAAGATCTTGGTCATGTGCCCACACTCACCTCTGCCCCACTTCATCCACTAGATTCAAACATGAAAATTGGAATGATGGGCAGTGAGTCAAGATCTTGGTCATGTACCCACACTGATCTCTGCCCCACTTCATCGACTAGATTCAAACGTGAAAATTGGAATGATGGACAGAGGTGAGTGTACTATGTTACAACACACAATTTATAATGTGGACTGAGGTGAATGAGATTGCAATGTGTAAGGGGATTGCAACACAATAATTGAGTTGAGAGTAATATCCAACAAAATCAGGGCTTCAAAACGAAGACACTAGATGGGTGGAGGGTGTAAGGAAGGCATGGACCTCAATAGTAGTGAAGGCATGCACTCATAGTGTAGAAGAGTGCTAACTAGAACCATAGGTAGGGCACATTTTCAACAAGGCACATGAGAATCCTCATGCTCCATCATCTCATATATGGCCATTATACCACACTTGCAACAAAGCCTCATCCTCTCTAGACAACAACAAACTCATCTTGCACAGTAGAATAACGTATAAGAAGGGTGTGAGAATATGCAAATACCAATTTGGAGGCCAAAGTGATCAAAGCAAAAGTATAGCTCTCACAAATGTGGAACGAGCTAGGAAGGGGCCAAGTTGGAGTCTCCAATCACATTCCATTATTTGGTCAACATAGTATGTGAATTAGTCGTTCGGTAGTTGAATCTAGATCATAGATGTAAATAGATGGCCTAGATTTATAAAGTGGCCAAGTGGAACCCTAATCGAGAAAATTTTGTTTTTTGCCTACTAAGCCTATAAATAGGCTAAAACTTTTTCATTTTGTATCTCTCACATTTGATGTATCGAAGAAGAGGAAGACACATTGCGTTCTCTCTCTCTCTCTCTCTCTCTCTCTCTCTCTCTCTCTCATGGACTCTATTATATGGTTATTACGTTTTATTCGCTCTTCAAAACATCATGAAATGATTTTTTCCTTATGGTACTAAACCAGCATAAATGACTTACCTTGCTAAACTTAGCATGAACCTCTATTAATCCCTTGTTTTGAAAAGTTACTCCCATGGTGCACTATTAAGGTTTGGATCTTGTGATTTTTCTAATTTGTGGAGTGAGCTCTGACAACTGTGTGAGGATGCAAGCAATGGTGGAATTGCACGACTGAGATAATTATGGTTGAAATTGAGTTGTTGTAGTTGTGAGAGGAGGCATATGGTGAAAAGGATGGCTTCCTTGAGCTTGTGATTGCCACATTGAGATATATCAAGCATTGTAGATCCCCAATGGTGCTTGGTTTGTTGTTGCTTAGATCCTTCTCCGTAGCATGAGCACACTTAATGCAAGTGATCAATTTCTAGGGATCTAATATCGTTGGATAACGCAAACATATGAGGAAATGATATCACATCTACATGCCCAAATCTTGGAGTATTTAGTCTTGTCCCATTAGTATCAATTCATTATTCAACCCACTTGAAAGAGCTCTTGCATTTTGTGAGAATTGTTGAAATGGAAATAATCCATCTTGACTTTAGGCTTGCTACAAATATTGTACCATGCAAGTATGTTGTTCATAAATGCAAAATGCCAAGTTTGGCCTAGATAGAACTCGAGCTACATGGATATGTCATATATAGAATGATGAGTACAACTTGCATATAGTTTGTAGACATAGAATTAGCAAAATTATGCTAGTAGAAACTCGTGGCAATTCACATGCATTAATTGTAAGTGATCCATAGTGACATGCAAGGCATGCACAAAGTGTAATGGACACATGCATGGTGATTTGTACATTTCTAGTTAGAACTAGCACACTTGAAAAAAGTTGGTAGAGTTTCATGCATGAGAAGTGACAAATGTCACATAGACTCTAGTTGTCATTTAGATGTCATTTAATGATGGATGGATGTGGTTCTACCTCGACCTACCTCAAACTCCATAAATATGTGTAGCTCTCCTCATATTTGATGATGAAGAACCAAAGCTTTGTAGCTATCTCATGCCATTTTGGATACAAACAATTTTGCTTGCTATCTCTCTATCTTTCTCTCTCTAACTCGTGTTGAGGCTAATGCTAATAAACTAATATCTTGTACTTTTGCTTATTATTGATTCATTGCTATCATATTCTGATGCTTAGCATGCTAGATTGTGGTTAAGCCATAACTTCTGTACTAGATCTTCCTAATCAATCTAGAATCAGGTTATTGTGCTAATCATAAAGCTTAATTAGATCCATCATACTTGTGGACATTCCCCTCACGTGTGAATTCTGGAAAATTTTGTCATGGTATCAAAGCCAAATTGAGCTTTGCATGCTAACATCTCTAATTGTACAAGAAATTGAGAGCTAATTCAAGCAAAAAAAAGCAGTTTTGAACCTTTTCTCACCTTTCTCTGAAGTGTATTTGGATCAAATCGGATTGGAACTGAATTTTCAGACCTGAATAGTGGTAATACGGAATTCTGAAATTCCGCACGTGTGAAAATCAGAGATTTTCAGTCCCTTCTATCTCCTTGCTTGTAGATCCAAAGATAGTGATGTTATAGCTTAATGGAAAGCTTATGATCTGTACTTTTCATAAAAATTGAAACCAAATCAATTTGATGTGTCTATCAAGAGTTATAAGCTCTTAAAGATGATAGGGATTGGTCCAAAATCCGAGTGACAGCATTTTGATTTGATTCAACCTTGCTTTGTTCTGAATCCATTGTTTTGAGCATCCTACACAAGAAACTGAAGATCAAGACTAAGTTTGAAGTAATTGAACACCCTTTGAGCCTTCTGAGTGTCAATAGTGTTTTCTTTTGAATCATTTCACACGTGCCAAAAGTAGGATTCGAACTAGCCAAAGTGTCTCAATCCACTTTGTGTATCTGATCTAGATAATCTTGTCTTGCGGAATATTTGAGATCCTTCTCAAATACAGTTGCAAGTGTTTCACATAGGAAGGTAGAATATCCTTGAAAATACCTATAGTGAAAGAGAGCAACAACTTTAAGTCTGATTGGAACAAGCTCAAATATAGTGCAGTCCAATAACTAAGAAGTCTTCATCTAAATGGCACCTCTGGGAGGATATTTTCTAGAAGCAAATGAAAGACTAAATACTTCTAATTACTCAATTTGGAAGTTCAGAATGGAGTCTATTTTGATACTCCAAGATGCTATGGACATTGTGCTTGGTGTTGAGGAGGAGCCTCAAGCACACGCTGAAATTCCTAAGTATAGGAAGAGAGCTAGAATGGCTCTACATTTCATTAAGATGAATGCATCTAATGAAATTTTGAGAGAGATAGGATCTTGCACTACAGCCAAAGAAGCTTGGGATGCACTTAAGTCCATTTATGAAGCAAAGAATACTTCTAGAATACTCACTCTTAGGAATCAGATTTTTCAGAGTTTCCAAAGAAGTGAAGAAAGTGCATTAAACTATGTTCTGAGAGTTATAAATTTACATAGAGAGCTTTCCTGTGTTGGTGTTACTATTAACCAAGATGAGCTAGTTGAAGTCATTTTAAATGGCTTGAGAGATGACTATGATAATCTTGTTCAATCTTTTGCCATTAAGGAGGAGTTGCCTAATCTAGAAACTCTCCAAGAAATTCTTATTTCTAAAGAATCTAGGCAAAGCTATAAACTTTCCAGTTCTCTCAAGCATCCAACAAAGATAAAGCCAAAGATCGAGACAAAGACGGTGAAGAGGATGATACATCTCATCCTTCTACTTCAAAGACCAAGAAGAAGAAAGTGAAGTGTTTCTTCTGTGGCAAGAAAGGGCACTATGCCTCTAATTGCTTTAAAAAGAAAAACCAGCTCAAGCAAGCTAATCTCTCCAAAGAGATTGAAGAAGATTCTGTTGCAAGTGATGGAGAAGGATCACTCATGGTGTCCAATTTTTCTTCATCACCTTTCAAGAAAGATGGAGCTTGGTACATAGATAGTGGAGCTTCTTCATATATGGGTTGTTAAAAGGAGTCATTTGACTCAATTGTACCCTACAGAGGACTTAAGAGATCTATTTACACTGCTAATGATCATGAGTGTTCTATAGAAGGAATTGACAACATTTCATTGAAACTTGCTTCTTCAAAAGTGCACTTTCTAATGTTCTTTTCATTCCAAAACATACAAAGAACTTGATTAGTGTGGGAAAGTTGCTTGATAATGGTTGTGATGTAAAGTTCAACTCCAATACTTGCTTTATCAAGAAAAATGATGAGATCCTAGCTGATGGATCTAGATGTGGTGGAATTTTTAAGTTGAATTCTTATGAGAATGCAAATCTTTGTGAAGTTGCTTTGTTATCTAAGGATGAGTTGTGGCATAGAAGGTTGGGGCATCCTAACTTTAAATCTATGTCTTCTATGGTCAAGAAAGTGAAGGCAATTGGTCTTCCAAAATCTATTTCCAAAGATTTCAAGCCTTGTGAGACTTGTGCTATTGCAAAGTCACACAGAAAGCCATATCAGAAGTCTTCTATAAAGACTACTCATCCTTTGGAGCTTATACACCACTCAGATGTACATTTTTATTCTTCTAAAAGTATTGGTGGTGCAACATGTTTTGTCACCTTTATTGATGACTTTACTAGATATACTTGGTTGTATCTACTTTCTTCAAAGGCTATGGTTTTTTATCACTTCCTAATCTTCAAAGCTTATGTTGAGAAACAGTTTTCTTTCAAAGTTAAAAGTTTAAGATGTGATGGAGGAGGTGAATACATCTCCAACAAGTTTGATGAATATTGTGAAGGTGAAGGAATAAAGAGAGAGTTTTCTTGTGCTTATTCTCCATCTCAAAATGCTTCTTGGTTTCCAAGGGAAGGCTCGAACTTGAGACCAAAGAAACTTGAGGAAAAACAGATTTTTATGTGAATGTGCTAAAGCAATTCGAGTTGAAGCTTCTTTGCCTATTGAATATTGGGGTGAAGCTATAAATTGTGCAAACTATTTGTGCAATAGATTACCTCACAATGCACTTGTTGGAAAATCACCTTATGAAGTCTTGTTTAAGAAGAAACCTAAGGTAGATCACCTTAGAGTTTTTGGTTGTGCTTGCTTTGTTCATGTGCCCTTGGAAACAAGGAAAAGAGATTATCCTAATTCTATTAAAGGGATCATGGTTTGTGCATCCAACAATAAAGCTTACATAATCTATGTTCCCTCTACCTCAACTACAATTGAGAGTAGGGATGTTATATTCCATGAGGATCAAAAATACATTCTTGAGGAGGCCGAGTTCAAAGATTCTTACAAAGATACTCCAACCATCACCCTTGAAGACTATCATGGAGAGATGGGGCCGAGAATTGAGGAGGAGTCACCTCGAATCTTTTCACCAAGGAGATCTCAAAGAGAAAGATCCGAGCCTAGGAGGCTTACCTATGAAGATAGAGGCAAGCAAGTGGAAATTAACTCCGCTAATTGTGCTTATTTTATTTCTCATGAGGAGCCAAAGGATGTATATGATGCACTCAACTCAAAGGAATGGTACCTTGCCATGAAGGAGGAATATGATGCTTTGATGGCCAACAAGACATGGGAGCTTGTGGATCTTCCATCCAACAAGCACACCATTGGTTGCAAGTGGGTCTTTCGAGTCAAGTATAATCAAGATGGCACAATCAACAAGTACAAGGCTAGACTTTGTGCTAAAGGTTTTGCTCAAGTTTATGGACTTGATTATGAGGAGACTTTTGCTCCAGTTGCAAAGATGGTATCAATTAGAATCATAATTTCTGCTGCTTGTTTTTTCAATTGGCAAGTTCTTCAACTAGATGTCTCTAATGCATTTCTAAATGGATATCTAGAAGAAGAGATTATATGGATTAGCCTATTGGGTTCATCCATGACAAAGACAAAGTTTGCTTGCTCTTCAAAAGTTTATATGGACTAAAGCAAGCTCCAAGGTCATGGTATTCTTGACTTAACACCTTTTTTAAGTCACTAGGATTCAATCTTAGTAACTATGATCCTTCCTTATATGTCTTGTTTTTTATAAAGATATTGTCATCCTTCTTATTTATGTTGATGATATCATTCTGACAGGAAGTTGTATCAAGTTAGTTGAGGAAACCAAGATTGCACTTGGAAAAGAGTACAAGATGCAAGATCTTGAAAAAATTCACTACATTCTAGGATTAGAGATTGACTTTCTTAAAGATAAAGCTTTTGTATGTCAATCCAAGTATGCTCTTTCAATGTTAAAAAAGTTCAATATGTTAGATTGTAATAATATAGAAACTCCTATGGAGCAAAATGTAAAAGACCCTAACAAAGGTGATGAAAGATCCTTCGTGGACATCACACTTTTTAGGAGTCTTATAGGCTCTTTAATTTGGCTCACAATAACTAGACCTGACATAAGCTTTAGTGTTCATAAGTTGAGCCAGGCTATGCAAAATCCTACTATTTATCATTGGAAACTGGCCAAGAGAGTGCTTAGATATATCTTCAACTTTTGATTATGGTTTATTGTATTAAAGTGAATATCTTTCTATTGTTGGTTATTCTGACTCAGATTTTGCAAGTGATAGAGCAGATCAAAAATCTACAAGTGCTTATGTCATATATCTTGGAGAAAACTTGATATTTTGGCTTTCCAAAAAGCAAGATATTGTATCACTCTCATCATGTGAAGCTGAGTACAAGGCACTCACTACAACAACAAAGGAAGTGCTTTGGATCAAGAGGTTGCTAGTGGAGCTAAAGATAATCATAGAAGATGATCTACCTATGATCATGTGTGACAACATTTCAGCCCAAGCCCTTGCCAACAACCCGATATTCCATGCAAGGAGCAAGCGTATCAAAGTTGCACATCACTTCATGAGAGAGAAGCTCATTGGAGGGGAAATCTACTTGGAGCACATTGACACATCATCTTGTATTGTTGATATGCTCACCAAACCTTTGAGCAAAAGTTCCTTCATCAAGCATAGAGCCAATCTTGGAGTAATACCAAGATCCATGTTCAAGTCAATATAGATTGTTTTTAGGAGGAGTGTTGAAATGGAAAAATAATCCATCTTGACTTTAGGCTTGCTACAAATATTGTACCATGCAAGTATGTTGTACATAAATGCAAAATGCCAAGTTTGGCCTAGATAGAACTCGAGCTACATGGATATGTCATATCTAGAATGATGAGTACAACTTGCATATAGTTTGTAGACATAGAATTAGCAAAATTATGCTAGTAGAAACTCGTGGCAATTCACATGCATTAATTGTAAGTGATCCATAGTGACATGCAAGGCATGCACAAAGTGTAATGGACACATGCATGGTGATTTGTACATTTCTAGTTAGAACTAGCACACTTGAAAAAAGTTGGTAGAGTTTCATGCATGAGAAGTGACAAATGTCACATAGACTCTAGTTGTCATTTAGATGTCATTTAATGATGGATGGATGTGGTTCTACCTCGACCTACCTCAAACTCCATAAATATGTGTAGCTCTACTCATATTTGATGATGAAGAACCAAAGCTTTGTAGCTATCTCATGCCATTTTGGATACAAACAATTTTGCTTGCTATCTCTCTATCTTTCTCTCTCTAACTCGTGTTGAGGCTAATGCTAATACACTAATATCTTGTACTTTTGCTTATTATTGATTCATTGCTATCATATTCTGATGCTTAGCATGCTAGATTGTGGTTAAGCCATAACTTCTGTACTAGATCTTCCTAATCAATCTAGAATCAGGTTATTGTGCTAATCATAAAGCTTAATTAGATCCATCATACTTGTGGACATTCCCCACACGTGTGAATTCTGGAAAATTTTGTCATGGTATCAGAGTAAGATTGGAATTTCACCACCGAGAGAATTATGGTTGAAACAACATTGTTTCAACTACAACATCAAATGAATAGTGAAGGGAATGGCTTCTATGAGCTTATTATCTCCTATATTGAAATAACTCAGTCCATGTAGATCACGATGATCAAAACAATTGACTCTGTGGACACACACAAAATTATTCAATGAAAAAACATGTAAGACAAATTTTAAGAGCATTGCAATCGACATTCACTATAATCCATAAATTAGATTAATCTACGAATTATCTATTTGCAAAACAACCTGACTCATACGAAATAGAAAGTCATGCAAGCAACACAACACGACACGATAGTATGTGTTGGAACAAATTTCACTAGTCCTAAAGAGTGTACATGTCTGAATGCTTGTAGATGTGTGATCTTTCTAAAACAATACTCTGAGAGAGAGAGAGAGAGAGAGAGAGAGAGAGAGAGAGAGAGAGAGAGAGAGAGAGAGAGAGAGAGAGAGAGAGAGAGAGAGAGAGAGAGAGAGAGAGAGAGAGAGAGAGCACTGTTTGAATTAGTTGATAGAGTCACGGGATAATTCTTGATTAGTCGATTAGTTGTGCGCTATAGAATATATATACACAAGGTAGTTGTATGGTTAAAAGAATACTTAACTAATGCATTTACGAAATGGATTGAGGCACTATGTTTTTAGTTGTTGACAATCGCTATTTGATAGAATTTTATTCTATTGAAGATTTTACCCGATCGAAAAAGATAAGGTTGGAAATCCTCACTGAGGTCAGAAGATGGTCTAATCGAATCAAAATGGTCGATAGTTCAAATTATCTTCAAAAATTGTTTTTAATAGTTCGCTTCGATTTGATAGTTCATGGTTATCGATTCAATACTTTGTCATTGACACATGTTGACTATTCCTGCGTATTTCTACAACTATTTGACAGTCTCATCTATTTCTGTAAACTATCAAATAACCTATGTCTGCATACTATGCGATCAACTATATAAGTAATTATGTACAACAAATAAATGGATCTAGATTAACTATTTGTCATGTACTTTCAGTACATTAGTGCTTTTCGAGGCAATATAATATCCATTGTAAGCTCTGTAGGCCCAAAAGGAGCTATTAGTGTTAAGAACAAGGTGGTTCTCTCTTTAGGCCCTCAAAAGTAATTAATAAGGATAATAGGCCAATAAGCGCCCAATGTAGACTAAAATAATACTTAAAAAGAGCTACTTATCCCTCAAGATAGTTATGTTTAGTTAAGTGAGAGAATTGTCTATAAGTAGGCAAGAGACATCACTTTTGGGATCTTTTGGCTCATTTACAAGTGAGAGCTCTAAGCTTCCTCTTGTGAATGTGAGCCTTGGGATTTTCATTGCTAGGTCTCATGTGCATTATCTACATGAATCCATGCTCTACTCCATGCTATCTACTCATTCTTTCATTCTTCTATCCCAATGTTCCAGTGTTAGTTGTTACCCGAGCACAAAAGCATTAGTGCCAGCTGATCGACCTTCAATATTAGGAAGAGTAGATCTACCCTATCCTAATGTGAAAGAAAAACAAAGATGATATCATAAAATCAAGCATTGGATACATGGAGCACATACCAAAGAAGCTGCTAAAGCTACACAACAACTGACAACTCCTCAAGACACTCCATCATCAAGAGAGCAACAACAAGCAATGGCACTACAAGGTTCACCCCACAGACCAGATGTGAATGTAGGACTACATCATCGAGAAGAACCATTTCATATGGTTGAATTTCAAGCTCCAAGGACGTAATTGCTAACAAGCATCTTATCCAACAGAATGAACATCTCTAGTGGAGAGTTCCTTCGACATGCATCTCAAGCAAGTGATGTTTTGTCAATCAGACATAACACCGCGAGAACCACTATTATGTGCAGGATTCGAAGAAGCCAATGTTCTAAACATAAGTGAGCAGCATAATATCACTCTTCCAATCAAGCACAAACTTTTCAGAGATAAATCTATTGTACTAGATGGAGGATCAGGGATCGACCTTATCTCCACTACTTTGTACGAAAAATGTGGTCTACAAGGCCTAAAAACTGACAAGTTTGCAATCAAACTGGCTGATCACAATCATGTGTGCGGCTAAAAGGAATTGTAAGAGACATTTCAGTCAAGATATCAAGGGTACAATTTGTCATCACATTTTGGGTGATGGATATTCCTGAAACACCCACTGCTTATCGGATTTTGTTGGGTCGACCATGATTGCGAGTTGCACAAGTAGTTCACAATTGGGAAACCGACAAATCACCTTTGAGAACATAGAGCGGGCAGTAAGGGTGGATCCCTTCACATGGGTGGTGAAGCCTATACCACCCAAAGCTGATGACAGCTCTTCCACAACAAACCACAAAATTGATCGCCCGAGAGCTTCAATGGGTGTTCATTATGATTCACAAACAAATACCATTTTGTGGATGGATGCATTGGCAATGGCTGATTGTATGGATGGAAATACATGTCATCCTGATTCAAATTTAAATTTAAAACCCAACGAATAATCACCATGAGGACTCACCCTGGATACGCCTATCTCCTACAGGGTGAATATGATGAATGTAGCATGGCTGTCAACGGAACCTATTCTTGAACTGGTTGAAGATGATCTAGTTCTTTGAAAACATGCACTTTCTTATGACGAGGAAGCTAAGTTGACAGATTAGCAGATCATGCACCACATGGATCCTACACGTTATGGACTTCAACAATACCAGTTCAGCCACCTCAAAAGCCTCCATGTGCTAAAGTCTCCAAGAAGCCACCATCACAAAAACAAATATACAATCAGGTGATCAAGGATCATAATTACACCCATAGATTTATGGCGTAGACAAATGGGACATCTTAGCTTCAACAGTTTGAAGTTGTTGAAGAAGCTTAACACAGTACATGATTTACTCTCTCTTCAAGATCAAGAACATCATTTGTGCAAAGAATGCATTTTTGGTACGCAACATAGGGAAAAATTCAAAAAAAGGTGGTGCTCAAAGAGTGAAAGATAAGTTGGATCTAATCCATTATAAGTTATGTGGACCCATGAAGACGATGCCTAATGGAGGTTCACTTTATTTCATGCATTTATTGATGATCATTCTAGAATGTCATGGATCTACTTTCTAAAGAAAAAGTCAAAAGCAGTCGATAAGTTCAAATCCTTCAAGGCATTGCTGGAGACTCAAATAGGAAGGAAAGTGAAGACTGTGCAAATTCAAGATCCAAAATGCACTTGATGGATCTTTGATCTTGGGTCAATTTGATCAACACAACTAGAACTAGTTAGGTAGAAAGCAACAATTCTAGCATGCTAGTCTTGCATAAATCACTTAGATCTGATCATGAACTTCAAAATATAGTAAGTTATTGTCCCTGTCCATACAACAACAACAGCCTACTATCCTTCACACGTGTGGATTCAAGATCTACAAGAAAATCAACATTCTACACATAGAAACTCAAGATACATGAGAAAATGACATGAGATGGACATAGATTAGAAGAATAGTCACACGATTTCTAGCAAATGTATAATAAAGTGAATGATCATAATCACTCATAAAAAAGTTTTGAGAGAGTAAAAAAGTGTTAAGCTTAGCATAACAACTCCTTGGTGCTTGCTTAAGCCCATACAAACTCTTTTGCAAATAACAAACATGATTTGGCTTTTCATGTGAGATGTAGCCCTCAGATTGCTCCATGAATAATTCCTCTTCGAGATCCCCATTCGAGAATGCATTTGTGATATCCAATTTCCATAGAACCCATCCAAAAAGTGTAGCAAGTGAAACAATGACTCGAATGCTCACCATCTTTGCCACGGGTGCAAAGGTCTCATCATAGTCAATTCCATACTCTTGTGCATATCCTTTTGCCACTAACCTTGCCTTGTACTTGTTGATTGATCCATTTTGGTTTGTCTTCACCTTGAAGATCCATTTTCATCCAATAGCTTTCTTGTCCTTTGGAAGTTCCACCAATCTCCATGTTTCATTCTTCATAAGAGCTTGATATTCAAGATCCATTGCTTGGATCCACTCCTCTTTGTTCCTTGCTTCATCTACACATGCAGGTCCATCAAAAGAGGTTAGTAAAGCAAAACTTGTACCACCAACAATTTGCTTACCTTTTTCATCATATGTGAGTATCAAAGGTTGTTGTCCCATGTCCTCCTTGGCTTTTGACTTGAAGTTGGCCCTTCACCATCAACATCCAAAGTACCATCAATCACATCATTAACATCAAGAATGTTAGATCCAATGTCCACATCACCACTTGAAGAAACTTTTGGAAAGTTTTCTTCATAAAAAATGACATCTTTTCCAATGACCACTTTATTGGTTGAAGGAATGTAGATCTTGTAAGCCTTGCTTACTTCACTATAGCCAAAAAAACACACCTTTCTTTGAAGATGGAACCTCCTCGGTTTTATCATCAAGAGTGATGTTGATATAGCAAATACAACCAAACGTTTTGAAAAACTTGACACTCAGTCTCCTACCAAACAATAATTAAAAAGGAGTTTTCCATCCAATACCACACTTGGCCATCTATTGCATCGAAAATTAGCACACAACAAATCCTGATCCCCAAAGGATTTAGGAAGATTAGCACCTAACCTCATGGCTTTGGCACCTTCACACAAAGTCCTATTCTTCCTCTCGGCTACTCCATTTTGTTGTGGTGTCCTTGGGCTTGTGTACTCTCTCTCAATCCCATGTTCTTCACAAAAGGCCTTGAACTTGGTAGGTATGTACTCTCCACCATTGTCACTCCTCAAGCACTTGATCTTTGTGGAAAATTCTGGAAAATTGAACCTCTCTTGCAATCTTGAACTTGACAAAGATAGTAAGGTATCATCTACTCCTATTGAAGTTAGCATCACACTCTCAAAGTATGATAGTAGTGATTCCTTTGATGCAACTAAATATCGTTCATTAGTGGGAAGCCTTACCTATCTAACTACTACAAGACTAGACATTCACTCCCTGTAAAAGTTAAATTTTTTCACTGGTAACTCTTCCTTTCCACTGTTGCCTTGTTCACCTTTGTCTCTGAATTGTATATATTTCTTTTTCTTATTTCCACTTCCAGACACCACAAAGCTTGGATTGTTTAGATTAAAAGTTCATGTCCTCTTGTCAGAATTCTGAAAGTATTTGTCTTGAAGAGTAGAAAAACTCAATTTTTTAAGTAATCTTTCAATCTCCCGTATATTTTCGGCATCACCAATTTTGGAAAGGAGTTTACATGTCGAGTCAAGTGCAAGTTCTATGGAAGCATTGATCATATATTGCCTGATAAAGAGGAATTATGTAAGGCAGCAAGTTTGCAAGTTTGAATTTCGGCATCAGTAATATGGGCTAGTGTAGTCCAAAGTTTCATAGGAATGGGAGCCAAAAAGTTAATAGTGGGTAAACTCTAGAATTTGAAGGCAGTCTTAGTAGCTTTTAATTCAATGGTACGTCTTGGAACTAAAGGGACTTGGCAGATCTTAGCTTGGCAAAATTCAAAGGAAGATTGATTGTCAATGTCACAGATATCTTGGGAAAACATTTCAAGTTGGGAGGCACTTTCTTCATCCAAATCATCAAAAAATACCAAGGGGTGAGGAGAGAGTGGTGGATCAATGGCTGGGGAAGGAATCTCATAAGAAACACCATTTTCATTTTCCAAACAGTTGAAGATCTTATGTATGTGTGGATAGTAGAATCTTTTCTCCTCTTCAAAACTTTCAACATAAGTGGGGACGGTAACATTAGGACAAGACCTACGATGTGAAAAAATACTTGGTAGAGAAGATTGACTAATGATTATACTTTCTTTAATTAAGCTGATAGTGAATCTTGTTTCGAACATGGGTGACAATTGATGCTCAACTATGACACATGTCTTCCTCACTGAACTAACTCGTGCGGTTGTGTGGGATGGTGGCAGGTAACAGTTGGGTATCCTAAAAATCGCTTCACTTTATTGTGCTTTGTTTTGTAAGTTCTTTTCAGATTCGTTTAAACATGTTATCATATAAGACAAAATGATTCAAAGGATTTGTTCAAGGGGGACTATGTGAGATTTGTGTTACTCTCTCTCTCTCTCTCTCTCTGCATCCTTGTGATGTAAACCAGACTACCTTTTGATCGGGGTTGTATCATATCTTTGTCTTTATTTCAATTATATGGCTAACTTAGGTCTGTTTTTATAGTTCAGTCCTCAGAGTGATTTTGTGATGCAATTTTACTTAGTTATGGTGACCCCTTTATAGAAACTATTATTTGTTGTATGAGAAAAGCCACTAAAATTCACAATTTCATTACTTCTACTGATAGAGCCACCTGTGATGTTGTTGGTCCCGATGATAGAATCTTATGTCTTATTGATCTTATGAGCACCTTGGATTGGCAGACCTTTGGAAGTATGAACTGAGTTTTTTGGCTCTTCAGCATCCTTCCAGTTATGGCTCCAACTAGTACGAGTTATGGCTTCTCCCACCTAACCCTCACTAAGGCTATTTCCAGCTAGCATGGATATGGATGCAAGAAGACAGTCATGAGCATGGTGGTGAGTATTCTGATGGGTAAGATCCACTCTTCTAAATCTCTTTTCTCTACTTAGCAACTAAAACCAAATGACGACTTCACCTAAAATCCAACTTCACAAAGGCTTAACCTACTTGTGAAAGGCCAAACAAGAAAGACAGCTTAACCTAAAATCTACTCCTCTAAGGCTTAACCTACTAGAGAATGGAGGGCCTAGATTAACTAACTTGTTGCAAGATCAAGTAGTGTACAATACAATGTGAAGTTACACAATACATGAAACCACACAAGGGAGAACACTCAGAGAGAAAAGATAGGCATATATTGCAAATGAGGTTCTTCTCGAAAATGGACTCTTCCACTCCTATTTATACTTGGAGTGATGGTCACTTACAGAAATGCACTGTGGGACAAGTAAGCCACATAGACTAACTTAACTTTGAATCACATTGGTGCCATGAGACAAACCCCCAATAGGCCTTTGTGACTAGCTTTTACATAACTTGAAATTACATACCTATGTGCAGTGCCCATGACAATTTAAACTTAGAACTGAATAACTTAAGTCATTACGGATAAAGTAAAAGCCTAAACTTGATGGGCAAGTTCTGCGTTTAAATTCTATCTTGTTTGCATTTTTAAAGATGTTCCGTAGGATGGCTAGAATATTTCTTGGAATATCAGCCTACATTATCCCCTCCGTTAAGAACTTGGCGGTCCCACGCCAAGTGCAATGTAAAGAACCCCGCTCTTTATGGTGCTGGAGAAGTCAAGGTCGGTGCAGTTTGTAGATCAAGGTTTGCTTTGATGTGCTGCTCCGCGGGAGATGAAGCTTCTAAGGGTTGTGAGCATCTCTAGAAGATTTGAATTGAAGCAGGGTGGAGCTGGCTCGTTGATGACTTGCTTTCAATTGCTCACGCAGATGATTCAACAGATGATGTACACAAGCTTAGTATTTCTGAGACATGATGTGAATGCCACACAAGGGGTTACTGAACGACGGTGAGAGGAAGATGGAGTGGGTGTGATAGGGGGTGTTGTAATCTCGGAAGTGGTGAAGGTGGATAGATGGATATTGTTGGATGGATCAAAATTTCTTCGCTCATTAATGTCTTGCAAAAGCACTTTTGTCGGCAAAGATTGCCCATTTGATGTTTCTTGCAACTGTTTGAATTCTTCATGGAGTTCGAAAGCTCTTCAAATGGTCGCGAATGTATAGAGGCGTGGATGGCCTCATTTTTTTTTTCATCAACACAGTTTCTTGGCTTTCTTATGCTCTAAAAGAATAAGAACTCAGTCAGTTAAAAAACTACTATGGCTGCCTCTCAAGAAGCTACGTCTACAACTATTCAGGTACACCTTTCGAGTTTAAATATACTTTTCACAACTTTGGTAAGCATGGTGGTTTTGGTTCCATAAAGACTATGATATACCGTCACTCTACATAAGTTCACTCTTTCTTTCCGCTCTTCTTTCCGCTTTTCGACTTCCCTTGTTCGAAAGTAAGTAACGACATAAGACCACACTCAAAACAAATGAAATACCTGGAAATAAGAATTGGTCACTAAAAGTAACAGTAAGGACTACAGTATTATAATCTTAGACAGCATGCATATGCGTAAGAATCATAGTCTATACTAAGGGAGTAGAATGGCACGGATCTGCCCTACTATCCAATATAAACACTGGTAGTCTCTTACTCTGTTTTAATGACATCTTTCCTATACAGTGTCCTTATACCGTGGATATTATATCATTCTGATATAACATTCAGAGTAACACTTCACCTTTCCTCTATTAGTGTTACTTTAGACTTTTGGTGAAATACAACTGGAAAGCATGGATATGCTCAGGAGTATGAACAGCAGTGTGTGACATACCTTACGTCGTAAGGGTCACTTGGGTTAGTATAGCATGGATTTGCTTTGATACCAGCACACATGTTCACACCAAGTCCTTTGGCTAAATAAAACTCCTAACGGTTTAACTTTTCATACTCCTCTTTGATTAAAACGAACTGATACAGACCAATTGACCGTAAGCTGATCAATATGGCACTTGTCCTGATACGATGATATAACGGCTTGGCCTATCGCCAAAACACTGTGTTGTTTGGAAAGACTGGACTATGTTTTAAAATGCTATTCAAAGCTGTTAAGTAGTATAACTTCTTTTGGACATGAATAACAACTGTCGTTCAGCTACGAAACCTATCTTCCTCACTAAACTAACTTGAGCGGTTTTGTTTTGTGGGATGGTGGTAGGTATCAGCTGGACGTCTTGAAAGTGATTATGCTTTATGGTGCTTTTTAGTACTGTATTTTACTTTTCAACTGTACTTTACCTTGTTGGATTATGAATAAAGGCTTTAAAGAGCTTCAGTCTTGCTTTGTCAAGAGGAACTAAGTGGTGTCTTGTAACTCTCTCTCTTGCATCCCGGTGGTGTAAATCCAATTATTCCTTGGGTGGAATAGTATTGAAGCTCTTTATCCGATTCATAAGCTAACAAAGGTCCTTTTTGTATGTCTTAGTCCACAGGATAGTTTCAAGAAGCTGCAACTTTGGGTTATGGGGAGCCCCTACCTCCTCCTAACCTTTTTGTTCAGACTATTATTTGTTGTATGAAGAAGGCCGTTGAGTTACATAATTTTATTATTAACACTGATAGGCTACTTGTGCTTCTGCTGGAACTAAGGATAAGATTCTTTGTCTGATTGATTTACTAGAGACCATCGATTGGGTAAAGATTTATTTGGAGTTTGTTAAGAAAAAACAACCGTTGAACCTTGTGGAAAATCTTTATAGTCATCTTAATGATTTTGCTGAAAAGTTTGAAGAGGAAAAAAAGTTCTGCAATTCACACATCAGAAAAGTGTTTATGTGTCTAGAAAATGAAAATGGTATTTCCCCTACTATCACTAAACCTATTGCTTTTGATGCTCCCACCTCTCCTCACCCGCTTGTTTATACTGAAGACCTTGATGAAGATAGTGCCTCTCAGCTCGAGATCTTTTCTCAAGACATTTGCGATATTGGTGACCTTTCTTCCTCTGATTTTTGTCAATCCAAAAATTGCCAAGTCCCTTTTGTGCCTGCTAGAATCATTGAGTTTAAATCTACTCTCACTTCTTACAAGCTTTGGAGTCTCCCTTCTGTTAATTTCCTCGCACCAATACCTATTGACCTTTGGATTCTGATGACTTATTTGATAGAAAAAGAAAAACAAGTTTGCAAATTGGCCGCTTTGCACAAAAATCCCTCACTCGAGACCCCTGTTTTTTTTTTATACCATTATCCACATGAACAAATTTGAGCCCTTCCGTTGTCCCTCTGAGCAGGTCTGGGCCAGGACCAGAGGACACTTTGAGACTGACTTCAATAGAATGAACCTTCACCAAGCCAGAATCTGGAACTAGAAAAGATACTTTTTCAAATGTAGATGTGGTGATAAATGTAAAAATAGTTCTTCCATCATTTGGTTTGATCCTATCTGGTTCATTATGAATAATCTGGCCAAGTTTTTTCCTGGTGCTTTCCTCCAGAATCAGATAAATGTCTTCTTCATGTGGCTAAATAAAGCTGCTAGGGATGTGGTAAAATCTCATATCACTTTTTTCTTTATCCGCCAGTACATGATTAATGCCTCTATTGAACTGGCTAAGGACTCCTCTGCCAAATTACTTGCACCTTTAGGAGATGCCGAGAATATCCGAGAAATAGAACGCCTCTTAAAACGTCCCAGTTTTTCTATCCTCCAAGACAAATAATTTCAAAACTCAAACAAAAGGACGGGCTCTTTCAATTTGAATACTCCGAACTCAGTCATCTCGCGTTCAGGAACAGAGAAGAAAAAAGCGTGTCTCAGATTACAAAGCAAAGGAAGGACAGAGCAATGGAAACAAAGAAGACTTACCAATCAAAAAGCTGAATTTTTACAGATCCTAATCGATGTGCAGGATGAAGAAGACAGTGTTAGAAGACAAATCAGCGTTTCAGCAACCGGACGTCTCTAGTTTTCCACTAGTAGCCATTCAGGGAGACTTTTTTTACATTTATGTTACCGATATAGAGTATTTGAGTTTATCCATGTGAAGCATTTTTATGCTCACATTTTACGCAGGATTTTGGTATCATTGATGAACTCTTTTATGATATTACTTTCGACTGGACTTATCTACCAAGTGTGATAACGTTGCCAGCACTGACTTATGTGGGCAAAAAGCACTGTTTAGCGCTAATGATCATAATACATACCATTGCTCGCTTTTATGACAATGATATACTCACTAATTCTTCACAATCTTATGTGTAATTTTGCTATAAAGATCCCGTAGCCGCATTCTAGAGATGGTTAATGGTAGAAATGATGCTAAAAGAATGCCATATATGTGTACATGTCTTGTGATCAGTAAAGAACTCTCCACAGAAATGGACAGGTGATAATACTCACTACTATCTCTTTCTCATACAGTTTTACAACATATATTGCACGAAGGGTTTAGGTATACTTCAGTTGACAACAAATATAAGGTACGTATGACACTCATAACATCTATGCTCCAGATTACTCTGTATGAAGAAGACCGTAAACCCATTTGGAAGCTACTATAAAGTAATTGGACTTCTCATATACGTGTAACCACGCAATGACTATTATTAGAAATGGATACGGAAGGTCAATCTTCTCAACTACCACTGCAATCGTGATCGCCTCACAAGAATCGGTTTCGTCTAGTACCATTCATGTTAGCGATGCATGAATTTTACTTTTTTTTATTGATAAGCCTCAAAATGCAGGGTGACGGAGTAAGTAAACGACTATGTTTGATAAAAAAAAAATGTGAAAGAAAGTAGTATGACTTGTAATCGTAGTACGATAAATGCGTCTCCGTTTCACGCAATTAATGCTAACATATCAGTGCTTACTATAAGAATGATGATAACTCTACAGCTTTTAACAGTCTTTTGACGATTTTCTAAACAAGGATTTGCGTACTTGTTGTAAGTCCTTTTAGGTACATGGATTTGTGCTAAGAATGTATACATTCATAAGGTCGGAATGACATAGAATTGCCCCGGTCTTAGTATGAGTGTGCATTCACAAATTCCTACTTTCACACTTTGCACTTATAGTTTCTTGGGTAATGACTAAATCATTATTATAGCTTAAAATCTTAAGAACAACAAGTTGGTTTGCGGACTCTTGCATAGCATGGATTTGCTCAAAAAGTCACGAGCACCGTACATTGTCTGTCTACAGACAAGAGTGATGGGATGGCCACAAAACCATGTACTGGTCCAAACTGCTTACACGCTCACATTTTGCTATGTTTTTTATATGTTGTTGTGTGTGAAGTTGATTGTTTAATCACTCGATCCAACATTACTCATACATAGTTAGTGTATGGGAGAGAACTAGTACTAAAGAATTATCAACAATTGGTGAAATCGTTATTTGAAACATAAAGGTTGTACTGGCCGCCTGTATCAAATATCAGTTGATAACCAATTTATTCATCTTTTACACATAATGATAACTTTCATGAGTATAATACCTCTAAATCTCTCTATTTGGAGAACGACATCTCAAATACTACATTAAATTGCTAATAAGGCTAATTCAGTGAGCCACGACATAAGCTGAATTTTGGCGCCGTTGCCGGGGAGAAGGAGATATCAACTCGTGGGAAATTATTATTCTGTGGTTCAAGGAATATGATTCAAAATGTCCAGAAGAAATTTTCCTAGAAGCATACAAGATAGAGACTCGCTTAGACTATTTCTTGGACAACAGGCCGATTATTTTACAAGGTTTATTCCCTTGCTTGAACAGGAAATTACGATTCTGGGGAACCTTTTAAAAACTGAAGGAGAGTTTTGATGGACCAAGCGACATGAGGATTGTTATCATGATATTGTGAGAGCGATAGTAAACTATGCATGGCCATGAAACAAGAGTGTTGCAATAAAAACAAAAACAATATCCGAATCCAAAGATGCAATAATGCCAAAGCTTTCTTGTATATAATTGTGCGCAAAATTTCTACATCAAAGGGATTATGTAATATAGTGACATAGTCAAGCTGTATACGTATAAAGCTGCGCATATTATTAACAAAATTGTTAATAATTTGAACGTTGGGAGATCACGAAGTGGCGTATTAATAAATTCTTATGGACCAGGTTGTTCCGGTTCTGGTTCTTTAGAAGAAACCTCTTTCACGCTTGAAAAGTAATTAGCAGGAGGAGAATCTTCAAAGGTAATGTTGGAGTCTTCATCAATGTCGAGCAACATTATCACTCGTCTTTGGATTAGATGACCGCCTCTGTCTATGCCATGTTCAACCATTCTGACAGATATAGAGGAGTGAGCACAATAAGCTGAAGGTTAAATTGTAATACCCTATAAATTAATTGATGGATTTATAAAAGAAAAATCATTGATTAAAGACAATCCTCGAAGATTTGAATTCATGTGACCAGTCTTTCTGATAAGATTGTATGATATCTTAAAAGACGTGAGCAATGATGAAATGAAAATACCACTTGTCTGTATGGAATTACTAACGCACGATTCGTGTGATCGAAATTCATAATTAAAAAAATTATGGATCGAAAAATATTAGACCCGATCCGATTCGATATTGGGTCGAACCCATTCGAAAAAAATTGATCCTCAACCCTCTGAATGCCGAGATTATAAAATCGATTGTTTTGTATTTTTATGTCCAAAGACCAATATTGGAGAGAAAGACGAGAAAGACAAAGAAAGGAGTGAGAGTAAAGACGGAGATGTAGAGAACGAGTGATGAATGAAAGACTGCATTAGATTTCTCAATTGGAGGAGGATCAATTCTGCGCTTTACAAGAGACGATGGATGCACAATCAACGTCATGTGATATATCGCACATGGCATAGGGGATGAGGTCATTGTCGACAGCTCATCCATTGACACTGAAAAGCATGTTCTACAAAGCTATCAAATAGACAAACATAATTAGGGCAACTGCAACAAAAGAATTGCATCTAATGCAGATGGTTGTATGGTTAGTCAACATGAGAAGAATGAGAAAAATGCAAGATGGTTAACTACATAAGTACTTATATAAAGACAAGTAATCCAGGAGAGTGCTAAGGAGCATATAGAAGTTGCATGAAGACAATATCGGCATGATTGGACTTCATATGAAGATACTATTGGAAATGGACATCAGCAAAAGGAAGCAGGACAAAGCTATGAAGATTTTATATCTACATCAGATTTTATTACTTGGATCAGATTCTTACAGAATATATAATAAGATCAGGATCTTTCATCCGATACAAGAGATACTTGGAGCTGATGCTCATGGCAGATGTACTTGCAGATTAGATGTTCACGAGTTGAAGGTTTAGGGAGTGTGTTTGACGTTTATTTTGTATCTACCCCTTGATAGTAAGATGGGATTTTATGTTAGAGATAGGACTTGAAGTTTAAGGCGTTTTATGTTGTGAAGTCACATGACCAAAGTTACATGGCTGCCAAAAAACAATCAACAAGAAGACAATGGAGTCTGAATTTCCATTGAACATTCACTATCACACTACCACTGGAGCAGTTCAAATCACAGCACTCTCTTGAATAAATGTCTACCTCCATTAAGGAAATTAAAGGTCTACACACTATAGAAGAAATCTCAATATCTCAATGATAGCGATTGCTTTTATCAAAAACTGCAATCAGAAAGCCTGTTTCACTAAAGCTTCACCTCACAAGGTATTCTACAAAACTAAAAGCAAACATGCACACCGACGACAGAGTTCGACTGCAATTTCAAGGAGAAGATCATTGGAACTAAAAAATACAAAGGTAGCCATTAACAACAAATTGGGTACTCCAAAGGTTAATTTCTAGATTCAAGTCAAGCAACTATACCACTATACGTTCGATATATAAACATCATGAGGTGGACAAAGCCAAACTGTATTTTGATCGAAATAATCAACAACATATAATCTTCAAAGGAGAAATGCATAGTAGTCCTAGGGTTTACCCATAAGGGTAATGATTTCCACTGAAAAACATTAGATATTACTTATACACTGTTCCATAATAGATTCAATGCTAGCAAACCTAAAAGTTTATATTGGAAGCATATTCAGAGCTTATAAAGATGTCCCATAACTCATATGAAAACGGAAGCTTATTTGCCATGTCTTCAAGTTCCACCTCCTCCTTTCCCCTCCTTCCCATCATGTTCACCACTCTCAGGGGTTGCAGCCGTGGTTTTCACTTCAGCTTTATCATTCCTGCCCCGCCTTATCCCAGAAGAATCTAATCCTTTTTTCCCTACCCCACCTCTTCCCTCGGACGGGGACTTTTTCTCAGGAACAGCCTTGTCCGATTTCGCATCGACGCTGCCGGCCTTCTCGCTTTTCAATCGAAAAGTCTTCCTCATATCATAAGCATCTTCACTATCAGCATAATATTTGGCCTCAATGTCGTTGATCTTGTAGCCTAGGGTTTCTGTGTAGAGATGACAGGCAGCACGGTTGCTCTTGCGAACATGCAGCGACACATATTCCGCTCCGAACACCTCCTGCATCGCCGTTTGGGCCGCGGTCATGAGCTTGGTGGCCAACCCCAGCTTCCTGTGAGTGCGCAGCACCGCCAACGACGTAATGTGGCCATGGCACTCCGTGCTCTCCTCTTCCATCTTTGCAAGCACATACCCTACGATCTTTTTGTTGTAATCCTCTGCCACATACAGCAGCTGCGGCCATGACAAGATGTGATAAAAGTAGTATTTCATTTGGTAATTCTCGGGCAGGCACATGAGGTTGCAGCTCTGCATAGCCAGAAGGTCGTCCACTGTTGCCTGCCTGATGCACACCATGGCCACAGAAGAAGAAGAAACAGAAAATGATGGATCGGATTAAAGCTTCTAAACAAATCCCATGGATCAATGCAAGAAAAGATGATGGATCAGACCAAAAGTGTCTCAAAAACGATGGGTCGATGCAAATGCGTGTATAAAAAAGACCATTACCATGTGCCCATTAGGGTTAGGGTAGGACAAATTTTTGAGATGACCTATTTTTTGAAATGACCATAAAAGATCTAGGGTTAGGGTAAGACATTTTTAAATTGAACAAAAGTATCCTAAGGTTTTGAAACTAGGAACGCAATTTTGTGCCGCCAGCATAGGGTGTGCCAATGGGAAAAACGTGAGCTAAACATGATGGATATTGAATTTTAGAAACATACTATTTCAAGTGTAGAAACCATAACAAAACCACGATGAAAGCATGACGAAGAGCAAAACATGACGAATATGGAATTTTATGAACATCCTATTTCAAGTGTAGAAACCATAACAAAACCACGATGAATGCATGACTGAGAGCAACATGAATAAAAGCTATGAGATATTTACAGGCCACAACGTATTTAAAAGTTTATCATATGTACTATCGTCGTTTCAGGTACCAATATTTACGTGACTGCGAAGGATGACCGGTCAAGTTATTGCAAAGTTTCATGTTCTGAGATGTAGTGGATTTTTTTCCTAGCCTATCCTCAACCCAAGATCTAAGCAATCTAGCATCAAGGAGATGAAGTTAGTTATCATGCGTAGGTTCGTTTCCATGAGAGCAATAGCATATCTTAGATTTCAACATGAATGGAAGATCCACATCTAAAACTAACATCCATTAACCCTAAGCATTAACACTACACATTAACACTACAACCATTAACACTAAGATCCACAAAGATAATAGCTTACTCTTTCTCTCTCATAAAAAGCAGAAGAACATGCAATTCCAATAATAATCAAATCCAACAATTAGCAAATACAACAAAAGCATGAGAGATTAAGGAAAAGTGATAGAGAGCAAGGACATTCACAAATCCATTCCATAAGAGAACCAATCTGCTTGTATTGAAAAGAGGATATGAACATATGGAGCAACTTGAGTTTGCCCCTATTTATAGTGAAGAGGAGGGCCTTGGCCTCAAAATCCTATTGGCCCATTTCTACCTCCCTAACTATTCAAATTTAAAGAAGAGTGGGAACTCATTCAAAATTGGAGGGAACCAATTTGAAATTGAATTTGAACCAATCTTGGTGGGAGACCCAACTTTATTCACTAACTTGACATTTAGGCCTGCGCCATTAAAAGTCCCGCAAAATGACCTAAAGTCCTTTTATTGACTTTCTAATTATCAAATAACTATGTGATCATCGGGTTGGTCTTACACACGCAGGGTGCCATTTGGATTGAATGCCAAGGGAGGTAGGCAATCATCCCATCTCGTAGCAGTGGATTCCAACTTGGACAAATCATTGGCAAATATTGCCGATTGTCGCACAGTTGGATCTGGCGAATTCTGGTACTCAGCACTATAAAACTGAAGTGCTTTGATAAAATCAACCGATATCTGCCAATTGTATGTTTGGTGAATGATGGGTGTTGTAAAGCTGACTCGGGTGCACCCCGTGTGCCCTGTAAGACTCTAAGGGGTGACGCTCCCTAAGGTCCCAGAGCAAGTTAGATAGTCAAGGACTGAGCCTCCGACCTGTGGTGAGCCAGTCAAGTAGTCACAAGTCATGAGCTAGCTCTGGAGCTCGAGTTATGGCCTAGTCAGGAACCAAGTTGATTCTGTCGTCGAGACGGTTCCCGGGACCCATGTCCGGTTCTGCCAGGCTTGCCAGGCTTAATCAGCAAAATAAATACTAAGTCCAGAAAAGCGTGCTTTACCGAAAAACACTATATTTCAGGAGAGAGGGGGCACGTCCAATCACACCAGAACTATAGAGGAAGTCTAGCAGACAAAAACTTGGGCAGCTCAACCAGCGCCAAGAATCCAGTTGCCAGGTCTCAGCTCCCTCTACCAGCGCGAGCTAGGCAATATGCCCAGCACGTGTTGGTGGCCCTGAGACCAATTAGTCTATGCATAAATGTAACATCTTTCAAATTCATAATAAAGTTGATCCTTGGGGATGATTACCATTTCGGTTTCGCCTTCGGGACTAGTCCAAGTGGAAGGACCCTTACTACAAACTTTTTGTGTCGTCGGCGCCTAAGGGTCCACGTCACCGACGTGTGGGCAACAAGAGGGAATGCAGGGGCACATCCTCCACTCATACCCAAGGATCCACGAGCACAAAACACAGACGGCCCGAAGAAGATTGCCAAAGTAAAAGCACCGCCTACTTTCAAATGAGAGCATGACATTCGAATTGTGGAAGATTGATTGTTTCACATGGACCACTACTTCCGTCTGATGAACACTCTTGAAGAAGAAAGAGCGGACTTGGCATTAGCATATTTTGAAGGCTAAACTACAAACTGGTACCGGGTGGTAGGAATGCAATTCCAGACATGGGACGCGTTCAAAACCGCGTTACGAGAGGAGTTCATACCTAAGGATTCACACATGAGATTGAGGACAGAATTATCAGGACTCAAGCAAAAAGGTTCATTGCGAGAGTACCTAAATAAATTCAGATAGAGTGTATGGGTTATTGAAGATATGTCCGAGGCTGACAAGACCCACTATCTCTTGTCTGGAATGCAATCTTGGACCTACCGAGCAATAGATAGCTACATGCCCAACGACTTCAATTCAACTATTTAGGTGGCTGAAATGGTCTGCGATTATGAGACCACATTGGCGCCAATTGCTCCCTCAACTTCAACGAGAGTATTTAGTGGATCCACGAGCTTCTTTTCAAGGGGGAACTTAGCTTTAAATGGTAACCAAGCCTTGAGTAACATGAACAAATTCTCAGCAAAAAAAGGGTTTGGCAACCAAGGCAATAGTGGAGGGAACACTTTTCAGAGAAGGAACAACGTTGGACCTTCAACTAGTCACAACAACAACTCACCAATGGTGGGTAGTTCCATGTGATGCTTTAACTGTCATCAACAAGGACATTCTTGGAGGTCATGCCCCAAGCCATTGAACAAACAAATCATGGTAGCGACCGAGGTATTTGATAGAATGGAAAGAGAGACATTCGATCAAGTGGTGAATAGGATGATGAAGAAGACCCGAAAACGGATTTGATGGAGTCCGACCTGAATGTCTTACAACAAATAGGGGCACTTGTGGCTTATCGTGAAAATCTCATGGCGACTCTTGCGAGAGGATCAAAATTAATGTATCTGAAAGGTTGTATCCAAGACAAGATCATTCACTTCATGGTAGACCTGGGAGCATCACAAAACTACTTGTTAGAAAGCCTGGCATGGGAATTGGGCATTCAATGTGAAGAAAATGCGACCCCTACTTGTGTGGAGACAGCAAAAGGTACAATGACAATCTGTATATTGGCGACCAACTTACCAATCTCGCTGGGCACCTAGAAAAATCGATTAACATTCACAATCTTGAAGATGGATGCTTTCGATGCTATCTTGGGACTAAGCTGGTTTAATGAACACGTGGTGGCCTTCTTGGCAAAAGGGGTTAACCTTGTGTTATTATATAATAGCAAAAGACCTTGTGTCATCAAAGATGTGCCAGGGGACCAATTAGAAAGGAACGACACAACTGAACCTGAGCCAGCCATCCCTCCCAATCTCATTCACCTCTTTAACGAAGGACAGCCAACAGCGACAAACCAACTGACACGAGATCAAATGGAGCCAACATTGCCTGCAGCTTCTACATCAAAGGTGGATCCAAGTGCCGATGCAGAGCTCAAGGAGCTCAACCTGGGCGACCAAACGAAAAATCTAGAGTCCTAGGAGACTCATTTAGACGTGTGACAAAATGACATATTTTAGGCTCAAGGGAGCCCGCAGTACCTTTTCCTTCCATGTTAATAAAGTAAGCCATCTTTTCTTCGAAGGGGTGAGCCTCATTCTAGTATCTAAATCAGGCAACGTTATACAAATTTTACGTAAGTGAACTAGATCCACACTTTTCTTGTGCCAAGTGCAAACACAATATTTTATTTTTCTTTATCGTTGGTCTCTTTGGCTGGTGAATCAAGCCCATGCCATGAATCTTAGATTCTAGTTTGGCCCTGATGAGGACATCAGCTTTCTCAAACGAGGGGAGGATGATGTAAAATTGACTTGGATGCACCTAGTGTGCCCTGTAAGACTCTAAGGGGTGACACTCCCTAAGGTCCCAGAGCAAGTTAGATAGTCAAGGACTGAGCCTCCGACCTGTGGTGAGCCAGTCAAGTAGTCACAAGTCATGAGCTAGCTCTGGAACTCGAGTCATGGCCTAGTCAGGAACCAAGTTGATTCTGCTGTCGGGATGGCTCCTAGGACCAATGTCCGGGAGCTAGACTGATTCTACCAGGCTTGCCAGGCTTAATCAGCAAAATAAAAACTAAGTCCAGAAAAGCATGCTTTACCAGAAAGCACTATATTTCAAGACAGAGGAGGCACGCCGAATCACACCAGAACTATAGGGGGAGTCCAGTAGACAGAAACTTGGGTAGCTCAACCAGCGTCAGGAATCCAGTCGCCAGGTCTCAGCTCCCTCTACCAGCGCGAGCCAAGAAGTATTCCCACACGTGTTGGTGGCCCTGAGACCAGTCAGTCTATGTATGAATGAAACCTCTTCCAAATTTAATAAAGTTGATCCTTGGGGATGATTACCATTTCGGTTTCACCTCCGGGACTGGTCCAAGTGGAAGGACCCTTACTACAACCTTTTCGCGTCGTCGGTGCCTAAGGGTCCACGTCACCGACGCGGGCTTGTCGCTATGCCCTTTGGTCAGTTTGGCGACCACTATGCCTTGGGTTTCATGTGTAGCTTGTCTTTGCCTTTGGTTACCTTTTGAGGACGGATTCTGAGTTGGCTTTCGGGTTGGTTGAGATTCCAATTTTCTTAATCTGAATGGTTAAGCTTGTTACGTTTCTAAGTTGTCTGTTACGTAAGTGCATGATGGATGAATGCTAGACTTAAGCGCGTCTTGGAGAAACCGCTCAAGTCCCATCGCCCTTTGAGGCATCGGCGCAACAGTGGGCCAATTTGGGGTGCGGATGCTGATTTGATCCTATGGCATGCCCAAATCTTTCCATTTATTGCGTCTCGACATCGGCAAATAATAGGGATCGACTCGCAATTGACGAGGGTTGGCAACATAGCTCGTAATAGAATCTGGAGCTTTTTCAAAAACTGTTGTGCGCCAAGCCAACTGCTCTCCCAATGCGGGTAGTCTATCCAGTTCTTTTCCTGCCTCTATCTCAGAGGTTTTGAACTTAATAACCCATCCACCCCTCGAGGACATATGCGGATGCTGGTGCAAAAAAGTTTTGAATTTGGTCCTCGATGGTGACTGGTTTTTGAAACAAAATTCTGGTCCCTGATGAAGATGGACCGGCTTCAGCAGCTTGGATGTCTGCTGTTTTTGGAATTTCAGGAGCTCCACCTTGGTCCATGCATGTATCGAATTCTGTATCCATTCCTGCATGTTCCTAGTGTTGAGGCGAGAACTGCGGCATGAGTGGAACTGGAATTTGAGGCCCGACTTCCAACACCTGAGCGGATTTAATAATAGCTTTTGCCTTGCCAAGCTCAGTGGTTGCTGCTCTTTTGAGTTTATCAAATTTCTCTTGAAATCTTTGTCAGTGTAGTATGATAGGTTTCCACTTTTCGGAACAAGTATCTGATTTCGTCCGGTGTGACTGGGTGATCATGCACTTGTGTCTGCAGATAGGAATCGTGTTCAAGAGTGGTTGCATCCAATTCACCTTGAAGACATCAATCCAACTCGGCTAAGTCCAATTGGCCTGCTGTCAGCAACAAGACTTGTTGTTTTGAATCCAGGACCGCTTTGCCCACTTTGCCTTGTGTCGTGGTGAGTGCATTTTGAAGGGTTGCCACATAGTCTTCTAGGTGTTGGGCGAACTGGTTCATCTACAAAAGAACACTTAAGGAGCAAGAGGAAATTCAATGGCTAGAAGTATCTCTAGGAATTGGTTGTGATTCTGATCCTGTATCTAGGTATAAGATAGCCAAATAGTCTTTTTGACATTTTGGGAAACATATCTAGAAGCAAATAATTCTTGGAGAGAAAGTTGGTGGTATGGGAGATCAGTGATTCCAAAGGGGATTTCTTGTGCGAGAAGGACATGTAGACCGATGGTTAGTGTCTACTATAATGGTAATACTAACAAATCCATTGGTTATTTGTTCACGATTTTTGGGAAATTATGAGATATAGATCCGGATCCCAAATGGTATCTCATTATTTACAAAATATGGAGGTCCTTAAATCTATTTTTCTTTTATTTTGAACCTTTACTTTTTAGAAATATCATAAAAAACAGAGAATTGGATTGAGATTCATATAACTCCTTCCAGTGTAGAACAATGTTCTGAAGGACTGATTATGGTTATATTAAATTATACTTTCATATAAGCTTTGTGAATATGGCTCAGAATCTGTTGATGTTTTCAATTGAGTCATTGGAATTTAAACTTTCTAGACCCAAACGTTTATCTCTATTTGATAGTTGATTTTTGAGATATAATATTTCTATCACTCGGGATAAGATATTTGATGATTTTGTAGAAAGTCCGGTTTATAATAGTATTGAATACTTATTACTGAATTTTTTGGATCTTTGATATCTTATACATTGTCTCATGAGAACTTTTTAATCTAAATTATGGAATTTTTTTTAAAAAGGGGAAGAAGAAAAGGTAGAAATAAGACTTTCACGGTATCATCAGCCAATTGCATAGATTTTTTGTGAAAAATCCAGTATGTGTGCAAAGATTGGACTCTCCAGTTGAAATAGAGGAACTCTCTAGGGATTGTTTTGAGTAATCTGGAACTAGAGGGGTTTTGGGGTAATGAGATGTGAGATATTCATGAATATGGATAGTGGTGGTAAAGATTAAATTAAGGTTTCACTTTATCGGTTGTGCCAAGTACAATTTTGTTATGGATTGGATCAAGTGGGAATAAAGCTTTAATCTTAATCATATGTCCAAAGATGTATGTATAAGTCAGCCTAGTCTTGGTTTGAGTACTAAGATCTGATGTAGGTTGATTGGTTGAAGGAATTTTATTAGTAAGAGTTAGATGGTTGGAAAACTTGTGATGTGGAATTATTCACTTTAGAGATTTCCCAGATATGTTATTTACTTATGAGAAATAGAGTTCTTTTCTAGCTGAGTTGCAAGATTCTCAGTGAGTTATGTAAGTAACATATGCGGATTATGGATATATCTGCCAGTTTATAGCCTATGTTTATGTATAAGAATATAGTTTGGATATGTTGGTTACGTATGTCCTAATCTTGTGGATCTACTATGTGTTTCCTATGAACTGAGTTTATATCGTATACTTAAACTAGTCATTGTGCATAAACATATGAACAAGTAATGTTCGGAACAGTTCTTTGTAGGTTAATGTATCTATCTGTTAATTCATTAACCTAATTATGGTTTAGAAGAGGATCTAAAATGAGGTGTTGTTATGGGAGATAGAATTCGCCACCTAGACATTTGAGATTTTTGAATCATTGGCAATTGACTTGAATAATTGGATTACTCCTGGTTAAGAGTTAATGGGCTGAATAAGCAGTGTGAAGAGAATTCACCAGGAACTGTTTATTTGGATCTAAATTGCTTATAAGACACATGCTTTGTGAGTCATTGGGATTTATCAATAAAAGTTGTGTGCATAGAATATAGGAAAGTTTTGATATAGAATATTTCTCGAATGGGAAATAGACTCTAAGTTATTGACTATATCCTAGTGAGCTCATATAGAATGACAAAGTTTAACTAATATCAAGTATAACCACTGAATTCAGTTGGAATTCAACGGAACTTTGTAATCTCTAGATGTTGTTCTAGGTGATTGTATAAAGCTTATGGTGTTAAAGACAAGTGTTAAAATGGTCTTTGATTACTTGGTTGATTATAGAATTTGGATAACTATAATCTGGTTAAGAATCTAGTTGGAAGAATATTCTTGAAGTCCAATAATTTTTCTTGGGAAAAAGACTTCAGAATGATTTTTATATTTTCTGAGTGGTATGATGCACATATACTCTAGTATATTTTAATGATTATGGTTTTAAATCCTGTAAACTATGATTGACGAATCATAAGATTCTAAATGTTTATGATTGATGAATCATAAATTGATACTTAATGGTCATTAGAAGATTATAAGAAAATGTGATGATTCTTAAATTGTTGAGTAATTCTTGATCAATTGAACGAGTCAAAGATTTCGATTATTTATTTGAAAATCTAAATTTGTTTACTCTAGTATTTGCTTGAGATTGTGTATATCTCACAGGCATTTTCATAAAGGTAATTTGGTTACTTATGAGGAATTTGCTTACTTTAGTAGATAAAGTTCTACTACAGATTGTAGTCAATGAATGCTTGTGTATTGTTTTCAACCTAAATCTCCCGTTAATTAGGAGATGGTTAAATCTATCAAGATGGTATGATTGCTAATTTCTTGCATGTGATGCTAGGAATAGAGCACTTAACTCAAGAGAGTATCTAGGGTACTTAGAATTGAGTGAAAGTCATTTTTATCTTGATGGATCTCCTAAAAATTTTGGTAGGATGAATCGTATACCTGTGGATAGTCTTGGACTATAATTATTTATTTCTTTAACTTTTGAATACTGATTTCCAATGTAAGGTGAAATCTCACCCAGTGATTCATGAAGGAATGGGTAAGAGAAGCCCAAGCCCTAGATCAAAGAGGCAGTTCGGGAACATGACAAGAGTCAGTCCGAGGGTGATAACAATTGATGACCTAAAGCTTCTCCCACTCCCTAGTGAATCCAAAGTTGCTGCAGTTCATCCATGAGATGCAGCTTGGTTTCGTAGGTTGTATCGGCAGTCGTTCATGTCACGATTGTTTATATTACAAATGTGGCAGTATCATGCGGGGCACTCTAACCTGTCTCAATTGCAAACATTCGTTCCTTGTGTGGTTGCCAGTGGACTGGACTCTCTCCTAGGGTATGAGTGGATGGGTCGTGATTGCAAGCCTTTCAGCTTTTGGTCGACGGCCATGGTAAAGGTCAGTGGAGAGCTTTCTAAATTGTTCATTGCTATGTGTGTGCAACTTTAATTTTCTCTGGCGGATATAATCGTGTATGTCCTATTGGTCATAGAGGTGGAAGCATCATCATGAAGCTTATCCTTACATTGGCTCGTCGTTCCTTTCGGCGTCATCTCTCATCATCAGAGTTATCAGAGTCAGAGCTAGTGCTTTCACTATCGTCGACTCTCTTGATGGCATCTACGCAAGCCGCTTGAAAAGAGACATACTTATCGCGTCTCTTCATTTGTTGTCTGATTTCCTTGGGTAGTCCTGCCATGAACCATGTCAGGACTGGGACACTCTCAGGGTTGCAGCCTCCACATAATCTCTTGATCCATTCTATATGGTCGCGCAAGAACTCGTCCTTAAGTCCAGGAAGGGATAAAAAAGAAAATGGGTGGTCTTGAAGCGTGTAATCAACTGGGGCTATATGATATTCCAATTGTCCCGTTCATCTTGCTCCAGATTGAAATACCAATCCTTTGAATATCGGTCAGACATAGATTGAAGTATCTTAACAGCTCTTGCGGGCTATCCTCTCCGTAGGCCCTACACGCATGGGTGTAGATCTGTAAAAATTGTCACGAATCTCTCTTTCCATCAAACCATGGAAGGTTGATTTTAAGGAAGTTCCTGATGACATGAGGTATAAATGGCCCAAGATTATTCATTGTTGGTGGATCTACGTCAATGTTTTTGTGTGGTATCTCAATTGGTACGTTAACGAATTCTTCGAGATCTAGGGGTTCTAGAGCATATCCGAGATACATACACGAAAACGGAAGATGTGGCTATTTTTGGTGTTGTTTTTTTTTGTTTTCTTTTCTCAGATGTTTTTGTAGATCTTTTCTATGATAAGGTGATCAAAGGATGTATGGAAATGCAGATCAAACCGAAGTGAAATCAACATTAGATCAAGATCAAATCGGGATCAAACAAAAAATCAAATGGAAAGAAAATAAATAATTGCGAAACAAAAAGGCAATTGGGGAAGATAAAAAAATATAGATGGATTCTGATGGTCAGTCACTCAGATCTAGTCCAATTTTTTTTTAAATTTCTTTGATGGCGAGTAATAGGCAGGGGCGAGTAATTCTAATTATTCATCAGGCTACCTATGGACTATGAATGAAGATGAGAATACATTGTGAAGAGGGCAAATAAAGATGAATAGTTGGCAAGAAATAGGACAAAAGATCAAATGCTCTCTAGAAAGTGGCGAGAAATTAAACTGACAAAAATTTAAAAAAACACAGTAGGGCAAGTAATGAATCTGTCAAAAAAAAAAAAACCGCAAAAAAATACAAACAAAATTTCCATTAGGACTGTTTAGCACCGTCTCCCCAGCAACAACGCCAAAAAAATGTTGTACCCTTTCCGTGCCTCTTTAATCAGATGGGTCTAGAGGGCAAAGAAAGGGTTAGGAATGGGGATCTAAGCCTACCAAGGGTGTCAAGCTTAGTGTAGGATCTAAAAGTGGAATGGCTAAGATCTAGAGGTGAGATTCATCTTTCTTTCTTCTTCTTTTGGGTTTTTCTTTTTTTTGCTTTTATCTTTTTTTGGATCTTGATTGCTTTTGGTTTATCTAGGCATCCTTAGCTCTAGATCTTTTCCTCATAAAATTGATCTTCTCAAGGGAGGTAAACAATAAATAACACTTGATTTGCTTGGTTGTTGATTTTGTGGATTAGTTTTAAAAACTAGATGGATGAATGCTTGTGCTAAAAATTGTTGGTGATTGTGATGGCATGATTAACAAGAACATATCAAGCATTCATCATTAAAAAGATTCACACACATTAAAAAAAAGGAGGACCTCAATTAAACAAATGATAGAAAGGAGGAGATACTTTCTCTCTCTCAACTCTATTCTCTTCAAAGGAAAAATGTGGCTAAAAAATGGTGCCACATGCCCTTATATAGACATTCCTAGGGTTAGGGTTTCTGGTTCACCCAAAACCATGTGCCATAACAACTTGAATTTACAAGGTTTTTAAAATCAAATTTGCATTTTAAGTACTTGGGTCCATTTTGACCTTGGGCTCATTTGAGAGTAGATCTACCTCTAATTCTCACACAATAGACTTACGAGTACAATGCACCTTCTATGGGTGTCTGACATTGCATTTTTGGTAGATTTGATTCTTTTGCCGACTCAGCCATGCTTTTATTCCCATAGTCGTAAAATATGGTAGTGAGGCGTTGGGCATTGTTTTCGCTACTTGTCGACTTCTCTAGTATTGACGCTCTCGGTATATCTAGATTATGGAGCTCGTTCATTGGTGATTTGTAGACATTCTCCATCGTAGTTTGGTGGCTCAATTCTGCTTCTTGAGGTTCCTTGCACACTTATTATGGCTAGAATCTATTAGAAAAGTCTTCACATGAATCTTCTAACAATAGTATCTAGTCTCTCCTCAGGTCTGGGTCTATACTTTCGATCGCTATATTATACCCTTTAACTCCATTATTGCCTAGTATTAGTTCATCCTATCCGGAATAATCACATCATCAGAGCAAGTAAATCGTTGATCAAGCTTTGATAATAGGAAGATTCTTGATCAGAGTGTCTTTTTATTTTGACCAACAAAATGTTGGGGGAGGAAGAGAGAACGTGAAATGACTCCCCAGATGAGGGCTGCTACTAACTATCAACAAGAACGATCTCCACGAGGAGGAAGAAATAGAAAATTCCAAATAGGATCACATCATGCGTTAAGGACCGCTGAAATAATTTCATATTCAAATGAATTTTTTGATTTGAGTACAGTTCACCGAAGAGGATAAATGGTATGTGCAATTACTATTGATCAGCTGAAAGTGAAGTTCAATTCAGAATTCAATGTGGTAGTGCATAAAGATAGCGTTTGTTCCTCAAGCGTAAGAGACAACCGTTGTCGGATTGAAATACGTCCGTGATTCGATCAGACTGAGTGAACGAGCTAAGAAAAGCAATTGAGAGAATGTAATCAATCACAGCACACACGTATCGGGATAGACACTGATAGTAGAAGGTGTTGTTGATATCATACACTGAATGCTTAACATGAGAGCATTTGCTCAATATGGAACATGAACAACACAAATGATTACAACCTAAATGTCATAACTTCCGATGCTCAATCTACTGCTCTATTGCACCCACTTAGTGAATGCAAGCTGGATGTATATATACACAATATCCTTGTAATTACAATAATTGCTTAACTAATATGTAATTACAAGACTAATTTAGTCTAACCAGATATTGGTCATGAATGTACTTTACAAATATTTGATGTACAATGACATCTATACAATGTGTATATGGATGACTCGATGGAGTCGAAGTAGTCGAATGAGTTGATCGTCGAATTAGTTGGATGACTCGATCGCCGAAGTAGTCGGATGAGTCAAATACTTTGGATACTTCGGTCGATCATCGAAGTAATCAAGTGATTTGATGGTTGAAGTAGTCCAAGATGGCCAGGTCTTTTGATCTTCTTCAAATGATTTGAAATGACATTCGAATGTAGAGATTGACAGGAATGGATACCCTTTGTTTCGGAGATGAGGATGTATGTCGGGCGGCTTGCTTGGAGGGAAGTCACCCACGTCGGGACCCCTGATCTGACATGGCGCCAGGTTGGATCTCAATGTTGGTTTTGTTGCACAGAAACCTGTGTATTTTACTAGGCATTATTCTGCACACAGAATGAAAGTAGTTTTGTAGATACTACGATCTGTGTTAAGAAACACGACTAAATATGTAGAATAGCAAAACAAACAACTATAATTCCTACAAGTATGAGATGAGTAGACATAAAACCTAAGGATATTGCATTTGACCCTAGATCAACGATTAATTCAAGGATCAAGAATGTGAAAGAAGAATCTTGAATGAATTGAAACACCAAGGAGGAAACTGTGAGCTTAATCTCCAACACAATTTAAAAATGATGAGGGTTCTAGAGAAGATGGGCTTTTCATCATCAATTTTATAGCCCTTCTAAAATATAGATGAGAGAAGGGATGGCAAGAATGGCGAGTGAATGTGTAAATGCCTATTCTAAAAAGAAATTAAGAAAGATGGAAAACAAAAGGGAAAATAAGAAGTCGTGCAGAAAATATGCTACTTTCTAAAATTTGATCGATCGAGTTTCAACTGCTATGGGCGATCTAGGCTCAAAACCGTACATAAGCATGAACGAGCTATAACTAGTAGCCGGAATGCTTACTACTGTTACAAGAAATCTCCATCAAGGTTATAATAGGAGATTGCCATCAAAAGACATATGCACGTAAAGCCCCTCACCAAGGATACAATAGCTAAGCAAGTTGCAACAAAGCAACACAAGGGAATCGGATGGTGGACAAACCAACCCAACCAAACCTAGATCGAACGGATCTAGGCCCCAAGCTATGGATCAATCACTCACAAGAATTTGAGGAGTCACACCAGCAGGATGTAGCTATTAACATCCAAATCAAGCATACACTAGTGCAAGCTCAACGGGTATACTTATACCCTCCAAGGCCCATGCACCACTAGTAGTCCACTACGACACCTCATTGGACACATCCCAGTTTCCCTGTGACTCACCGATAGACCCATAAAAATCCACCATCTAGATTTTAGGCCTCCAACCATTAATGATGACCACATACACATGAGGGCCCCAAACGTCTCTTAATCTTAATTAAGTTACAGACCAAGGTAGGGCTATTGACATCCTAGCAAGATAATAATCTGAGATTAGTCATGGCGGCATGACAATGTGGATGTGACTCATTGTAGCATAACAAGACATATAGCTGATATATTTACCAAATCCTTAAGTAAAGGTAATTTTGAGCTCTCTAGGTGTAGGTTGGGCAGACGTGGATGCGGTAGATGGAGGATAGAGGTTAGTGTGTGGCATTATGGATGATAAAATGCTAAACAGTGGAACCCATGCACTTTCACCTCGAGAAATGCACATGCAAAGTTACACAGTAGGGGGCCTGCTGCGATATGCTCACATGTGTTGGGTTTGATGGAGATTGTTGGCATGCCAATCGTATGGCACAACCGTGGGACCAGAGAATCCCAAGAAAGACTCCACAATCTGATGCAGCAGCGTGGACTGGATTCTGTCCTTGCGAAATGTTGAAACAACCAGATAGTTGTTCAACGAATGCGCAGCCGCTTGAATGACTGGTTCCGTGATAGCCTCTATCAAGTACCCATTGTTAGTTTGGATCAGAATTTCTGGTGCAGTTTGGGTGACGAAAGGTTTTATCAGGGCTTTTGTCTGACAATGAGAGATGGGCTGGCGGTCACCGGACTCTAATGTCGACTCTAACCATCGAGTCCACGTTAATGCATACCTTGTACGTGGTACCCTGGTACAAGAAAGAGAAACGTGACTTCGGCGCATCCCAGGTGGCGTAAGCATGAAGGGCGAGGCCCATGTTAATGTCAAAGCTGAAAAGCGCTTGGTAAAAATCCATTGCTATAAGAAGTGAGCCATTAATATGAAGCCAAGGTTTAATCAAGGCATTAGAAGGCAAGGGCCAAATCTGGGTGGCTGATGGTATTTTTTGCTGGATCATCTGCTTGGTGCCAGAGTCATTAGAAGATGAGGAGGTCATGTTAGCGGTGATAGTTAAAGTGCGAAAAAGTAGAAAAAATGGTGGAAAAGGTAAAAAGTGATGAAAACGCAAAAAATAGTGGATAACAAGGGTTGGATGGTAGTAACAATAGTTCAAAGTGCAGATTTGGGTTCAGAGTATGCAGATGATGGCTTGTATGAAGTTTGGTTGCATTCGAAGAACTTGGAAAATTTGGTCGAAAATTGAGCAGACACATATAGGGACAAGCAGGTGCATAAATAGTGCATGGCGAGCAGACAAGGAACAACAAGGTAGATTGGAGCACATCGAACAGGAGGAAAATGGTAGGTGCTAACAGCTAGAATGAGAGAACAATGGCATGTGTATCATTAGAAGGTAGCTAAGAAGGTGAAAGAGCATGGGAAATGAATTGGAAGGTCTCATGCAACGTAGATAGACTGAAGGAGGCAACAAAGACATGAATGAAGGTAGGAGCACTGGTTGGCTGATCAATGATGAGAGATAGAGGTGGATCACTAGCTCCAGATCATTAGTCAGAAGTAATTATGAAGAGAGGAACTGATGGAGGAGAGAGACAAGGTAGCAGGCAGCATGAAGGAGAGGGGCATAATCATGAACAAGAGGAGAGATGACAATCATCGGCTAAGGCAACGCAGATATTAAATGGAGATGTAGCGATAGTAGGAGGTGAATATTTGCCTAATGTTGGAAGTAAATCTTGTTTGCACGTGTTGGCTAGATCTACTCACGATGCGGTGTAGTATAGAGAGGATCGTCCACTTTCTAAGTTTCTACCAAGCTTCAAACAAAAATGCGGAAAACAATGACAAAGCACTAAGGCTTACCCAACTAGTGCTCAGAACGGAAATGAAACTACCTAAGATGACAAAATACAAAACCTTACTAAGGCTTACCCAACTAGCAAGGTGATTATACTAAATCCTAGATTAACACCCAAAGGGATTGAGAATGATAGAATGCGGCTAAACTAAGCGTAAAGCGATTAAAAACATGTCAAAATAAAAACCAATGAAAGGAGGCAAGAGGAGGCCCGAGCACCTTCCCTCAAGCTACACACCTTCCAATGGGAACACAAAGAAATAGAATGATTTCTTAAATAGAGAGCAATTTAGCATAATCTCAAAGTGTTATTTACAAGGCAAATACCTCTCCTTTTATGGCAATGAGGGTCTTCCATAAACATCCACTAACTTATGGGACTAATCTATTTCTAGCCTTTCTAGAACTTCTAACTTAGGATTTAGAACTTCAAAGTTTCTTAACTTAGTTTCCATAGCTCCACATATCAACGTACAAGGCTGAAGTGAGTGCAGCGCGATAATAAACCCTTGCTATGCTGATGTGGTCTTCTTGTGTTCGCAATGGTTTATTGCTATCAAGGGCTATTGGGGGTAGCCCTCGATCCCAAAAACCCTTGCATTCTGTCAGAAATGCTACCAGGCCGCAATTGTCCGCAAAATATCTGACGTCGTGATCAGGGTTGCCATGGTGCTTCTAGTAGAATACACGACAGTTGGTGACCATGTCTTCAGCTAAGTTGCCAATATCAACGCCTGTGAGCTTGGGCCAAAATATCCTATTCTTAACCTTGGTGATAGTTCAACGTTTTTTAGACCAGAAAACATTTTTCCCTTGAAACCTAAAAGGGGTAGCACGCCGGCGTGCTATCAATTTGAGTTAAAGACTAAAAGCTTAAATTGGTAGCACGTCGGCGTGCTACCCCTTTCAAGCTCGATGAAAAAAAAAATCAGCCTAAAAAACTTTGAAGGGCGATAACTTTCTTAATATTGCTCTGATTGAGATGATCCAAAAAGCAAAAATGCTCCATTTTTCATGTAGAATACATTGCTTTAATAAAATTTGATAATAAAAAAAAATGCAAATATTTTATTATTTCATCATCTCAACATAAGCGTATTAGTTAAGTTATAGCCTCCATCTAGAACATACAATAAAAATGTTTTTTTTTTTTTTTACCAATGTTGATTTTATGATACCTATAATAGGCTTGGCCACATACCATCATGTCTTTTAATGTATGGTCATACATCAATCCTTGGTAGTAGACAAAAATGTTTTAGCTTGATAAATGTAAAATTATAGTGATTAAGTTTTCTGCGTTCTCAATGATATAGCATACTATGTACAATTTGTAGACAACATGATTTGCAGACATATCTTTTAGCTAGTAAGAAAATGAACAACATGATAATGAAGTATGCAAATAGATTTCACCCCCAAAAGCGAAGTAGAATAAATTTTAAACCCTCAAAACAATGTAGCATGCCATGTGCTATGAATTTGACGTAATTTAACTTAATTAGTCGAGATCCAATCATCAACTAATAAGTGAAAAGTTCAGAACCTTCATAACTGGCCGATATTACTCAACAAGGTCTTTCACTCATTTAGCTAAAATTTTGCAATACCAATGTCAGACTAATTAAACAACAACAACTTTTAGGACCAAGTCTAAAAATTTACAAAACCCTAGAATTTCCGAAATCCGACCGAAATGGACCAACTGTGAAAATCGATTAAAAAGATCGATTTAACATATTCACAGGCACTGTCACATTCCGAATCATTTTGAAACATTCTGCATGCATCTAACTTGACATGCACTGACTTTTTTGAAAAAAAACAAAAAAATTTTCGTAAATAGCCTAGTTACTAGGAAATCTGCTTTTTGATCTAGAATTTCCAAAAATAGCTTCATGCAAGAAATCTACTGATTACACGTGCAACATGCATACAACAGACAAGCACTACATTGAGTTACAAGCATGCATGCATCAGAACAATTCCAAAATTTAGCAAATTTTACCCTTACGGAGCCTCTGCTTACTGCACTGGGTATTAATGAGAGAGCCTTCTTGGGGAGAATCAATACAGATTCTATCACTCTTGCCTTTATACTTAGAAGGAGGAGAAATCCAAATTTTACATTACCTTCCAGGGAGCCACACACAAGGTGCGTGTGACTAAGGCCGCCCTTGCTGCCATAGGGATAACGTCTGGTACCCAAGCCTCACCGAACCATAAGCAAGCCAAATATGCTATTAAGCCTTATATTGACACTGCCAATGACCTGCAGTAGACTAATGACGACTATTTTCTAGAGGCCATTACTGATCCTGCCATTCAAGCTGCTACTCACCTCCTCAACAATTTCTTGATGGTTGGCAACCTCAGGAAAGACTATATTACTTCCCAAATTTTGCATAGGATAGTTGAGTCCCAGGCCAAGATAGCCAAGGCTCCTCTGGAACCATATAACTAGTTCAAGACTGTCTTTGGAGAGCTCAAACGAGCTATCAAGAGCAATACCAAGCAGCAATTTGTAAGGAAAGCTTGGCATGTTTTGCGACATTGTAAATAATGAGATTTTGGTGTTTTGGACTCATTCTCTCTCTACTCGAGTTTTCCATCATTGATTTTCTCTCTCTACCCAAGAGCAGACTGTTTTTTTCCATACTGACACTTAGAATTATTTTTGAGATACAATTCTCATAGTGAGAAGTTAGATTTTTTCATCAGATGTATGCCATTGTGCTCTTGTGATAGATTTTTCAAGTCTATTGTTTTCTGATCAATCTTGTGCAATTACAGCACCTCAGTAAGATCCTGTAGGGTGTGTGGTGAAGTTCACACGTGCTAAAAACTTCACAACTACTAGATTTGATGATTTCTTCCAGATCAACCAGCAAGATCAAGTTGAAGCCGCACCAGACACCCTTAGAGTCGATCATGCTGTTATATCTCCAAAGCAGTTTGACGTCATAGTACCAGAGGGTTTTGAAGCCGAAGATACATTTGAAGAAGAGTAACCGACCACAGACCAAAGGCCAGTTAGCATGATTCCTACCGAAGCTATTTCTGTTTCTCTTGTTGTTGTTGTGCCTACCATCGTGGATTCTGGTGACGCAATGGGTCTTGTTTCTAACCTTGTGTGCGTGATTCAGACCATGATTGATGAAAAGAAAGACATGTCCAAGCGCATAGCCGATCTTGGGACAAAGAATACCTTGATTATCCAGAAGGTTATTCAGATCAACCACGAGTTGACGATTGTCAGGCAACACGAGGCAAAGTTCGAAGCTGATTTGAAGAAGGCCAATGAGTCTGCTCACAATGACTAGAAGACTATGTGATGACCCTTTAGAATGCACTCACCACGGCGCAGGACAAGGTTGACAAGGCAGTCCAAGATTCCAAACAGCAGGTCTTGTTGCTAGCCGGACAGTTGGACTTATCAACATTGGAATGTGAACGATTTCAAGGTGAATTGGACGCAACCACCCCTGAATGAGATTCCTACTCATAAACCCAAGTGTCTGATCGTCCAGTCACACCGGATGAGATTACATACTTGTTTCGCAAAGTGGAAACCTACCATACTGCACTGGCGGGGTTTCAAGAAAAATTCGATAAACTCAAAAGGACGGTAACCACCAAGTTAGGCAATTCTTGCCTTAGCACCAGGATCAGGCAAGAATGGATATAGAGTTGGATTCAGGCATGGAACATGGTGGAGCCCTTGAAGTCGCAGAAGAATAGCTAGTTCCACAGGCAACGCAAGCAGGTCCATCTTCATCAAAGACCACACCATGTTCAGACGACCAATCAGCGTCAAGGACCAGATCCAGAGCTTTTTAGCGCAACATCCTCATGAGTCCTCGTGTGGTGGTTGGGTCATCAAGTGTAAGACCTCTAAAATTGAGGCCGACAAAGAATTGGATAAGATACTTGCATTGGGAGAGCAGTCGGCTTGGAAAATTACAGTTTTTGAGAAAACTCCAGAATTTATCAGGAGTTATGTGGCCAGCCCTAGCCAATTGCACGTAGATCCATACTACGTACCAATGCCACGCAGAAATAAGTGAAAGGATTTGGGATTGGCCATAAATCAAATTACCATCCATACATTGAACTAGCCAATCATCCACCAACCTTATAGTTAGGAGATATCAGTGGACTTCCATCGAGTCCTACAAGCATACCAGCAGGAGTATATCCACTCTCCTGATCCCACAGTCAGGCAGTCGACGCTGTTCGCAAAAGATCTAACCCTATTGGCATCCATTGCAACGCGATGAGATGATTGCCTTCCCACTTTGGCATTCGATCCGAATAAGCCAATGGCGTCAGATAGCATTAAGGATCAGCTATCGATGGCCTAATTATATTTCCGTGCAGCAATGATGGGAGGCTCCTGGGAATCTCGATTCACAGCTTGGACAACTTCAAAGTGGATCGCCGGAGCCCATCGTTGTTTTTTGCCGCACAATTTAGATTTCAACACTGCCCGACTCAATTTCATGGAGAAGGTGCATGGATTGTTAATGCTTAGGGTTAATGGATGTTAGAGTTAGATGTAAATCTTCCATTCATGCTGAAATCTGAAATATGCTATCGCTCTCATGGGAACGAACCTACGTGTGACAGCTAACTTCATCTCCTTGATGCTAGATTGATTAGATATTGGGTTGGGGATAGGCAAGGAAAGAAACCCACTACATGGAAAGCCTCAAATCCATTCTAATCGGTTACACTTCCTCTGACAACACCTACAAGTTGTATGACCCCAATACCCAGCAGATTTTATTCAACAGGGATATTGTCTTTATCAAGGATCAGTTTATCGACTTCAAAGGCAAAGACAAAGCTCCATGTGAATCTTTGACACCATGTGTGCCATAGACATGACAATTCGAGCCTCTAGTTCAAGCGTGTCGACTGTCGACAACGAATCGAAAGAAGAAGTTGCTTCTATTCTGGGGCAACACAACCAAGGATCGGATCATCAACCGATGCCACCTCCAAGAAGATCGAACCGAGTGCACACACAACCCACGAGATATATTCATGAGTCTGCATGTCTTCTAACTCAGGAACTGACTACAATCGATGAGACACTTAGCCAACCAGACTCCGATCTCTGAAGAGAGACGATGGTGGACAAAGACTATTCCTATTGCTGCTTCCCAAGCTATCAAAAAAGCAATTTGGTTGAGAAATTTACTATCAGATATCAATCTGAATCAATACACCCTTTAACTCGTTCCAATTAATCTTGAACCTGCATGTATTTCTGCAGGTTCTTCTTCTGCAGCAGGTTATCGAGTAAACAACCAGGTCTAGAACGTTGTTGTGGATACCTGAATAGAATAGTTGGTAACAAATATAGAGGCAACGAGATCGAATACCTGAAGTGGAATTAAAATTCCAACACTCCCTCTTGATTCAACTTCAAACACTTTAACATTTTTCTTACACATAATATGCTTGTCTTTAGACAAAGCCTTAGTGAAGATATCAGCTACCATATTATTTGTCGAATAGTAAATCAGTTCTACATGCTTCAGATGTATTTTCTCTACATGTTTAGTCCTGGAATGAAATCTAGGTTTGAGAGTAAGTTGAATGCAACTGATATTATCGCAATATATGGTAGTTGGTTTCTTCTATTTGAAGCTCAGATCCTGTAGAAGAAGCCTCTTCCAAATGGCTTCTATAGTTGCTTGTATTGTTGCTACATATCCAACTTCAATAGAGGACAATGAAAGTGACTTATGTTTTATGCTATTCTAGGAAAACTAGTGTAGAAGATAAATAGAAATAGTAACTAGAAGTAGACTTGATTCTTTGTTGCTTGAATATATTTCATCACACTTTTGAGTGCTTTCCAATGTTCGATTCTTGGATTTGACATGAATTGAGAGAGTGTGCTAACCTATATATGCCAGATCAGGTAAATTTACTCCCAATTAGACTGTCAGTGAGAAACATATGCTCTAAGCATATCTTCCAACAACTGGTTGATACGTTCTGTCTTCCCATCATATTATGAGTGATATGAAGAACTAAGACTAAGGGTTGTTTCAAGTTTATCAAAAACTGATGCTAGAACTTGCCAGTGAAATTGGAGTCACCATCGCTAACATTATCATTTGACAAGCCATACAATCCGAACAACTTCTCAACAAAAAGCTGGGCTAGTTCAAATGCCTTGACAATCCTCTTGTGAAACAAGCAAACCAAGAACATTTGGATATGGTGTGTTCATTCTCTAGTTTTAAGCAGCACTGGTTATAAGTTGGAACCTCATAATGGGTACCAAAGATTGTCTAACAGTCGGTTCTAGTCTTGCAATCGAATCTTCAGAAAATGAGAGGCAACCTTGTATATAGAACCATAAAAAACAAGCTACCAATCCTCATTCCAGATTCGTTCTTGAACTTTTGAGGTCCTTGGATAGTTGTCAAATGATGTTGGTCAGCTGGATCTTATTTGGAAGTTATATCCATTAAGTGGATCTACCTGTAGCAGACAGATGCACGTAATCAGCTGTTACTGATTGAGTGTAGAAGGTTTCGGTGCTTGCATGAAAGAGCCTGATCTTAGTGGCTCTTTACTTGAGCATTGAACAGTTGATGAGTGGGGATGATGCAAGTTGATCCAGCGATGGCACCCGTTTTGTTGCAGCCTAGAAAGAGACCTATTTTTTCCAATGAAGGCCGCAGTATGGAAGTGCCAAAGGATGAAAACTTAGCAGCCGTGGCAACGAGGGCTGTTAGCTGATGCTCTGAGCTCGGAGGCCGTGTGATGGATCAATCAAAGGCTTGATTTGTGAAGACTCGATGAAGAAGGATGTTGTATTGTTTCTCTTTGGCAGCGATGGTGTGCCTGAGCCCGAGGGGAGAGAAGGCAGGAGCTGAGTGGCGGCTGTGGGTTTAGGACTGTGGCCTCTACAGCTCGTTTTCCTTTGTGTGAAGGAAGCCTCTTTTTTAGGGTTTGCATGAGGAATAATGTGCCTTTTGCATGTTGTTTTTCCTTGATTGTCTATGAAGACTTTGCATGTTGGTGCAGAAAAAGAGAAAGGAATAATATGATACACGTTTGAAGAAAATTTTTAAAAGCTGGTGACTTAGCACTATTATATGATAATAGGCATATGAAATTTTTAGGAAAATTACATACAAGATAGATGGGGCCATACAAAATTATTGAAGTGTTTTCTAATAATTTGATTCAATTGGCAGATCTTGAAGGCCCATTTACTTGATACAAGAGTAAATGGCTCTCGTATTAAGAAGTATAATCAATCATAGTAAATAGTTGCAAATAAATCTCTTGGTTTTACGTAAGCAAATCAAAATCTATGTTTTTCTAAGAGAATATTTATAGATAAATTTATTTATTTTTATATTTATTTTATTATTGTCTGTTGGGAAAGTTGAAAGAGGGTGTGAGAAACAAAAAATTAGTTCGAAAAGAAACGAACACGAAAAGAAGTGAACTCGAAACTTGAACGAGAAACGAACTCGAACGGAAAGTGTTCGTGTGCAGCGGAATGAGCTATAATACTCTTTCCCTAAGCATGACTACGCCTATCAGAAACGAACAGAACGTTAGTGATAGAAATCACGGTCGATCTGATTACGTACCCAAACATTTAGCAACAAAATATCAGAAGGATAATTTGTCGCGAACAGCTAGACAAATTATTTGTCGCGAATGATTCGCGAAGAGCTAGACTGAGCCCGACTGATAATCAGTCGCGAAAGACAAGACTAAATATTAGTCGCCAACAACTAGACTAATAATAATTCGCTAAGAACAGATTACCAGATTGAGCAATAAGAAAGTCAGACAGAATGTAGAAAAGCATAGCAATATTGACACAAATCTGAACGCAGAACAAAAGAGAGCTGTTATCAGATTAAGTATAGCAAAATATACATGTCAATAATGTTGTGGAGCACAAGACAATAGCGGACGAAACCACGTGCTCTACAAAGCTAATTCAATCTGTAAAGGGAATGAACCTGTTACTGACAATACAAAAGAATCAATGCGCAAGGCATCTACTTCCTCTATCTCTGATAAGCTCCTGATGCCATTGTTTTCACACACTTGTTACTGAATACGCAAGTGATATTCAATATATACACAATTTTACAGGTGTGCAGATGAAGAAGGTACAAAGTGGATGTGCTGTCTGTAGGAGATCGTGGGTGGCTGCTGTCGTTGTCAAATCTGTTAGCACAGTTGCATGGGATGAGCGTGAGAAGGCCGCGACGTCAGCCTTTGCTGAAATGAACGTTGGTGAAGATGTGAAAAATGCGACACTCTGACAAATGCCTTAGGATTTGATTTACAAAGTGCTTTCGCTTTTCCTAGGGCACCTTCGGCATTTTGTAAGACAATGTCGTCTTTTTCGCCTGTCACAAATCACGTGGAAAAACACAGTGTCGCGTTTTTCGCCTTTTTCGCCTGTGGAGAATTACTTGTATTTATGTAGACAGTCGAGTTTTTTGCCTGTCTTATTTTACATGTAAATATGTAGACTGTGCGACAACATGAGTAAAAATGCAGCATGAATGGAGGCAGATTAAAATAGGATTCAGGAGAGTAGAGAAGATAAATCCAATACTCTCTTCTCAGTCAACGAACCTCACAAAGCTCTCTAGAGCTCTCTAGGTACACTTCCCATTTCCATCGCAGATCTTCCAACAGGCACCCACCAAGATAAGTTCATGTCTTCAAAATGAAATATCGAAATTCATGAATCTAAAAATATTATACTAAGCATCAAAATTCATGGATCTAAACAAGTTCAAAAAAAAAAAAATAGATCCTTTATATTTTTCGACCTACAGGTTATTCTTTGGACCCTCTTTATAATTTTCAGATCCTTCATATTTTTCTGACCCTTCATATTAAATTAATACTTCAGGCAGTTGTTAAAAGAGGAATATTAGTTGTCCTAGGCTGACGTCATGGAAATCTAGAGTGATTTAGAGGGGTTGGGCTCAACTGGTTAGCTTGGCATCCAAAGTTTCTTTGGTCCCAGGTTCGAGCCTCCCCTTGGAAACCAAGAAGTATCTTTCCTAACTATCTAGTCCAACGGGGTTGGCTCAGTTGGTTAGCTTGACATCCAAAGTTTCTTTGGTCTCAGGTTCGAGCCTCTCCTTGGAAACCAAGAAGCATCTTTCCTAACTATCTTTGCTATTGCCACCATAGCGGATGCTACAGCAATTTTCTGATTTCCTCGCGCAAAGTATTCTTCTCTAGATTCTACAGTAGCGCTATAGATTTTTCATCTTTTTCTTACAGAAAAATGGCGTCTACCCGTGCATGGAAAGCTAGAACGGAGATTCCATGAGAGCCCTAAGCAAATGAACGGAGATGTATAGACAACAGAGTTAGTAGCAGTGAGTTGTCCTTATACTTGATCGTGCATGCGCTACTAACTGATATTTGCAATGAAATGGCATACAAAGTTAGAATCAGAGGAAGCATGTTCTAAATAGTCACTGATGGAATCAACATATTAGTTGGAGATGTATAGACAACAGAGAGCCCTAAGCAAATGAACGAAGCTGCTGAGGATGCTAGGATGGACTATCTACCCATTACCAAAGAAATCACAACTCTGCACTTACCTAGAAAAGGGGCGGGCAGCCAATCTGAAGATTATTTGGAACAACTGCAATAGGGAACTTTGTTTACGCATAAATTGAAGGTCTTAGGGCCTCAAAAAGTTGGAATGTATGCAAAGCTCACTGTCCAGGATAGATGTGATACACGGGATTGGAGCTTCTTTTGTGACCTTGAGTGTGAATTCTTGTACATGATGCACAAAAGATGCTGTAAGCATTGGCAGAATCCTGCTTATTCTGAAGAAAAGCATCTATCAATGTTGACTGGACTAACCTATTTGTCGGAATCGTCATCAGAGGGACCTGCTGAATTTGAGGGCGAGGACATGTGACGACTTGTTTCGGTCACATGATAACTTTTTGATTTTTATTCTTGTAAACTTTTAGTTTTATACCACTGATTTCCTGTAGTTATATGAAATTTCAGTATTTTTAGAGTTTAAGTGTAAAATCAATCCGGATCGGATTTTCACTAGATCGGATTTTGTATGTATCGGATTTCCACTGGATCAGATTTTCATTGTCGATCCAGGTCGGAAAATAAATCGAATCCGATAATTTCATTTATGACAATTACAGTCGCAAGACTATAAAAAGCTGATGTAACTCACCATTTTGTATACGAATAGTTTGATGAGCATATACTCTTATGCTTATATTTTAGAGTGAACTGTTGATGATTGCTCTACGAATGAATGAATGTATATGTTGCTTACTATTTTTCCAGAGTCTACATTGTTTGTAAGCACTGTGCCAATTCATGATGAATGATATGTAAAGTAAGATTGATAATACTCTGAGACTGTTCTAGTCTGAACCGTGTTGAAGCATACAGGTGATTACAGTATACGATTATCATTGTGAAATCTGTCATATTGTGAGAGATAGAATGAGAGCCTAGAGGGGATGTGTGCTTCTCCGAGTCATTTGCAGGTTGTTGTGCTTAACTATCGAGTCATAATTGCAGACTTCACCTTGAGAAACCTCTAAGTTAATCATGTTGTGTGTGAAGTTGATTGTTTAATCACTCCATCCAACATTGGTCATACATAGTTAGTGTATGGGAGAGAACTAGTACTAAAGAATTATCAACAATTGGTGAAATTGTTATTTGAAACATAAAGGTTGTACTGGCTGCCTGATATCATTTGATAACCAATTTATTCATCTTTCACACAGAATGATAACTTGATCTCTTTCTACTCTTCCTAATGAAACTCTTCCATCATACTCTCTAAAACTTCAATCTAAGTTTACACATGTGGTCATGAAAATCATAGAATGTTTTTAATAGAAATTACAATGTCATCACCACTTGGTAAAGTTGTTTTTATGCATGACTTGAAAACTTTGCATGCACTAAACCAGCCTTTTGCAAGTTGGAACAAAACCTAAAAATTTGAAAGCACATTCGTAAATTTTGACTTTTGCAAAAGAAGAAGAAACTTCCTGTTTGCAAAAACTCCATTGACCAATATAAATACATATTATTGTATTTGCAAGGCAAGGACAAATTTTTTGATACAATGTGACCCTAAAAAACAATATTTAAAAGTAGTCTCTAAAGGATTCTTGTGTAGGAGAGAAGCGTTGACGCTCGTTGGCATACAGACAGCGGTAAGAAGCGAACGACGCACAAACCTGGAGGGTTGTGCAAAGTTTGGGCAAGCGTGGCAAGTGTCCTTGGTTGTCTTTTCCCGATTTCTTGTGGGTTGCCTTGGCACCAACTTTTAGGTCCCGATATTTTTTGGGCACAGGTGCATGAGCTGGTCCTGATTTTTAGCTACTCCCAAAATTTCTTCCACAGGGGGGAGTCGTTTGTTGATTTTTCTCGAGCAGAGGCAAGCAGGTGCTAGGTTGCAGGAGATTTTTGTAGGCAGTCCACATGCTCACGAGCGTTTGTGACGAAATAGAATTTTTCAATGCTCAAAAACTTATGGGTTAGAATGGCGAATGTCATGTGACATGCAGGCAAGTAGGGCGATCAATGCCCAAAAAGTTTGGGACACACAAAAAATAGGACTCGAATTCCAAAATTTCCCGAGCATCTAAGGCGCACGGCCGTTTGGTCCCGATGCATCCTCAACCACATTTTTTTTTTTTAATGAAAAAATGGCTGCTCGGGCGCCACGTCTCAGTCTGCTGCAGGGGCATATATATGCAAACCTCCCATAACCCCCACATAACCCCACACATGTGCAGGTGCCTAAGGACATTGGTGCTGCCCGCGCGCTGCCCGATGCTCAGCTACGACCTTTCACAAATCCTTCCCCCAAACTTCTTGTCACGTACCAGAAAACAGGGAAAAGTTTTTGCAGGATGGGCGAGGTGCGAGATAGACATAGCAGTGAGGAAGTTCATGCAGGATTGTGAGACTGGCAAGAGCCAGAGAGCTTCAGATTGCAGCCAGCAGTGCAATAGCAGAAGGTGGGCTTTCTGAGAAATCTTTGCAAGCATTCATCCAAAGCGCTAGTCTTACATACCCAATGCATCAAATCTGTGAAACAGAAGAAGCAGCTGTACAGTTCATCTAGCATTCATCTCGAACTATTCTTTACTCTAAATCTGGCAAGGCCAATGTGTCATTAGTTATGTATTTGTTGCTGAATGGTTTGACGTGTGATATAGTTGTGCTTCTAGCACTAAACTATAGTTGCAAAAGAAAGATGTTTCATGAATAAAAAGAAAAGAACGATTTTGTCCCCATTAGAATTGAATAGGAATCTTGAAGGCAAGTGAAACTGCGGAGCAAAGTATTTTGCACCATGGCAGTGGTGGTGCAGTGGCCATCTAATGGAGATGGCCAATGATACCACTCTTTTTTCAAAACAGTGGTATCATTGCCCACCCTTAGATCTGTGGGCCATCGCCACTGCAGTAGTGGTGATGTGGAATACACTCTCCCGTGAACTTTATGCGATATTACAATTGAATTATAGAAGTTGCTTAGAAGCTTGTTTATATGGTTATCAAAAGTTGAGTTTTTTTTAAGTAAAACGTCCCAACCTTTCAATACAAGACTTGAGAAACAGTTGATACCCAACATTATTTCCAAAGAGCCCAAATTACATGCTTCGCTTTCATGTCATGCCATTTAGGGTATGAGCATGGACCTAAGATTAGTTTGCCTACGAACGAGTCTGTGTTAAATAAAGGTTTTTTGGCTACCAATTTTGAAATGTTGCTTTCCATTGTTGCTTCTCAAATATCTGTACATATTTCCCGTGGTTTAAAGTTTTGTATTCCAAAACAAGCAATTGAAACAAGTTTTGCTTTAAACTAGGATATTGCATGTTCTATTATTTCATAACAAATTCCAAAATGACTCTTTTGTAAGCGATTCATAAATTTGATAACAATTGCTATTACCAAAGAGTGAGGTGATGCAAGCAATTCTTCAAAAATAAATGATTGTTTAGAAAAATGCTTTTAATGCCTAAAACTATGCCTCAAAAGGTACTCTCGTATCACATATCTTGACTTACATATATTTAATTTGACATTGATACAAAGTTTCTATTCTATTTTAGAAATTGTTTTCTTAAAATGTCAAAAAAAAAAATCACTTATAAATAAAAAACAAAAAACAAAATACTGATATGTAACTTCGCAAGTTTTATCAGTCAATGAATTGGCCTATAATTGTGTATTTATGAAAACAATCGAAGAAATTGTAAAATGCTTTGACAATTTCCATAAAAGGTTAGTGAATGTTAGCAAGAATTAGTAATTAGAACACCATATGTCTAAGCATACAGAAGTTGGTGTTTTTAGAGGTGATAATTTTCTTTTAAATTTATAAACTAGACGATTCGCCCTTCTCCCGAATGAATGGTGTAATATGATGTTTGAAAATGCCATTTGCAAATCGCCATGTAAAATGTCAAAGAAGTTACAAAAATATAAAACTTGTTTAAAAAGGAAATAAATAAAATAATTTTTTCGTTTAAGTTTATTAAGCATTTCTTTTTCTATTGTTGAAATGAGTTCCAAAGATGTTTTCAAATTTTTTTTATCGAAACAAATTGATAAAAAATTTGAAAATAATACAATTAAGTTATTAAGCATGATAACGAATCATTTATTCACCATATGATACTACAAATCCAAAGTATTATTATTATTTGAACGAATGCATAACTAAATAGTCAATATATTAAGTATTCATTAATAACAATCAAATAACAATAAGTAGCTATAGAATTGCTTCTATAAACAAGGACAAAATAACTTTAAAAGATGCACTGTCTGATATAGTATGATATAGCAGTTTGTTTGAGGTCTAACATACTATAACAAAAAGCACAACCGAACACACATGAGACATTGATCCTGGCCACAACAGACTGTAGTGTACCACTAGGATCGTCATATATTAATTGTCTAGTACAAGTGTATGAAAGATTATGAAGAGTTCTAATTAGCAAGATAGCTTGACCTGTACTTAGTTCAGAAATATAAAGCATCTACTTACAATTAGGAGCGTCAATAAAAAACAGAGAGTTACAAGACAACTCTAGAAATGAAGCTGGGTTGAAAAACCCATTTTCTTACTAAGCCGTTTAGCAAGTGACTAAGTTAAACGCACAGCTTGGTCATCATCGATTGACATCATTTGTCGTCTTGCAATTAATATCAAGCTTGCAACACAACAGAGAACAATACTCAGGATGCCCAATTCCGACAACAACAAAGCATACACAACAATCAAAATAGTCATAAGCAAGGAAAGCAAAAGGTAACAAACAAATTGAAGGCTTTTGTTTCCACTTTCAAGCTGATTGGTTAGCGAAGACTTACTTTGAGAATGGACATTCCGTGCTACTTCAACAGCCAATGTATAGGTTTAATGATGGTGCTCAATTTGGTTTCATCTGCTCTATTTTCAATGTGATCTTCTACTTTTTTTGGTTGAAGACAATTTAGAAACTGCTAATGATCATGGTTTTTTGTTTGCGAGCGAGAAACTGATATGCATAGCCATATCTTTGTTTGTATAGAAGAGAGAGAGAGAGAGAGAGAGAGAGAGAGAGAGAGAGAGAGAGAGAGAGAGAGAGAGAGAGAGAGAGAGAGAGAGAGAGAGAGAGAGAGAGAGAGAGAGAGAGAGAGAGAGAGAGAGAGAGAGAGAGAGAGAGAGAGAGAGAGAGAGATTTAATTTAGAAACACACATGGTGACATATCTGGACTTTCTAGTTTATGAAAATAAAATAGGTAAATGTAATATTAACAAGAAACTTAATCTTGTTGTTTTTCTAGGCATTATCTAAATTAAATGATATAAATGACACCTGAAATGGGATCTGCAAATTTGGATCTATTTCAATTTCATAGATAGACATACATAAAATTATTGTATTATTGTTGATGTCAATTACTAACCCGAATCATTTATCCTTACACATGGTAAATATTCAAATTGGCAAGGACTGATTTTGACATAAACAAAGCTTTTTTGGAAGCTAGCTCGATGATTCAAATGACACAGAGGAAGAATTCCTTGAAATAGTTGTAATCGCTTTGTTTTGTTTTGTTGAAAAGGACTATTTATTATATTGAAAATTGCCCTACTAAATCTGAAACCAGAATAGGAAGTTATTCTTTTCATAAAATTATAGAATAAAAAATTATCGTTTGAAAGAACATTGAATAAGCTTTGTAAAATATTTGAGATTTTTCCACAATGTTAGTGTTTGTTAAGAAAAGTCAATTGTTAGAGAGCCATCTTTTTTATCAAATGTAAGATGGCAAAAGAAGAAGTGGCAATTTTCCTCTCCTACTCAAACTAACAACCACAAGAAGCATAGAAACAAGACTGAAAACATTGCTTATTATCATACAACTCGCTTTCAATTGTGGACTGTTTGATATAGTTGGTGGGGCATGCATTGCCTTCATCACCTTGTATGTCATGTTGCACATTTGACTTAATCTTTCTCCACCGCCTCCCATTGCCTCAACTGCCCATGCACCACCTCCCATCGCCTCATGCACAATGATTGTTCTCTTTACAATTTCAATAGTCATCATGTTTGCAATTTCAAGATATTCACATTAGAATATTAAAGGTATTGATGATGCATACAATTTTAGAACATTCGTAATAATCAAAATTCCCACAGATTCCATTTCTTCCTGGAAAGTAGTTACACAAGCACAATCTCACATTTCATGATTTTTTAAAAATTTCAAATAGTATTCACATTTTCACCTCTTAACATCGTAAAAATCCCAATTACTGGCACTTCTACTATTTGATATCATGATTTTGATGATCGTGGTCATGCTTTGATGACAATAGTCTCAAGTTATAAAATTGACAATTTATGCTTTAAATTATGTGTTGACAAAGTCATATTGATTTTTAAAATAAAATATTCACAATTCCATGAATGACATTAAAAAATGCAATCAGCATATTTTTGATAATTAAGTGAAACTTGAATATTCACAATTTCACAGTCAATATTCACGCATTAGTTGCAATTTTCATAATTGAATATTTAAAATTTCATAATCAATGTTCATAATAGTAGTCACTATTTTCATTATTCAATATTTACAATTTCACTTTTTAGCAATGCATATTCACAAAAATAGCCAACAAATCTTCAATCCAATATTCTTGATTTTATGACTAAGTATTCAAGATCTCACCAACTGGATTCATGAGCGTTTGAGATTTTCACAATTGCAAGAAGATTTCACGATTTAATGATGCACAATTCACAATTTTCACAAATTTACAATGTCTTCTTGTTGTCACCAAAAAAATGTTCAACAACCGTCACAACAACCATCAATTATGTGGTCTTTGAATAAATCTCTATAAAATCCACAAATACTTCATTTAGCTGGCAACTACAAAACAATCATCAGCGTTTTAAGAGAAATAAAATAAAGTTTTGCAAGAACTTAGTTCACCAATCAGAACTCAAAAAGGTGAATAGTTGCTAAGGTCAATTGGAAAATGCATGGACATGAAACATAAACAACAAGAATGTGGTCGTATGCCACAAAAGCCTTGTCATACTAATGATGTTTTAAAAGTAAAAGATATTTAAAAACACAATTTTTTTTTGAAGCCATAATATGATCGACTAAGACACAACTACATACATTGGCACTTTGCCACGCACATAAGGGGAGCTTGGCATTTTCGCGTGGCAACTGCATGGCAATGCGCATGGCAACGGACACATGGTACAGCCACACCGGCACATTTTTCGGCCGACATATTTTCGCCGGTCTGAGAAAGGCGGCCTTTTCTAAATTTGTGGCACAGCCACGCATGGCTGTACCACACGTGGTACTGCCACGCGTGACTTTTTCCATGCCACGTGTGGCAAAACAAAAAACACAATTCCTTGGAAATTTGCCACGCCGTGGCAAATTTCCAAGAAACAGATTTAGGGGTTTTTCATTTAAATTTTTTTGGCAAAAAAAATGGTGCACGAAATGAAATTTCAATTGCTCAATGCACGGTTTGTGATTTGGCGTCAATTGTATTTGTTAGTATCAAAGGGGGGAGAGAGAGAGAGAGAGAGAGAGAGAGAGAGAGAGAGAGAGAGAGAGAGAGAGAGAGAGAGAGAGAGAGAGAGAGAGAGAGAGAGAGAGAGAGAGAGAGAGAGAGAGAGAGAGAGAGAGAGAGAGAGAGAGAGAGAGAGAGAGAGAGAGAGAGAGAGAGAGAGAGAGAGAGAGTTTAGAATAGTTAATAAGGTGTAAAAATTACAGCAAATAAGGATCCTAAAACACTTGAAATGATGAGGGAAACAATAGATTATGATTTCATAAGATTAGCACAAGTTGAACCATCAAAATCCATCAAAAATCTATGCTTGAACCTCACTAAATGGCCCAAATCCTTGAAGAAGGCTTCACACGTGTGAAAGTACGGCCTCCCACAGTCTGAGTACTGTACACCAGACCTACATTCAATCCTATAATCATTAGTAATCACAAATACTCAAACAATTATGAACATAGAGAGCAATTGCACCATTATGAGAGAAAAATCATGAAATTGCTTGATTGATTTTGGTGAGATATCATCACCTATATATACATGATCCATCACGGTTTTGGGCAGGTATGAGTAGCCCTAAACCTATCCCTAATGCTAATTTTGGTGGATCTTTCATCCCTACCAAGTTAGGGTTGGAATCTTGGAGATCCCTCAACAATGCAAAAATTACCAAAAATAGCTCCTATTTTTTCTCCCTTGTATCTAAGCATAATTTGGACTCATTCCAAAGGTTCTAACACTTAGGTCTACTTGAGAACATCCTTATGAATGGAATCCTATGCTATTTGGCACGTGTGACAAGCCACATCATGACCATCTAACTATTTACAAGTCATATGACCAAAACTAGTCAAGCTAGAATTGTGAATTTTTAACACTCCTCCTCACTATCTAGCTTGGTTCAATCATTGCTTTACTAATCACTCCAAGTGATGATCTGAACTTCATAAAAGGTGTCTTTTGAAGTGGTTTAGTAAGTAGATCAGCTACACATTCATTGCTTGGAACATGCTCCAAAGCAATCTCCTTGGCTTGCACCATTTCTCTCACAAAGTGATGGCATATCTCAATGTGCTTAGATCTTGCATGGAAGATTGGGTTAGATGCAAGGTGTTGGGCTGATATATTGTCATTGTAGATGATTGGTGCCTCCTCTGAATCCATGATCTTTAGTTCCACCAATAATCTCTTGATCCAAAGTACCTCCTTTGTAGTGGTTGTCAAAGCTTTGTACTCAGCCTCGGTTGAAGATAGAGATATAGTTTCTTGCTTTTTTGAAAGCCATGAAACCACACCTTCTCCTATGAAAGTTGAATAGGCACTTGTTGATTTCCTATCCCTCTTGTCCCCTGCAAAATCTGAATCACTAAATGCATGAAGGTTAATCACATCTCCTCTATATAGAATCCCAAAATCCAATGTACCCGAGATGTATCTTAGAATCCTCTTAGCCTTTTTCCAATGGATATTCAATGGCTTTTGCATGGATTGGCTCAACCTACATACACTAAAGCTAAGATCTGGTCTAGTTATAGTGATCCACATTAAGGAACCTATAAGTTGCCTAAACAAAGTGATGTCCATGAAGGATCTTTCATCATCTTCATTTGGCACTTTTACATCTTGCTCCATTGGTGTGTCAACACTTTTGCATACTTCCATCTTAAACTTCTTCAAAAGACTTTGAGCATAGTTTACTTGACTTATAAAGATAAAATCAGACCCTCTAAGTACTTCTATGCCTAAGATGAAGTGAAGACACCCTAGATCTACCATCTTGAACTCTAAGGATAGATCTATCTTGATTTTTTCAATACCATCAACACTATTTCCACTAATGATGATGTCATCTACATAAATGAGTAAAAGTACAATACCAACATCATCAAACTTAATGTAAAGAGTGGGATCATATTCACTTTGAACAAAAGAAAGTGAAATAAGATAGCAATGTAGTCTTGAATTCCAAGATCTCGAGGCTTGCTTCAAGCCATAGATGCTTCTTTGGAGATGGCATACTTTGTTCTCCATTCCATGCTTGATGAACCCTTGTGGCTGCTCCATATAGATATCCTCTTCCAAAAAACCATTCACGAAAGCATTAGAGACATCCATTTGACATAGAATCCATCCAAAATGTGATGCAAGTGCAATGATTAGTCTTATTGTGACCATCTTGGCCACGGGTGCAAAAGTTTCCTCATAGTCTATCCCTCTCTCTTGAGCATAACCTTTTGCAACTAATCTTGCTTTATGTTTGTTAACACTCCCATTTGCATTCAACTTAAGCTTGAAGACCCACTTGCATCCTATTACATTCCTTTGAGGTCTCTCAACAAGCAACCAAGTTTCATTCTCAATCAAGGCATCATACTCATCCAACATAGCTTTATACCATTCTTTGGAGTTCAATGCATTTTCAACATTAGACGGTTCTTCAAAACTAGATAAAGCATAAGAAGTGGATGAGATACCCTCAACTTGCTGTCCTTTGCCTTGATATGTGAGCCTTGATGGCTCCACTTTTTCCCTTGAAGATCTCCTTGGTGTGATAGGTGGGTTTGGTGCTTGCTCCTCCATGAGCTCCTCCTCAAAACCAAGATCTTGCTCCTCGGCTAACATGACAACATTAGTATCCACAAATGCATCCAGCTTATAAAGTTTGCCAAGTCTAGTGCCCTTAGCCACTATCTTACCCTTCTTCTTGATGAAACATTCATTTGAAGCAAAGTCAACATTGAAACCATTGTCTACCATTTGGCCAACACTTAGTAGATTCTTTGTTATTGTAGGAATGTACAAAACACCTTCTATGTTGATCTTTTTGGAAGATCCTAAGCAAAGGGGAATGCTACCAACTCCTTCAATCTTACAAGCTTCATCATTTGCTGTATAGATAGACTTTATAGGTCCATCATAAGATAAGAGAGAAGAGAAAAACTCTCTTTTACTAGTCATGTGTGAACTAGCACCCGAGTCAATCCACCAAGGATGTTCTCCTTTGAAGCTTGTTGAAGAAAATATGGACATCATGAGAGATTCCTCATGTGAACTCTCCTCCTCCTCCTCTTTGCTCATGTTGGCTTGGCTTTGATCTTGCTTCCTCTTGAAGCATTCCGAGGCATAATGCCCCATCTTGCTACAATAGTAGCACTTCACCTTTGATTTGTCCTTCTTGACTTTGGTGGTTGATGGAGATGCCTTTGGGGGTCCTTCTTGATCCTCAAGCTTTGTAGACTTCTTGAATGTTGATCCTTTGCCTTTGGACTTGCCTTTGCCTTTGGTGAAGAGAGCTTGGTCATCTCCACCTTGGATGGAAAGCCTATCCATCCTCTCTTGCATTTGGCTCCTTCTTGATTCCTCGGCCATGAGTGTGCCTTGGAGTTCTTCAAGTATGGGTAGCTTACCCATAATTGCATATCCCTGAACCAAATTGTCAAATTCAAAGCTTAGTCCATTCAATATGAGTTGAACAAGCTCTTCATCCTTGATAGGGTCACCTATAAAGGCTAGCTCTTTGTTCGATTCCTTTACTCTTAGGACAAAAGTATGTGCACTCTCTCCTTTCTTTTGATAGCTTCTATAGATTTGATTCTTCAAAGCTAACATTCTAGTTTGGTTCTTGGATTCATAGACCTTTTGCAAAGTCTCCCAAGCATCTTGAGCTGAAGTGCAATCTCCTACCTCTCTTAAGAGTTCATTTGCAACATTCATTTTTATGCAATGTAGTGCAACATTGCACCTCTTGATGTATTTGGCTTTTTCTTGAGGATGAATAGGTTCACCCTCCTTACCATTTACAATTTCCATCAGATCTTGCATGATCATGATAGATTCCATTCTAACTTTCCATATGGAATAGTTAGTTTTGTTGAGCCTTTCATTAGTATCCAAAAGATATGCATTTATAGATGCCATCTAGTCTCCTAATCAAGGACTTGACACAAATGAAGGTTACTTCTATTGATTTGATTGAAGGTCTACCTTATCCCACTTCTTAGGGACCTGAAAAGATCAGTAATAGACTTCCTATAAAGATCTAAGAATGATCTCTAACAAAATCAAATCATAGAATACTAGAAACAATGCACTTGCTTGATTGAAGTAGACAATACTAGTAGAATTGCCCCTCTTTCTATAAAGAACATTAAAGCTTCCAAATGATCTGATCAAGAGTGAATTTCAGCAACCTAATATACTTCCAAAATCACTTGTAAAAGATCTAAATGGAACTTAATGAGGATGCAACACAATCTACTATCCAATCACAAGCAAAAAATGATCAAAATTGATGAAAAATTGATCTAATTTGGTGCATAAGTCAAGCAATGGTTGGACTGAACCTAAATCACTTTAGGAGGTGCCTACTACACCTTAGAACAGCCTTGAAGAGTCCCCAAAACTCTGATCTTCCCTCTCCTTGAATGCTAGAAAGCCTCCTCTATGAAATCACCTCCAAAACTCGCTTAGAAATCAATGCTTGGAGCAAGCAAAACTTGCTATCTTGGTAATGTGAATTGAATTCAACTTTGCCTCTGGTTTTAGACACCTAGACACCTGAAAATGAAGTCACACAACACCAATCTCCAATGTATTTGACTCACTTTGAGTTCTAGAATCAATACTAGATGCTAAGATCCAATCTACACAAGATTTAGATAAAAAATTGTGATCAAATTGAATGAAAACCAAGGATTTAGCTCATTTCAGCCTTTAGGCTCTGATACCATGTAAAAATTACAGCAAATAAGGATCCTAAAACACTTGAAATGATGAGGGAAACAATAGATTATGATTTCATAAGATTAGCACAAGTTGAACCATCAAAATCCATCAAAAATCTATGCTTGAACCTCACTAAATGGCCCAAATCCTTGAAGAAGGCTTCACACGTGTGAAAGTACGGCCTCCCACAGTCTGAGTACTGTACACCAGACCTACATTCAATCCTATAATCATTAGTAATCACAAATACTCAAACAATTATGAACATAGAGAGCAATTGCACCATTATGAGAGAAAAATCATGAAATTGCTTGATTGATTTTGGTGAGATATCATCACCTATATATACATGATCCATCACGGTTTTGGGCAGGTATGAGTAGCCCTAAACCTATCCCTAATGCTAATTTTGGTGGATCTTTCATCCCTACCAAGTTAGGGTTGGAATCTTGGAGATCCCTCAACAATGCAAAAATTACCAAAAATAGCTCCTATTTTTTCTCCCTTGTATCTAAGCATAATTTGGACTCATTCCAAAGGTTCTAACACTTAGGTCTACTTGAGAACATCCTTATGAATGGAATCCTATGCTATTTGGCACGTGTGACAAGCCACATCATGACCATCTAACTATTTACAAGTCATATGACCAAAACTAGTCAAGCTAGAATTGTGAATTTTTAACATAAGGTATGTGTTTATACAATGGAAGTTAGCATTCACTCATAGATTTCATAGTTAATCATTGTATCATTTGTATTTGATTTGTAGAATAAGAAAAAGTTTTTGGAGAGATCTTTTGACAATCAAATTGTTATGAATCTTTAAATGTTAAGTTTGTGAGATTAAGTGATGCATTTACATGTCATTTTATCAAATGGTTTGTTAAATTGTTTGGTGATTGAATCAATGTGATTTTTGTACATTATGTTTTGATCTTAATACTAGATTAGATAAACTTACACATAAATAAAAGAAAAGATAGGTATTGCTTATATTTGGTTTTGATTGGTTGATTTGTAGAATGAAAAGGATGATGGCTTTTGAAAAGAAATGGATTTTGATGAAGACAATCAAATGAGGTATGTGGTCAATCTTCACATGGAAATTTTGTGATTTCACTTAAATAAATGGTTTGTTAAATTTCAATGTTAAATTTATAGTATATGTCTTGTTTTTTATACTAATTACACAAAATTTGTCATTAAAAAAGAAAAGAACTATATGTAAGTTACTTAAATTGTGTTTATAGAAATATGAACATTCTTATAACAAAAACAAGATCATAATACAATCATAGAAAGTTAAAAAAAACAATGCAATTGTAGACAATAATTAAAATGTACAACAACAATTGATAAAACATAGATGGTGAAACAAAACACACACACACACACACACACACACACACACACACACACACACACACACACACACACACACACATAAACCGATTCTTTGAAAAAAAGTACATTGAGTTTTTTTTTAAGAAAGGGCTTGAAACAAAATCCCTTCCTTCCTACTTGCTATATCAAAGCTAAACGCTAAAAGAAACATTAAACATTAAACATTAAATAAGCAGAGACTCCTTAATTGTCATCGTCTGAATCCGAGTCTTGTGCGGAGGCTTGTCCTTCACTCTTACTTCCGGACATCTCCTCGCTTCCGCTTCCACTTCACCGGCTTCTTCACCCGACCCCTCCTCTACATAAGATGACCAACTTCTCTACACATCACAAAAAAAAAAAAACAAAAGTCAATAACAAATAAGTAAATAAATGAAATTCATTAACAAGCAATAAAAACTAATGAAATTGATTACTAGATAATAGAAGGAAATGAGATTAATGTAGCAAGAATTTACCATAAGTTGAATGCCTTGTTGAGCAAGATGGTCCACCAAAGCATTGTAACCTTGTTGGTACCCAATCTTGTACTCAGCATTTGCGTATTTCTGCCCAAAATCTCTTTGCTATACAAATATGAATGCACTCATTTAGATACGAAACATGATTAGTAACTAAAAACATAACTATTTACTATAATAAAATCAAACGAAAAAAGAAAAACTTACAAATTGGGCTTATAAATTGGCTTTTCCACCCTCACGGTTTAGGTGAGATTGGTCCAAGAGATTAATTCTTGATTTCGTCGCTTCACGTTGTTGTTTGAAGTGATCCGGATTCGGATGCTTGGACTCATGTACCACCTTTGCCATTTTTAACATATCTTCATAACGATTGGCGCTTATGACGAATATGCGTACACATATTCGTCAATGCCCATACATCATCAGATTTATTTGATTGAGGAAACTCATTATTCAAAATTGCAAGTATCTTATTTTTGTCTCCTTGGTCTTGTTGCTCCCAAGGAGTAAATAAGTTGTGGCCAAAATTTTGAGAGTAAGGTCGTGCATCCTATTGATGATGATGTTGTCGTTAGTATCTTTGATGACTGAGCCATCATCATCTAGATTATAAAACATATTGCATGATTCCTCCGATGGGATATCCATTGAAGGATTACCTATATTAGAATCGGGCTCTTCTTCGGAAAGACAAAGATGTTTGAATCTTTGTCTTTCTTCGGGAGATAGAGAATCACAAAAGTTTGCAACCTGATCAAAAAGGGAGACGCGGATTGGGTTTAGACCTTAGAAACCTGTTCTGACCCTTTTAGGTCGGAACGCACTTTATGGAACCTACAGTACGTTTCAGAATATTTTTTTAATTAAAAAAAATAGTTCCTACAATGCTCCAACAATTCTAGTTAATGAGATCCAATTGTAGTGGCCACATTGATTCCAATTGCAGTGGCCACATTGATTCCAAGCACATCTATATACTAACATTGATTCCAAGCGCATCTATGTCCTAACATTGAGTATTCATAGCATGTGAATCATAAATAATTCAACATCTGCATGATGTTATTTCAAATGAACAAAAACCTACCTCCTTCTACAATGCATCCATTTTTGTAGGAACAAATTCTCATTCTTGGTACAGAGCGCTTGGAGTCAATGTGGCCACTACAGTTGGATATGATCCAAGCACATCTGTCTATCCAGTCCAGCGATCTCCAACGTCTATTTACTCCACTCCAAGCGCATCTGTCTATCCACTCCAACAATCTCCACTCTCAAACCATACCATATCATCCTAGAGTTGTTTCGAGCTAGCTAGCTTTTTGCCCCATCACTTTGCTTTGCATCAGAGATGAGTGCAATTAGAGAAACGATGATGAAAAAACAATGTCAAAAGATTTGCAATCCTTACAATTCGAGGTCCACTTTGGACAAAGATAAAAGAGCAATCGGGAAGTGCAATGGTGGACGAAGCTCCATCCACAAGAAGGCGTAGGATCTTGTAGTCCAATTTTTTATTACCACAAAGTTTTGCACAAACAACTTTCTTCATTGTACTTGAAACACTTTGTAAAGACACAACATGCTCCATATTTGAACAAAGACCATACATTTGGTGAAGATGGATGAGAGAGTTCTTGCCATTTAATTAGTGTCTCCGGCTTCTTGAAAGGACTCCATTCCACTAGAGAAGCTTTCAAGTTTGAGGCCACTTGAAGTAGAAAATGGCTTAGGCCAATCCTCCTGGTCTCATATATGGAAGCTTGTAGACCACATGCATCGATGGTAAATTCACATTAGATGGTAGAATTAAGTTGTATTCTACCTATGGACAATCCTAGATCTCACATTCAAGTCGATCTATAACTATTTTGATGAGAATCTTTTTGTACATTCATTGAAAAGATGCAATTTTAATGTTTGAGTACACATTGTTCTTGATTGGTCTCGTTAGAAGTCTAAACCATTAAGATCCATCATTATTAACAAATAAATGTACTGTGTTGAATGCACAAAGTGCTAGGAGGTCACTCAACCCAAGATTCAAGTTGAAGAAACAGTTTAAAGAAAGTGAACATCAATCAATCAAGATTTAGAACATATTCTCCTTATTCATCGTTAGTAGGTCATCAATGTTGATCTATCCAAACCTTCCATGCCATAAGCTAATGGTCATGAGACACTTGCAACATTTGTTTTGAATCTAAAAAAGTCACTTTTGTCTTGGCACCATTTGAACAATATTTGGTCAAACCAATCATTCCAAGTGAAAAATTAAAATGGCCATCAAGGAATTTGCTGGTCACCTTAAGGCGCCTGAATTTTTCGAGCTTCTGCAGAAGCTATCCATCCTTCCACAACCCTTGTTGAAGTAGAAAATGGCCCAGACCAATCCTCTTTATCTCATATATGGAAGCCAATAGACCGAGTTGCAATTGTAGCATCTATGTTTGAGCGATTTTGATGATCTACATAGTTAGTTGAATGATAGTGAAGTGATTTGCTATCCTACAAACATTTAAGGTTGCATCGATTGCTTGATCATAGTGATTCTAGGAGCAATTGCCACATAGTCAATTTAGATGCCACTTAATATAGCCTAAATCTGAAGCTAGTCTTGATTGATTTGGTTATTTTGCAACTCCAGTACTTGATTGGTCTTGTTAGATGTCTACCATTAATCTCAAAGTTGATGCCTTGTATGTAATTGGTATTTTGTCAATTTCACGTGTACTTCAATAAGATTTAATATTAATTTTGTTTATATATTACAGATCAAATATCTTTATCATGATCAACCAACGAATATATCATCTACTGAAGAAATGTTCCGAAACAAGTACTTATATTGTAGCATTTATGAAATATATGCACTTATGATATGGACATGTAGCATGGTGTGTTGCATATGACATTTTCCACGAGATTTTGAAAAATTAAAAAGGATGGAAGCTTATCAAAAAAAAAATCACGAAAAAGAGCGCAAATGATTGATCGAGTACTTAGTGGAGGATTATTGTCATCAAGTTATGACACTCGAGCTCGACATAGAACTTGGTACTATATATTTGTAATTATTAAAAATTTGAGAGCAGATTAATTCTCATGCAAATCATTTTTTGCATCAACAAGCTAACCATTCTTATGTTTGTTACATGAAATTAGTATAAAAAAGAGTACAACGAAAAGATATATTGAGTGTAAGCAATGCAAAGGATTTAAAATTCGACCAAGACGAATTGTGGCACAACATTTGTGGAAGTTTAGAAAGCATGTTTAGGAGCCTGATGTGGTTTTGGAGGTGTGTTTTATTTGCTTAGTATTGGTCTTTATCATACACAATGTTTTTGAAAAAAAAAAGACTAATGCATGTATACTTTTTCTCTCTTGCAGAATAGTACGTTGGTGTCAACCTCTTGCACAATTGATAATCTTATCAACAAGATAAGATATATTGATTTTGGATCTTTGCCATTGGACAAAGATCTAGTTGATGATTTTATCGATGAGGTTACTAGTGACTACACACCGAGTAATGTGGAGGTTATGCATATTTCTATGTCTCATATATCCACTCACTCCACATTGATCCTGCTTGCATGGATTCTGATCATCGCATAGTGTCATCACACCTAAATTATATCCAATCCATAACACCTTGTGAAAATCCTATCAACATGGGCCACTTATAGATCAACTTTCTCGTTGTGAGCGGATGGGATTACGAGCCATGATGAGAATAGGTGAACAACAACGTCGCAAGACAAATCGGTCTCGACCTAACTCTTCTTCTTTCTCAAAATCAAGTTCAAGTGATGAACATAATTGTTCTATGCAAGATGAAGTTGAAATTATGAACAAGATGATAAATGATGTCTATGAAAATCATGACAATATAAACGAATGCATTGAACACGATACCGAATCTTTTGTGGACGAGGAAAGGAAATTGAGAGAAGAATCACATACACCATTATACCCTAGAGGCAAAGACATCTCATTTGGCTGCTGCTACGTTACTTCTATTGAATCTCCAAGCAAAATATAAATGGACTGATACAAGTGTTACATCTTTATTTGGATAAAGAAGATTGAATTATTTTTTATTTAACTAAGTGTGTACTTCTATAAGTTAAAAGTTTTAGTTGAATAAGCGATTGTGTTTCATGTTATGAAAATTCATTTGATTATATGCAGAGTATTGCGCAAACTACTCCCAGAAGGAAATAACATGCTAGAGACAAGAGCCGAGGCACGCAAGATGTTGAATGCAATGGGAATGGACTATACAAAACATCAAGCTTGTCCAAAAGATTGCACCTTGCATCGTGGTGAGTATCAAGGACTAAAAAATTGTCCTACATGTGAGAGTTCTCGATATCGAGATGATTTGCAAGGGACCGCTATCCCAAGCAAGGGGTTGCGACATTTTTCAATAATTCCACGATTGCAACGATTATTTCGTTGCGAACTGATGAATTGGCATGCTAGCCACCATTCTTCAGATGGGGTTATGAGAGTACCCTCAGATTCTCCTGCATGGAAACACATTGACAAAGAGTATCCATGTTTGTCGAGCCGCCAAACTACACTATGGAGTGTCAACAATTAATCAAGAAGGAGTTCCAGAATCCAGATTGTGAAAGTACTATACTTTAGGACCATAAATGGATCTACAAAAGATCCACAAGAGTGATTGGATGCTTGCTTAACAATCTATCAAAAAACTAGACCAAAAAAAGTCGATCTAGATTGGCAATTTGACAAACAACAAGCATTAACAATCAAAAGCATTGATAAACATTGAAATCCGAGCCCACACGTGTGTACTACAGGCTGTAGTACGGCCTTCAACCTGAGAAACAAGTAGAAATTGATTTGGTTTCATTTGGATCACAAAAACTCAATGTACATAGTGAACTAGCTTGAGATTGCCAATGAGCTCCAAAAATTTTCTATCTTCTCACTATGGAGAGAGGGAATACATAGCAAATTCGACTTCCTTCTTGAAGTTAGGTGAATTTCCAGCATGTAATAAGGAAGTTAACTCACTCTCCTTGACCTAAAATAAAACCCTAGTCTATTTCCTAGAGTCATGCTTGGTAGATAGCTAGTTGATCAAATTTTCACCTTAAATCTAGGATTTAGGTCCTATAAACTAGGAATCACTACCAAACTGACATGACCAACCCTATGGACTTGACCTAACCTACATTAGGAGTGGGTTGCCACGTGGCATCTTGGCCTCACATGTGTGGAATCCACTTATGTACAAAATTTACATTATATACATGGTTTTTTATCAAGCTAGATTTGCCAAATTTTGGCAATTCTTCACACTCCTCAAATTTAGCTTGATCTATCTACAACTCTCTTGCTAGATGAATGAATGCTTTTAGAAGTATCTAAAAAATCCAGTTACAAACAAGGAACTTTTGAGACTCCAATAGATAATGATGTCCATGAAGGATCTTTCACCACCTCTTAAAGGATCCCTTACAAGATGTTCCACAAATGTGTCTATATACATGTAGCACATTTCAAAAACTATACATCATGCCAAGCCATGGATTCCAAGGCATTTTGTGCACTTGAAGATACACCAGTAGAACTATTTAGTGCATACATATTGTTGCCAAAGACAACTTGCCTTGCTTGATCCATATGATTGAGCCTAGATGGCTCCATCTTCATACTTATGGTTCTTCTTGGAGTCCTCGGGTCTTGAGCTTGCTCCTCCACTTGACTTGACTCCAAACCATCAATGAATTGAATAAGGTGTTGATCCAAAGGTGCTTCTTCAAGTTTACAAATCTTTCACTCTTGAAAGATCACATTTCCACCATTGACAAATTCTTTGGTTGAAAACATGTAGATTCTACAATCTCTACTTGAAGAGCAAAACACTACCATTATTCCTATCATTGAAATAGGATAATCTTTGGTCCTTACATTGAAATGATCATGCACAAAGCATGTGGACACAAAGATTTCCAAAGCAAATGATGTTTCATCTTTTATGACTCTATTTAAACTATTACAAAAATAGTTATCCAATGAAATTGCCTTATCAACAACAAATGTAGATTTCAAAGCATCTCGTTTCATTGTCTTGTCATACAAAGTAATAAACACCATGAATCTTAAAGGTAAGAAACAAGTCACCTCATGTTTACTACTACTTTTCAAAAAGTATCCAAAGATAGTAGACTCTCCAATGCTCACCACCCTTGCAAGATGCACACTTAAATGGACAATTTGCATGCAATTTGATGACTCGGCCATTGTCATTGAGGACTCCCTTGGAACTCTCATGCTTTGAGGCTGATCCTCAAGATCTTCCTCCTTTTGATGCTCTTCCTCAATGCAAGCAAGATCACACTTTGCCAAGATCTCCTCCTTTGCCAAGCTCATTCTTTCAAAAGCAACACTAGCTTCCAACTTAAACAATCTTCCATGTTTAAATCCCTTTGCAATGCAAACATCATTCTTCAAGATGAAGCAAACACCATGCTTAAAGTGGACATCCAAACCACTTTCTAAGAGTAGACCAACACTAAACATATTCTTGGTGATTGATGATACATAAAGGACATTTTCTAGATCCATGCATTTTGAGGATTCTAGACACAAAGAGATGGTGCCAACACCATCTATCCTACACTCTTCATCATTTGTAGTAAAGACAAACTTTTTAGCAGCATTGAAAGAGTATAAGGTTGAGAAAAAGTCCTTTTCATAAGCCATGTGGGAGCTAGCCCCACTGTCGATCCACCAATTGTCTCTTGAATTGCTATTGCTTGTTGGTGAGGATGTAGATGCCATCAAGAATACATCTACTTCATCCTCCTCCTCCTTCTTTGCAAGGTTTCCTTGTTTGTCCTCCTCCACTTGTGCTCTTAGCCTCTTGTAGCATTCAGATGCATAATGCCCCTTCTTTCCACAAAAGAAGCATTTCAGCTTTGACTTGTCCTTTGAACTTGATGCATCATCCTCTTCTTTGGCCTCCTTTGGATGCTTCTTCTTTCCATTGGTCTTCTTTTTGCCCTTGAATGAGAAATTGGCTTTCTCATCACCATCCTGCAAAGACAAGGAACTCATCCTAGATTTTGCATGGAGCATCCTACACTCTTCAACCACTAATACACTATGAAGTTTTTTTATAGTTGGCAAAGTGCCTTGGATGGCAAAACTTTGGACCAAATTTGCAAAGTCATCTCCTAGACCATTAAAAACAATTTGTACAAACTCTCCATCATGAATCTTCTCTCCAATGGAGCCAACTCCCTATTTAGAGACTTGATTTTGAGTACATAATCCTGTGCACTCTCCTCACTTCTCCTCATGCTTTGCAAAATCTGATTTCTAAGCATAAGAACTCTAGAAGTGTTGCTAGATTCATAGATTGATTTTAAAGAATCCCAAGCCTCTTTAGCACTAGTACATGCTGATACTTCTCTCAACAAATCATTGCTCACATTCATCTTCACACAATGAAGTGCAAGCCTAGATCTCTTCTTGTATCTAGCTAACTCTCTCTTGTAGTGTTTCACTCAAATTAGATTTCTAATCCAACAAATGGACTTATAATCTCAGTTCTAGCACACCCTCACAAAGTTGGAATGAAGATAAGATGATGTGAAATCTACTTACAATCAAATCTTGCCAATTTTGGCTATTTTTGGACAAAACAATGACTTAATCTGTTTCACACTTTTTGATGTACTTTCAAGACCTGTAAAACAAGTTTAGAGGACCTGATTTCAGCCTAGATCAATTAGATCTCATGACCCTAAGTCAAATCTAATCAATGGCACTCAATCTTGGTAGTTTATCCTAAGATTTCCACCAAAAATTATATCAAAAGCTCACAAATTGAATTTCTTTGGATCAAATGAATACCATGCATTAAATACAGGTTCAGAGGTGCCCACACATGTGGATAGTACGGATTTGGACCACTACCAAGTTTGGGATCAAATCTCCTCACCAAAATCAAGATTCTAGCTTGCCCTCTCAATGCTAGTTTTTAGCACCAAAACTTGCTAAAAATGGATTTGCATTAGATCAATGGCTTATGCTCTTGTACTTGGCTCTGATACCATGTGAAAGTACTGTACTTTAGGACCATAAATGGATCTACAAAAGATCCACAAGAGTGATTGGATGCTTGCTTAACAATCTATCAAAAAACTAGATCAAAAAAAGTTGATCTAGATTGGCAATTTGACAAACAACAAGCATTAACAATCAAAAGCATTGATAAACATTGAAATCCGAGCCCACACGTGTGTACTACAGGCTGTAGTACGGCCTTCAACCTGAGAAACAAGTAGAAATTGAATTGGTTTCATTTGGATCACAAAAACTCAATGTACATAGTGAACTAGCTTGAGATTGCCAATGAGCTCCAAAAGTTTTCTATCTTCTCACTATGGAGAGAGGGAATACATAGCAAATTCGACTTCCTTCTTGAAGTTAAGTGAATTTCCAGCATGTAATAAGGAATTAACTCACTTTCCTTGACCTAAAATGAAACCCTAGTCTATTTCCTAGAGTCATGCTTGGTAGATAGCTAGTTGGTCAAATTTTCACCTTAAATCTAGGATTTAGGTCCTATAAACTAGGAATCACTACCAAAATGACATGACCAACCCTATGGACTTGACCTAACCTACATTAGGAGTGGGTTGCCACGTGGCATCTTGGCCTCACATGTGTGGAATCCACTTATGTACAAAATTTACATTATACTACATGGTTTGTGATCAAGCTAGATTTGCCAATTTTTGGCAATTCTTCACACAGATTTACCGAGAACGCCAATATCATAAGGTCGACGAGTCATGGACTGACCAATGAGCTCATACTAGGAAGCTCTCTCCACCTATCATCCTCTACAAAGTACACCTCGGCTGTCGCCATAGCATCCTTGTTTCCGTCGTGCCCACCATAGCTACTAGCCTCTACGAGAGCTCATAGCTTTGCAACAATCGAGCAATCACAAAGTTATGTGAGGCGCTATTGCCAAAAAGAACATTCACTATTTTCTTTGAAATGTTTTGTTTAATTAATCATTAGGACCAAAGCAATAGAACTAATATGGACACTCACCACCTTGTAGTGACCTTGTTGTACTTTCCTACACAACCATTGAGTCATAGACTTTTGAAACATGAATAGCATCCTCTAATGATTACAACACATTACAATGGCATTCATTCGGATAATCAAGTTGGTGACCCTAGTCCAAATTGTAACCTAGCTTGCATAAGATCCATATGGGTACCTTTAATAGCAAATCCATAAACTCCTCACTATTAGATTCCCATCTGACATGTAATGAAATCACAGCAATTATCCGAATGATTAACAACAAAAAAATTTGTAAAAAACCTCTCAAAAATCTCACCGTGTTTGGCTCCAAGTGGAGATCCAACCACAAAAAGGTTGCTTTTTCCCTCAAAAAAATGAGACTCCCCAAAGCTCTATACCTACCTTTGTCATAGTAGCACTTGTAGTTGAGATAACAATTTTGATGTGCCTCACTCCGTCATTCATACTACCACGATAGGAAGCAAGATAAGATTCATTCCTTACCCTGACAGCATGGAGATTCCCATCAATTCAATAGGATATTGTATGAGGTTGGCAGCATGAAAGAACTGACTAAGAAAATTCTAATCATCATCAAGGCTAGCTAGATCTTGATCGTGGCATGTTGTTCATATTTTGATACCATAAAAGTTATACATCAAAAATTCCACCACTCAAATAAAATATATATATATATATATATATATATCAAATACTTGTTCATTGATCAATCTAACTTTTTAGAATGTCATTCGAATTCAAGAAATTTGAACCTAACAAATAGAAAAATAACTGACCAGTTTCTTGCCATGCCAAAATCTGCTTCTTGCTTGTACTTGGAATCTCAACCTTAAAGATAGAAAAGTGATTTAACCATTTTCCTGACATGCCAAAAATCTGCTTCACAGTCATATTGGGATTGATCTCCATACAAATCCCAAACTTTCTCTTGCAAACGTGTTCTTTTGACACTATGATGAAGCTCGCCAATCATCCACTGACTAGACTGTGCTAGAGTTAACTGGAGGTCATAGAGTGCTCGACATATCACTCACAACCCAACCATAAATCACAAGTCCAGGATTGCTCCAATCTTGGGAGACAAGACGGGATCACCAATCAATCCACTGGCAGTAGTTATGGCATCCCATAAGAATATAGCCCATCCTACAAAGGAGATGCCTCGTCTAGTCTGAATGATCATTGAGAGCTCTCATCGCTTACGGCCCTAACAAATTTGAATGCCTCACCTGATGCCCTTGCTATCTGTTATATAGCCACAACAGAAAGCTACATGGCGTACTTGTTGTATAACTGCTCCCAAACTTCCATTATGGATTTTCTAGCTGATTTTGGGCTACCACTCAAATTATAGAGTCACCAGTTAGATCCTAGCCTCACCAGGCTCTCCCTAACTCGAGGTTAGAGACTAATTAACCACAATTGTTCAAGCATACAACACTTTCAATTGTTGGTGCATAGAATGAGATTCTACGTTTGGCTAGTGTCGTTGTGCTCACTGCTTTTAAATTCCATGAACAACTTCGTGATGTTTTGTTTTCATTCTTTAATTTGAAAATAAAAAATCCTCCTATCTTTCTTATTCACATCATGCAACCAATGATTCATCGAAACACGTTTCGAACGAAGAAACGCATTTGTTCGAAGCGGGCCTGTTTCGAAATGTGTTTCTTACGCTGCTACAAAGCGACAAAAATGTAAAATGCTTGTTGAACAGCAAGCCTTGATCTGAAGAAGCCACTAGTTTCAATTAAAATCTGAAAAAGAAAAGAAACGAGCCCTCTAAGACAGCAATCTTACCAGTAGAAAGATTGACCAATTAATTCCAAGCTTGGTATGCCTGACTAAGGCATGTTAATGAGTAAGCCACCGCTTCCAACAAGAGATTACAAGCCTCACGTGACAGCCTTTATGTTTCATATACCACAAACTGACAGTACTAAAAAGTTTGAGGGAAGCACGATCACTTACCTAGCTTTTCTCTTCAGGACCTTCGTGAAGTTCCTTACTCTAATAAAACAATATTGCATCCAATGCAGAGCTCAATACCAGAGAACTGACATCTCCCATAGAGAGAACTAATCGTAAACCAAAATTTTGGAGAAAACAATATGCTGATCAGATGAGAAACTTGGCTCTAATGGGAATGATTTGCAGTATAATGTTCGGCTTAGATATTGACACCATACACCTTGATTCGTTGCTGAATGGGTGTCCGACATGATGGGCAATCTTTCATGCTCTGCCTCTCATGCAGCACATTACACTTGACACATATGATCTGATGTGCACATGGTAAAAAGACAATTGATCTGTCCTCCGACATGCACATCACACAGTCTCTCTCTCTTAGGATGTCTTCTGTGGATGGACTCTGTCTGTCTGCGGATTCTTCAAGCGCAAGAGAATTATTGAGTGGAGATGTTCCAGAGTCTATATCAGTCGGTAGATGGTACAAAGGTACAATTTTTGCAGCCGATAGGTGTGATATTTCATGTTCCAACCGTCGAATATCATCTTGATGTTTCAGCTCATCTGCCTCAGCCTTCTGTCTAAGAGAAGCTTCTTTTCTTTTTATAGTAGCTTCAATCTGTTCCTTTGCTTTCGTCTCTGACACTGCAAGGTTCATAATGCTCTCTCTGACCTTGACTTCCTGCCTCAACCTCACCTAGAAGAACCAAATGCATGGTTGGTAAGTGTTGGATAACACTGAAACATATATGTTTCTGACTTTATGGGATCCACCCATGCAGTCTACTGTCTTAAACAAATTTTAAAGCTTTATACAAGCATGAAAGCTTTCATCGACAGGTCATTTCTAGTTTCGTGAAATCCACCTACTCCTAATCTTTTCATCTTGCTTTTTATCATGAATTTCTTATTGGGAGATCATGACAAGTAGGAATGTTTTAGCATACGGTCCCTGAGGGAAGCTTCAAACTTAAAAGTGGTAGACGGCTTCCTTTCATTGAACATAAGTTATTTTCAAGAATGCAGCCCTAACATCATGGCACAATGTTGCTAAAATGAATAAGGAGAAGGCAAAAAAATGCATATGAATTCAACAAACAGACCTCTGCTTGATGCTTTTGTTCCTTGATCTGCAACAGCTGGCTCTGCAAATCAGATACTTTCCGTTTCTCCCTTGCAAGTTCCTCATGTAACTTTGCTCGCTGTCTCTCCCATATTTTTTCTTTTTTTGAAGCCTTTTTTTCTCTCTTCATAACAACATTATTAGATGCTTCTGATTCAGCAGCATTAAGCTTTGCAGCCTCCATTTCTGCACGCATTTCAGCATTCTCCAATTCTAGTCTACGCATAGCTGCAGATCTACACTCTGCTTGACCAATTGTCTTGCGTAAAGCTACCTCCAACTCTGAGGCTTTTTTCTTGGAGCTCTCTTCTAGAACCTGTATTTCCTTTTTCAAACAAGAAGCTTCTTCTCGCTCCATCCTCAGTGCCCTCAATTCACTATAATCTTTGCTCAATTTTGATGCGGCCTGTAGAACTTTCTCCTGAGCCCATTGTGTTTGCTCTTGAACCTCCACTTCAAGTTCCCTGATTCGTTGTTGCAAATCCTCAAGTACATGCCCCTTCCTATCCAATGATACACTGTGCTCTTCCAAGCAATACAGGTTATTGCTACCAACCTCATCTGCAACTTGGTTATGCTCATCACTTATTTGATCTAGAAATTGATTCTTGGGCATCTCAATTCCTGAAGCCAAAGTTAAGGAGAGTTCTCTTCCAGCAGCAATTAAACTACCTTCATCAATGCACCCAGCATTCCGACAATGCAAATTTTTGGGGCAAGTAACAGATGAACAATTCTTGATTGCGTTCTGCATATGGTTTTCATTTTGCAAACAGTCTGAATCAAGCTGGTTTTTCCAAAGAGATGACCTGGTCTGGCTCTCCTGATTGCAGTCCTTATTGCAGTCTAGTTCAGATCCAGATCTTAATGAAAGAAATGCAGTTTCGTTTTGCAATGACCCCTGCAGCATAGAGATTCCTGTTTGAACTGTGGCAGATCTCTCAGATGGTGTTTCTAAGAGTCGGCCTCTGACCCGTGAGATAAGAGCACAGTGGGCATTTTTAGCTGAGACCTTTGACGGCAAAAAGGGTGTTGCAACCTTCGAAAAGGGCAGGCCTATGCAAAGGGCGACGCCTTCGGTATTGTAATCCGAAAATTGAGAAGCTGGAAGTTCTGCGATTCCAGTGGCCAAGGCAACAGAACAAGGTGTAAATGAAGTTGGAAATTGTTCATGGTTCTGGTTATCAACCTTCGCACCTGTAGGGAGGTTTGGCTCTTGCACTTTGTTTTGAGAAAATGGAAATTCTGAACCAGGACAGACACAGCCCATAAATCCACACCTTGAAAAGAGAAATTCATGCTCTAGAACTGGCAGTGGGGCTGAGTGCAAATTCGATGAATCACTGGAGACACCTGCACATTCATCTGCCAGCTGTGCTAAATTTTCGATTGAACGTTGACATGAACCAGCAGGGGGCGGAAAATCAATTTCATTCTCCCCTGATGAAGCAATGGAGAAACTTTGCAATTGATGTGTGGTCAATGCCGTGTTCATGTCATTTGTGGGTAAATAACAAGTAGCATCACCTTCCCTCACCATAGGGTGTGCATCTTTAAGAGCACTTATCATCTCTTCAAGAACAGACCTCTCAAGGTCTTTGAAATCTATAACCTGCTCTCCTACATCATTTAAGTTCGCGGTATTCCTTGCCAAAAGGAGCAAAGTCTTATGGACAATTTTCGAAAGCGCATCTTTCACACCGTGAAAACAGCCATCCTTCTGAAAAAACCTGCTTGCTTCCTCTGCACTCTGGCCATTGAAACAAACAACTTTGCTCATTGCATCTTTGAATATGGATTCAAAGTTCTTCACAAGAAGCTCTTCTAACTGCCCCTCCAACTGGACATGGCACTCCAGTCCTTCAGGGTCTTCATGACCACTCCACTGATCTTTCACACACAGCTCACAGTTGCAAATAAGCTTGTCCGACATTTTGATTCTTTTAAACCTCAAAGGAAGGTGCTATTCCGGCTTGTTTGATCATAAACACTTTATGTCAATACTGGAAATCTTATTCCTGCAGCTGTATCTAAACCCTGAAAATGCAGAACATAAATCCTAAATCTAGCAAGAGCAGATGGACTAATGCTACAATAAGTCCTGCACCGCATCAGCCACGGTCGTATAGAACTGCATTTCTGCATTTCCCCCGTCAAGCTTCCAAAACATAAATAACAAACTTTCCATATGAGTTTATCCAATTTCTGCTACAATAGCATAACTTTTAATCTCAATCTCAATCATCGGAAAGCTTCTGATGCGAACTCAACATATCCGGATGTCTGCCTGCATTTCTAGCGCCCCAGAGCTTCCTGAACTTATTATAGACGACAAAACCCTAGCAAAACTAGACTTCATATTGGCATCTAAAACCAGAGAAGAGCAACGTACTTTTGTTGATAGTATTGAAGATTGATTCCAAACAAGATGACGTGAAGCGCAGTAGCTCAGCATGGATCTTAGAGATAGATACGAATCGAAAAGGGTTGCGCTTCACGATCCAAGGGTTTGATCCTCCATCGCCATCGCGCTATGGCAGCAGCAGCAGCAGCGACAAGAGAGAGAGAGAGAGATTTCTGACCTAAAATTTGGGCTTGTCTTTAAAACAAGAAAGTTGTAAGGCCTTGCCATTAGGGTTTAGATCAGAATGGATGAATAATATTTATTACTTATTTTACAATGTTGTGTAATAATTGAAATGTTTTCTTAACAATTTAAATTTCCATGATTTTAGTACTCAACGTTAATTATTTTGTATTATGGAAGTTGTCATTAGAGGACATTCTACCTAGTTCGGATTTTCAATTCCCAGAGCCTAAATTTTTTTGAAAAATTGAACTGGGCATAATGTCCTCTGCTCGGTGCCTTCCATTGCGTAATGGGTACCTTTAACTTTTTTCCACGTGTTTTTTGAAACGTAATGAGCACTTTGACTTTGATTGACCACTCTATAGAGATGTCATGTGGCAGCTGTAAGGTGGTAGCCTGACACGATGGGTTGAAAACGAAGGCTGAGGAGAGGAAAGCGCAGCACAAGCATTTGGCAAAAAAGACGTGAATATTCTGCTTTTTGAGATGCTAAAAAAAAAGGCAAAATAATCACAAGGTCTCCATCACCTGATTTGAATAATGCCAATCATGACTTACAAACGACATCTATAATTTTCATTATTGACTATTTAATATTAATGGTTTTAGATTTTCAACAACTATAGTCTCCATTTGACAATAATAATAATTGTTTTTATATCATGATTCATGTCACAACTTCACAATCAATACTCAAGAAATTATACATTATTTTTAATTAGTAAATTTACAATATTGCAATCATTTTTCATAAAAGTAATAACAAATTATTGTTAAATATTTGTAGTATTATAATTTCATAATTTGATGTAATTTATTTACGATTTAATATTCATAAGTCAATTATTTAGAATAGTTGTTATTCATTATTCACAATTGTACTATTAAAAAATGTCACGATTCAATATTCATAGTTTCACAATCTATAAAAGTTATATGATTGACTACCCACAATTTTGCAATTTAGTATTTACAAAGGCAGCTTACAATAATAATTCTCATTATTTGAAAACACTTATGATTTAATAACCTTTTTTCATAAATGAGCACATTCATAATTGTTATTTAGAATATTCGAAAACATAATTCAAAATATTCGCGATAAATATTTAGAATATTCATAATGAATTTTCAAAATATTCATAATCAACATTCAGAGGATTGACAATGAACATTTACAATCATTAGAGCATGATGGTCAGCATTTAGAATTTCATAATCGGTATTTAGAGTACCACGATCAGTATTCAGAATATTCAGAGCATCATGATCAATGTGCGGAGCTTCACGACCAGTATTCAGAGTTTCACAATCAATATTCAAATTATTCACGTTTCAGTATTTAGAATACTCACATTTCAGTATTCACACCTCAATCTATCAACTCCTCATTCAACTCCTCATCCAACTTGCAAAAAGTTCAAACACCCTAATTCTTAAGTTAAAATAATAAGCAACAAATGAAAATAAACTCATAAAAGAAAAACCATCTATATACATAGCTCAACGTCTTTATACATTTGTATATATTTGATTAAATGTATTATGTGTGTGTGTGTGTGTGTGTGTGTGTGTGTGTGTGTGTGTGTGTATAGCTTAAGCTCGCCTAGGCTTTCTACCTCCCTGCCAAACACTCCCCACCCCCCTCTCTCTTGTTGGAGTTTAATCTTACTCCTACTCATCCTTTTTACCCCCTTCATCCAATAGAGGCATCAGTCATGTATTGGGGGATAAAGAGAAAAGTAATATGAGATTTTACGTCGTCCCTAGCAGGTTTATTTAGCCACATGAAAAAGACGTTTATCTGATTTTGGAGGGAAGCACCAAGAAAAAACTTGGCAAGGTTATTCATAATGAACCAGATAGCACGATCAAACCAAATGATGGAAGAACTATTTTTACACTTTTCACCACATCTACATTTGAAAAACGGTCTTTTCCAGTTCCAAATTATGGCTTGGTGTAGGTCATTCTATTGAAGCTAGTCTCAAAGTGTCCTCTGGTCCTGGCCAGAACTTGCTCAGAGGGGCAACGAAAGGGTTCAAATTTGTTCATGCGGATAATGGTATCAAAAGAAACAGGGGTCTCGAGTGAAGGATTTTTGTGCAAAGCGGCCAATTTGCAGACTTGTATTTCTTTTTCTGTCAAATGAGTCATCAGAATCCAAAGGTCAATAGGTTTGCTATAAATTTTGTAATTTCCTACGATTCCTCCAAAAAAAAATTTGAGCACAAAAACATTTCAAGGAGTTCATCGTTTTATTGAATTCAATTTGTAATTTTTTTTTAAATACCCCCTTTCTAAGTTGAATGCAACTCATTTTTCCTTCTCATTCTTTGAGCGCCCATAACTTCCTTGTTTAGGCTAAGATCCCAGTGTTGTAAAAATGAAAAGTGACCAGAAAGATGAGCCTGACACTGCTAAGTTATTAAAATTGTGTAATTATTACTTTTCAATTTTTTTTTTCAAGACCCCTTTTTTTGAGTCAGTCTTTTTGTGTATCCATTAGTAATTTTCAAATCTTCATATCTTTTCTGTTTGAGTTCGGAAGTCGACACTGTAAAAAGCAAAATTGCTCGTAGTGACAAATTGAACACAACGGCTACTTCATTTTAATTTGTTACACTTTCCATTCACAGCCACTTTATTCTTCGAGGATTCAGAATTTTTAAGTGGGTGGAGAAGAGCAATTTTACCAACTTGTAAAAGGACAAGTTCGAGCATCGAGCACATTTGAGCACAAAGCTTTGGAGTCAATTCAAAATTGCTTTCATTAATAGTATTACCAGGTTTTATGAGAAATCATTCGAATCTTTCAAACAAACTGGTTATGTACAACAATTTAATCAGCAATTCTTGGCATTGGTTCAGAAGACAAAATTTGAGTATAGAAAATGTTTGAACTACTATGTGGGTTTCCTTCAAACACCTATAAAGAATGTGCTTCAACCAACTCTTTCCAAATCCATTTATGCCGCTAGTTTTATGGAGTCGCGCAATATGATGGATCGTGCACTTGCTCTGGAGCACTGATCTACAAACCATATCAATGAATGGTGGAAAGTCACCGCTCAACGGAAGCCTTATTATTACAACCAACAACTGTCTGAATACGTTAGTCCTACATTTGATGGAAGCATCCACTCCATTAATGTAGACAATTGGCTAGAGGATTTGGATTATAACTTCTACTATAGTGGAGGTATTGGTGACAGTGATATAGTTTTCTTTGCTTCATCGGGTTTCCAAGGGCGTGTTCAGTCATGGTGGAACATCGTTCACGACTTTCTTCCTAAGAACTGGTTAACTTTCAAAAGAGTTTGTAGACAGATCTTCAATCAATCTGACTTCATCCAATGGTGTTCTTTGGACCAGACAACTATAGTTGCTGAGTACAATAGGTATTCGATTATGGAGAAGTATATCTTCTACAATGTTATATATATGGCTTACAACCTCAATATCGGAGCATTGTAGAAAACTATCTACAAAAACTACTTCTCTCCAGCCTGGGTTCCGATTAAGGGAAACTATGGAATATGTTTTAAAGTACAAGCAACAAGAACAAAGGCTTAAGTTGGAAGCTGAAAGGAAAGAAGAACAATCCAGATGGTTTGAGGAGATGAAGATGCGGATTCAAAAAGTGAATGTATACACTAAAACATCAATGGATCGACAACCAAAAAAGATACAAGAAAGTGAAAAAAAATTTGAAAATGAAAATGAACAAAGTGATAATGATGAAGCAGATGAGCGAAACGATGATAATGAGTCAGATGAGCAAAGTGACGACAAAAGTCAAGTCCCAGATCCAGATACAGTTGCAGGCAACAAAAGTCCAATTCAAGATTCGGATCAAGTTGCAACAACAGATGGTGAAAATCAGGATTTAGATGAAAGTCAAGATTCAGATCAGGATGTGAAGATAATTGAACATCCTTTCGAGTATCACTTCGACCATCAAAGTCCGGAACTTGACCTACATCAATGCCTTAATATGGTCAATGAACAAGCAACTATGGATCGTCAGATTGGGAATATTGTTATGCTCAAAGAAAGTCGATCAAGGCATTCACCAAACTTTCAGATTGAGGACTATATGACACCGACATCCCATGATTTGGAGTTGAGTGGTTATTATAAGGATACGATCTACGAACAATGTCAAATTGATATGGGAACTTTTGAGAATATTTTTATTTTTGACACAATCTAATGGAGTATGAGGTATTCAACAAGGATATTGTCCACAATGAAGATATTTTATTATTCCAAATAAATCCAACTTGTATCAATACCTTGGATTACTGTTCAATGCCTCATAGATCCATTTTACAAGATCTTCAAGTGACTTAGTTGGAGAACCCGTTTCCTATGGATTCTCCGAAACTCAAAAGCCAAATTTTAATTCACGTGCATATTCAGAAAGTATGGATGTTAATAATGATTTGGAACATTCTCTCAGTCAGCCAACACTCTATAGAAAGCTGATTTTAAAACATGTCAGCAATCTATATCAGTTTCTTTGGAGAGGTTTACATTGCTCAATGGACTCTAATGTGATCAATCTTCAATTGAGTAATGTCAACAATGATTGTTCGTCAATGGTTATTTGGAAAAATCGAACCATCAAATCCTTGGTTCAACTTTGGAATGTATTTTCACTAATTAGGATTGATGCTTCAACGATTTATATGGGCAACTGCAAATTTTATATTTCAAGACAAGAGTCCATTTTTGAGGTCAATCAAGTCAAATATTCACAACCAACTATGAATGAGGTATTGACGAAATTTGAAAAAATATATTTCGGTCAACAGTATGCCCAGAATTACGTTTCACCATACGACCGAATTTCAATATTTATGCCGACTACTTCGTATAGAGCATTCACCATTGCTCATGGAAGAATTATAATGTTCTTCATCAAGTTGGTTAAACAACATGGATTGTCTACGGTAAAAGAGCCAGATGCAACACAAAACCAAGAATCCAAGGGAATTGGATAAGCATCCAATTTGTTATGATGTCGAGGAGACAAAAGAGGATATTGCGGTGATGCACTCTGTCCATTCCATACAGATTGGTTGCCAACAAGCAATATGGTGCTTCATCAAACTCTTATTCGACCATCAATTTTCCTCCATGGGAACAAGAATTACAGTCTGAAGCCAACAAAACGACTTCAATTCGACAACTTTGGATTTGTAAAGAGGCAATAATTGTTTTTTAACGACACATCCTCAATCATGACTACTTAACCAAGGCGATCAAACTGATCAGACAAGCGTCTTCATTTTTTTAAAACAAAAATATTTAAGTAAGGTGAGTGTCATGTACTTTTAGTACATCAGTGCTTTTCAAGGCAATATATTATCCATTGTAAGCTTTGTAGGCCCAAAAGGAGCTATTAGCCTTAAGAACAAGCCGGTTTTCTCTTTAGGCCCTCCAAAGTAATTAATAAGGATAATAGGCCAACAAGGGCCCAATGTAGCCTAAATAGTACTTAACATGGGTTAACTATCCCTCAAGATAGTTAAGTCTAGTTAAGTGAGAGCATTGTCTATAACTAGGCAAGAGACATCAATTTGTGAATCTTTTGGCTCATTTGCAAGTGAGAGCTTCTAGCTTCCTTGTGAATGCAAGCCATAGAAATCTCCATTGCTAGATCTCATGTGCCCTATCCACATGAATCAATGCTCCATTTTTATTGATTGTACTCTTTCTTTCATTGCTAATGCAATTTCATTGTGATCTCATTGTTTCTAGATTTCTATTTATATGCTATCATGAATGTCTTGTTATCTTCTTGCTTCTAGCTTTACTTCATTGCTATTGCTATTAGTTTTGGATTTGGCACATGACAGTCTTAAAAGTGGTTATGCTTTTTGGTGCTTTCTAGTACTGTATTTTACTTTTCAGCTGTACTTTACCTTGGATTATGAATAAAGGCTTTAAAGAGCTTCAGTCTTGCTTTGTCAAGAGGAACTAAGTGCGGCCTTGTATCTCTCTCTTGCATCCTGGTGGTGTAAGTCCGAGTATTCCTGGTTAGCTGCAGCTTTGGATTATGGGGAGCCCCTACCTCCACCTAACCTTTTTGTTCAGACTATTATTTGTTGTATGAAGAAGGCCGTTGAGTTACATAAATTTATTATTAACACTAATAGGGCTACGTGTGTTTTTGTTGGACCCGAGGATAAGATTCTTTGCTTGATTGATTTTCTAGAGACCATTAATTGGGTAAAGATTTATCTTGAGTTTGTTAAGAAGAAACAACCGCTGAGCCTTGTGGAAAATCTTTATAGTCGTCTTAATGATTTTGTTGAAAAGTTTGAAGAGGAAATAAAGTTCTACAATTTGCACATTAGAAAAGTGTTTATGTGTTTGGAAAATGAAAACGGTATTTCTCCTGCTGTCACTACCCATTCTGCTTCTGATGCTCCCACCTCTCCTCACCCGCTTGTTTTTTCGGAAGACCTTGATGAAGACAGTGCCTCTCAACTTGAGATCTTTTCTCAAGAGATTTGCGTATATTAGTGACCTCTCCTCTTTTGATTTCTGCCAATCCAAAAACCGCCAAGTCCCTTTTGTTCCTGCTAGAATCATCGAGTATAAATCTACTCTTACCTCTTACAAGCTCTGGAGTCTCCCTTATGTTTCTCAGGCACCGAGTAGAGGGAGGGGAACTAGAGAAAAAAAAGTAGAGAGAGATGGATCTCAACCGGAGGAGAGAGAAGGGGTTAGAGAGAGAGAGGGATCTCAACCGGAGGATAGAGGAGGTAGAGAGAGAACAATCTCAACCGAAGAGAGAGAACGAGTAGAGAGAGAAAGATCTCGACCGAAGCAAAGAGAACGGGTAGAGAGAGATCTCAACCGAATAGTTAGAGAGAGAGAGGAGATAACCGAATCACGGTGTAGAGGGAGAGTGGAGGTAACCGAATCAGCGTGTAGAGAGAGAGATGAGGTAACCGAATGGTAGAGAGAGAAAGGAGGTAACTGAATCACGGTGTAGAGGGAGAGTGGAGGTAACCAAATCAGCGTGTAGAGAGAGAGATGAGGTAACGCAAGTTAAAGGATCTGATACGTTTGGCATAGACATTTTGGATTTCATCTTCGTGCCTTGGATGTTCGTCAGGAATCAATTGTTCATATAGAGGCTATAGAGGAGTGCATGAGATTGTTATGCCTCGCTGAAAACTACAGTGCACTATCTGGATCAAAAAAAATGTCAGAAATTGTTGAAGTACTAAGTCTTCCTCCGCCAGTGAATCAAATTCAGAAGCTATGCAACAAAATGTCAGAGTGAACTCGACGAGTAGTGGATATCATTTGTGCATGCGCGGATGTCAGGATACCATCAAATTTAGAAAGGAGCCGAGTCGAGTAGCCGAAGGGAAGAGATGAGAGAGAGGGATAAAGAAGAGACCGAAGGGTGTGGGTGCGCGGGCAGGGTAGGGTTAGGGTCAGGGTTAGGGTTGTAGGTAAGTAGGGTTAGGTTTGTTTAGGTTTTCTATTTAATTAAGCTTCGAAATGAAGAATTTGAAAAAAATTTACAATAGAAACAAAACTTCAAAGTTAAAAGTTTGAAGTGCTTCTCTCTCACTTGCAAAAATCCACAAATTTTTTTCAAAATTCTGGCAATTCTGACCCATCTCCACTAATTTGATCATAACTTTCTCAATATTGATCCAAATCAAACAAACTCAGTACCTTTGAAAAGCTAACAACAAGCTCTATCAGGGTATAGTATCAGATCAATAATTGGAGGTGATTTGGTAGGCCTTTTTAGCTGCAAGTGCATGCATATCTAGTAAGCGTGTTTCACAGAGCTTATGCAGAGCTTCATGGCATAATTGTAGAGATCTGAATTCATCAAGGCGTTGCGTTGTGGCAATCCTTAATGAAGGGACTAAAAACTCTACTGGCATTACAACATCTTGACCATATACCAATTGGAATGGCGTTTGATCAGTGTTTCCCTTATATGCTGTCCTGAATGCCCACAGAGCAGCATGCAACTTGTGTTCCTATAGTGGGGTTTCTTTCCTTGCCTAACCTCAACCCAAGGTCTAATCAATCTAGCATCAAAGAGATGAAGTTAGCTGCGCATAAATTTGTTTCCATGAGAGCGATATTATAGTTCAGATTTCAGCATGAATGGAAGATTCACATCTAACTCTAACATCCATTAACCCTAAGCATTAACACTACATCCACTAACACTAGATCCACAACAAGATAGCTTACTCTTTCTCTCTCTCCCTTTCTCCCTCATAGAAAGTATAATAACATGCAATCCCAATAACAATCAAATTCAACAATTAGCAAAACACAAATAAAGCATGAGAGATGTAGGAAAAGTGATAGAGAGCAAGGACATTCATCAATCCATTTCACAAGAGAACCAATCTGCTTTTATTGAAATGAAGAAATGAGACATGTGTAGGAACTCGAGTTGGTCCCTTTTTATAGTAGAGAGGAGGACCCTGGCCTCTGAATCCTATTGGTCCATTTTTGCCTCTCTAATTATTCAAATTTAAAAAAGAGTGGGAACCATCCAAATTGGAGGGAAACCCAACTTTATTCACTAACTTGACATTTACGTCCTACGACATTAAAAGTCCTGCAAAAAGGCCTAAAGTCCTTTTATTGACTTTCTAATCAAATAACTATGTGATCATCGGGTTGGACTTACACATGCAGGATGCCAAATCCCTCTCACTTATTAACTAGGGTTAGGGTTTCCTTGGGATCCGCAAACCCTCCAACAGTATCCCCCACCGAACCTGGTGGTGGTCCCATGACACCTGCGAGATGCAGTTACTATGGGCTTTTATTTGCTTCGCGACGAATCTTTATTAAATGATACTGCACCTTCTCCATAAAATCGAGTTGGCAGTGTTAAAATCCAAATTATGCGGCAAAAAACAACGATGGGCTCCGACAATCCATTTTGAAATTGTCCAAGATGTGAATCGAGATTCCCACGAGCCTCCCATCATTGTTGCGTGAAAATACAGTCGAGCCACCGGCAGCCGATCCTTGATATTCTCTAAGGCCATTGGCTTATTTGGATCGAATGCCAAAGGAGGAAGACAATCATCCCATCTCGTTGCCACAGATGCCAACAGAGTCAAGTCTTTCACAAAAACCACCGATTGCCTCACTGTTGGATCTAGAGAATGTATATACTCCCGCTGGTATGCTTGTAGTGCCCGGTGGAAATCTACTGATATTTCCCAACTGTAAGATTGATGGATGATTGGCCAATTTGGCGTATGGATCATAATTTTGTCCATGGCCAATCCCAAATCCTTCCGCCTATTCCTGCGCGGCATCGGTACATAATATGGATCTACGTGCAATTGGCGAGGGCTGGCCACATAACTCCTAATAGATTCTGGAGTTTTCTCAAAAATTGTAACTCTCCAAAATGCGGATATTTTATCCAATTCCTTGTCGGCCTCTATTTTGGAGGTCTTAGACTTAAGGACCCAACCACCACGCGAGGACTCATGAGGATGTCGCACTAAAAAACTTTGGATCTGGTTCTTGATGCTAATTGGTTTTCTGAATAATGGTGTGGTCCTTGATGAAGATGGACCCGGTTGCACTGCCTGTGGAACTGACTGTTGTTCTTCAACTACAGGGGCTCCACCCTGGTCCATGCCCGAATCCAACCCTGTATCCATTGGTGCTTCAGCTTGGTGCGGAGGGGAGAATTGCGGCATGACCGGAACTGAAATTTGAGGTCCAGCTTCCAACACATGAGTGACTACTTTTCATATGCATTGATGGTTGCTTTAGCCTTTGCCAACTCAGTTGAAGATGCACCTTTGAATTTGTCAAAGCGGCCTTGAAATCCTCGAAGCGCCACTTTGTTCAAAGCCTTGAGATTCACACAAATTCTCAATTTCCCATTCTTCTTAGGAACAATGACAATCGGTGAAACCCATTCGGTATGCTCGATCTCATAAATGAAATTGACATCAAGCAGTCTTTGAAGCTCTTTCTTTATCAGATCTGCAACATTAGGATTACAATGATAGAACTTTGTAACCTTTGGAATTGCATCAGGTACTAAAGGTATGGTATGTTCAATAATTGACGTCGGAATACCCTTCAGATTTTGATAAGTCGATGCAAAGCAATTTTGATAGTTAATAAGTAACGTTCGGAGTGCTTGATACTGGTCAAGATTAAGTTGTTATCCAACTTGTACAATCTTTTCTGGTTCTCTTGGTTCAGTAAGATTCATTGGTTGTATCTTAGCTGGGCCATCGTAAATATCTTTCGATTTTGGCACCTGTTCTTCGGGTTCACGATGTGCTTCAGCTAACATGATAACCACATCATCTAGTGTATAACGTTTAAAATGTTTGGGCATATCATGCTGGACTACATCTGCTTGTTCTTTGTCGAAAGGATTTGTCTTGGATCTTCGCTTAGTCTTCTTAGCAGGAATTGATCATGGAGGTGATGATTTTCGAGACGATGGTGTCTTGCTAGAACTCTAACTTGTAGAATCATCCTTAACTTTTCCTTTGCCTTTATCCAGTAAGGGTGGCACATTCTTTGAATCAATCTTTTGAGGAGGATTTTCCCATTTTAGGACCGTATTATAATGTTGCTTGTCTTGTTTCTTCATCATTGACCCTGTGATCCTGTCTTCTTTCAGTATAACTGCTTTGGGCGGTTTTATTGTTGGTTCATCAGGAACATTACGCACTCCAAATCTGGTCGACTCCATATGATTTAGAATCTGCTCATCGTAAGTTCTGCATTGTCATCATAAGTCAAGGCATGACTCACAGAAATGAGGTCATTTTCAATCGGATCTGGTATAGGTTCTATTGATATCCAAGCTACATTCAGCACATTCAATGGAAAAGTGATCGGTGTATCCAAGGTTCGATCCAATAATGAAATCTCGTTCAAATCTGATTGATTATCTTGTTGACACATATATCCTGTTGTACAATCAATCGTTGCAAGAGCTTCATTCCAGTTGACAGTATCCGTTTGAGAATCGTAATGAACTCCCAAATTTTTCTCTGGTCAACATTGAAGTCTTCAACAAATTTTGTAGCTTGAACCTCAAAAAAGACATGAACCAAAGAGATCATTAATTAGCCAATAATTAATCTTTTGGTGGTTAGAAATCAATTGCGTTAAAAGTAGTTCCATAAACAACTTTCCTTTGGAACATGTTAAAGCATTGCTTGATTGAATGTGGGATATTAGAATTCTCAATAGATAACGATTAACCTCGCAATTGAGACTTGACATCTACAATAGTAAAACTTGACAACAATTTCCTAGTTGAAACAAGTCTTCTCAGCAAGTACTTGTCAACAATTTTTACTTATTAATATCAAAGAGATAAGAGAAGCTTCGTGCATCCACAAACTTGGAGTCCAACCTCACAAGTAGGTGATGTTGAGAGTAGGTAAGAAAAGTGAATCCCAACTTGAGTTTCTAACTTGACACCCACAAGTGTCTAGAGTCAAATAGGTACATTGCAAACTTACAATTATTTTGCCACTTTATAACAAAAAGCCATCCACATGAGTAAACTACAGTTCTCCTGAAGTCACACTTGCCTTTGATGCCTTTGAGTTTTTTCTTTGAGGCACCTCAAGAGGCATGCATGATGGCCTTTTTTCTTCTTTTGATAAAATGTTGAATCTTCCAAAATGAACAATCCCCTTGAGCTTACTAACATTGATCAATTGTGTCGTTGTTCTAAGCACCAAGAGAGGTGTGTGTCTCATTTGTAACCAATTGACCCATTGGCTTAGAGCTTTGCATTTGTGCCAGCACTTTTCAACACTTTGCAAAAGTAGTTAGGAACTTGCACGAGCTTAACATGGCACAATACACACAAGTAAGAGGAGCTAAAGACTAAAATTGGACCTAAAACATGTATCACTCTCAAATTTTGCTCCCCCATACCCCATAGTAGTTTTTGTTGTGATTCGATGCCTTACCCCACACCCACATGAACATGTAATGTATTTTTGGTAATGCAAGTTGTTTTGAGCTTTGAATATTTTGGAGATTAAAGGGTGCATCCAAAGAGTATGGCAAGCTCCATTGGGGGTCAAGCCTGACCTCTATAAGTTCCAATTTCAAGGGAAGAACACATGTGAATATTTAATATTACCTTAGTACTTGGATTCTAAATTATCACATAGCCTTAGATTTAGCCAATTGCATGTGGAGACTGGACGCTTTCATGACACCCCAAGAGAGGAGAGGATTTGTTGCTTGTGTACCCTAGCTGAGGAGCATTTTATTTTCAGATGCCCTATATATTACGAGATAAAATGAATGCCCTATATATTACGGTATAAAAAAGAAATACTGACTTTTTCGGGACCACTTGTGATTTCATAACCTATGAGGAGCCTCATTGCGCTTCACTGGACTCTAGTTCTAGAGTTAGCTTGATTCTACAACTACGCACTTGGCTCATCTACAAGTTGGAGGCTCAACTTAACCAAATTTACATTGCTAGCATGCCCACAAGTTTGAGGGTGGAATAGCTATGTTCATCTAGACATACTTTGGGACACCAAGGTTGATAAAGGGGGTGTCACGAGGGTAAGTCTTTTGAGAGTATTTTTCAGACTCTTAGACTAAGTTTATAATAATACCAATGCCCAAGCTTACGATTCAAACTCCCCTCTCTAGCGTATGTGTGAGATTTAAGGGTTGACTTAGTGGCCCTTGTGTCAAGTCTATGTCATGTTGGATGTCCCAACATGGGCTCAGTTTTGTTAGTTACCTTCTAATTCTCAAAGAGCTATAATTTAACATCCCTAATGGAAGCCTCTTTTTTTTTTTTTTTTACATTGAGAACTTTATATTTCACCTTGTGCTTGTGCAATAGATGGAACAACCTAAATGAATAGATCTTTGAGCTCTAATGAATGGAAACTCTTAATGTGGTTGTTCCTTTTGGATATGGATTTCAGTGCATTGAGAACCCCTAGGATCAACTCACCTATCCAAAACTACTGAGGCTACTTTCACACACACAAAAGGTAAGTGCCATAAAAAACAAGGTCATACCTCCTACAACTATACGAGCACGAGTTTTTCTCACAAGGCCATAAGGTGAGTGCAAGTGACCTTAATTTGATTGGGATATTAGAATAATACATCTCATTGGGCATGAGACGATGATCTTTCGACGTACCAAAGTAAGTGAACATATTGAGGGACCTCCCACCAAAACTGGACATACCCATGTTGGCATCATCTCTTGTCACATATGATGCCACCTACCACTAATCAAGGGGTAAGTGAACATATGTAGGGACCTCCCACAAGAAGTGGACGTACCCATGGTGGCATTATTTCTTGTCACACGTGGTCACCACCTAAGGGTAAGGGCTATGATGTCCCTTGTTAGTTGGACAATCACCTATGATACACTTCCATTTCACAATCCGCAATTGATTTGCAACATCCCTTTTCTTTCATTGGGGATGCGGTTTCTGAGGGCTTGATTTTATAAGAATCACAATTTTTGTTTGATCCCGTTCAAATGGGGATGGGGCTGGTTCCTATTACAATCCACCCTCAAGCAAAGAAAAAAGAACGATGAGAATCTAACAAGTTTATATATTAGGGTTAATGTCGTGGAAGCTTGTTTTACTTATGGGATTATGAGAGACGAGTTATACCACGTTGTAAGGAATTCTGAAAGGAAAGAATTGGGCAATTAGCCCTAATTAGGGTTTGTGTAAGGCAATAAGCATCAAACAACAGTGCCTGAGCTGAAATCTCAATCCGATACTCGGGTATGCTTGGCTTACCATCCTTTCTCTGACACCCTCCATGGAATGCTGATAATTTCGGGCAATGGTTGGTTAAAGAAGAATTTCCATCTTTTGAATACAGTAAAGAAATTTTTATGGTGAATTTGCAGTATAACATCGGCAGACTTTTTGCAAAGCTTTTTTCATTGAGCTTTTGGGCTTATCTGACATTTGAGCCTTGTTAGTAGCAATGGATATCAAAGAAATGGCTGGGCTTTCCTTGGGCTCCACTTCTGCTACTAGTGCATCTGGTTTAGATTTTAGAGATCATTCGTCTGCTGGCATGGACAATTTATCAGAGTCCAAGAAAAGGAAAAAACAGAAGAAGAAAAAGAAGAGCAAGTGTGTTGCCATCAGCATTTTGGATCAGCTGCACAGAAATGGAGCAGCATCAGCGTTGCCATCACAGAAGCTTGCAGAGGCAATCTTTCCTTGGAAAGCTGCTAACATCCCCAATCGTGGTCGCAGTGCCGTTGCTACCAGGTACGTGCTTATGTTTAGTTGTAACCAAAAGCGAAGAAAGCAATGCGAGCCCTTCTGATCGTCAGTTCTTCACTATCAGAGTTAATTTTAAAGGCAGTCTTCAAGAAAATTGGGGCTTAGATAATCATTGGGTTTTTTCCCTGTAAGTAGGCTCTTTCTTATATAGTGTAGTTGAAGACAATGTATTTTCTCTACAGGGTTAATATTGTATACTACCAAATAAATGTCTTACTAAAAGCAGCTTATTAGCCGCAGAACAGATGCATCGACGACAAAAAGTCAATGTCCTGGCTAGCTTCTTATATTTGTCCAGAAGAGTTTGACACACTTTTTCCATTGATTTGAGCTTGAAAGTTAATGGCACATCCACACAAGATCATAAACAGAAGTAATGGAAATCATTTTCTAGATCGAAGATCAATCTCCAATTAGAATCTTAAGATAATTAGCAACTACTTACCAGGTCCTCCTCCAAAGGAAGACAGATTGCTATCACACTCTCCTAAGAACTGTCAAGTCTTTTAACAAATGAACTACTCAAATGAAAGAATGAATCGAATTATACTATCTAGAGTTCTATTAGGATTAGGGCAAGTGACTCCCCTACCTGCACCTTCCCTATAAGATGGTTAGGGTGCTGCTGAAAACGTGCTTTTAATTAACACTGCAAGCTTCTGACAGTTTCTCTTATGGATTGTTACTCTCCGCACAGCACAAATTATGCTTTGCTTAGAAGGATGGGATTTTGGTTTTAACAGCATGCTGCAAATATTACCCGTTTGCAGATTCCTTAAAAGCTTGAATCCATAAAGATTGACTAACAACCCATTTTTGCTGCAGAACGGCTGCCTTTCCTATGGATTCACTTTTAAACCTATTACTCTCCCATTCCATCCCTTCATTAAAGTTCACTCTTTCACGATTTCAAAAAAATCAGAGCCTAGAACTTAAAAGGTTGTGTGTTACTTCGATTCAAGGCTGAAGCATTTATCAGCACTTAAAGAATGTAAACAATCTTTTAAAGCAGCGCTCTTGTCAAAATAAAGAAGAATGTACTCCGTCACTTGCAAATAATGACGGGTAAGTTATGTTAACATATTTGGAAGTGAATTACTTTCTCCCACTAGAAGCTTAACACACAACTCCTCTACCATAGCGAAAAAGATCACACAACTGCTTTGCAACCGAGTACTCAAGAAATTTGCTTTTTGAAAGCACAAAATTTCAGCTTTCAAAAGGCTGAAAATTTGGCTTAACGTCAAAAAGCAATTAGCAAAAATAATTGCAAAAACTTAATATTATAATTTATAAGTGAATCGAAATCTACACAAAATCACCATTCAAGAGCGTACTTTATCAAATCGATTGCATCTTTTGGTAGCACATCTACCATACAATCAATATCCTCTTGAAAACCCGTGATTTGAGAAGAGAAACATGAAACACCCACCAAGTTCTTGCTCATAACTTTTGCTCTCTCCAAGAATTCAGGATCCATCACTAAGATCCCCTTCCTAATCCTTGGCCTCATCATGAGCACTTCCACCACGGCAAAACCGCTTAGCTTTGGCTTTGATACCAATGTAAAGCCCATACCAAGGATGCACTAGCCAAGCAAGCCAATAACAAAGCAACACAAGGGAAACGGATGGTGGACAAACCAACCCAACCATACCTAGATCTTACGGATCTAGCCCCCAAGCTATGGATCAATCTCTCATAAGGGATAGAGGAGCCATACCAGCAACATGTAGCTACTAGCACCACAATCAAGCATACACTAGTGAGAGCCCAATAGGTATACTCATACCCTCCAAGGCCCATGCACCACTAGTAGTGCATTGTGACTCCTCACTGGACACCTCTGCAGCCTATCTAGGCCACGTCATCAAGTTCTCCAATGACTCACCGATAGACCCATACAAATCCACCATCATGAGTTTAGGCCTCCAACCATTAATTATGACCATATGCACATGAGGGCCCCAAACCCCTCCTAATCATAATTAACTTAGGGGTTGTAGGCTTATTGATCTCTAGCGGGACAAGCTATCCGAGACCAATCGTGGGAGTGCTCTAGATTCTGGTTTATGTTTCATCTCATTCCCTGCCCTCGCACAAAAAAAAACATTACAACGAGTCTCTCTCTCTCTCTCTCTCTCTCTCTCTCTATTCAGCTGAGACTTGGTGTACAGGCCTTACCTCCTCTGATTGGGCTAGTATATCATGACTACAGATCACTATGCTTTCTCGGATGATACGAGCTAAGTCATCAACCTCAAGCACCTGCACTCTGACATCCCACGCTCGAACCTCTAGCACTAGTGGTGAATTGGATACGCGTTGAAAGCTCTTGTTCTTTCATTTCATCTGGAACTATTCTAATAGAAAGTTATATAAGCTATGTGAAATGTATTCTTTTTGTATCGAGGGGTTAGCTAAATGTCCTACTAACAAGGGCACCAAGCTAAATTTGAGCATTCACAATGCTAGGATGTTTTGGTAGTATAGTTTAATTGCTTATGACAAGATGAAGTCAATGAACCTTCTGCGTACAGTGCTGCTCTAAAATTCTTCTCTCTGCAGGCTGATCAAGGCAGGCGAGGTGATTGTGGCTGAACAAGCTGTGGCATTTGTAACACTTTCTAGTTACCGAACAGCGTTATGCCATGCTTGCTGTCAGGATCTAGTGGAAGGTTCACCTCGATATGAATGTTCCTTGTGCAGCTATGCAGTATATTGTCTGGTAGACAAGTTTAACTGATCTATGAATCAAGGATTGAAGTTGATTTGACTTTTGCTACTCATAAATTTCTACAAGAGTTTTTTACTGTCAGAAGCCAATCTTGTAGTTTATGATTTTGAACATGTTTTTACTCTGAAACAGAATAATTATGGCCATTCTTTGTAAAATGTCAATCCTGCAAATGGAACTTTCTGCTGAATCTCTCAATGATTACTTCAGAAAATTCGTTGTTGCACATCCTGTGCATGATAATATGAGATATTGCATGACTTGTATTTTAGTGACTTGAACAGAAAGACAACATGTTCTTACATGATCACTTTTTTTGGATATCTTAATCCTTAAAATTAGATCTTGAAAGTTTTAATGCTAGGTTTATATTTCAGGGTAATATTGGTTTCTTCAAAAAATGTATTTTCTATTGGACTGATTGGAGGGGTCTCTAAAATATTTAGCACAGGATAAAAACAGAAGAGCAGCTTTGTTTGTAGTGTAAACTAAGGAGAAGATTTTGTAGTCTTTAGTATCACCGCAGGCAAATAGTGGCCCCCTCACCAGACGTCCAAGAGAGTCCCCTCTTAGGCTCAGACGATGTCTCAGCCTAGGATTTTATTCATACTACTATGTGATCAAACAAGCATTGTTTCTTCATGCTGTTTTTTAAAGGCTTCCCCAGACAGGGCATAATTTAACCCCCCCAAAAAACCCCCCAAATTTATAATCCCCATACCCAAACCTAAAATAAAATCAAGTTTTTATGTTTTTTTTTGTTAATCATTTACGTATTTAATTTTTTTTTTTGTTTTTTTACTGTTAAAAAAATAAAAAAAATAGGGACGCATCCGGGTCCGGACGCCGGACGCAGACGTGGATTGCCCGCGTCCGGCCCGGACGCGCACCTCTAGAATCTGTTATGTACACATGGATCAACTCACTGCTACGTACCTAATAGAATCTGTTTATGTACACATGGATCAACTCACTGCTTCATTACCAAGTTCAGTGTCAGTTCCTCAACGACCTCCAGAAGTTAGCAAATTATTTCTTTCTCACTGGTAATGGAGAAGTGATAATTTTATCATTTGGAATTTTCAAAGAAAATAATAGCAAATCTACAAAAGATCTGTTAACTGTTGAATAAATAGTAGCTGAGCTGCTTTTTTTCTTTGCTCCCAGCAAAAATTTTCTTGCTTGCCTCTTTTACCTTATCAGGTTTTCCTTTGTCCATTTCTTTTCTAGCTTCTCCACTTTACTAAGTCTTCTGTACATATGACCTATAGGTTTAGAAAATTGTTGTCCATATTCTTATTAATCAGCAAGAATGACTCCATCATTCTGTGAGGGTGACAAGTTTAGTGATTACCCATATTGACTAATATGCATAAATGAAATCACTGAACGTTTCTTCTAAAGAATGGAAATAGTTGTATTGATTTGACTTTACTTTGCATTATGCAGGAGTGCCAAAGAGATGCATTATCATGGCATAAGAAGTGGTGTCATGTGGTGGCTTCCATAAAAAACATTGCTAAACAAGCAAGCTGTGATGAGGATCTGCTGCATTTGGTTCTGGCCCTTGCACTTAGTAAATCCCCATCACTGAAGAAGAGAGGCATGCTTTCTCTCCTTATATGCAGGTTCTTTTGTAGTTCAAATAATACAAAAGGCCGTAGCTTTAATATTTCTGAAGGGAAATCCAACTGAAATGCATAAAATTTCCACAATTTCATTTTTTCATTTTAAAAGATCAAGTACAGTGACTAACAGGGGTTCTTGGAGAAGGCTTTGTGGGAACATCCAGTGATGGGATCATCTACCCTTGCTTTTCGGTAAGTCTCTTGTTGAAATTTTTGTTCATTTCATCAAGCTGGAAATTTGATAGAACTGCAATTTAGTGATTCCTGTTATTTTATTTATCTGACATTTGCAGGATGTAATGGGCTTGCAAACCCATCATGACAAAGCCAAAGCAGATTGGAAGGCAGCGGTTAGGAAGGGCTGTGAATCCCTGCGTGAGGCAATAACACAGTTGGAGTTGGAGGATGAAGATGAGGAGACTATTTGTCAAACACTTACTGTAGGTGTGTAAGTGTGACATTGTATAGAAACACTGGACACCGTTTAAACATTTTCTTGGATGATAATTGCTGCCCATGTTTTGGAACACCATCTGGAATGTGTTCCAGAACACGTTCTGGGGAACCTGATTAGGGTTTCCTAGAAAGTTGCTATTTTAAAATAAAGGAAACTTTTTGTTTATTAATGTTTTAATCATAGATGCACAGAAACGCGTTTTGAGGAGACGCGTTTCGGAAACCGCGTTTCTCAGACCAGAATCGTTCAAAAAAAAAGAATTTTTTTTTTTTTTTTTTGGAAAAATAGCTTATGGCTGAAATTTTTTTAGTGGATCAATGGTCAAACCAGCGTTTTGCCTCTCAGAAGTGCAGTAGATGGGGCACAAACAGATCTTATTTTCAATAGCTATTTGGTTGTTATTTGCTCCGGTTTTTAATAAATGGTCAGTGGGTTCGGGGGGCGGTAGCCCCCCGGTGGGGTGTTTGGGGGGCAACGCCCCCCAATGGCAGGGTCCGGGGGCTGCCAGTAGACCCCGGCCCCGACGGTAAGGCCTCTTCATGATTTGGCCTTCCAACTCCCTGAGCAAAAACACACTTACTGGGACCATTTGTGATCGGAACGAACAGGCTAGAGGTTAGTTTTGAATTTTTATCCTTGACAGAACCCAACCTGGATTAATGCACCTGAACTGGAACATCCTGCACCCGAAACAGTTGGTAAACTACACAGTAATAATGCTCTTAATTAGAGCTTTCATCTGATACCCATATTGCTCAAAAAAAAACCAAATTCAAAAAAAACAAAAACGTTTCTGGATTTTTTTTGAAATTTTCAGAAACGCTTTTCTGAACCGCGTTTCTGACCGCAATTCTGAAACACGTTTCAGAAATGCAGTGCATCTATGGTTCTAATTAGTTTCTATTGTGTGTAAAAAAATTCTGGGTCAAAAAAGTTTTATTTTTAGTACTAGAAATCAGTTTTGATTGATTTTCTTTTTTCGTTTCTGTAAAATAAATGTGTTTCAGAATGCTGCTATGCCAAATTTGGATTATGCTTTTATCCACAGTGGTATTTCTGAATGTGAACTTCTCTCTTTTTGGTCATTGGTGTAGAGGATTTGGAGATGCTAGCAGCTCTTGTGAACACAAATGCTCATGGCATGGGTGCGCAAGGTCCACGAAATACTGATAGCGCACTTGGGATCTTCCCTTTTGTGTCCATGCTGAATCACTCCTGCAGGTAATTTTGGAACTTTATGTTTTTAACACTCAATTAGCAGTGCTCATCTTTTTAGCTCAGACCTTGAAACGATTACATTGTCTGGTATCTATCGTCTTGCAGTCCCATTTTGAGCATTGCAGTTGTGTCTGTTATAAAGCTCATAGTTTCAAAGAGTGTTCTATAAGAGGTTGTGTTTGCTTTGAAGCAAGCAGTAGGGATTTATCATTTGGTTTCTATTATTCTTTTTTAGAGTTCCTATCATTTGTATCGAATTGTTCTTTTTGAAAAACCGGAGAATGGTTCTGTGGGGGGGGCTGACTGGTAAGGTGAGGCCTGAGGGAGGGTAGGCAGTTCGACTGACCATAGTCTGATACAGGGGAGGGCAAGAAAGAAAGCATGCAGAGGCGACATTTTGAGCATTCTTTACACTTCACAGATTCTTGTTTAAGCATGTGACATGAATCAACTCGTTGGAGTATAGTATATCACGCTCCTTGATGAGATCGTGAAACTGATTAGTATAACATTGCTTTTGGAAGCTTACTTGCAGTAGCCTTCAAATATATAAGTGGCACTCAGTTTCTTGGAGGTTTCAGCAGTATTGTACTGTGTATCTGATATAAGATCTTATCCCAACATGGAGCTGTTGATCCCATTCTTGTGGTAAGATTGATGCTTTAGCACTGTAACTACTGTATTGTTCTACAGGCCAAACTGTTGTTTTGCATCAGATCATAAGATTATGTATGTCAGAGCCACACGTGATGTCCCCAAAGGATCTGAGGTACTAAACTTCCTGTTGAAAAAGATTAACTTAGTATTGCAGATTAGTGCAATGCATTGTTTATCCATTCACCTTGAGACTTTCAATACTGTCCATTATATAAAGTTTAGTTGGGCTTATTTAGGTAGCTTGATTGCTTTAAGCTTTGATTTTATGGATGAACTTAGTAGTTTTTCTGAACATGCAGCTGTGTGTTTCATACATTAATTCGTATGAACCCCGGGCCACTCGGAAGCAAGAGCTTGCAGTAAATAAACATTTTGTGTGTTGCTGTGAACGCTGCATGGAGCCACTTCACTTGTCAGTTGATCGGTTTCTTGAGGTCTGGTATATCATCTGAGCTTGAGAGATAGGAGCAATCAAGGTGGACTTTTCTGGTAGGATCCATCGATAAATTTGAGGGTTTTCTGTTTTGCAGGGTTGCATATGTCAGGTAAAAGGTTGTGGCGGAGTTTTAATTAGAACAGCCTCCAAGAAAGAAAGCTCTTCTGAAGCAGATGTGGCATTATCACCTTGGGAGTGTGACTTGTGTTCATCTGTGCTTGATCCTGGTCTTCCTTCACCTGCTAAAAGTAAAGCTTTTGGAGATAAGCCCTGGGAACTCGTTTCTCAAGCTGAAGGGAGGCTTGTTGCAGCCATGGCCGTCTACATCGAGAGACGATTCAAGGAGGCACGCGTCCTGTTGGAGCAATTTCTTGCAGACTTCACAGGAAAGTTGGTAAAGACACACTATATCTCTTGTAACCTTAGGAGACTGTATTTGAGGAGAATGATGTTTTGTGAAGAGTAAGTTCAGTTTTCAAACATGCAGGCCTTGGGTGTTTGTGCATCATGTTCCTGCCCAGCGAGTTTAGGCCTACAAGAGGGGTTTAAGAGGACATAATATCAAATAAGATTTCCTGATTGATGGTTCCCCCCTGAGGTCTGGAATTCAAATTCACTTGCCACACCTGGACATATGAAATAGCAAAACCTCAAATTCGAATCAAAGGTCAGGGAGATTCTTAGTGATCTCTCATGAAGAAAAGTTTAATGTCGATAAATAAATGAGGAGAACAGAATATCATGCCAATGTAAAGTTTAGCACTGTGTTCTCCAAAACAAATGCTCAATCTAGTAACATAGGAAAATCATAGAAACCTTTCTTAATTTTTCCCAGTTACATTTTGAGTGGTTGTCTATGTCACAGCACAAAGAATTCAAACTTGTCATCAATGATGATGCGATTGGATGATGTACTTGGACAAATGTGTCATTGTCAACAGGAAAGGAGGCCACAAATGGATCGTCATTGTCAACAAGAAAGGAGGCCACAAATGTTTTGTAATCTGAAATGACAGCACAAAGATTACTGACATCGAAAATAGGAGAAACTTTGGAATTAGGGAGTAACTTGAGTTGGTAGGTTGCAATTGTAATAACTCTAAAGATCTCAAAAGGGGCCATAGTGGTGAACGACCACAAGAAACTTGAATAGTGATGATGTTCGCAAACATGAGGTGACATAATTTGGACGGTTGATACTTGAGCATGTTACACTTGGACACCATGAGGAAGTCTTGGCACTCGTTTGAAATTCATACGTTTATGAAGCAAACTAGAATGGATGCTCATCAGTGGGTGCAGGAAAATGTGTTAAAGAAGTTGATGGCCTTGTGAGAGCTGGAATGGGTAAACCCAGTGTTGGTATTCACTTACAGTTATAGCTGAATTCTACCTAAGGAAGAGACAAATCCCAATATGCACTACGGGGTAGATCCACAATCAGGAAGATAAATTTCTGAAGTTTGGTTAAAACTTCAAGTTGGTCATTTTTGGATGAATGATATGCTGCACCCATCAGCGTTTCAATGTCAAGCAGCTCTGTAAGTGCTTGGCAAAAATTATCGATAGCTAAATTCTACATAAGGAAGAGACAAATCCCAATATGAACTACAGGGTAGATCCACAATTAGGAAGATAAATTTCTGAAGTGTGGTTAAAACTTCAAGTTGGTCATTTTTGGATGAATGATATGCTGCACCCATCAGCGTTTCAATGTCAAGCAGCTCTGTAAGTGCTTGGCAAAAATTATCGATAGCTGAATTCTACATAAGGAAGAGACAAATCCCAATATGAACTACAGGGTAGATCCACAATTAGGAAGATAAATTTCTGAAGTGTGGTTAAAACTTCAAGTTGGTCATTTTTGGATGAATGATATGCTGCACCCATCAGCGTTTCAACTTCAAGCAGCTGACGTTGTTCAGACTTCAGTGTGTAGAACTGCTACCTGTCGAGTGTCTTTGAAAATTGAGAGACATGTGCATGGGAGAGTACCTCTCAGGAATGTATACTTGTATATAGGAGTGGGAGGTCAACTTTGAAGTGGTAGATGGTATGCTCATGATACCAAGATGACATATTTACCCACTGGAGCTAGCAATATACAAGACTATGGATGCTTCTAGTATGGGCAACCTTCCTCTCCTTTCAGTGGTATGATTGCTAGATATGTGGCGATTGCACTCAAGCACACAGGAGCTTTGCAACTAGGTTAATTATAGATCTTAGGTTGCTGGTTGTTTCACATTTGTGATTTTTGAATCTTCAACACTTGCAAAATTTGGGCCACTTTGAGACCCTCTTAACATTTCTGTCTATTTACCACCTAGGTGATGCACCAACCTGTATTTCTTATCCAAGATTCTCAAATACTATTCTAGCTATGTTCTGAATCTACTCAAAATACTATTTCTCTCAAAGACATTATGTTGTGCCTGAATTCTGCCTTGTCTACATTAAGTCTGTAGGGCATAAAATTGGCTTGACAAATCTGCTAGCAGACGAGCTTTTGTGCTCCCAAGGATCTAATTTTTTAGTTCGTTTAATTGCAGCATCCTCTCCATGTTCTCCTGTTTGATGCCTTGACTCCTCTTATGAATTGCTGTCGTGCACTGGGTGATGCTGAAGAAGGTTCACGAATATGTCGTACAATTATAAACTGCTTAGAGAAAGTATCATCTGGACCTACACTGGAGCTTGCGAACTTTTACTACTGTCTTGGGGAAATGCATGCTGAGAGGGCAGATACATACGGTCTATCTCGAGTGCTGGCCAAACGACACATGAGACTGGTCTGTGTTGACTTGAGTATTCTTAAATTTCGGACACAATGTCTCGGCTTTTGTTCTTCGTTAAGATGTTGTGATAGTTGTGCTATGCTCTCTAGTCAGTGGAATATATTCTGAGAGTTTTGCATTGGTTCTTTACAGGCACATGAGGCATTTGAACATGTTGAAAGTATTCAAAATGTTTGCCTTGGCAAATCTACAATGGCGTCTCGACTAAGCAAACAAAAACCAGAATAGGCCTGTGAGGCTTTTGGGCATATTTAAAAGTAATCAAAAGGTTTTTCTTGGAATTTACTACAATGGCATCTCACCTAACAAATTGAGAGTAGCTTGGGTGCTGCCGTAGACACGCAATCTTTTATAGTATGAGCTTTAGTTAGCATAATGTACATTGGCCATAGAAATTGTTTGAAGGCTTAGTACAGGTTTTTGGAGAATGATCAAAAATTGTTTTCTCACCTTATAGAGCTAGGAAAAGTCCCCGGTGTGGTTGGTTGGAGTGAATATGCAGCGCTGGAAAGCAACATTAAAGCAAGTGTTTATCACTGCCCATCCAGCGACATCTAAAGCCAGGAACTCCCATGGAACGGAAGTCACCACTATATAGGTCCAGTATCATTCTCTTATAATGATAGAATTTTTTATTATTTTCAGCTCCGGTGGCACTATGACTTCTGAGACACCGTAGGTCACCTCTGGATCACGAGTATGTATGCTGCTGTGAAGACACTCCATGTACCCATATCGTCAGACCAGTGTAGCCAAAAAAGGCAATGAAGGGATTCTCATTTGTGGGCTGCATGCAATTCTTTGATTCAAGTTTTCACATGATAGTGGGCCCTCTCTCTGGCAGGCTTTTTGGAATGGTATGGGCTCTGGCATGTGAGTTTCCTAGAGAAATTTTTCAATCACTTTTTTTCAGCAAATACAGAGATAAATTGCCAAGATCACTCTACTGATGCTTGTTACTCATAGGGAATATCTAGCAAGGATTGTTTTTAGAAGTGCTCATATATGTCCTAGTGTTTTCGGCTGTCGTGTAGCATGGACACTTGATTGTCATAACTGAGTTTAGTCTTTATTTCAGCTCATTTTCAATTTTCCTTTGTCATTTTTCTAGCCAAAGTAAACATTTCTGAACAGATTGCCTGGCCAGAATACTCAATGTTCTTCCTTTAGTGCAAGCCTGCATTGCGACTGAGTTTGCCCTTCACCTCCAGAGAGTGCAACAGCTTGTTGTTTCTTATTTGACCAAGAAGAATAACCATTTCCAAAATGAAAGACATATCCTAAGGTAAATTTCATGTCATCTATAAATCTTCCCCAATCATGATGTAAATAACCAAGCAAAGTAGGCATACAAGGGCATCTTTGATAAACTAATCCAAAGTTAATAATACCTTTGACATAGCGTAAGATGCGTTTAGCAGCTTTTTAATGGTCTTTTGTAGGCGTAAGCATAAATTGACTATCTAAACCAACTATATGATTTATGTCAAGCCTTATAGTTGTTAGGTGTATCAAACTTCCAGCCAATTTCTAAGTACCGTAGAACTAATTAGTTGAGTACCATCATGTAAAGACCATATCTTATTAACTTCAAGTGGAGATGAAAAAATATTTCATCATACAAAAGAGCTCAAAAGTTCATTAACACACTTCTTTGATTAAGAGATATGCCAAGATCACATTGTTTAACTTCAACACCAAGGCAATATAAGATTAGGATTGAAAGTATATAAATCCTCCTTGATTGATTTCACTAATTCAAGATTGTTTCCCATGATGATTAGATCATCGATGTAAAATACCACCAAAGTAGCATTTTCATTTTGAGATAAGATGTAAAGATTGGAATTTGAAAAAAGTCCTTACCAATTCTCTGGTTTAGAAATTGTCATCGATATGCTTGTACCTTGCTTGAGCACTTGTTTGAGTCCATATAAAGCTTTCTCAAGCTTGCATACTTTTGTATATTGTCTCTTAATAACATAGCCCTCGCGCTGTAGCATATAGGCATCTTCATCTAGGAATCCATCCAAGAACATAGGTTTGACATTCACTTGATGAGTTTTTAAATCCAAAATAAGACATCAATGCAATGATCATCCTCCAAGTTGTCCACTTGTAATCAATGACTTTGTTTTGAGCATGTCCTTTGATGACAAGATGCGCTTGGATAACTAAATATGGATCCATCCACATTGTACTTGATACTAAACACCCACGTATTTCTAATTGGCTTTTTGTCTTTTGATAAGCTCACAATCTCCTAAGTCTCATGCTTACCAATTGAATCTAATTCTCCTTGCATTGCATCACGCCATACTTCTTTCCATCATGTTTGTCGTAGTGCAAGATTTTTTTTGAAACCTATCAGGTGCTTTGTGTTCATGAGTAGACTCTCATTTCTCCCTCTTTACTAGACTTTATTTGTTTACTTGACACTCAAGTTATTTTTCACATTGTCAAATAACTTCTTATTGAGCTTGGTAGGCTTCTTGGGCTCAAGTGACAACGTCATTGACGTATGTGTATCCCAAGGTACATCCAAAAATTTTCTCTTTTTTTTGCATGCTCTTTTCTCATGGTCCTTATTAGAATATATAATGTATGAGAACATACCATGTATTTGGAATCTTGAAGAATTTTTTCTTCTTGTGATACATTACCCTTTTCTAATTCATCACCATCAAAAGGAAAATGCCATATATCATCAATTCTTGAAGTATTGACAATGTTATCTAGATTATCCTCCGATATACAACACGAGGAATTGAAAATCTACCATTGTTGATTAACTCGTCGTGTGTTCGATAATCTATGCACATTCAAAAAATATCATCTTTTTTTTTAAACAAGGAGCATTGGTGAAGCAAAAGGTGATTTACTTAAACTGATGAACTCTTGATCAATTAATTCCTGGACCTATTGACGAACTTCTTTTCTTTTCAATTTTGATAATCTATAAGGAGAAATGTTGATAGGCCTTCAAACCTAGTTCTAGTTCTATGAGATGATCCACGAATCTTGTTGGAGGATCCCCTTTCGATAATGTGCTTGGAAACACATCTTTAAACTTATTCAAAACTCGTTGTACCTTCGAGTTCATCAGGTTCACATTAACTTATTTGATTTTGCCATCATCCATCTCAATTTCCAAAATAAACATATATCTACATGCTTACAAGATATGTGTTGAGCTTGTGCCTTGGTAATCAGTCGTATGGATTGTTCTTTCTTGGAACTACTAAATTAAAATTCGTTTCTTGACTGCTTGAACTCCATTGTTCCATGCTTGAAGTTAAAGGTAACCAACCAATGTTTGTAACCATTCGCGACACCAAGTATCATGTCAATAAGTCCCATATCATCGACATACAGTTTTAGCTCATAGTTACCCATCCAAATCTTGGATTCTTTTATTGCAAGCGACAAAATTTCTATCAGCAATATGGATACACAATATCTTTGGAGTCTTCATGATTGATAAGTCACAACTCCTAACTGAACGGCTGTTGAAGAAATTATGGATGCTCCTACTATCGCTTAAAATATAAATTTCTCTTCCATTAATTTTTGCTCTAATATGAAAGGTTCCAGAAGAATGAGAATCATTAAATGCGTTAAGGACATGAAAAAAGTGGTGTATTCACATCCTTTCTATTAACACTTTGATGTCATCTCCCATTCTCAACTTCTGGCTCTCCATCGACAAACGATTCATAATGATATTCCTATAACATTTGAAGATCGTCCTCATTGAATATATTATGGCTTATTGGCAAAACATCACATACATCAAAGGACATTCACCAAGTTTAATGACTAAAAGGACAAAACATAACATTGATAATCAATGACAAAATGATGTAATGTAATGGTAGTCTTCTAATCACAAGTTAGATGTAACTTAGAACTTCGCTAGGCTAGTCTTAGGCTACTTTCCAAACAATTGACCATCAATAATGAGGCTCATGGCCAGGTTATATTGTCTAAGGCAATAATGACCACATGGCTTGGCCCACAAATCAGTCTACCAATTTCAAATAATAAATGGACCCATGGCCCAAAGTATATGGTCAAAACGACAAATAGTATCAATGAAAATCCATAGTCCGTGTGAATATATATGCTTATATATGGGTAACAACTATATACTATAAACAGCCGCCAACTAGTATACCCTTAGGTATTGGGCTAGTTACCTTTTTTAAGAGCATTTCCTTATGGGACCCAGATACCCTAAGTTGCCCTATTCTTTAGAAGGTTTCACTAAGGGCCTCTAGATAGTATATATAGGACTATCATTTAGGATTCATCAATTGATGATTATTTGGCTTATTAGTATTGCTTGGGCTCTTCGTGGGAAAACCCTTTGCTATTGCTTGTAGGGCTATAGCCATTGATTATATCAAATCCTCTTGGCCATTCTTCGTGGGAGATTGTTTGATCGTGTCTATTATAATCATTTATGCTTCATTGTACAATATCCACAGAGTCTATAACTTGGTATCAAAGCACTTCTTGCCTCAATGGGAGTGTTTATTTAATTTTTACGATTTGTTTTCTTTTGTTGTTGTTTTCTTTAGGAGGGCATTTTTTCCATAGTTACTAGAGAACACGTTCCCACCCCTTTGGAATGCAAGGTAGTTGTTTCCACCAAGCCACTCATGTGGGAACGTGGATGAGAATGCGTGGAAACATTCCCAAAGCATTGGGAATGCGTTCCTAGGCATTTCCTCCCACGTTCCCGAGTTTGGGAACACGTTCCTAACCTAGAAAACAAAAATCAAATCTTTTTGAGCTGATTTTGCTATGGCTGCCTCTAGTACATGCTCGAGCTGCCCACTTCCAAGGTGCATTGGCCTCTTATACATGCCAGTATTGCCAAAGGCCCAAGTTCCACCCACACAAGTGACCCTTTGCTATAGCTGAACAAAGTCTACTGTCGCCCAAGGTTGACGGCTCTTCCTTCCGCTGCCATTTCAAGTTTTTTTATATTATTATTTAAGTTTCTAACTTTCTATGTTTACGATCTATAATCAGACTCTTGCATGACCTTGGAAGTTTGCTATAAAAATTCTCATATTTTTCTTGCTTTTTGTAGATTTTTTAAACTTGAAATTAATGACATGGCATTCCCAAGTTCTCGAAAACATTCTCGTTCCTAGGGGTCATGTTCCCACCACGTTCCTACTCCCTAGCAACTATAGTTTTTCTGGCAATTGTTGGATCTTCATCTTTAGGTGTTAGCACAAATGCTAACACAGAGAAAAATAAAACTCCGTGGCATGTGTTTTGTAAGTCCATGTATGAGTGTCTGTTAATAAATTTCCCATGGCATGTGTTTTGTAAGCCCATGAGTAGAAGTTTAAATAATAATAAAATAGCTTAAACTTAGACTTAGAACTTAGACTTAGGAAACTTAAGATTAGAAATATTTTGTCTTAAGTTTTTCTAAGTTAAGAAACTTTGAAGTTCTAAATTCTAAGTTAGAAGTTCTAGAAAGGCTAAAAATAGATTAGTCCCATAAGTTAGTGGATACTTATGGAAGACCCTCCTTGCCATAAAAGGAGAAGTATTTGCCTTGTAAATAACACTTTGAGATTATGCTAAATTGCTCTCTATTTAAGAAATCATTCTATTTCCTTGTGTTCCCATTGGAAGGTGCATAGCTTGAGGGAAGGTGCTCGGGCCTCCTCTTGCCTCCTTTAATTGGTTTTAATTGTGGCATGTTTTTAATCGCTTTATGCTTAGTTTAGCCGCATTCTATCATTCTCAATCCCTTTGGGTGTTAATCTAGGATTTAGTTTAATCACCTTGCTAGTTGGGTAAGCCTTAGTAAGGTTTTGTATTTTGACATCTTAGGTAGTTTTATTTCCGTTCCGAGCACTAGTTGGGTAAGCCTTAGTGTTTCGTCATTGTTCTTTATTTTCGCATTTCCATTTGAAGCTTGGTAGAAACTTAGAAAGTACACCGCATCGTGAGTAGATCTAGCCAACACACACAAACAAGATTTACTTCCAACATTGGCGCCGTTGCCGCTTTTTAAGCATTTTTTTACCTAGCTTCTTTTTCTTTTGTTTTTTCATCTCTATGTTGTGTGTTTGTTTGTTTGCTTGCTTGCTTTCTATTTTCCAACCACAACACGAGTCTTCTCTTCAGGTCCTACACAAGCTGCGGAGCAACATATCAAGCCGGAGGGAAGCAACAAAAGTGTCAACTTGGGCATTTTCTTTGAAAAGAAGTGACCCAAGTGACATTTTTTCGAATCAAATAGGTATATCAGAATTTGTCGGTCTATCTGCAGCCCTAACAGACCCTGATCTTTCATTTTATCACCTCCATGAATTCTGACCACAATCAGATTATGAGAAAACAGCCTGATATACTGTCAAAATCCCTTATTTCTCACCCAAATCTTTGTCTTAGAATTAGTCGGCTTCATTGAGGCTAGATCTAATCAAGATTAGTCCTCCAGTAGCTTCGCAAATTCTATCTCAGAGATCTTTTCTGTTTTCTGTCAAAAAGTAATCTTTTTCCCATATTCCCTATCTGTCAGTAAAACCTCTGTATCAGAAATCGCCATCCAACCTACGAAATAGCCCTCAGTGAGCATGAATTCTCTATCCACCCGCAAATTCTACCAATACAAAAAAATTTCAAAAAATATGAAAAATTTACATCACTCCCTATCAGAATTCGTGAGTCCCACAGTTCGATTTATCTGTCTGTCCACGATTTTTCAGCCTGTCCGCAAATTCTATTATCTGGAAGTATTGATGTCTGATGATGTTTTTGACCACTTTTTGGCTTACAGATCAATTGCGAGGAGTTTGGCAATTTTTGAACTAGAATTTGCAAATTTTTTGAAATGTTCTGATGCATGCATGCAACTCAGTGTAGTGCTTGTCTATTGATGGAAATGTATGGATAGACCTGTATGCATGCTTGGATGCATGTTGCATGCGTACTCAGTAGATTGATCAGTAGATTTCTTACATGAAGCTATTTTCGATAATTCTAGTCAGTTTCCTAGTGGTTAGGCTATTTACAAAACAAGCAAAATATCTTTTTGTCTTTTTGCCAAGTACAGTACTGACCTGATCATCTGTACTATTACTCTCATCCACACTCTGCATCATGTCTCGTGATTGTGCTGAATCTTCCAACCCTGCGACTCCATGACTAGAGCGCAGAATTCCACGAATCGATGCACCAAAGTACGATAGAGACTCTGACCTAGTCCGATTTCTCCAAGACTTTGATAATGCATGCCGTTTCCATGGAGATACCTCAGAAACTGAAAAGCTTCACCTATCCCCCACGGTACTCTATGGAATAGCCAAAGAGTGGTACCTAAACCTCGAAACTCCTGATCTGGCTTCCTGGACCACTCTCAAAGATGGCCTCATTAAGCATTTTAAACCATCTAAACTGACTCAGAGCCCATTCATCCAAATCACCCATATCAAGATGCGACGTGATGAGTCTGTTTGAAACTACATTGAGCGTTTTAAACATCTCAAAGTAGAATGCGTTGATGAAAATATCACCAAACGTATGGCCATAAAACTGTTCGTGGTTGGATTGCCTAAAAACATCCGTCGTAAACTCAAACCAGTTGACCTTTATGATCAACTTAAAGATGTAATGACTGATGCTATCTGTGAGGAAGACGAAGGTTCCGACGGTGACTTTGACCATCGTGAAAAGAAATCTAAGAAGCCCGACCGTCCTAATCACTCGAAGTCTGACAATGTTGCCCAATCTTCTGAACTTCTGCATCAAATGGAAACCTGGCAAAAAGCTCAACAATCTCATATGGATAAACTCACTGTCGATTTCCAAACCGCCATGAAACAGATTGCTGAGAAATCCTTTCTAGCAAGAGAAAATGTATGGTGTCCAATCTGCTCACAACATCATGCTGCTAATGAATGCCCTCAACTGCGAAACCATTTTCCAACAGCAACCAGACCCACCATCTATCGAGCATACCGTCCCTATTCTCCACAATAGCCGATGCCATGACCAGGGGTATACCTACCACGACCAACTGCACCGAATCAGTACCAACCCCCACATTAGCAGTTTGTCGTTAACCAACCTGCTCCACAACAAGCTATACATTATCTTGATCCAAATACCATCGATCCAACAACCTACTATGTGGAAGATAGTACTGAACTGCAATACCCTATTGAAACGGTTGTTTATTATACATATGATCATATTGCTCAAACAGTGGATCCCAATGCCCAAGCTTACAATCCAAACCAAGTTGTATATGCCGCACATCAACTCCCAGCAATACGAGGATGTTTTCACTCATTCAGTGTTTGAGCCATACCAGTCCAGCCATGAAAACGGTCATTATGTTAAATCTATTGATATCATAAACTAGAGTCATAGTTTAGCTACCATTGATTGTGTGAATGCCAATTACTGTGCTCAACATCAGGATGATTGTACCTCTCCACCCCTGATCGATCACGAACAATTACCTGATCTTGATACACCTACCATCAATATCAATTTTATTGATATTCTTCCACACAATAATGAGTTACTAAATGTTGCATGGCTTTGCTTGGTCCTATAAAGACATGAAAGGCTTCTCACCCCAAGTAGTTGTGCATCGTATTTCCCTTAAACCGGGTGCAAGGCCAACTAGTAGTCGTCCCTACCGATGCAATCTGATCTACAAGGCCAAAATCAAAGAAGAACTCCAACGCTTGTGATTCAGGATTCATCTATGAAATTGAACATACTTAGTGGGTCTTCCCAATCGTCATCGTTCCTAAAAAAAATGGAAAAGCTCCAGATCTGTGTCAATTTTAAGAAACTTAATGTCATTATCGAACATGACGCAAAATTTCTCTATGAATAGGTTATCGTTCGTTTCGGATGTCCTCTAGAACTTATCAGTGATAGGGGTACACATTTTCTTAACTCTATCATAGCATATCTTCTTTCCAAATTTTTTGTGGTACATCGTAAAAGTTCCCCATACTATCCAAGGTGTAATGGCAAGGCATAATCCACCAATAAAATCCTATGTGGAATTCTCACTAAAACCGTCGAATCCAGCCGATCTGATTGGGAACTAAAATTTCATGCTGCTCTATGGGCTTATCACACCACCCCAAATAGAGCTACAGACTTAATCCCTTTTTAGCTAGCATATGGCCAAGAATCCGTGATGCTTGTGGAATTCCATATTCCATCCCTTTGAGTAGCCTATAATCTTGAGCTAGATAATCGACGGATCCTAGCAAACAGATTATTCCATCTGGAACAACTGTGTGAAACACGTCGGATCAGCATCCATGCTCAACAAGTCCACAAACGTCAACAAAAAACATGGCATGATCGATCCTTAAAACTCAAAGAGTTTCAGGTCGGAGATAAGTTCCCGCTCTACCAAGCCAAAGCCTGTAAAGACAAACTGAAATTTTTTGGCCAAGGTCCTTATGTCTTTTAAAAAATCTTTGCCTCTGGATATGTACAACTCCAAACCCTTAAGGCAATATCCTAGACAAAATGGGAGCAGACTGAAAAAGTACAATGAGCCCTTTTTTTATCTTGATATGTATTAGTTGTTTTCTTTCCTACTATTCTTCTTTACTTTTCTTTACTGCCTGCTTGCCATTTCAACAATTTTTTGTTGTATTTTCTTGTTCACACCTTCAAGATACTATTAGATCAGGCATACAATTAGTTTTTTTTTGTTTTGAGAAAAACCACAAAAGTCATTCTTTTCAAAATATTTGTCTCACCACCATCTCAGATAGAATTCGCCTTACCTCTTTTTTACAGTGCACGATTCATTTTTAGCCTCCACGAATTTTGTCTCAAAGACAAAACTTTCCAGAAATAAAAAAAAGTTAGTTTTTTGCATCATATACCCACTGACAGAATTCGCAGACAATTCGTTGAAGTTCAAAATAATCTCCACGATCTCTCTGTCATCTTCGCGAATTCTGATCAGACACATTTTTGTTCTGTCAGACATTTTTCCTATTTTGAGATACAAAAATCACTTACAGAAATTCGTCGACAACACTACCTGTAAATACGCGACCATCATTAGGAAGTCGTGGACACTGAGGACAATTTCTGGGTAGAGTTGCGAATTCCTGACCAAAAAAAGTCTATATATAGACCTTCACCCTTCTCTCCACGAATTCATTCTAGATTCCTGCTCTCGAGTTCATGCCAAAATTTTTAAACTTGCCAAAACAATCTAGAATCACTACTACCATGGTCTCTCGCGACTCCTCGCTCTCGCTCCATCGTCGTAAATCCCCTAGGTCTTATTCAGGGGATATCTTTATGATCTGTATCAAGCATTATGCTGAATAGCTTATCCTAGCCAAGGACATCCTTACGAACCTTGGCTTCGATCTGACATACTTCCTTGATCAGCAGAGCGAGAGCCTGATTTGAGCTGTCTACTCGACATACTCGGATCAGTTCCAAACATTCAGGATCACATCTAAGGCCGACAGCTCCACCATCATCAACATCTCTCCTGAGCATATATAGAGCATTGAAATTCCTTATCTTGGAGAGACGATCCATGGCAAGGGTACGAGTTATGATGCCAAGTATTTTACCAAGTTTCTGACAGAGGACGACAAAACTATTGCCCAAACCAACGACAGAGTTGCCATCCGCCTCCTCACAGATCCCCATCTCCGGGCGGCATAAAAAATTCTCATCACCATGGTCGAAGTCCATACCACCAAGATGGATCGCATACCACCAAGCGATCTCTTCTCCTTCACCATTACTATGGATGATCCCACTCAGAACTACAAGTGGACTGAGAAGATATCAGATAAGCTGTGCGGGGCCCTGAAAGCCAGGAAACCAACTACCAAGTGTGGATATCTCCTCCACATGTTGGTCACCAAACAGTTGGGATCTCGGGTGGCTGCTGCCATCAAAGAGCTCAAGGATATCTATCCAAGCACCAAGAAGCGAGACACCTCACAAGTGACAGCATAACCCATTTCACCAGCACCACCAACTAAGAAGCAGAAAGGGAAGGTGGTCAGCACGAAAGATGACATACCTAAAGAAATTTTATCCAGTGACACCGGGACTGAATATGTTGAATCCGGAGGGAGTCTTAAACCCTCAGGTCCCAAAGGAGGTCCTAGCGCAGCAGGAGGCCTTACTCCACCAGGCCCAACAACGCCGACAAGCAGTAGCAGCAGCAACAGACAACTCAGTTGATGCAGGCACTTCTGGTTCTGATCCTATGGGCGTAATTCTGTCCACACCACCAACCTCCATAGCCCCAACTTCCTCACTTGCTCTTACACTTCCACCCCCACCCCCACCATTTACCGCTACCTCCACCCCGTCATTCACTCTCAACACGGGCTTCGACTCCGCACTTCCACAAAAGCCCTCATCTATACAAACATCCACCCTACTTGACACTGTAGTCAATGTAGATGATTTCGCCTTACAATTACTAATAGGAATTCCAGCAACCACCATCACCACTAACCCACCGTCACTACTAACCCACTCCACACATCTCCGCCATGCACTCTGTTCCCACCTCATTCACCTATCATCCCTCAATCGCCTCCTCCTGTCTTTCATTCATCTCCATCTCCCCCTATTCCTAATTTTCTTCCGTTTACGATATGTCAGATGATAATGCAAATGCCACTCTGGAAGGTCAGGTGCCAATGCCTACCTATCTGCAAATTTGTCAGTCATTAAGCCAAGTGCTTAACCAAATAAACAACATGAACACTTTAAGGGATCAACAAATGGAAGTTTTGTTGAATCAAGTGAAAACTTTATTTACATCGAATTTGGGCTTTCAGCCTGAAGCTTTTCAGGGGAGAAGAAAGAGAAAAAACCCGAAGTTGTAGATGACTGGTTAACCAAGTGGACCGGTTATTTTAATCTACATGAAATGTCTGAAGAAAAAGGGATTGAGAGTCTTATTCTGTTCTTCCGTGTGAAAGCTTCATCGTGGTGGCGTGATGTGCAACCAAAACCTGCCACATGGGATGAGTTTATGGAAGTATTCAGAAAGTCGTTTGTGGTTGTAGACGACTCAGATTTTACCAAATATTTTTTTAATGCAAAATGGGTACTCGAAGTTTGGACTCATACTTGCAAGATTTTATGGATTTATGGATTAAAGTTCTCTCATTCGATGCAAAACTAGCACTGTGGCAGTTTATCCTAGGTCTGCCTGCAAATTATCAGAATAAGTGTAAGTGTAATGTGTTTCAAACTTTCGATGATGTTGTACGAGTCGCGAAAGCGTATGATTCCACAGTGGTGGCATCTAGGAAGCAATTACAGGCTAATCCATCTGGATTATCTGGTCCCAACTAGAAAAAAAGAAAGAAAAGAGTTTGCGGTAATAAAAAATCTAAGTATTTTGATGAACTAGATCAAGCTGCATCTGAGTTTAGACAAAAGAAGCATTTGTCCTGGAAAAAGGCAAGAAGGACCAATGTTTGTTTCCATTGTAGTCAGCCTGGACATGTTATAAAATTCTGCCCATAACGAAAGAAAGGTGCAACTCAAGTGATTGAGATGCCAGGTAAAAAAAATCTTAAACTGGAAATTAATAGAGTTAATTGTGAGTGAGATTGTTCAAATGATTTATTTCATTTGAAAGGCACTATTAAAGGACATGAAGTTAGTATTTTAGTGGACAGTGGATCTACTTATAATTTCATTAACTCTGGTCTTGTGTAGAAACTAGGCCTAGAAACTGAAGCTAGTAACCATAGATATTGAATATATCTAGCTTCAGGTGCGGAGTTGGAGATGTGAGATGTTAAAGTTCCAAGACTCTCAGTTTGGATCCAAGATTATAGAGAGTTAATTGATTTCCATGTTTTAGATCTAGCACGTACGGACATAATTCTAAGATACGAGTGGTTATTTAATAAGCGAGCATTTTGAGATAGATTTTGAGAAGCATGTTCTCTCTTTTCAGGAGGGTAAAGAAATAGTTACATTATTTGGAGACAAATTTGTACATCCATCTGGGATGAGTTCATTTGCTAATGTAATGAAAATTTTTGATTCGTAGTATGAAGCTTATTCTTTGTTTGCTAAGCCAATTTTGGATCTATCTGAAATGCATCTAAGTAGTTGTGAATTGTCAAAGATTCTTAACTCTGTAAATTTAGATCAGGAGCAAATTGAGAAGAATATGATATTGTCTGAATTTAAAGATGTATTTGCAATAGAATTACCTCATGGAATATCGTCGTCCAGATCGGTAGACCATAAGATAGAGTTAATTATAGGTAGTCACCCTATCTCTAGACAACCTTACATGTATTTATAGAAAGAAGAGATAGAGATTACTAAGAAAATTGAAAATTACCTAAAGATGGGTCATATTCAGCCAAGTAAGTCACCTTGGGGTGCTTCTGTTCTTCTTAAATCGAAGAAAGATGGAGGCTTCAGGTTGTGTGTGGACTACAAAGGGTTGAATAAGGTAACTATTAAAAATAAATATCCTTTGCCTCGTATGGATGATCTAGTAGATCGATTAGGTGGAGCTAAATACTTTATAAAGATAGATCTTAGAACCGGATATCATCATATTAGGATTCATCCGGATGATGTGCAAAAGACTGGTTTTCGGACGAGATTTGGTCATTATGAATTTCTCATGCTTTCTTTTGGGTTGACGAATGCACCAGCTACGTTCCAATAGATGATGAACGATCTTTTTTGTCCATATCTAGGGAAGTATGTGATTGTATTCCTAGATGATATTCTCATCTACAACAGGACACTTAAGGAGCATTTGAGTCATCTTAAGACTGTCTTAGATATTCTCAAACAAGAGAAACTTTATAAGAATCTAAATGTGAGTTTTTTAAGCAAGAGTTATTGTACCTCGGTCATAAGATCACCCTAGTGGGTTGGAGATTGACGAGAGTAAGGTCAAGATAGTGCTTGAGTGGCCGATACCGAAGACAGTTAGAGAAGTTAAATCTTTTCTCGGTTTATTGTTTTCTTTCATAAGTCAATTGAGGATTATGCAAAAGTGGCAGGACCTTTAAACAATTTGACTAAAGGTAGAGTTAATAAAATGAAAAAGAGAGGTCAACCTAGTGAGGCTATTGAGTGGAATGATGAATTGAACCAATGCCTTGAGAAACTCAAGCAAGTGGTTGCCTCAGCTCTTGTTTTACAGATCGCGAATCCTGATATACCTTACATCATGCGAACTGACACGAGTGATTCGGTGATAGGGGCAGTTCTTCAACAAGATGATAGGCCGGTAGCGTTTGAAAGCAAGAAACTCACAGGGCCTCAATTGCGTTACACAACTAAGGAGAAGGAGTTATTTGCTGTGATACATGCACTTAAAACCTGGAGGCATTACCTTTATGGTAGTTAGTTTATAGTGTATACAGATCACTTGCCTCTAAAGTACTTTTGTAATCAGAACGATATGAAGGGGTCATAAAGCTCGTTGGGCTAAGCTTATGCAGGAATTTGATCATGAGATCTGATATGTCAAGGGCAACTCTAACCAAGTTGCGGATGCGCTAAGTCGGATTGGTGAACTAAATGAACTTTCATTCACCCAGATTTCCACTGATCTATATCTTTCACTGAGAGGAAAGTGTGAATCGGATTCTCAGTTTGGTCCCATCTGGAAGATGGTGGAGGCAAAAAAAAATGAGAATGGAATAGAGATTTACTCATAGGGATCTCATGTTCCTAGGAAAGATAAGAAAATAGCAGAACAATTCTCTATCTGAGGTGGGTTACTATTTTGGAATGGGAAAATTTGTGTACCAGCGGATTATGAGTTAAAGAAGAGGATTCTTTATGAGTGTCGTGACGTTCCCTATGCAGGTCATCCGAGTATACACATGACTTTGGACTTGGTCATAAGAGAGATTTATTGGCCGAAACTAAAGCCATTTGTCAAGTCTTATGTGATTAAATGTAGGCCTTGTCAATTAGCCAAAGCGTTTCATCATCTCTCCAGGTCGAAGTGGACGAAGGCGCATTCATGGTCAAATCAAAGTGCATTTTTGGATGATTCATGGTTTCTGAATTTTGGAGCTACTCAACATATGACCAATCAACGTGAGATCTTCAACTCCTACACTCCTTACAGCACGAAAATTTTTGTTCATCTTGGTGACTATAGCACTCACACTATTGAAGGTGAAGGTACTGTAAGACTACGATTCCAGCATGATCAATTCAAATTACTATCAAAAGATTTATATGTTCCTAAACTCTCTACAAATATGTTGTTAGTGAATAGAATTACAGATTTAGGTCATAAGGTAGAATTTGAATCTGATCAACGCAAAAAAATTTATAGGAGTAATAAGATCCTTGCACTTATATAGATTGGCACATTGCTATTATGAGTCTAGTCAAGCCTTGAAAATCTCTGTTCTAGTCAATAAAGCATTACTATGGCATCATCGCTTAGGACACTTGGTCAGCTAACGGGAGAGAGTACATTTCCAATGAATTCAAGGACTACTATCTTAACAATGACATTGAGCAACAATATATTACCTCCTATTCGCCTCAGTCAAATGGTCTTGCTGAGATAAAGAACAGAACCTTAGTTGAATCGACAAAGTGCATGTTATCACATGTGACACTTCCGAAGTGCTTCTGGGCTGAAGCTGTTTCACTAGCAACCTATATTCAGAATAGATGTTCTACTAAAGGCCTCCAAACAAGAATACCATTCGAAGTTTGGACAGGTACCAAGCCTTCGTTATCAAACTTACGAGTTTTTGGATGTACTGCTTTTGCGCAGATACCTCGTGATCTTAGGAAGAAGCTCGACTTCCAGAGTATCAAGTGTGTTTTCATCAGCTTCACTACTTCAGATCAAGCCTACAAGTTGTTTGATCCCAACGAGTCGAAGATATTCACTAGGGGGATGTCATCTTCATCGAAGATCAGTTTCAAGACCTCAAAGGAAAGGGCAGTTCCCATGTAGCCGACCTATCAGATTCTCCTGACGCCTTGAACTTTCCAGTTTGTTAGTCAACTATTCCTATTGAAGGTCCAAGATCCTCCACTCTTGACGAACAACAAATCAACGACGGATCAGAAGATGATAATATTGCAGATCAACAACTACAGTATGATGGAAATAATGAACTTCCTGTATTACCACAAAGATCTTCAAGGACTAGCAGACCACCTAATCGATATATCAACGAGTCTGCAGCTTATCTTGTTCAGGAACCGACGTTAGTCCAAGAGGCACTCAGTCAGCCTGATTCAGATCTCTGGAAAGAAGCTATGGATAAAGAGTATTCATCTCTTATGAAGAACCAGACGTGGACAACGAATTACTTGCCAGGAGAAACGTAGTTGATTGCAAATGGATTTTCAAAGTCAAGTACAACGCAGATGGAAGCATCAACAGGAGAAAGGCACGACTTGTAGCCAGAGGATTTTCTCAGGTATACAACGTCGATTACACTGAGACTTTTAGTCTAGTAGTCAAGCATTCTTCTATTCGACTCTTGCTATCATTTGCCGCTGCAACAGATTTGGAAATACATCAAATGGATGTACAGACAACATATCTCAATGGAGTTATCGAAGAAGACATCTACATGGTGCAACCCGAAGGTTATATTATCGAGAGTAAACACAATCATGTGTGTAAACTCCATAGGGCACTTTATGGCTTGAAGCAATCTGCTCGAGCATGGTTTCAAAAGATCAATACTTTTCTTATTGATCACGGCTATACACCTAGCTCTTCAGATTCAAACGTTTACTTCAAGCAATACAATAGTCTTTTATCATTATCAATTTGTACGTGGATGATACATTGCTTTTTAGCAACAGTACCGATTTGATAAAAGAAGCCAAGACAATGCTATCTTCCAAATTTGACATGACCGATCTGGGCGAAGCTCATTTCTGCCTTGGTATATAAATCCATAGAGATAGAAAACAGAAGTTGGTCTACATTACACAACAGAGGTACATCTATAACATGTTAGTTAGATATAATCTGATGAATAGCAAGTTAGCTCTCTCACCAATTGAACCAGGACTCAAATTGTCAAAGGACCAGTGTCCCCAAACAATTCATGAGAAACAGCAGAAGCGTGAGTATCCTTACCATTCTATTATAGGATCTCTTATGTACGCCATAATCTGTACCAGGCCAGACATAGTTTTTGTAGTCAGCTCTCTCAGTCAGTATATGACTAATCTTGGTATAACACATTGGAAGGCTCTTATCAGAGTCATGCGATATCTTCGAGCTACTATGGACTTTTTCATTTGTTATGGAACAGTTGGCAACGACAAACTCAATTTACTCAGTGGTTACACAGATGTGACTTGGGCAAGAGATGTAGATACTCGAAAATCCACTTTTGGAGTTACATTCTTCCTCAACAATGGTCCAGTTTCCAAGAACAGTCGCAAGCAATCTTTGATAGCTCTATCTTCCTTTGAATCAGAGTATATCGTAGCCTCTCAAGCTACAAAGGAAGCAATTTGGTTGAGAAACTTACTCTCAGATATCGGTTCTAGTCAATATGCTCCGACAATATTATTTTGTGATAATCAAAGTGCCATCGCTTTATCAACAACCCTATATTTCATTCTAGGAGTAAGCACATTGAACTGAAGTATCATTTTGTCAGAAGCAAAGTTCTCAACGAAGAGGTCAGATTGCAATACTGTAGAACACAAGATATGACAACAGATGTTTTTACTAAAGCATTAAGTTTGGAGTCAAATAGAAGATTCTGTGTAGAACTAAGTTTGAAGGTCGGGAGTGTTGGATTATTCTCTTTCTTACCAATCGACTAATCGGTTTTAATCTTCATCCATTGTTAATCCAGTTCTGCGAATTTTCTCGTGTGTTTACACAGTCTATAGAATAACAAGTGTTTTTCACAGTCTGTAGAAATACACGGAGTTTACGACAATGTCGCATTTTTCACCTGACAGAAATCTCGTGTAAAATCACAGTGTCGCATTTTTTGCTTTTTTGAAAGAGCCTCAAATGTTAAGGAAATGACACTGACAAAGTGTGGGGCAACCCTAAATGAGATTTAAGGGCACCTTCTTCTTTTTCACGTTTTTCGTCTTTTTTACGAAAAACTTGACAGTGTCGCCTGTGGTTGTTTTAGTTCATTTTTGTAGAGCTACAGTTTTGGTTCATTTATGTAGACAGAACGTTTACGGCCAAATTTATCACTTATCAGCAATCAATGACAAGGACCAGATGGATGCCGGCTGATCACCAGCCAATTGGCGATCACAATTGACGACCTAATTTCTTAGTATAAATAGCTGTTCATATTCACACAGTTTAACGATCAGATTTTAAAATTATCAGAAGCATTTTGAATAGTTAGCTCTCTCTCTCTCTTTCTTTCTCTCTCTCTCTCTCTCTCTCTCTCTCTCTCTCTCTCTCTCTCTCTCTCTCTCTCTCTCTCTCTCTCTCTCTCTCTCTCTCTCGCGCCTACAAGCTTGAGCACTCCTGAGCATTCTAGCTCACTCCTTAGAGTTGTTTTAGAGATTGCTATTGCGCTACTACTTATCGTGCTTAATTCAGACTTTCATTTTAGCCGTTCAGAGATAACATAGAGTACGCGACTTCGATCCGCAACTTATTGTACTCATTTACTTCTGTTATGTTTTCATACTGAATCAATACTATCCTTCATTGCGTTCAGTTTTTGTCTCAGAATGTATGCGTTTTTGTTTTTCTTCGTGACTAATTCTCGAACAAATCGCAACTAATTATTTGTCTGATAATTTTCGATGCTTAATTGTTTGGCTACATAATCATTGTAGTACTGGCGATTTCAAAGTCAGTTACTATAAGTTCAAACGTGATTTCTATCACTATCGTTTTGTTTGAAATTGATAGGCATAGTCATGCATTGTGAAAGAGGAAGATAGTTTATTCCGCCATGCACGAAAAGCTTTCTTTCTAGACACTCAAATTATTTTCATTCATTTCTTTTCGAGCTAGATCTATCTTATGTACAACACTTTTCGACAGTTTCTTGAGCCAGTTTCTCCTCTCCTCTCTTGTGTTCTTCACTGTGGCTTGGGGGTGGATTGGTTAGGGTATTGACCATATTGGTTGGGCGGTTCATGCTCCACAGGTGTCCTTTTGGTTTGGATGTGACAGGATTTTTGAAGATCTTCACTTGGCAATCGTTATAGATCCTTGCAAGACTTTGCGTCACTTGTGGTTGCGGTTCCGGTCAATCGCGAGACTCTACAGTTTGTGAGTATGTACTAGTAATTTACATATAGAAAATGGATGGATCTAGATTAGAGATGAGTTAAGGGATGGAGAGGATAGAAATCCAACACCTTGCACTACCATCATGCCAAGTGTAAGCAAACTGTATTAACTCGATCTCACCTAGATCATAATTGGCTCAGAATTTGACACTAACATATTTACAAGTGTACATGGAAATGTACGAGGCCTAGCACCCCAAAATTCAAGATCCTAGATAGATAGCTTTCACATTTTACACTTATCTTTTATTTTACAACATTCATTATGTTTCAAAAGCTAACTGCATTTATGAAACTGCACATAGCAAATAGGAAAAGCTTGGACCCGTACAAAGGTATAAGGGAAAATCTATGCCATACAAATCCTTTTACTTGTTGTATATTGAATAACAAATTGTGTACTGGTGTCGTGACTCTTTAGCATCCCTCTACTTTATGATATGTAAAACCTAATCACATACTAATAACAAGTTATACTATACATGTGCCCACATACATATATCATAGATTTTTAACCAAAAAATTCACAATAGGATCAGGGCAAATCCATGTCGTTCCAATCCCTATGAATGTTATTACTCTTGCCCAAGTCCATGTGCTTTTAAGAGTATTTTGATTATAAACCCTAATTTATTCGGACCTTACCCAACATATGCATTGGTTAAAAAAGAATTAAAGCAGAAGCGATCTTCGGTTTTGTGGACTTACTGTATGAAGCATATGCTTTGGTTTTTGTTATTCCAGAACATTGCTATATAAACATTTGTAACTAAGTTTTCTTATATCCATACGTAAGCATGGTAGGTCTAATAACCAATTTACCATTGCATATTATCTACTAAATATTATTCTTATTCATAGATTTTGAGGCAACATTATCACGTGAGAACAATCGACCAAAATCTATATACAGCCTAATCCTGAATAGTCGTCATGATGGATTCTTGTGATGAAGTCATGATTTTTCCAGAACATGTGCCTCTTCTCACGATACACATCATGTAACAAATCTAGGTCTATGTTACGAAATGAGTTTCAACAAGCCCTAAATGAGTGTTACACATTGCACCATAAAATAGCATTATCTTTCGGATCCTATTTGTCATTAAGAACAATATCTACACATTAAGATAGATTATAAGCATAACGTACTATCCTTAGTATAGTTACTGCTGTATTACAAAAAAAATCCATGGATTTCTAAAATTACATAGTAATGCCTTATCTATTAAAGCAATGTTGAAATTTGACATTCAGGATTGCCCTTCGTGCTTTATTTTCATGACGTATTTCACAATGTTCATGCACGTCATGTGACATCCTTACATAGAACTTGCCCTTCAAATTTTATTTTGCAAAGGATAGGACTTTCATGCAAATTTCATATTTAAAACTTTAATATTAAATTCAAAGTAAAAAAATGTATAAGATTGTCTAGTGCTCGCAAAAAATTGACAAATACAAATAGCCCCAATTGATGAAATTCATTTTTATAGGTTCATTTTAGATTTATAGGTTTTTTATATGGCTCAAAATCAACTGGTCTTAATTACAAATCCTAAGTTTTAAGGGTTTTATTATTATTATTATCTTTTATCGATTTCATAATAGTTCCGTGGGTTTTTTAGAAGGTTAGTTTTACAACAATGATTTGTCCTATTTACATTTCTCATGTAGATTTAAGCAAACCATTCAATGAACAAGACTAGACTTCTAGGCTGATCTAGACGGCTAGCCCTTCAAGTTATTTCAACTTCCATGAAGCCCAAACCACAATATGAAGATTGAATTATGGATGTTGGAACTTTGAAACTTGAAGTCAGATAACTCCAAGTTGGCAAGTTGTAACCTAGCCCATTGTTCAAACTTCATAGTCAAAGTTTTTGAAGTTTGAAGTTGTGAATCTCAATTCCAATATATTAAGTTACAAATTTTGAAACTTGCAAGAGTCAAATTTCAAGTTAAAAATATGTGGCATGTACTTGTTGCAACTTATACAATCACCTTATGTTTATGACACCTACAATAAATGTAGGCCATCAAAATGATGTTTTTAAATAGATTATGCACTTGCAGTGTTGACGGCCTAAAATTACAAAATACGTCCAAATTGGCCTTTGAAAGGCATGACGGGCGTCAAATTTCAACGTTGCATTAAAGGGGTTTTGGACTTGTAAACCCAACATCATTGGTTTTTCCTAGAATTTGCCATGTTCTCATAGCCAACTATTGCAAAATTTCCAAGTGGCAACTTTTTAACACGTGATTGACATCAAATGGTTGGGTGTAAAATTTGTATACATTTTGTTTAATCCCTTCCTTGCCAAAACTTTCATGTGCATTACCACCTTTCAAATTGAAGGGTTTTTTTTTTTTTTTCCTATTTTGAACTTTCAAGGGTAATAAAATTAGATCTCCAATTGTAAGAAGATTTCAACCTTTGTGAACAAAATTTTGCATATTTTAAGAGAAGATTTTTGTGGATTTTAAGCCTTGTACTAAATTTAAGAAAAAATCTTGTATGAAGTTTGAAAGAGTAATTTTTTTTAATTGCCTTTCAATTCACACACAAATAAAACTTTTACCTCTTTGAAGAGCAAATAAGTCTTTGACATGTATTGAAATTCTTTAAGGAATTTTGAACCACATATACACTTTGACTTTCTTGTATCAAGCTTGAAAGGGTAGTTTTTTTGTTTTTCCTTCTTTGTAACTGACACTTGTTTAAAATTTTCACCTTTGTTCAAAGGGCAAGTAAGCCTCTTGACACGTGCATTGCATTTTTGCAAAGGCGAAGCTGAGCCCATCTTCACACTTGCATTGCATATGCCAAGTCGAAGCCGAGTCCACGTTCGCTGTACAAAAAAGAGAAAAGAGGAGGAGGATGATGTCAATCTGAAAATTGCCCAGCCTCACAATTGCATTGCATGTGCCAAGGCGAAGCCGAGTCCATGGTCATTGTACAAAAAAGAGGAGAAGGAAGATGATGTCAATCCTAAAATTGCCATACGCCAACCAACCTATCATACTTTTTCATCAAAAGAAGAGACAAAGCAGCATTTTAGATCAAACAGCTCACATTTTAATCCCTTTTTTTTGCTTTATGAATCATATGAGATATACCCATCTGTGCTTTTAAATTTTTTTTATGTACACAAACCGGCTGGACCAGTCTCCAGCTCCACGCACACAAAAGGCTTTCTCAAGGACCTGCCCGTAAACGTAAGAGTAAACCGGCTATATCCGGTCTCTTCCCCTTCTCTCTTTCTTTCTTCTTCTTTTCTCTTTCTGTCTCTCTCGAGTCTCGATCCAGCTTTTTTTTCTTCTGCCTCGCCTCGTCTCTGCTCTCCGCCTCTCCCATTGCTTGAATAATCCATCCTTTACTGGCCGATTTTCTGTTTCTGGAGTCGCCAGAGCATTGCAATGCTCAGTTTTTGCTCCGAAAAAACACCGTCTTAAGGGTTGAATTTGTCAACACAGGCCTAAGGGTTTCTACTGCCTTCCATCCGAGTTTGTGCACGGATTTTCGCATATCAAGGTCTACGGCGTCAGCAGCAGAAGGATTTGGATCTTGGAACTAGTCATCATATGGTGCTTTACTTGCAATGATCGTGCGGAACGCTGCTGCATACATGGCACAATGAAATATAATGCTTCACATGACGTATTAGTGTCTTTTTTTTGAGGCTGTGCTTGTGTTGGAAATAAGCGTGCAGGTGATGAGCTATTATGGTCTACATTTCTATAATGTCTTTATCTCCATTCTGCTTGAGTTCTAGGGCATGGTAAAGTTTCAGTACTACGACAGTAAGTTTTTCGTTTGTTATGATAAGGGTAGGTTCTTCAGGAAGAGAAGGCGCTATGTTTTGTATGAGATTTTGATAGATAGTTAGGGACTTATAACGGCAATATGAGTATTATAGGTGAAATGCGGACGTTTTTGAGACGGATGGTTTCACACTGTGTGTTGATCTTTGACAGTAGGAAAGGAGAGGCATCAATAGTTGAGAATGGGGAGCAGAATAAAGGAGGATGAGAAGCATGAGAAGATAATCCGAGGCCTGGCTAAACGTGAGGAGAATAGGAGGTGTATCAACTGTGGTGCCTTGGTAAGATTTTTGTTCATTTTCACTTTCGATCTTTGTTGTTGATTCAAACGGTCGCAGCTTCATCAAATTTGCAGGTTTTAGAGTGGAGCACTCTCCCAACCTTGGTTGCCCCTATGCGCCATACAGTGCCATACTGTCGATGCATTAGAATGATGATTTGACATGTGACACCATCTTGTCATACCCATCCGCCACAAAATATATGATGTACCTGAAAACATACGAACCTCAACTAGTAATGTTTTCAGGTTAGGAAACAAGGTGGTGGATATATCACGAGAAGCTTTGCCTTACGTAGGGCATGCAAATAGCTAAAGAATGAAAAAAGAAACAAAGGTTGTGTTTCAGAAGAACTAAAAAAAAAAAAAATCTCATTTAATGCTCAATCTCACCTAAGAAAAAACCTCAGCTTTTAGCAAATCTTCACAATAGCTTACTGCTATTGTGGCAAAGCTAAATTTACAAACGGTCCGTACCTATCAATTCTGCTTGATTTTTTTTTAGTTTTGCAAATTAGTTGGTTTCATTGCAAAATTTGAAGATTCTATTTGTAAGTAGGCCTCTATTACATGCTCTAGTGGATGCCTACCCCCGAGCCTCTAGAAACATGCTGTAGTGGATACCTACCAACACGAAATTGGTATTCCAACTCTCCAAAATCTATTTGAACCAGTTTTTTTTTGGGGAAAACTTCTAGTTCCCAGATGCAACTGGGTGGCATAGTGGATAGAGTTGCTGAATGTTTGTGTAATTATTTTTAAGGTTTTTTTTTTTTTTGAAAATGTGTTTTTGAGGGTTTTTGGGGTTTACACATGTCATAGAAAGTCTAGTAACAAGCAGATACATCCAATTTCATGAGAATGCTCTAGATAATGCAATTTCAAGAGGAGAAGCTGTGTATGGTGACTGGTCGCTTTCCTCAGTCAATTATTGATATTGTCATGGATAGGTTATTACTAATTAGGTTGCGAGAATCTGTTCATGCCCGTTGCCAGTACAAGGCTTATGGCCCTTGAGAAATCATGCAACATGCTTAAGTCACAGCCTACATAGTACAAGTGCATTCAGGAAATATGCAAAGAGACGACCATCATCATCTAAGATCTTTAGAGTCTTGTAACTTGTAACCTGTAAGTACTTACTACTAACTTAGTACTAAGAGAACAAGAAGTTTGGCTCGTGAGGGCTCAGGGTTGGCATGCCCATTGCAATTTGCCACATGATAATAGTCTATAGGTGCTTGATAACTTATTAACAATGAACAATCACACTTCTATGCATTGCACACACGCAACACATCACAGTGTCAAACATCCAAGAACTTCCAGAAATTATAAACAGTAAAGTTATAAACTAGTTACTATAGTATAAACAATGCCATGATCATTGACCACTGACCACTTGGCACTAACAAATTACAAATTACAATTCAAGAGTCAAAAGTTTGAACTTTAAAGTTTAAAGTAGCGTGGCCTCAAGGCTCAAGCCTGAGGCCCCATGAGTCTGAAGTCAATTGTCATATGTATACCTACTATGCTAGAGCCTAGAGTATGCCACTATCATCTATGCTGAGTACTGAGTAGTGAGTGCCCCCCCCCATCTAGGTTCTAGCTGCCCGCCTTGGACGCTGTCGTCGTGGAGGCACTGGCATGTCCTCAAGCAGAGCCAGAGGGACTCTCAGAAGTGTCTGAGACTGCTGGATGGCTCAGACCCTCTCCTGCGCTCCTGGTCTTGCGTGCTGCAGTAGCTCGAGTGGTAGGCCTTGCGCAAGGCACACAAGGAAATTGGAATCAAGACTTAGGATCGACATTACTTTTAACTTACAATTTACAAATTAAAATCTACAATTTACAATTTACAATTTACAATTTACAATCTAGTATCTACTATCTAGTATATCTACAAAACTTCAAAGTACTAATATAACGCAGTGAATCGGGGAATCGGGCATCGAAATCAACCTGCAGCTGCTAAGGCCTCCCGATGGAGTAAAGCATATACATCCTCCTCTTCTTGTGATTTTGGTGGCAAGTCTGGAACCCTTGCCACATCGATCTCATCGGGATTAACCTACGAAAATTGAAATTAAACCAAGATTTTGATTCTCAGTAGTAAGTACTAGTAAACGATTTCAAAAAAATAGCAAATTTAAACGTTGAAACTTGAAGCTTGAAGGTTCTTAGTGTAGACTCTACTATCTAGACAAATCATGGTAGATACTAGACTCTATAGAATTCAGATTAATCATTACCTATACGGGATCTCTGGTCTCTCGTTGCTTCTTCAGAAGTTGTAGGTTGGCATGCACATACACCAACCTCTCCAGCTGCGCAGGAGAAAGTCTGTTGTGCATCATCCCAAAATGAAGTCTCCATCACGATCGCCTCAAATCTCTTGGCCCTGGCCTCTGTGATGGGCCCCACTTTGCCCAATGGTTTGAAACCACTGTTTGCCTCAGACTTGCATGCACTTTTATGAGCTGCTCCAAAACAAAACATATAGGCAAACCTAGGATGAAAATCATGAAATAAGATTGGTAATTGGTCATAGGTAGCAGGCTATAGCGAAATTCAAATTTTATGAGCATTGAAACTTGAAGCTAAAACAAAATTGCAATTTGCAAATCAAAAAATTGGAAACAGGTTGTTAGGTTGGAAGTTGGAAGTTGGAACCTGGTTACCTAGTGGGGGCAGGCCTCAAGAGATCCAAGCTGTTAGAATCGAAGAGATTTTCTAATCGGAGTAGACTAATCTTATTAGTACTCACACAAATCATCAACCACAAGCTGAGGAAGAAGAGAGACTGCAAGAAGCTATGCTTCATAAGCTAGAAATTGAGATAACAATGGAGGTGGGCGCCCATCTACTCTTATAGAGACTGCCCACAATGAAAAGCAAAAGCTATCTTTCTACAATAGCAATTGAAATGCTAATTATGAAGTCTTAACAATAGAAATCTATGCTAACTTGTTTAAAATAGATTTTTATACTATTCTGGCAAAATCGGTACTAACTTAGGTACCTATACTAAAAATAGATAGCACCTATATTATAGGCCTTCTAGCACGCAGGCTGGCCTCTACAATGAATTAATTAATCCATTAATTCCTAGCACTCCCCCTTAATGGATAATTAATTATCAATCACAACCAAGTCCTTTGGTTACTAATCTGGCTCAATATAACCATTAAGCTAAACTTGTTTCTATAAAATAAAGGATCCTCTGAATCCAACACTGAAGCCATAAATGCATAATGCGTTTCTTCATCTTCATGATAGTGTCCACTTGACTGTGTCAATCTCTTAGCTCCTTGTTGACTCGATTCTCCCTCATCCAACATTTGACTATCTTTGATAGTCTCAAAATACCATCTTGGTAGCTTCTTTGTAGGTGATGTAGAAGGAGAATATGTATCAAATACTCTTGACCTTTCCTTCCGTTTACCAAGATCCACCTGTGTACTCACCCTTGGTACAACTTGTGTAGAAGCTGTATCACATGGACCTGTATCTTCCTGAACATCATCTATAATAGGAGTTTTTGATGAAGGAGAAAATACATCCTCCTCATGATCTTCTAGGGTAGAAGACTCACTTTCTTCAAATACAACATCCCTGCTCATAATCACCTTCTTACTAGTAAGATTATAAAGGTGATATGCCTTCTCTTCCTCATCATAACCAAGGAATAAAAACTTGATTGCCTTTGAATCAAGTTTTTGACGATTATCTGTAGGAATATGAGCATATGCTATACAACCAAAAACTCGTAGATGTTCCACTTTAGGTTTTATACCTGTGAAAGCTTCTTATGGAGTTCGATCTAGAACAACTTTTGTAGGACTTATGTTAAGTAAGTAAACTGCTGTACTAACTACTCGCCCCACAAATGATTCTTGAGGTTCGTACCTCGTAGCATGCTTCGAGCACTCTCCACAATAGACCTGTTCTTTCTCTCGGCTACTCCATTATGTTGTGGTGTATCAGTCGAAGCAAATTGTCTCTTGATTCCATGTTCTTTGTGTTGAAATATAAACCTAGTTAAATAAATAAAACATAGCACATGGTTTTATTTGGGGCCAAAGTTTTTAAGGCCCAAGTAAACTTAGGCAAAATTTTTTAGCACCAAACTCGTGGAGGGCCTTCTTGCATGATGATGCCACATACCCACTTGCGTTTGGTAGCCCCCCCCATGCACATGTGCATGGGGGAGAACAAGTTAATTTGCCACCTAGCATAGCATGCATGAATATTCTGACACTTGGCAATTGCATGCCAGTGATTCTACATACTCAAATTCTATTTAGTAGAGTCTCCACGAGTTGGAGAGTGTGTTGAATGGAATCATCTTCCATCTTCATCATTTTTCATTGTCTCCTTGATCTGAATACTTGTAGGAGGTCGCAATAGGATATGATCTGATCCTTTGCTTGTTTCTCCCTCTCCTCTCATCAGATTTCGATGAGGACAGTTGCATACTGATCCTTGGAGGAAGGCGCTACTATTCCTATGTTTTCTAGCTTCGATCAAAGTGTTTCCATGATCAGAACAGCCATCATTCAGATCTGATTGGGCGCTGGATCTGACTTGCTTGTTCCTTCATTTCTCCTCAGTGGATAGTCAGAATTGAATGCAATCAATTACACAAGATTTCTATTGCATAGGCTCTGTCATTCCTTATGAGTAGAAGTCAATCTGAATCTGATTTTTCCAGTGCATGGTCAGTGCATGCTCTTGCATGTTGTTGCATGTTACATGTTGCTTAAACGTTCTTGCATGTCATTGCATGTTGTTGCATGAGCTTGCATGTTGTTTAAATGTTCTTGCATGTCAATGCATGTTGTTGCATGTGGTCTTTTAAGCCTCGAGGCAACTTGTGGGCTTATTAGATCCAAGATCCTCAAGCTTCCGCTAAACTTTGGTGTCTAGAATTGTGTTTTTTCATGCTCTAGGCTACCCAATTTTGCAGCACTTTGCAGAATTCCTAGAACTCTGTAGATATGAACTCACCTCCCTTATTTGAACGTAGAATATTGATTTGCTTCTCAACAAGTGATTTGAACTGAGTAAAGAACTTAAAAGCTTGACTCTTATACTTAAGCAAGCTGGAAAAATCATCCACAAATACCATGGAGTAGGATGCTCCCCCTATAGACTCAGTCTGCATGGGACCACATAAGTCTGTATGAACAAGCTCCAAGATCTCCTTGGTTCTATATGTTCCATCTTTAGGAAACTGCATACGATGATGCTTGCCCATAACACATCCTTCACAAATGTTTCCTGAAGATACAATATTAGGTAATCCTATTACCATATTATTGTCTTTTAGAACCTTGCTCTCCATGCTATCAGAAGCTGCACAAACCTGATGATCCGGTGTAGACGCATCGAGTTTGTAAAGTCGACCTTCCAAAGATCCTGTGGCCACAACTTTGTAGTCTTTGCTTTTGTCTTTGATGAGACACTTTTGATCATCAAACTCAACTTTCATATTTTGCTTAGTGATAGCAAAACTGAAAGTAAATTCTTCTTTAAACCTGGAACATAGAGAACATTCTTAATTTCTCCTATTTTCCCTGAAGGTAAATGTACTCTCACTGTACCTCTACCTTTGATATCGTAAGATGAATTGTCTCCAAGCTTGACATGTGAATTTACACCAATGTCATCAAACTGTGTGGACCACTCACGATGTGGTGTCATATGTTGCATTGCTCCAAAATCAATATACCAACAGTCAGTCTTCGGAGATCTCTGATGTTGAAGCTGAGAATAACTCATAGCATCCCACAGCTTCACTTTTGTCTTCGTCTTCAATGAAGTTGCCTGACTGCTTCTTTTTGTCTTGGATAGCCTTCTTTTTCCTGCACTCAAACACAAAATGACCATACTTTCCCCAAAAATTACAATTGCCATTTCTCTTTGGATTAGATTTGGAACTGTCTCCTTTTTCCGTATTGTCCTTCCCTTCCTGCTTTTGATCCTTTTTGCCTTTCTTACCTTGATTCTTGGAAAAGAATCCCAGTTCCTTGAAGTCTTCCCTAGACATCAAGTTTTGTCTTCGTAATTCCTCTTGAAGTAGCAAACCATTGAGCTCGTCAAATGTCGGCGATCTCTCCCTCAAACTTAGTGTCATAACAAAGTTCTGATATTGTAATGGTAAGCTATTCAAAACAATTTGTACTAGAGTATTGTCAAGTACAATTTTCCCTATAAAAGACAACTGATCTCTTAGATCCTTCACCCTGGTAATAAAATCTGTAATGGATCCTTCTGATTCCATTTTCAAGGTATGAAGCTTATTGTTCAAAAACAACGCTCGAGACTTACTCACCGTTTCATATGTGTTCTTAAGGATATCCCATGCATCCTTAGGCCCAACTGCATTCTTGATCAAAGGAATAACCTTATCCTTCACGGATAAATTGATGATATGATGCGCACGTTGCACCCGCTTCTAAAATGCCCTTCTATCTTGATCATTGAGACCGTGAGCCATCACCTCTTGTCCCATGACAATTTCCCACTAATCTTTGTCCTAAAGTATATTCTGAAGTTTGAACTTCCACAAGTTGTAGTTAGATCCATCTAACTTGCTTGATTCTGGAAGAACAAATTCATCCAGACTCCCATCTTTGTCGTACAAAAATGACGGGCGTTTTACTAAGAATATACTTGCATGCAACAATATCTTCCTCAGATAATACCTGTCCAATTGTTGTCTTCCCTGGATATCACCTGTCCAGATATTGCATGCAACAATTTTTGAGACAGATAATATCTGTCCAGATCTTGTCTATCTGGTTTTTGCTTGTCACAGATACTGCCTTCCTCAGTTCTGCCTGCATGCAAAAATCTGATCGCTGCTTGTTGGGATACCACCTTCCCTAGCTGCTGCTGCCGCCCTCAGGAAAACCTGGCCTGGACACTGTTTCCTCAAGTACTGCCTTCAGATATTACCTACTCAGGTACCCCCTTCTCCAACTGCTGCCGCCCTCAGGAACACCTGTCCTGATCGCTGTTGCCTCAGGTACTTCCTGTCTGGTTGCTGCTGCCACCTTCAGATGAACCTGCACCACATAAAACCTGCACAAGAAAATACTTGTTCTGCTGTCCAGGATGTTGCCTCCCTCAGATCTGCCTGTCTGATACTGCTGCCTGTCCAGAAGCTACCTGCGCCAGATGCGACCTCCACCAGAAAAACCTGCACAGGATGACGCCTCCAGCAGATACGACCTTCACCAAATAACACCTCCACTAGATGCGATCTCCACCAATAAAACCTGCACAGGATGGTGCCTCCACCAGATGCAACCTTCACCAAATAGTACCCCCACTAGATGTGACCTCCACCAGTAAACCTGCAGCGCTGATCTTCTCCTTCCTTCCGTAGATCCCGATCTTAACGAGATGGCTCTGATACCATGTTAGAATCGAAGAGATTCTCTAATCGGAGTAGACTAATCTTATTAGTACTCACACAAATCATCAACCACAAGCTGAGGAAGAAGAGAGACTGCAAGAAGCTATGCTTCATAAGCTAGAAATTGAGATAACAATGGAGGTGGGCGCCCATCTACTCTTATAGAGACTGCCCACAATGAAAAGCAAAAGCTATCCTTCTACAATAGCAATTGAAATGCTAATTATGAAGTCTTAACAATAGAAATCTATGCTAACTTGGTTAAAATAGATTTTTATAATATTCTGGCAAAATTGGTACTAACTTAGGTACCTATAACAAAAATAGATAGCACCTATACTAAAAATAGAAATAGGCCTTCTAGCACGCAGGCTGGCCTCTACAATGAATAAATTAATCCATTAATTCCTAACACAAGCTGGAATAGGACCTGAACATGCTCAAGACCCTTCGTCTCTTGGTGACAAATCTTACCAAGAATCGTGCCATGTCTACGACCTCCTTGACCTAGGGTAATCTCCCAATGTCAAGGCAATGTGCAGCACATGGACTCCAAAAAATCCAAGGGTACATCTCATTCACGAGCTTCCCCATGGCAACACAATTGGACGCGTTGTCCGTGACGACCTGCATTGGAATCCCGACAAAGGTCGAATCATAACTCATGAACATGGAATGAAATGCTCATGCAAATGGCAAATGCAAATTGCAACGTTCAAAACAATAATCACGATTCACAAAATGTAGCTTACTAACTTCAAAGCTCAATGTCGAAAGTTGAAACTTGAAATTGGCAAGCGCATACCTGGGCAACATTCTCTTTTCCGACCTCCTCAATGGCCTGTGAGATGTACTCAAACAATCTCCTGCCATCCAATGCCATGCCTGGCTTCGACGTATCAATGGATCTCAGAAAAATGGTGCCCATGCAAGAAGACACGGATATATTCACAAGATGGTCTCCTTGCATCGGTCCAACCATCTGATAGTATGGTGCATCCATACCTAGAACATTCGACAACAGTTTCAACTATCAAGTAACTTGCAGGCCTCAGGCTACCAGGTTACGAGCTAGAGTAGTGAGCACTCAGCATTGAACACCAAAGACTCAAATAAAGTTCAAATTTGAAAGTTGACTCCTTTTAACCAACTTGCAAATTTGGAGATTGAAAGGTCAAAGTTAGAAACTTGAAAGTACTAAATTAGTAAGTGCAAAGGTTTTCAAGATGTAAGGTTACATGCATACCTCGCCCATGACTTCCTAATGGGTTGTAGGTCAGTATCCACGGACTGCCGCTCAGCATGTAGCTCTCTTGTCCTCATTTGTTTCATGGTCGGGCCCTCCCACTCAACACCGATACGAGATACTGCTCGCATCATATCCCTCCATGCAAGGGTCATGGCCACATGAAAGGGGAGGTCGCACAAGTAAAAGCACCTCCTAACAACAATAGCAGCTGCATCCCTATGCGACTGCTGGTAGGCTGCCTCATAAACATCCTTGCCTCTCACATGTCCTCGACCTTGTCCCCTAACACCTCCAGCCCTACCAATAGCACTATTGCCCGCCCCACCTGTTGGCACTGTAGGAGTCTCTCCAGAAGAAGGTGGAATGGATGCTGCAGCGGAGCTAGTGCCGGCTACAGCCTACAGGTGTACTCTATGGAAATACACTTGTTTCCTAACAATCTGCAGAAATACAAAGAAATCGATGACAGTGTCCTAACGACTCAGCCGACATATCGGGGAAGCCCGACTTAGCCGACTTGGCCGACATATCAGGGAGTCCAACTTGTCGACTCAACCGACATATCGGCTTACTTGACTTGTCCGACTTATCGACATATCCAACTTGTCCGACTTATTGACATATCAACTCCAAAAGTCGATGTCGATCGATCGGCGACTCAACAGTACCTTCATCACGACCGGACAGAATCTCCAGATATTGTTCGAGGGCGACTGCCAACATCACGTAATGCCTTAATCCTAATTGTAAAGTATAGATTAACTATTCTTTTAATCAGTTAGCCATGTGTATTTATACAGCAACTTATCAGTTGCTTCGGTTAAGCTCCATGGATAAGCTCCACAAACACTGAACATCCGAAGCCGTGATCAAGTAAGGCAGACTTCAATCTGTTGAAGTCAATCTAAAGCCGATAGACGTAGTTGCATGCACCGAGGATTCCACTCGCTTCGCTCTATCGAGATGGGCGCAGACATTGAATCCCAACAAAAGTTCAGTCTATAGTTTGATTACTAATGAGTAATTAGTGACTATAATTTATTAGCTAACACCATTATTGTTACAGGTGTGACAGAGCGCCAAGATTCCCCACTATGCAAGTAGTTACAACAACTAGTGAATGGATCTAGATTAGTAGAGATATAGGGATGGAGAGGATAAAAATCCAACACCCTCCCTTAATCTGGATCCTTGAATGCCTTGATTTGTAAATTCAAGATAGCACAAAAATTCTTGTGTGCTTCCTGATTCAATCCCTTTGTAAATATGTCAGCTGCCATGTATTGGGTTTTGCAAAATTTCAGACTTACCTCCTTGTTTGATATCTTGCTCTTGATGTAGTGATAACTGATTTCGATGTGCTTTCTCCTAGAATCAAATCTAGGATTGATAGATAATGCAATAGCACTCTAATTATCAGATTGTATCATTGTTAGAGAAGACTGTCAGACAATAAATTCCTCAACCAGCTTGAGAGGCTGCAATGTATTCAGGTTCTGTAGATGACATTGCAATGGAGGTTTGTTTTCGACTGTTCCAAGATATCGGACCATTGTTGAATCGGAAGACAAATCCAGAAGTCGATTTTTTGGTGTCAATATCGCCTGCCCAGTTTGCATCTGGATATCCATGAAGAGTATGGATATCGGATGGATTATCATCACCATAGCAGATACAGAGGTCAATAGTAGCTCGTACATAAAATAGTAGCTCGTACATATCTGATTACTCTGATAAGAGCTTTCTAGTGGATCGTGCTAGGATTGGTCATGTACTAACTCAAGGAATTGATGGCATATGCAAGATCTGGCCTGGTCGAGATCATTGCCTACATCAGGGACCCGATAATAGATTGATATGGGTATCCCTTCATTTCGGCCTTCTCCTCATTGGTCTGAGGGCACTGTTCCTTGGATAATTTAAGACTTGGATCCATGGGTTTAGACTTGCAATTCATGAAATTGAATTTCATCAGCAAATTATAAAAATACCTCTGCTGAGTAATATAGAAGAGTCTTTTGCTTCTGTCTCTGTGGATTTGAATCCCGAGACAATAATGCGCTTCTCCAAGATCTGTCATCTCGAATTCTTGGGATAGCATCCTCTTCGTATCCTTTGTCAGAGCAATATTGTTGCCAAACAACAACATATCATCCACGTAAAGTGTGACGATGACAAAGAATCGATTAACACCTTTGAAATATACATTATAGTCTGTAGAGCTAGGTTGGAATCCATGATCGATCAAGAACGTGTTGATTCGATGAAACCATGCTCTAGATGATTGCTTCAGACCGTACAAAGCTTTATGGAGTTTGCATACTTGATCTTGTTGACCATTGAGGATTTAGCCTTCTGGCTGGATTATGTAGATATCCTCCTCGATAACTCTATTGAGGAATATTGTTTGTACATCTATTTGGTGTACCTCAAGATTTGTAGCAGCAGCATATGAATATGAAAGTAGCAGTCGAATAGAGGTGTGCTTGATGACTGGGCTGAAAGTTTCGAAGTAGTCGGATATTGGGAATCTGTGAGAATCATCTTGCCACGAGTCGAGCTTTCCTTTTGTGGATACCGCTGTCTGCTTTGTATTGCATCTTAAAGATCCATTTGCAGTCAATTACCTTTTTGTTTGCTGGCAGCTTGGTGACAGTCCATGTGTTGTTCCTCGGCCTGTAACATCAGTGTATCGGACAGGTTGAGTTCGAGTTCTTGTTGATCTTCTGGTCAAAGTTTCTGGCTGCAAAATTCGTTGTGTCGGCTGTGTCAGCTGCTCCTGAGTTGCAGCTTCTTCGTCTTCTTCTAAGTGACTACTGGAAGGAATCGAAATGATCTTCCGATAAGTATCAGTGGTCGGGGCAGAAAATGTAGACTGCATTTGGTCCTTGCCCTTCAAATCAATAAACTGATCTTCGATAAAAGTCACATCCCTGTTAGTAAAAACTTTACAGGTTTCTATATTGTACAGTCTATACATTCCATTAGAAGTACAATAGCCAACAAAAATAGTCTTGAATGAATGCTCATCTAATTTCTTTCTGTTGTCCTTTGGGACATGAGCATAGGCAGTGCATCCGAATGCTTTCAGATGTTCTAATGAAGGTTTGTATCTTGTCCAAACTTCATGAGGAGTTTTGCTGTCAAGTAAGGCTTTAGTTATACATCGGTTCTACACGTAAGTTGTTGTTGATACAACATGTTGCCAGAATTATTTGGGCAACAAAGCATGAGTTATCATGCATTTGGCAGACTCGACTAAGGTCCTGTTCTCCAGACTGTGGAGAATAGGAAGCATCAAACTGTTGCTCGATGTCGTTGGCTGAGCAATAATCCTTGATTTGAGATGTACTCGCTCCTAAGAGCTTTGATCTTCTTGCCTGTCTGCAACTCAACATTTTCTTTATATTTCTTGAAGAACTAGAAGGCTTCAGATTTGTGCTTTAGAAGATTTACAGCAGTCCTTTTAGAGTTGTCATCTATGAATGTAATAAAGAATTTAGCATGAAGCAGTGATGGTGTTTGCATTGGGCCACATATATCATCAGTATGTACAATGTCTAGCAAATCTTTAGATATGTGTTCTTGATTTGACTTAAATGGCCTTCTTGCCTGCTTTCCTATGATGCAGCTTTGGCAGACAGGAGGGTCGACAATTCTATAGTCTAAATCATGAACTGAACAATGTCTAGACATGTAGCCTATTGATACATGATTAAGGTGACCAAGTCTATAATGCCAAATCAATCATTTATTAACAGATGTTGAACTGCTTAAAGCACGATAAGTTACAAAATTACAATGACTAAGCCTATAGAGATATCCTTGCCTCTTTCTGAGTGCAAGGACTCTCGTGCATTTATCAAGAATTCGACATGAATCTACCTGAAACTCTACCTTATGTGCTAAGTCTGTTATTCAACTGACTGACAGCAGATTTGTCGTTAGATTTGAGACGTACAATACATTTGGTATGAGCTTTGATAATCCATTCTGAAAATTCAGTCTTACAGTACCTTCACCTTCAATTCTCTATGAGCTGCTATTTCCAAGGTGAACGAATTTGTTGTAGGCTGAATAATCGATAAACTGTTCTTGGTGGCTTGTCATATGTTGCGTTGCTCCAGAATCGAGGAATCATTCTTCCGATTGTTCGACATGGTGATGGTTCACCATGAAGACTTCTTGCTCATCGTCGTTTTCTTCGATCTTCTGCTTTGTGTTGGCTGCATGGGCTTGCTGATCCAGTTGCTTCTTCTTGTCGTTGTTGAACTTCAAGATTCGACAGTCCTGGATTTCATGGTTCGTCCTCTTGCAGTACCTGCAGAAGAGTCTTTTCTTGTTCTGAGCAGGTGGCTGATTCTGAGTCTTCTGTGATTGCTTCTGATTGCTGTCGTTGTGTCAGACAACTTTCTTCTTTTGTTGCTTGTGTTCTTCTTGGTGAATAATGCTTGTGAGTTGTTGATGGAGGACGAGGATGCCCCATTTCTTTTTGTTTCCTCCTGCAACAGCATGATTAAGACTCTGGACAATGTTATATCCGAGTGTGTGGTTATCATCATCACCCAGTTTTCATAAGAGGTTGGCCAACTGGACAATAAGGTCATTACAACGTCGGAGTTCTCGACTGAACCTATTGCCGCCATCTGCTCTAATAGAGTCTTAATTCGATTAATGTGATTCTGAACAGAATCACTATCGGACATTCTGAGTGAGAAGAATTTTCTCCTCAGATGCAGCTTCGAAGTGACATCTCTCACTTCGTATAGTGTACTCAATATGTTCCAAGCTTCTTTTGAAGATTGGGCTTGTCTGATGTGGCCAATCTGTGTGTCGGAGATGTTAAGGGTGATCAAGGCGAAGGCCTTGCCATCCCTGAGCTTCCACTTGGAAATGGCTTGCTTATCGACACTGGGAATTAGTTCGGTTCCAATGACTATTTCCTAAAGCTCCTTGGCCATCAGTACAACCCTCATCTTGAATTTCCATAAGTGGTAGTTCAAACCATTGAGTTTGTCTACCATTAGAGCAGACTGTGGTTGCGGATCCATTTGGAATTTCAGGATGGGTGTATGCAAATAGTAGATTATATGATTGGAAAATGTCTACACTGTATCAGAACAATCTTTCTGATAATGTCAGTTCCACCTGCAAGAATCAGAGAGTAGTGATAACTGCTCTGATACCATGTTGGGATTCGATGTCTGCACCCATCGCGATAGAGTGAAGCATGCGGGATCCTCCGTGCATGCAACTACGTCTATCGGATTCAGATAGACTTTGACAGATCGAAGTCTGCCTTACTTGATCACGGCTTTGAAGTCACCGGATCGACAAGATCGATTCCATAGCCATGTATGAATTATTTGGGTTTTAGATTTAGCTTTGCGGAAGCGTTTTAGGTGAGGTGATTAGAACGACAAATCGATGTATGCTATTAGTCACATGAATATTTTAATCTACGAATAAGTTTATCTACGAGCATGAATCTATCTGAACCTAATGAAGTAGGCATTCAACATACACGATCTAGATTACTTGGAACATTGATATATTTAGTCCTGTAGAAAATACAGTCTGAATGCAGACAGATTCGTGTTCTTCCTTAGACGATACTCTGTGATAACAGAGAGAAAGAACAAAACAATTGTGCTCTGGATGTTTAGTGTTTGTAGAGCTTATCCATGGAGCTTAAGTGAAGCAACTGATAAGTCGCTGTATATATACACATAGCTAACTGATTAAAAGAATAGTTAATCTATACTTTACAATTAGGATTAAGCCACTACGTGCTGTTGGCAGTTGCAGTTACGAATAGAGTCACAACTGATCTAGAGCTAAGCTATGAAAGCATCACATAGGCAAGACTTAAGCTATGAAAGCAGCACATAAGCAAGACTTAACCCTAGAAAGCAGGAAAGTGAGAGATTAAGGAGGCTAAAGAGAGAGATCAATATCATCAGCGGAATAACAAATGACACAGTTTCCCTACTTATAGCCAAGAGGAAGCCCTAAAAGGAAGCTTCCGGTGGCTAGGGCCCAACTGGGAGGGAAAATAGTGCGCCCTCCAAGAAGGCCCCCACTCTCCAGTAATATGTCCAAATGGCCTAATAATGAATAATAAGGCCAAAGGCCAACCATATAGTCTAAGCGTCACTAATGAATAAAAAAGGGCCCAAGGCCTGCTTATGCATGAAGTAAAGTAAATGTAAATGGACGCGGCGAATGTAATGAGCCGAGTCCATAACTCTCCTTGGCACAAAAGAAAAAGACCCAATTGCCGAAAAGAAACTGGATCAAGTAGCAGCAAGCTCTGGTGCATCAACAGCTAGAGCAACATCTGATGTAGAGGAATCAACAAGTGTAGCAAGAGCACGAGCCTGATCCGCAAGTGATGGTGTATGATAAAAGACATCAATAGGCTCCCATGTAGCTTGGAGATATGGTTTATCTACGCCTACGGTTTGCACGTCATCATTTTGTCCAGGGCCATGCTTCTACCGAGAAGCTTGCACCACGTTATTATGGGCCTTATCGCATTTTGGTGGTTCTTAGTCCAGTTACATATCGCTTACAGCTTCCTGCTTCCACACGCGCCTGTGATGTATTCCATGTCAGTTTATTACGTGCTGCTATTGAGGATGACGCTCCTTGTGATGCTGAGTTTCCTACTGCTCCAGAGTTATTTCCATTTTTACCTGCTGCTATATTACAGGTTTGTCTATACCATAGTCGACGCCACCGGCAGATTCAATTTTTGGTCCAATGGGATGGCCGTCCTAAGCTGAAAATGAAGCAGTAGTGTAAGCAATAGGTCCAAATGAAATCCAAGCGATACGTAATAACCAGGAATGCCAAATATCAAGAGGTAAAAAGGAATCAGTCGCATGAACCCAAAAGTGTATACCATCGGCATGGACTGCAGCAAACCTATATGTAGAAACACCATGAGACGGAAGGATGTCCGTGTACTCATCTAGAAAGATCCCAACATTTAAATACCCTAGATAAGTAATAGTGACCATCTGGCAAATATCCTCGGATGAAAAATGTGTAACAGTAAGGGCCAAAGGCGCATGAATCATGTCAGGAACCGTAGAAATATCATGAGGCAGATCACAAACCTCAAGCAGAGATCCATGGAGTAAAGCGAAAGAAGATACAACCTGATCACCAATAGCGAGGGAACCATCAAACGTGGACCCATGAAGAACCCCATAGAAATTAGCAGGAACATCGGCCATAACAGACTCAAGAGATGGAGATATAGAGACCAATGGAGAAGATATTGCACCAACCACCGAACTAGGAGGGCAATTTGAAGTATGCGCAAAAGCAATAGTAGAAATACCACCAAGGTATACGGCCTCAATATCAATGAAACCAGGAATGATCACTGAATACGATATCTGTGAATCAAGGCATATAGGCGCAAGGCACACAACAACAACCTGTAAATCCGAAGCAGCATCAACCTGAGGAAGAGGACCCACGGATGGTGAAAGTGAAGCAACAACTGATGTACTCTGAATGGAAAGAAGAGCTGCATCGTCAGCCTTTGGCAGGCTACGCATAAATTGCTTCCCGGTAACCAACTGGAAGTCTCCCTGAGAATCAATGCCAACAAGTGAGTGTGTAATTGCATCAAGTACAAATGTCAATGTCTGCTGTGTCAAGTCCAGTGTAACGGCTCCAAGAGATGCAAACCAATCAGCACCAAGGATAAGATCATAACGGTCCATAGGAATAATGTAAAGATCTGCCTGTCCAGAAAAATCTCCAATGTGGTATGGTAAACGCTGAAACATCTGAGAACTAGGAAAAGAATGGGAACTGGCAACCTCAACTGTGAGAGGCTGTGAAGCAGGAATAGGTGAAGCACATATCCGACGAGTGATATAACTGCTAATAAAAGAATGAGTGCTGCCAGTATCAACTAAAGCAATATACTCACGACCTGTAATACGTACACGTAACCGAATGGAGCGAGGACCAGGACGCCCTGTCCAAGTAGCATAGGCAAGCTGAGCATGGCAAGTAGCAGGAAGTAAATTAGTGGAAGGCTCAGAGGATAGGTCAGGCTCATCAAAAATATGAATGTAGATATCGGAATCATCTGGAGTAGTGCCCTCATGGTAAAAAACAGCAGTAGTAGTAGGGAGAGGCTGACGACAATCACGCGCAAAATGGTCAGGACTCTTACAACGAAAGCAAAGACGCTGCTGCTGAAGGTCAGCGAACTTTGCAGACGTGTAACGTCGGACAAAAGCAGGTCGAGGAGTCGGAGGACGAGGAGACGAAGGGACAATGGAGAGAGCTGGAACAGAAGGGGTAGGTGTAGGGGTGGACGCAGCGGGAAAAGATGAAGCAGAAGGATGGGGTCGGGAGAAGCGGGAAGGAAGAGTGTCAGAGTACTTATGCTGTAAAGTACTGGCAAGAGACATCGCCTCAACAAGTGTGGGAGGACGGAAGGAAGAAACATCATAACATAAAGCACCACGAAGCCCAGCAATGTCACGAGAAATAAGCTCAGTGGGTTGTAGATCTGTGAAAAGATAAGAAAGCTCCATAAACTGATCTGTATAAGAAGCAAGATCACTGGTCTGAGTGAGACTACGAAATGTATCACGTTGGTGGTCGAGCCACTGAGGGTCAATCATAGCATGACGGAGGTCACGGCGAAAAGTATGCCATAAATGGAGCCCTTCCCGATCAGGATTAGCTCTATAAACTCGCCACCACGTGGCGGCGCGTCCATCTAAATGTAAAGCACGAACTGGATCTTCTGAGGATCAGGCTTAGGGTAGATTTGAAAATATGTGTCAAGCTTAGCAAACCAATTCTCTAATAAGTTCCCGTCAGAGGAACCGGAATAGGTAGCAAGCTGTACCCTATCACGAAAGTCTCAAGCAAAGTGTGGCTCAGGAAGTGGGGGACGTGAAAAGAAACCAGGAGATGGGTTAGGTGGAATGAACGGTCCACCACCAGGCTGACTAGCAGAGGAAGATGGAAATCCAAATGGAGGGGGAGTCCCAAATGAAGGAAAAATAGGAGCTTTATCAGGACCATGAGGCTGTAAAGAATCAATCTATGACTGCATAGTAGCAAAGCCGGTCATAACGGTATCGAAGCGAAGAACGAGGCCAGAAAGGGTCTCATCCATGTGACGAAACTGATCGGATAAGGTTTCATGAGTAGTCTCACTCGGGGTAGGTGAATGTGCCATAATGATAGTGGAAGGAATAGACGAAAACTTGAGAGGGCGGACTCTTGTTGTCACCCCAAATTAGTCTATTAAAACCACTATTATCACAACTAAGAAAGGACAACAATCAGCAAATGAAAAAAGTGAAAATGAAGGCTGTGAAAATGCGCTGGACAGCCAGGAGGCAAGTGACAAATTGGAATATCAAACGGAGTCGGAATTTCGTGAAATTTGGTTGAGGATGGGCGATGGACAGCCTGCAAACAAGGTGTGAAAAATGGCTGCAAACGGAGACAAAAACGGACTAAAGTGACAAGTATGAAGTGGCTGGACAGCCTGCAAACAAAAGTGAGAGGGCTGAAAATGGGAGGAGGAACGGATGAAAGAGATGAGCCTGCAAACAAGCTGGAAATTGGTGATAGAGGGTTGGAACTTGGGCGCCGGAAATAATCTGTCCAAATTTTTTTTTTCCGGTTGCCAAATTTAGCGGAAGTACTTCCGCTAACTATCTGCTAAAGCTCCCCCAAGGAAAATGCTTGGATAGGAGCTGGTCCTCCTCCAAACTGTGCTGAATGTTGCTGAAGCAAAGAGACGAAAGCCCTCAGCAAAGAGAGAAAAATCAGCAAGGAAAATGGGCACCCAATCAGAAAATCAGATCGAAATTCAGCAATCAGGAAAGTGCTCTGATACCAAGTTACAAATAGAGCCACAACTGATCTAGAGCTAAGCTATGAAAGCTTCACATAAGCAAGACTTAAGCTATGAAAGCAGCACATAAGCAAGACTTAACCCTAGAAAGCAGGAAAGAGAGGGATTAAGGAGGCTAAAGAGAGAGATCAATATCATCAGCTGAATAACAAATGACACAGTTTCCCTACTTATAGCCAAGAGGAAGCCCTAAAAGGAAGCTTCCGGTGGCTAGGGCCCAACTGGGAGGGAAAATAGTGCGCCCTCCAAGAAGGCCCCCACTCTCCAGTAATATGTCCAAATGGCCTAATAATGAATAATAAGGCCAAAGGCCAACCATATAGTCTAAGTGTCACTAATGAGTAAAAAAGGGCCCAAGGCCTGCTTATGCATAAAGTAAAGTAAATGTAAATGGACGCAGCGAATGTAATGAGCCGAGTCCATAACTGTTGCCCTCGGACAATATCTGGAGATTTTGTCGGGTTGTGATGAAGGTACTGTTGAGCAGCCGATTGATCGACATCGACTTTTGGAGTTGATATGTCGATAAGTCGGATAAGTCGGACAAGCCGGATATGTCGATAAGTCGGACAAGTCGAGTAAGCCGATATGTCGGTTGAGTCGACAAGTTGGACTCCCCGATATGTCAGCCAAGTCGGGCTTCCCCGATATGTCGGCTGAGTCGTTAGGACACTGTCATCGATTTCTTTGTATTTTTGCAGAATGTTAGGAAACAAGTGTATTTTCGTAGAGTATGCGACTATACAAGTATTTACAACAGCTAGTGAATGGATCTAGATTTGTAGAGATATAGGGATGGAGAGGATAGAAATCCAACAACTTTGAAGTTTTAGCTTTAGATCAATCATCAAACAAGAATCACTTGTGGTTGAAGTAGTACCAAGAGAGTCGTCCCTGATCTCTGCAATCCTCGGTGACTCTGGGGCCTCAGTGCAAACAACGATCTCGCATCGTCGAAGATGTAAAAGATGTGCCCTTATTCGAACGGGGCCACCTCCATAAGTGTTCCCGCAATACTTGCAAGTTCACTTCTTCGTGCCTGATGTGCCATAACCTGAATTAAGGGTGACGTGATCCCATAAAGGATCCCGCTGTCTGGGCATAGCTTATAGCTATCTAGTGTCAACAAAACAATAGTATTAAATTCAACCTTCAAATTAAAAACTAATCCTAATTTCGAAAACGGCAAACCTAAGCTCTAATCTCACTCTAGCTCACACACACACACACACACACACACTCTCCCTCTCTTTCTAAATTCTCACACACACACTCTCCCTCCTCTCACTCACACACTCTCCCTCTCTTTCACACACGTCACACCCACACACACACACCCACACACACGTCACTCTCTCTTTCTCACACACTCCCTCTACTTCAAAGTTCACACACACACACACACACAGCCTCTACTTCACTCACACACACACACACACTCACTCAATCACTCACTCACTCACTCCCTCCCTCCCTCCCTCCACTTCAAAGTTCACACACACGTCACACCCACACACACACACCCACACACGTCACCCTCTCCCTCTCCTCTCTCTCTCTCACACACACACTCCCTCTACTTCAAAGTTCACACACACACACACTCCCTCTACTTCACACACACACACACACTCGCTCACTCCCTCCGTCTACTTCAAAGTTCACACACACCACACACACACACGCTCCCTCTACTCCTGAACCATCCTCCGTTTCCAGCATGGCTTCAGCATCTTCCTTACAGCCAGATCCGCCTACCCCTTCTCCTTCTATGCCTGTTGCAGTTCCTTTCTTAGTTGTGATAATAGTGAAACTACTGTAGCTATTCCCTTGACTCCAGACACTCCAGAAGCACCTGTTTCTTTCCTTCCATATGCCTTGGTCAAACTTCTTCGGTATGATCAACTCCGTCTATTTGAATACCTTAACATTCACAGAGAGCAACTGGCTTCTCATGATTCTCTGCTTCTAGGGGTGCAATCGCATCTTCAGAAGTTGGATACTTCCATTCAAGAACTCAAGAACGAAGTTGCAGTTATCAAAAGTGAAGCTTCTTCTCAATTCGCTACTTCAGCTAAAATCCAGCATCTCGAAAATCAGGTGGAACAGCACCATACTGCTGTCCAGTCATGGGCAGATGTGCTTAAAGGTTCGTCTACAATTATCTCTTCACCTTCGCCTTCACCTTCGTTTATCTAAGCCACGTTCACTGAGAGCCGTTTGCAAGAACATAAAGCTCTCAATGTTCGTGTTAGAGGTATTCCGAACTCTCAAAATGCTGTCGAAGAAGCTGAGAAGTTTTTGGAAGGAAATCTTCAATGCCATAGCAAAGGTATGGAAACTGCCTGGCGACCTAAGAAGGACCTGGATACTCTTGTCATCCGCTTCACATCAGTGTCTCACCGGCGTGAAGTTTTAGGGAAGAGATTCAAATTGCGGGATACCAAAGTCTACCTGGACGAAGATCTTACCTTCATCGAAGTTTAAGAACGTAAGAAGGCAAGACAAGAAGCTCTATCAATTGGCAAGCGGCTTATCTATCGTGATGGTATTATCAAACTTGTCGATCGGAAGCCTATAGTTAATGAGAAGATTTCTGAGATAGAGTCTGAGATAGAGAAATGAAGAGATGTCCGGTTGAACATGTAAATGGTCTACGCACCATATAATCCTGGCTATATGAATCTCTTCCTAGTTAGTTTTGTTATTTTGCTTTGACGGCATTGATCCGTTTTGTGTCCAACTTTTATCTGATGTACTCATTCGTCTTATACGGCTTTCGGCATGGAAAAGACGTTAATAAAGCTTTCTTTCTTTCTTTCTTTGTTTCTACTTCACACACACACACACAAACACTCCCTCTCTTTTACACACACGTATCAATAATCACACACACTCTACCTTTCCTCTCTCTCTCTCTCTCTCTCTCTCTCTCTCTCTCTCTCTCTCTCTCTCTCTGGCTTCTCTATCGTGCCAAAAGGTGTGAAGAGACCCCTCGGGACCGCGCTGTTTTGTAAAAAAATTTGCTTTTTATCAACAGTCGTTTCGAACATTGAAAAGCCGTTTTGAAACGGGGTCGTTTCGTACGACCCGTTTCGAACGCTTTTCAGGGTTCGAAATGCGTTTCAAGGAAACATTGCGGAGCATATTCCATTTTGTAGGTATGGAACAATAATTAAAAAATAATTGTTTCAGGGCCCTATAACCTCATTAGGCAGCAACTACTATTAATTAACAATATCTTCCAGCAATTAGGGAGGCACCTTTTGGAGGAGATACAACGATTGAAAGCAGGGTACTGTGGTCCGATTTGCGCAGAGACGTTTGCAAAATTTATCGTTGTGCTATTAGGGTCAAAGTGGTAGATTTTTTGGCAGCATCTCTGAAACCAAGCACTCTGAACCATAAACCCTAAATTCATGACTCTATACCCTTACATTCACGCCCCCCAGAATCATGCCTGTATTAATCCGTGGCTCACGGTAACATGACTACATGTTTGGGTGACTTTTATGGCTGTACTATAGTTTAAATTAGTTCAACATTTTATGGGCACATGAATGCTAGGGATGTCGCTGTCCATCATGCCGCAGAACTCTATTCTCTAAAGGGTGTTCTTTTGGGTTTTTCCTTCATCTGCTAAACAATTACAAACTATAGAGGTAAAGATTCATTGAAAAATAAAAATAAAAATGTAGCAGCAATTGGTCCAGCTGTTACAGCTGTAAAATATTTTCACAAGGTGATGGAGCAGCCAATCGTTGCTCAAATTTTATTACATGAATCAGTTACAAATGTAGGAAGTGAGACAAAATCAGTATCTCCCTGCAACCTTGTCTATGGTACAAACAAGTGCAGATGACTTTGTATTGATGCAAATATTGATGCTAGAACTTGATGGAAGAATCAACACACACTTTCAAGCCATTTTGATCATGAGATGGCTACTTCTACTGTAATAAAACCTTTTGATGTACTGTGAGTTAATTGTGAATTTGCAACTCCAGGTTACATGTTGAGTTGACTTTCAATCTTCATAGTTAATGGATTCTTGAACTGCACGGATAGTGAATCAACAAGGAAAACACATCAATCTTCACTGATCTTCTTTGAAAAGTATTCGTGGGTAGGTACTAGATGGCAGCATGCAAATTTCCAGTTTCTGCTTTGCGTTGTTGTGGTGAAACACTTATTCATTTCTAGTTTTCTAGGTTGTTCATAAGGTTAGTCAACAAGTTTTTCACAAGCACTAGTCTGACATTATAGCTTTTTTGCATATGTGTACAACCATGGGCATGGAGAGTGCTATACCTGTGTCTATATGGAATGTTGCCATATAAGTTTGTTTGCAACTATGGAGAAATGAAGATGCCGGTTCCATTTCTATACTTTGCAGGCTTTCCCAAACACTGCAACTACTTCTACAGTGCATAAAAACATTTGGACATATTTCTAGGGTTCTACAGTCCCATTAATTTGACAGTGCATAGTATTTGGCAAAATGTGGTCCTGTAGTGTTAAGAAAATCTCAAAAAATCACCATGAGATTGCCCATGTTGAAATCTGCATTTTGAACCCCATTTAAAAAATAAAAAACAGCTTTCCACTGCGTTCCAGGACAAAATTCTGGAACGCGTTCTGAAATGCCATGTGCAATTGTGGTTCATTTCTTGACTCTTCATCGATTGTTGGAGATCATAAGGTCATAGATGCTGTCAAACTTGGCTTTTAGATTGTAACAATTTATTTAGAGTACTTGTAATTTTGTTTCGCAATACCGTATTGTCCTGCACTTCTTCAGTGAGCTAAAAGACTTATCTTTTTTTGAGTTTCAAACTTATTTTCTTACTGTTACTTTTGGTCTGCATGGCCTTTAAAGTTGACTGTGGAATTTGCAGGGTCCACAATATGTTTGTACAAATTTCTCAATATTCGTCTGCACAAATTGCAGTGGCGTGCAGTAAGTGCTCCACATTCTAATGTTTTGGTCCACAATGATATGTGCTCAATGAAAAATAAAGGGACAAGTAACTCATACATCAAATCTTCTAGCCTTTGGTCGTACAATTATGTAATTAGGTACACGGTTAAGTTTTTCTTACTTTTTATGACTGTACCTGGATGAAAATTTTTCAGTCGAGAATTTACCCATCGAGTGAAATCCATATCTATGGCCAAGTTCACAGCTGCAGAAGTTGATGCATTGCAAGCTGGTGGTAATCAGGTATTAAGAAGAACAGTGACTTCAAGCAATTGTGCTGGTCATTTTTAGAAATTACAAGCGGGTTATTTTAATCCAGAAATTTTCAATAAGAATCAGAATGCGATTTTCTGAACTTCCTTTGGTTGTCAGCGGGGCAGGGAAATTTTTTTCAAAAACTGGGACTCCCATCGACACACTTTACCAGATAGTAGGTGAGTGTAGCTTGAATGAAGTACAATATTAAGCCTTATTTATCTAGATGGATCATGTTTACAATTCTAAGTCAAGTATCATCTTTTGTGTTATCTTTTGCTGGCTACTTATAGCTACCCAGATAAAGTTCGGGAGTTCATTAAAGCTGTCTATGTGGATAGACGCTATATTGGGGACAAGCCACCCCAGCGAGGGAAGCAAGTAGGTATCTGATCAATGTCTGTTTTGCTCCATTGCTGGGGATAAGCTAAGCACCTATTTTGAATGACTGCGTAATATCTGGAGTAAGCATGATAAAGATTGCCTCACTTGTGACCAGGGGGATAGGGAGGACATACCCAACTATAGGAAGTCAGATTATCGCTCTGATTCATATCCGGAATCTCAAAGCCCTAGTTATGAATATCGATTTGAGAACAACCGCTATGGCAACCGACCTTTGTCTCGAGGATCAGATGGAGGGCGCTATGAAGATCGTGGATTACACTATGATGATACAAGGAGCCCTGGCAGATATGGGCCAGGTAGGGGCAGACATGATAGAAGTGATCGAGATCGTCGATTCGAAGATCGCTTTGCAAATGACGGGTTGAAGAGTCCAGGGAGGTTCGAGTATGATAGAAGCAGACTTGATAGGAGCCCATATTCTGATGGTGATAGGCGATTTGAAGATCGCTTTGCCAATGAGGCACGAGATCCTCGTCGAACAAATGAACGGCCTCCTACATATCCAGATTATGGAAGTGAAAGCTCTCCTCCTGTTCGTTCTGTAAGAGAAATTCTTGGCGATGATATTCCAGCTCTTCGTATTGAAGACAATATACACACAAATGGACGGATCGAAGATGCAAAAGGCCTTCGTTCTCAGGTGAGAGCAACTGAATTTTTATTAGGCTTTATCCATATTACATATATGTTTTTCATGTTTGAACTCCTATCTAATTTCTGTATGTGTATTTTGTGATCATTGTTATGGTTGATGGATGTTTGTTGATTCAGAATGGATAGTTCTTCTGACATCTCCTCTCTTCCAGGCTCAACCGCGCAAGGATTTGCATACATCAAGTTTTGGTTCGTCTGATAATGGAGCCTCGACTGCAGGGAGTGACTTGAGTCTTAAGCGTGATAATTCTGGGAGTCTGATAGATTTTGGTGCAGATTCGGATATTCCAGCAGAGACTGTGCGATCTGATCCTTTTGGGGTCACATCTTTGCAGCCACCTGCACAATCTAGTAGCACTGGGTGGGCACTTTTTGATGTGAATCCAGGTTCAGAGCAAAAAGTAGAAACAGTTCCAGGTCTTGGAGCACCTCTTGAAGCTGCTGATCCTTTCAGGGCTTCAAAAAGTGGAGTTGAGGGGTTGACCACTCTAGCAACTCCTATGCTTGATAGTTGGCCATCAAGCCTCCAGGTAAAGCGGCATGCTCTTTTCTTATGCTATTTCTTGTGTGTTGCTGTTATTTTAGTCAACTCGTTTTCCATGTTTCACCTTTTTCAATGTAATATATAGCAGTGGACTTCGGTCAATCCTGCAATGGCAAATCGCCCTTCGGATCAAAATCTAGTAGTGCCTGGACAAGCTGGTGTTCAGTTAGCACAAAAAGGTCCTGCTCCTGTTGTTGCTGCTGCTGCTGCTGTTCCTGCTCAAAATCAAGAAAGCAAACCACAAAACAATCAAAGATCAGAAATTCCTGAAGTATGTGTACTTCATTGTAGCTCCACGTTGATGATTTTCACTACATCTTGTGATCCCAATTGAGTAAAGACTTTACAATCTGATTGAAATGCATCATTTTCATGGCATATGTGTGAAGGATCTATTTACTCCATCTTTTTTGAACATGGGGATGCAATTGGGCCACCAGTTTCCATTGGGAGGTCCTAGCTTCATGCCCTTAGGATCGGCCTTGCCAGGGGTAATGTTCATTGAGAAGTACTTGATTTTGGAGCAAGTGATTGAAGCATACTTAAATTGTGAAATATGTACTTGGCCTCATGTTTGTGACATATGTTATTCTGGTTAAAAGTTTTGTTTTACCTACAAATGAAAGGCTGGCCATCTTTATTGTTTAAAAAAAATCAAATTTTGCTTTTCAGGTTTATGTCCAGGGAGGCTTTCAAGGATATGGGCAGCGTCCAAAAAGTAAAAACCCATTTGACCTTCCAGAAGAGACGGCCCAGGTTCCGGCTAGTGCGGTGAGCTTAATATTCACTTTGAAATACTGTGTGAACTTGGACTAGGAAGTACGATCCTCGTTTTAGGTGGGTTTGCACTCTAGTAGTTTTGATGTAATTAAGTCTCCTGTTTGTTGTTAGAGATTTGTAAGCACATGAAGTAAATAGATATCTCTGGGCAAGATAATTTCAAAACTCGTATGGAGAAGGAAACAAGAATCACCCTGTATGTAGAAATGCCATTCTCCTGGGTTGAGTTTGGTGCACTTTAAATTTTTGTGTGGGTCGAGTTCATTACCTCACTTTTTCATGAATGCAGTTCTCTACTTTTCTTTCTGTACAGCTAGGTTCACAAGCCGTTATTTTAGGCGGATGGAACTAATGCCAAATTAGTGGAAAGGATCTAGATCTACTATTCACTGGCATCCGTTTCAAGTACATACGACTTGTTAGGATCCATTATGTGTAGAATAGGCGCTGTAGTTACACAATATTTGAGGTTCTCAAAACTTTGATTCAACTCTTCAGTCCAAGTAACCGGAGGACTGAACTTATTGTGCCGGCTAACTCTTTTAGCCTCTCTAAGGACATTCGTCAAGGCCAATGCAATTAATGCATAGTTCAAGATGAATCTATGAAAAAACCCCGTAAAGCCCAAAAAGGACTTAACCTCTCGGATGGTTTTAGGGATAGGCCATTTGCGTACTTGTCGGACTTTATTTGTGTCATGCCCATGACTGGTCTCGGGTAGCGTATCCACGCTAGGGACCGGTAGACCAACAACCCGTAAGTTAATTGTGACTATAAGGGAATTGGGGCCCTTATGAGTACATGGTCATAATTATTGGTTGTAGGCCTAAACTCTTGATGGTGGATTTGTATGGGTCTATCAGTGAGTCATTGGGGAACTGGATGACGTGGCCCAGATAGGCTGCAGAGGTGTCCAGTGAGGTGTCACAGTGCACTACTAGTGGTGCATGGGCCTTGGAGGGTATAAGTATACCTATTGGGCTCTCACTAGTGTATCCTTGATTGTGAGACTGGTAGCCGTACGCTGTTGGTATGTTGCCTCATTCCTCTCTGTGTGATTGATCCATAGCTTGGGGGCTCACGATGAGACTTCGACAAAGTCTCCTCTTGATTGAACATGAAAAATGAGTACAGGAGGTGCCTTTTTATGGTTGAGGTAGGCCCTTCACGTCCCAATCCTATTGGTTTGCCTATCTGGCACACCTCCTACTTCTATTGGCTGGCCTAGGCGGTGCCCATGTGAAGTCCATGTGATCTCCATGGGACACTGCCACCTAGGCCTATGCCTTATTAACTTGACTTTGGCCTCTTCTACTCTATTTTGGCTCTAGTGGCCTAAGCCATTTATGTTAGCTTAACAAACTAATGTATATACAATTATATGTGCTCATTGGGGTGGACTTACACTCATAGGAGGCCATCTTCCCTCGCACTTATTCATGATTTATTACATCTCTGATGTGTGGACACCAAAAATTGAAATACGAATATTGCCACATGCATCCACCATGACTACCCCAACAAAATGAAAAAAAGCCCTAATGTGCTGCAAGCACTCCGCCATGGATGCTCAAAGCGAGTGCCTACTCCAAAACGAGCCAAATAAATTGTCACCACTCTCTTACGAGCAACCTTACTGCAATTCTTAGTGATTGACACCTACCACATCTATTTGTTCTCCTATTGCTCCCTGCTGATACTCCGATCTCTGCCAAATGTGCATGATAGTGCTGAAATTGGGCTCCAGGGCTTGGGTTTTATCCAGAGAAATAGTCAGCAATTTTTGACTTTGTTCTGAGGTTCCGGAATGCTGAGACAGTGAAAAGCTGTTCCTATGCAGTTCAGGAATGCTGAACAGATAATTGAGAATGGTATATTCTTAGAAGCCTTTGGAAAGTTTGTAATTGAGAAGCTACTTTTTGCTTTTTCTTTTGATATTGAACAGTTTCCGAACATGGCCGTGCTGCAAACTGCTCTACCAAATGCGCCATTGCCACCTTTCTCAAATCCTGGAATAAGATCAGCAGCTCCACAATGGTCTCAGACTGCTCCAGTTAATCAGCAACCAGCATCTTTTCCTTCAGCTGGTTTGCCAGGTAACAAGCCTTTCCTAGTCAATGCGGGGTTAATGCTTTCACAAAGTATTTTTTTAAAAGAATGCTGCTCAGTGCATTTTGTAGGAACTTGTCAAGTCACGTTCGAAATTTGTCTCATAGGGAGGGGAGGAACCTTTATTTGACGTAGGACAAGATTTATAAGCCCTACTTTTTTTTTGGCAAAAGAGTTATAATGTGCACTCTCCATTCAAAGGCGTATTTAAAATAATGTGGTTGTAAGCATTGGTAATTTGTCATATTTTTCTCGTATTTTCTGTCACAGTTGGGAGTGGGTTCTTCAATCAGCAACCTTCAACTTTCATGCCACCTCTTTTGTAAGTCTTCAAGTCCCCAATTCGCTTGATTGGTTAATCAACAAGAGTTCAAGTTATAATGATAATGCTTTACAAAATTGATCTCTTAAAGTGCCTGGTGTACGAATCATACATATGTGTTTGTACTCTCAAATCATACTCTTCTTGCAGACAACAATACTCTTTCACTCCAGCTCCCAGTCCTGATCAGTTCACTGGCTACCAGCATGGCCCACAAATGTTTGTGCCAGCTTCTGGATTTGGTGTACCTCAAAGTTCAACCCGTCCAATTGGAGGCAATCCATTCGATTAAGCAATAGTACATTCCTTCAACATTGATGCTTGGCTATCTCGTATGTAATGCAAGTGCCCGTCCGGTCCGACATGTATGAGTAGTAGCTATGCAAACCATTGCCCATGTTGCTTCATTTGTGGTGAGATTAATTCTTCAAAGCTGCGATTAGCAAAGTTCGGAGTGTGCTTTAGAATAAACTTTTCTGGCCAGTTAGCATTTCAAAGCTATTCTGCTAATTACTTGTGACTCATGGGCCTCGTGATTCTAGAAGCTTTGTTAGAAGCATATTACTATGTTGACGTTAGAAACACTAGTAATATGGTGAGTATTTGCTGTGAAGCTCGTAAATCTTAACATTTTGAGCAGTAATCATGTTGTCCCTAATGTATTTGTTTGTATATGATATAACGTGTTTTTGGCCCTCATTTATCTGCAAAGTAATGCTCAGATTGAACAACATTTTGTTGAGATTTTTGTTTTGTCTACAGTCGTCAAGGAAGTCTGCGAGTGCCATCATTGAAGTCATAACGACTGTGTAAAGTTCTTAAGGAAACTACTAGATTTGGCAGGGATTTGAGATTGAAATAGGTCAAAATTTAATCTAATTCTGAGTTTTGGCTAATCATTATAGTATTATGGTCGAGGTGTAGTTTGAGAAATATCTCGAGGAAAAAGGGCAGATTTGAATTGCAATGAGCATGTGTTCGTCAATGGATTAGACTAAACTGCTATATGTTTTTTTTAATGACATAGTAGGCTAGCTTTCCCTGTTACTTTGTTAGGTGATTATGACTAGAGCACTTTGGTCTGCTTATATATTAATTTGTGCATATGGTTATGTTCTTCTCAAACATTTGAAAGATATGCGATGCTTTATGGATGTTTAGACTATATGCATTAATGGTATTGATAGTTTCTTGTTTCTTTATACCTCAGGGAGTAATCTATTACTCAAAAAAGTGTCAAAGGGTCAAAGGGTCAAAGGCTGGAACTGGATAAAGGAGTACAAAATGGAATACTTACTTTTGAAAGTCAGAAACAGTGAATACATAATGCTTAAGATTTAAACACAGCTAGCTGGTTGCACAAGTTTGAATCAAACCTTGGAATTCTTTCCAAATGTGACTATCTCACGGCTGATAAGGAAACCTATTTTTATTGAGACTTTTTATCCTGTTCTTACATTTGCTTAAGAACGTGAGCCCATATAATGTAAATTAAAAAAACATGAGCAGAAGCAATGAAATATTACAGCCATAAATTTAGCTCGAGTTACCTGCATTCAACCATATATTTATTTGAATATATGCAGGGTAAAGGCAAGCTAAATCTTGTCTGGAAACAAGAAGATTAAATAAACCGTGTGTAGAGGGTCGTCATTATAGTTATGTATAAAACTGCTGGAAGTCCTGATTTTTTGATAAGGGGATTTGACCTGCCCTGAAAAGAGGGATTACCATCAGTACTAAAGAGCAAATATATTCCTGCTAAGAGTCATCAGGACTGTGCAAAGTTGTGATCTTCTACGTAAGGAGATTTCCAAGGAACTTATATAAAACAAAAATACAACTTTTTTTTTGATCTGTAGAAGATTATGGGGCATTGTGCTATTCATTTCAACATCTTTCATCTGTGCCATTAATCCTTGAGCATGGCACTTGGGCATTGATAATACGAGTGAACCAATTGGAAGGCATGCTAGTTTTGTATGATGCCTCTTGTATGGACTTATATCATGTCATTAATGACTTGTATCTGGTTCTAAATCATTTAGAAAGCAAGTGGTTGTGTCATCAAATGTATGCTCTTGGATCTTGTAAGAGCAAGAATGAGATAGTCATTCATAGTGTGAAAAATCATGGTTTTTCATTTTGTGAGACAATTTGTAAACTTGTCATGAGATTAAGTGAATCATCCACAAAGGACACTTATATCTTTGAGCAGCTATGTAGCCTTTGATTACAAGATTGGATTTGTCATGCAAAAAGTTCATAGTTTGTGGACTAGTGTCAAGCTAGAATGCAAAATCTTGATAATCAACACTTTTGCCTATTTTGTGATCTTGATCTTCATGGTCATTATGAGGCATGGAGGCCTCGGATTTCCATCATTATGGTGCGGCTATTTTTAAGAAAGAGGAGCTCTCCAAGTCAAAGATCTTCTTCAAGTATGGAAGGAACCATAGAAAAAAGTGCCAATTTGGTGGAATGTTCATCAAGGAAAGTGGTATTGGATTTCCATCAAAGAAATTCTCTCATGGCAATGGTGAATTGGCTACAACCAAATGTCCTTTGGCTGGTCTTCACATCATATTAATACCAAAGGATCCACTCAAGAAGCATCTCAAATTTTTTGTTTGATCTAGTATCTCATCAAGCTAATTTTTGAGGAGTGTGAGAACTTGGCAAAATCTAGCTTGATCTTTTGCAGTATCATGTACATAGTGAAATCTCACATGTGTGGAGAATGTTCCCACATGTGGAGGGTAGCCATAATTTTTTTAGTTCATTTATGAAGAGTTTGAATAGTCAATAGGCCTTAATTTTGAGTTTGGGGGGTACTTTGACTTTTCTATCCCACACATGTTAGTAGGTGATTAGGCCAATTTTGGTGTGTGATGTAGCTCGAGGTAGGTTAGACTTCTTACACATGGTTTTATTAGAGGGCTAGTGACACTTTCCTATGTGTTGTCATGAAGTCATGTGACCAATCAAAAGTGAAAGATCCATGAAATTGGTCCAATTATAATCAAGGGTCCTTATGTCACTAAACCAATCAAATTAGGAGGGGATTTTCCAGCTCTATAGGACTTATCGCTTTACTCTTATTTTTTGTCTTTGAACCCTTGCGCAAATCTAAAGGCCTAGAGGCTATTGGGAGTGCGGGTGTTTTTTTTCCTTGGTTTTTTTTTTCCACATAAGACCACCATTTTCTTGGACACTTTGACCTGCCTTTCATACACATGCATATCACATACCGTATATAAATCATTATTTCGAATGGCCAAAGTGCCACTTGTACATACACACCTAAAGTAGGTTACCACGAGTCAAGAGGAGTGGTTGTGTCTATTTGGTAGTGATTCCTACTTTGTAGGATCTAGACCATGATTTATGATGAGATTTGTACCTATCATGCACCCACCAAGCATGACTCTTGGATCTAGGCTAGGGTTTTCACATTAGGGCAAGAAAGTGGAATCTACTTCCTTATTACATGCTGGATTTTCACCTAACTTTGCAAAGGAAGTGTGTTTTACTATGTATTCCCATTTTCCATAGTGAGAAGATAGAAACTTTTTGGAGCCTCAAGGAGAAACTCGAGTTTCCTCTCATTGTATGGTGATTACTCTTGATTTCCAATGAAACCCAGCTTTGGCACTTTGTAAACACTGTCTACAGGCCGTACTACAGCCTTATTTCCACACGTCTGGAGTTGGATTATACTATTTGATCAATGCTTTGATTGTCTCTACTTGTTTCCTATCAAGCTGCTAAACTAGATCTTGTTTTCTGATGACTAGTTTCTGATAGATTGTTTAACAAGCATACAATCACCTTGTGGATCATTCAAAGATCCATTTATGGTCCTTAGTACTGTACTTTTCACAAAATAATTTTGGTGAACTTGGTTTGCGTCAACTGGACATGGTATGATTTCATTGTTTGCATTCTATAGCACAATTATAGGTAATGTTTACGAACTGAGTTTGTCAGCTATCACTCATAATAAAACCATTGCCATAAAATATAAAGCAATTATTATTCTTCACATGGTTGCCACATAAATAAATAGCATTTACTATAAATAATCATAAACGTTTAGTGTAATTGGTTGTTGGAATTTTTTGGAACTCACTTTGTGAAAAATAAAAACAACATGGCTATAATGTTAGATGTGGGCACTTTTCTTTAAAGCAATTGATGATTTTCAATATATTACAAAAACAATATACTTTTATCAAGACAACAATCTTGTTGAGCTTAGTTCATCAACTAGACATAGCTATAATTAAGTTTTCATTTCCATTCTATTCCTACAACATTGGTATTGTTGACGAACTTAGTTTTTCAACTCTCATGCAAACATAAATCCTGAAATAGTAGTAAAATAATTATTATTTTTTCTTATATCCTTTCTTATAAATTGGTTCTTTTCACACATATATTATTTAACATATTGTTAAATAAAATAGCCATCATAAGACCCTTGGTACTTATCAATAACACTGACCATATAATTATTACGACAACACTTCTGCCGTTTTCGAAATAATCTTGGTGAACTTGGTTCGTCAACTGGACATAGTTATGATTTCATCGTTTGCATTCTATATCACAACCATAGGTAATGAGTTCGTCAGCTATCAGTCATAATAAAAACATTGTCATTAAATGTAAAGCAAAATTATTATTCTTCACATGGTTACTACATAAATAAATAGCGTTTTACTATAAACAATCATAAAAGTTTAGTGTAATTGGTTGTTGGAATTTTTTTGAATTCGCTTTGTGAAATATAAAGACAACATGGCTATAATGTTAGATGTGGGCACTTTCATTGAAAGCAATTGATGATTTTCAACATATTACAATACTTTTATCAAGACAACAATCTTGTTGAACTTAGTTCGTCAACTAGACATAGCTATAATTAAGTTTTCATTTCCATTCTATTCCTACAACATTGGTATTGTTGATAAAATCAGTTCGTCAACTCTCATGATCGTAAAATAATAATTAATCTTTCTTATATCCTTTCTTATATATTATAATGCAAATGGTCACACAACAGTTATCTAATCAGACACCTTAATAAAAGAATTTAAAGTGAATAACATACAATATTCTTGGTTCTTGATGTTCTTGTAAGTGGAGTATTGAACTGTGGTAATTAAGACTACCACTATCTATAGCAAGTGGCAAGACTAGCCATTAAAAAATAGAAATTACCAAAGTTACGATCGAATGGCTTGTCTAGCTGATAATACACAAATTATTGTTGTAGGCAAAATATCATTATTTGAGTATGTGGCTTCGCTAACTTGAATTGACTTGGTTTGGTTTTAATGTAATAAAAACCCAACATTGGACTCTCTTTGATGTCCATGTGGATATTATAAGATCTCAAAAAATGGCTAAATTTAACTATAATATTATACTAAAGTACTGCAAATGTGCAATAAAGAGAAACTTCAAACCTTTCTAATATGAGCTTGCTTGCTAGGTTGCAGGTCCTTGAATGATTTGCCTCATTGACAACTTTATTGTCTGGACTGGCCTTTATAAAGTTCAATTGGAGATCAATATTCAAAACAAAAATGTTGTCCTCCATATTGTCTTTGTTATTCTCAGCATGGCATAACAACGCATTCCAGTACATGCATTTTCCAAATAAATTCACAAAGACTGCTATCATAGTACGGTGATGTATAAAAGCACATTAGTCCCACTGAATTTTTAATGTAGTAGAATTTATAAGCGAATTGCAAGTATGGTCCTTTCTCACTTCTCCTAATGTGCAAAATTACACACTAGTATTAACAATATATCAATCGTTGCTACAAATGTTAGACATCGTGCACAAAAATCCAAACAAAGCGGATTATAAAAAAGTAATCTAAAGACATACATTTTGTCCGTCAATATTGAAGATGAAATTTGTGGGCACATCAGCAAATGTCAATTCAAGTAGAGCTCGTAAATCTTCTGGATTCCACCCATCGTTGACACGCACTTCACTTATTTCATCATGTGGGAGATGGATAAATAGTTCCACATCTTGCTCTCTCATGTCAGCGTCCAACGCATCCCATCGACTATGACCAAACTTTACCCGCCTATAAACGAAACTGAAAGAGCATGTTTGACGTGAAATGTGATATCTTATTGCCATTATTTCACGACAAAGATTATATCTTATCAGATTCCCTTTGTGTTCTACTTCCCTTGAATCCCAAGAGGTAAGTACATTATCCAACAATGAGACCTCTGCCACTTTCCATGCCCACATTGTATTGGTTTTTGTAAATGGAATTTCTTTGAATATCGCAACAAATAAAGTGATTGGTAGAAACACTTGTTTAGAACCAAATGTTAGTAATCTCTCTCACAAGTTGTGTCTTTGTTAATTCAATAGTCCATTGATCAACATAGGGCCACTTATGATAATTATTTGTAGGTTCAAAAATGGATACTAATTTTCCATGGCCAAAGTTCCTTTTTGGAACTTCGTACATGTGATCATAAAAGTAGATACCCATCTTAGTGAGAGCCAAAGACGAAAGACCACCGTATATCAATTCACCAAATTTTAATGTATGATGAAATTTTTTCCTTTAAATGACTTTACATGTTGCCACTCGAAGCTATTTGAAGGAAAAACATCTACACAAGCGCAATTAGTATGGTCACTATTTAGTAAAACAATGCAACAATATTCATAATACAAAATTTACATGACAATAAAGGATGTAAAACTTACAATGTGGAGGTATGCTTCTACCATCAACTGTCGTGTCCAAGAAAATATCTTGAAGCATGTACACATGTTGTACTCTAGCAAGGAAATCTCCATGATGATCTATTTTGAATTCATGAATTCTACCTTCACAATGGTAGTCTTGATTGTTTCATTTTCTCTTTGCAACTTTGTGAATTCCTTTTCCAAAGGGAGGATCCAATCAAGAGTTGAAAGTGTCGTAGGCACCCAATGCCCATTGGAGTCTTTGATTTGTGCAACAACAAAATTTAATTGGTTTTTTGGCTTCCTTGGCTGGCTAGAAGTCATGATGTCTGATGTAAATGATATATTTGATAAGAGATAATGTCCTAACTTTAACCAAGAAAAAGTGAATAATAACAAGATAAAGAAACACGATCTCTTGAGAATAGAAAATGGGAATAAGGAAATGTCATTGAGAGATGGACTGTAGAAAGGAATAGTTGTAGTGGAAAGTAGGTTCACAACTTTTGCTTGGGTAAATAGGTAAGTTCTCCCCTAGGTGAAGTCTATGTGATGGATATACTAAAGGTGTAGTTAATGCTATTTTCTAGGGCTGTCAAGTGTAGTTATTGCTCTTTGTAGAGTTAATGTAGGGTTAACATTAAGAAGTGTAACATGTGGGTCCACAGTCTAATATTTGAATTTGCCATGTCATATGGACCATCCCACCTCATTTGTCACACTTTTATTGGTACACCTGGCATCATTAACACTAATTATAATTAGTAAAGAGGCATTTTTTTATTCAAAAAAGGCGCTAATGGAAGGATCTTTCATTACCTCTTATAGCTAGCTTTACATTTGACTCCATAGGTGTATCACAAGATTTTGCATCTACCATATGAAATCTCTTTAGAATAGAATTAGCATATTTCTCTTGACAAATGAAAGTAGATTGAGAAGATCTAATCACTTCTATTCCTAAAATGTTATGCAAATGACCAAGATCATGCACCTCAAACTCCTTCTTGAGAGCACTCTTGATATCATCAACATCTTGGTTGTTTCCTCCACTCAAGCTGATATCATCCACATAGATTAGCAAGATAGTAACATCATTTCCAGAAAATCTAAAATACAATGAATGATCATACTCACTCATAATAAAATTTTGAGAGAGTAAAAATGTGTTAAGCTTGGCATACCAACTCCTTGGTGCTTGCTTAAGACCATAAAGACTCTTTTGTAGAAGACACATATGATTTGGCTTTGTAGATGAAATGTAGCTCTCGGGTTGCTCCATGTATACTTCCTCCTCAAGATCAGCATTCAAGAATGAATTTGAAATGTCCATTTTCCATAGATCCCATCCAAAAAGAATAGCAAGAGAGATGATGACCCAAATGCTTAGCATATTTGTCACAGGTGCAAATGTCTCATCATAGTCAATACCATGTTCTTGTGCATATCCCTTGGCCACCAACCTTGCCTTATGCTTATTGATAGATCCATTTGGTTAGTCTTCATCTTGAAGATCCATTTGCATCCAATGGATGTGCACTCTCTCTCTCTAAGGTAGTGATACTTGATTTCTATATGTTTGCTTCGAGAGTGAAATCTCGGATTGAGAGATAGCGCTATTGTGCTTTGATTGTCAAAATAGATTGTTGTAGGAAGTGGTTGTGCAAGATTGAGGTCTGCGAGCAGTTGCCTACGCCAGATCGCCTCTTTGGTTGCATTTATGGCAGCTATGTATTCGGATTTTGTTGATGATAATGCAACTGAGGTCTGCTTCCGGCTGTTCCACGAGATTGGGCCTTGGTTGTATAAAAATACAAATCCAGAAGTTGATTATCTGGTGTTGACATCTTCTGTCCAATCCGCATCTGTGTAGGCTTCAAGGATATTGGCAGTTTGGTTGCCTCCATAGCAGATGCTAAGAGTTGTCGTTGCTTGAATGTACTTCATGACCTTTGTTAGCGCTTTCCAATGAGCTATGCCTGGATTTGACAGGAACCGGCTGAGTGTACTGATCAAATATGCAAGGTCTGGTTGCGTGCAGATCATTGCGTACATCAGTGAGCCGATGATAGATTGAAATGGGTAGCACTTCATCTCCTCCTTTTTTGCCTCAGTTTGAGGAGACTGTTTCTTTGATAGTTTTAGTCCAAGGTTGAGTGGAAAGAGACTGTTTGCATGTGACAAGATTCTTGAAGATCTTCACTTGGTGATTGTTATAGTGGTGTCAGAGCTTGGATCACATCAATCAGGAGGTGGGGCTTGAGGATCTTGGATTTTTGCTTTTTTTATGGTGTATCTCTTTGCTTTTGCTTAGAGGTGGTGGAATTCACATCCAAGTAGGTGGCTTCTCATATCCTTGGTGTACTTTCAGCCTAATGATCATAATTGTGGATTTGCTCCATGAATTTTGAAGGTAATCATAGGATTTTTTATGGTCTTAGTCAAATTTTCACCTAGAATTCATGTTCTTTGCTTGGAATTGATCATAGGTACTGATGTAGTACGTTTTTCAGATTGTAATTTTTGTTTTACAGTCATTAATAATTGGATCCAATGATTGCATGATTTTTGAATAGTCAAAAGGTTGATTAGATAGTGATTTTGGACCAAAAAAATTTGGACTACAAATGGGCTATAGAATCCATTCTGACTAAAATAAGAACTTTTAATGCTTGCATGTAATGGGTTTATAGGGATTAGGATCAGATTGCGTGGATTTGACCCACAAATTTTGGTCAAAATTGGTCCAAAAACATGGCTTTTGATGATTTTTGGACAAATTTTGTGGGAGATCTCAAAATTCATATCCAATATATTGTATGCACATTTTCAAAGGTGCAATGAAGCTGTCCTAAGGCTTTCATGATTCGTTAGGATTGGACACCATTAGGGGGCTCAAAGCATTAGAAAAAAAAAATTGGAAATTTTTGGGCATGAATACCTATCAAATGGGGGTCTGAACCTATTGGTTCTCATTACAGGCTTAAAGATATGATGGATTTCCTCTATTTTGAGCCATCATGCATCCAATTTGGTTGTGTGAGGCTTAGGCACCATTGTGTTGAAGTTTTGCTTGTTGAAGGAGGCCAAAAGCATTTTTTGCATGATCTAGGCTTATGATTGCTTGCTGGACTTGTTAGAAGCTTCTATGCCTCTCTAATAAACTTAGTAGAGTGCTTGTCACCTCTGATTTGATGCTTATTGGATTGGAGTTGAAGTTTTGATGATACCACCTTTAGAAAGTGCTCCCTACCACCTGAATCTTGGCAATTTACTGCTCGCACGTGTGCAGCCTAGGTGGCAGGGTGATGTGGCAAGTGCCTTGTAGACCCACTCTCCCTATGTATTGTGCTTTACAGTGACCAATTTGGTGTCCTTTAGAGAAAGTTATGGCTGCCAGGAGTTTGGCAATTTTTGAACTAGAATTTGCAAAAATTTTGAAATGTTCTGATGCATGCATGCAACTCAGTGTAGTGCTTGTCTATTGATGGAAATGTATGGATAGACCTGTATGCATGCTTGGATGCATGTTGCATGCGTACTCAGTAGATTGATCAGTAGATTTCTTACATGAAGCTATTTTCGGTAATTCTAGTCAATTTCCTAGTGGTTAGGCTATTTACAAAAAAAAATTATTTTTTTGAAAAAGCTAATGCATGCCAAGTTTGATGCATGCAGGATGTTTTGAAATGATTTTGATATGTGACAGTTTCTGTGAATCTGATAGATTGATCTTCTTAATTGATTTTCACAGTTGGTCCATTTCGAACAAATTTCGAGAATCCCAGTTTTTTGTAATTTTTTAGACTTGGTCCTAGAAGTTGTTGTTGTTTAAATCATTCTGATGTTGATATAACAAAATTTGCTTAAGTGCATAAAAGATCTTGTTGAGTAATATCGGCCAGTTATGAAGGTCTCAAAATATTTCACTTGTTAGTTGATGATTTGGATCTTGACTAATTAAGCTAATTTTACGTTTCAAGAAATCAATATGGCAAAGATAATGCAAATGCAACTCTCGATGGTCAGGTGCCTATGCCTACCTATCTGCAGATTTGTCAAGTTTAAGCTAAGCGCTTAATGAGATAAACAACAGGAATCAACAGATGGAAGTGTTGTTGAATCAAGTGAAAGCTCTCTCTGCACCAAATTTAGGCTTTCAGCCTGAACTATTTTTGGGGAAGAAGAAAGAGAAAAAACCTGAGATTGTAGATGATTGGTTAACCAAGTGGATCGGTTATTTTAATCTACACGAAATTCCTGAAAAAAAAAAAGATTGAGTGTATTATTTTGTTCTTCCAAGGGAAAGCTTTGTCGTGGTGGCGTGACCTACAACCAAAACCTACCACATGGGAAGAGTTCATGGAAGTGTTCAAAAAGTCATTTGTGGTTGTAGACGACTCAGACTTTTACCAAAGATTTGTCAACTACAAAAAAGGTACTCGGAGTTTGGACTTGTATTTACAAGATTTTATGGATTTATGGAATAAAGTTCTCTCGTTCGATGCAAAACCGGCACTATGGCAATTTATCCTAGGTCTGCCTACAGATTATTAAAGTGAGTGCAAATGTAATGTGCTTCAAACTTTTGATGACATTGTACGAGTCGCAAAAGCGTATGATTCCACAATGGTTTCATCTAGAAGGCAATTACAGGCTAATCCATCTGGATCATCCAGACTCAGCCAGAAGAAAGGAATGACAAGAGTTCGTGGGAGTAAAAAATCCAAGTGATTTCGACGAACTAGATCAAGCTGCATCTGAGTTTAGACAAAAGAAACATTTGTCTTGGAAAAAATCTAGAAGGACCAATGTGTGTTTCCATTGTAGTTAGCCTGGACACGTTATGAAATTTTGCCCAGAACGAAGAAAGGCGCATCTCAAGTTACTAAGATGCCTAGTAAAGAAAATCTTAAGTTGGAAATAAATAAGGTTAATTGTGAGTGTGATTGTTCTTTTAGTACTGCTTCATTTTTGCCAAATGAATTATTTCGTTTGAAAGGCACTGTTAAAGGACACAAAGTTAGTATTTTAGTGGACAATAGATCTACTCATAATCTCATTAACTCTAGTCTTGTGCAGAGACTCGGCTTGGAAACTGAAGCCAGTAACCATAGATATCAAGTATATCTAGCTTCAGGTGCAGAGTTGGAGACATGGGATGTTAAAGTTCCAAGACTCTTAGTTTGGATCCAAGATTATAGAGAGTAAATTGATTTCCATGTTTTAGATTTAGCACGTACAGACATATTTCTAGGATACGAGTGGTTAATTAATAAACATCCTGAGATAGATTTTGAGAAGCATGTTCTCTCTTTTTAGGAAGGTAATGAAATAGTTACATTGTTTGGAGACAAATAATCTATCAAATTTCCAATAATCTAGGCTGTGTATGTTGAATGCTTATTTCATTTTTATTGTCAAATAGATTCATCCTCGCAGATAAACTTACTCGTAGATTAAATCATTTCATATGACTGACAGCAATGCTTGATCTGTCACTCTAATAATCGCATCAAAATCGCTTTCAAAAAGCTAAATCTGAAACTAAAATACTTGTGCATGGCTATGGAATCGACTGTCTAGATCAGCGACTTTGAAACTAATCAAGTAAGACAGACTTCGATTTATCGTTGTTTATCTGAATTCGATAGACGTAGTTACATGTATCGAGGATTCTGCTACGCCTCTGCGCTGTCGTGACACAATCCCAACAGTACCGTGTGCGTGCTGAATTGATATCAGGTGTACAACCAAGGATATACGGTTTTAAGGTCTAGGAAAAAAAATTTGGAGACAAGTTTTGTGTTCAGATTGAGTCATTTTTGTGATCCGGACTTATCTATGTAGTAATGGCAACTCTAAGCGAGAGTGTTCTCAATGAGTCAAGCAAATTGGTAGGAGCCAGCAACTACGTAGTTTGGAGAAGAACATTTTGATGGAAAAGGAACTATGGGAGATCGTGACAAGTTAAGAGACAAGGCCATTAATTGAAGAAGATCAACATGCATTTGACAGGAGAAATCAGAAAGCACAAAATGTGATCAACTTATCAATTATATATGCAATTATTCCTTACATTTTAGATTCAGAAGGACCAAAAGAAACTTGGGATATCTTGAAGGCATTGTTTGAAATGACAAACACATCTCAAGTGTTATTTTCTGAAGACAAAGCTGCACACATTCCGAATGGATGATGGTGCAACCATTGTCGATCACCTATTGAAGGTAAATGAGATCCGTGATCAATTAGTCATCATTGGAGAGCGAGTTTAGGATTGTGAGATCATACAATTGACATTGAATAGTTTGAGTGAGTCACATCAAATGTTTGTAACAAGTACAGTCACATGGGAGAATCTTCTAGCCTATGAAGAGTAAGGTGGATTGCTTTGAGTTCAGAATCGTGAGATCATGTAATTGACATTGAACAATTTGAGTGAGTCACATCAGATGTTTGAAACAAGTATAACCACACGGGAGAATCTTCCAACCTATGAAGATTTAGGTGGATTGCTTTTGTAGGAAGAACAAGACAACAATCAAGAGGTGGAAACTCAAATAGTGGATCGTTCCAATAATTCCAAGAACAATCCAATGATGGCCCAAATCGAGGCAATTGGCATCAAGGTTGAGGTCAAGGACCCAACAATCCAAGGTAGAGGACACTTGGGAATTGTTGATATTGCAACAAACTTGGTCATTGGGAGCGTGAGTGCTTCAAGAAACAAAATGAGTCAGCTCAATGGAAAGGCAAATGGCAGGTAGGCAATTATGTTGATCAACATCAATTTGATGATGATCAATACGAGGATGATGTAGGTGAGAGTTCAAACTTGTTCATTACGACACTAATGACAAGTGATGAAGCCTATAAAGTCCTCAACATAGGATTCTAGCCTAAGCATACCATACAAAGCAACCACACATGGGAACCGGTGGAGGTTAAACCAACCCAACCAAAGCTAGATCGTACGGATCTAGTCCCCAAGCTATGGATCAATCAGAGTCATGGAAAGAGGAGTCACACCAGCAGCATGTAGCTACTCATCACAAATCAAGCATACACTAGTGCGAGCCCAGCAGGTATACTTATACCTTCCAAGGCCCATGCACCACTAGTAGTGCACTGTGACACCTCACTGGACACCTCTGCAGCCTATTTGGGCCACGTCATTCAGTTCCCTAATGACTCACTGATAGATCCATACCAACTCCACCACCATGTGTTTAGGCCTACAACCATTAATTATGACCATGTACACATAAGGGCCCCAATTCCCTTATAGTCACAATTAACTTGCGGGTTGTTGGTCTACCGATCCCTAGCGTGGACACGCTACCCGAGACCAGTCATGGGCATGACAAAGCCAACGATACCTGGTACATTGACAGTGGAGCGTCCAAGCACATGACTTTCAGAAAGGAGTGGTTTTTGGAATTCAAGAAAAATCCACAATGGCGATGAAGTTGGACAAGCTGATGGCTAATTGTTACCTATTAAAGAATTTGTAGTACCAGTGAAGCTAGCTAGCGGGATGATAAAGCAGATAAGCAATGTGAAATATGTACTTGGTTTAGCCAACAATCTACTATCAATTGGGACGATGGCTGATCAACAACTCAAGGTTGAGTTTCATAGCGACAAATGTCTCGTCAAGGACATCAAGAATCACTACAAAGTGATTGCTATAGGAGCTAGAGTCAATGGAAATCGACTCTACAAATTGAATGCGAGATCTTTTGATCAAGCCATGGTAAGCACTATTGATAGTCAAAGTGATCTTTGGCATCAACGATTTGTTTATATTAGTACTCAAAGTTTATAGATTCTCAAAAGAGGTAATCTAGTTATTGAATTGCCTGATATTTCTGTTGAAGGAAAAATCTGTGAAGGTTGTATTTTTGGAAAACAACATAGAGAGGGGTTTCCCAAAAGTGGAGCTAGGAGAGCTAGTGGCATCCTCGCATTGTGATTATAGCAAATGCATTTGGATTTATTTCATAAGCAAGAAATCAGATGCTTTTGCTAAGTTCAGGAAATTCAAGACATTAGTTGAAAAGCAAACAGGATGTTGCATCAAGACTTTGAAATCTGATGAAGGTGGTGAGTACTTTTCGACAAAATTTCTTTATTTTTGCAAAGATCAAGGCATCAAGAGGCATACTACAACACCTTACTCACCACAGCAAAACGGAGTTGCAGAACGAAAGAACGGATCCTTTGTTGAGATGGCAAGGGCGATGCTCAAAAGCAAGGGTTTGCCAAACACCTTTTGGGCAAAGGTTAGAAAAAGTGCAAAACTGTTTTTTTGCTCAATTTAGCTCTCAGTTTCTTGTATAATAAGAGTTGTTAGCATGCAAAGCTTAATGTGGCTCTGATACCATGACAAAATTTCCAGAATTCACACGTGTGGGAAATGTCCACAAGAGTGACTGATCTTAATTAAGCTTTGTGATTGGCACTATAACCTAATTCTAGATTGATCAACAAAATCTACTTCAGAAGAAATGGCTAATCCACAATCTAGCATGCTAATCAACAGAATATAATAGCAATGATCAAAGAATGAAAAAAATACAAGATTTCAATGTATGAGCATTAGCCTCAACACGAGAGAGAGAGAGAGAGAGAGAGAGAGAGAGAGAGAGAGAGAGAGAGAGAGAGAGAGAGAGAGAGAGAGAGAGAGAGAGAGAGAGAGAGAGAGAGAGAGAGAGAGAGAGAGAGCTAGAGAGATAACAAGCAATATTTGTTTAGATCCAAAACTGCATTTATCAAACTAGATAATACATAACCATGTAGCTCGAGTTCTATGTAGGCCAAACTTGGCATTTTGCATTAATGAGCTACATACTTGCATGGTACAACATTTGTAGCAAGCCAAGAAATCAATATGGATTGTTTTTCAATTTTAACACATAAGTACTAGAAGATGCTTGATGAACATTCCCAAAATGGCATGATGTTGAACATTTGCTTGAGGTAAAACATGTATTAACTGGTAGAAAGAATGTTCGCCCAACTCAGTATAGGTATATCTGAGGTGGATCTCGCCTCTGAAAATGCGACGAACAATTCTAGAACAATATGTGCAAAAAATGACCCAAAAATTAGTTTTCCAAATCATTTTCCATAAAGATCTAATTCTTGAAAACACTTTCTTTCAATTTTTCCTGATCTGATGACATTTCTGACTTTTGCTCATCAGTCTTTCCATACATTTTTCATTTTCACTTTTCTCTTTTTTGTTTTTTACTGTCTTTTTCAAAAGAAAATGTTAATCAAGTAGTGAAAACAAGAAATTAATAAACAATAAAAATTAAAAGCATAGTCTCGGATCATGCTAACTGAACTAGCGGAACGGGTTGCCAAAACTTGCATAATCGGTTGCCATTCACTAGAGTATCAAAAAGTTTTCCATTCAAATGTTCCAAAACAACTGTTCCATAGTTCAGTATTTCTTTGACCTTATACGGTCCTTCATCGATTAACTTCAATTTTTCTTTGATCAACTTGGTTTTATACATCAGTGCTAGATCTCCTTCTTTCAGATCCTTTTTGTGTAATCGATGATCGTGCCATGCCTTACGACGGGCTTTCTCTGCTGCTATGCATGAACTGCCATCAATCTAGTTTCACATAATTTGTGCAAAGCTTCATGATGCAGTTGTAAGGATTTGTCATCATCTAATCGCTCTGTTGCTGCTATGCCTATAAATGGTACTAAAAATTCAATCGGCATGACAACATCTTGACCATAAACCAATTGAAAAGATGCTACTCTTGTAAGCGGTTCTGAATGCCCATAATGCTGCATGCAATTTATGTTCCCAGTCAAAACGACTCGCTTCAACCATTTTTGTTATAATAGCGCAAAGAATCTTATTGGAAGATTCAGCTTGGCCATTACCCCTGGGATAATACGGAGTACTAAACCGTTGTATAACAAAAAAGTCTTCCAACAAACACTTTATCGTTTGATTGACAAAGTGTGTACCACGATCACTGACGATCTCAATAGGACATCCGAATCTAATAATGATGTATTCATAGAGGAATTTAGCCGTAGATTTCGCATCAGCAACTTTAACAGCTTTGGCTTCAACCCAATTGGTCATATAATCAGTTGCTACGATGATATATCTGGCTTGAGATCCTCTTGCCGCAGGATGAATAGGACCAACATAATCTAGGCCCCATTTCTCGAATGGTTCTTGTGATAAATGCGGATGTAATGGTTCATAATTCTGTCGCATAGGACGTCGTGCTCGTTGGTAAACATCATGACTGAATATAATTTTTGATGTCTTTATGAAGTGTAGGCCACCAACACCCTGATTGCAAAAGCTTGCAAATAGTGATATCTGTAAGAAAATGTCCTCCGCCCATTCCATCATGTGAAAACATGATTAATTCAAGTACTTCATGTGGTAAAACACATCTTCAAAGAATATCATCCATTCCGCGACGATACAATTGTCCCGCAATCAATTGATTTGGTTGAGCCTTATGAATCAATTGTCTCTTTTGTACTTTTGTCAAGAAGTCATTAGGTTGACCTAGCATCAGATACTCAACAATATCTATGGCCCACTCAGGTACTGCTTCAACATAAAATAACGCAGAATTTGGTAGTTCATCATCCACTTCAGTATTGACTGGTGCGGATTCAATTCTTGAAACATGGTCGACTAGATAATGTTGTTTACCCTTGCGAACCACAACTCAAAAATCAAATTCGGTCAATAAAAGTAACCATCTTGCAATACGCCCTGTATTACACCTCTTGTTTACCAAATAAAGTAACGGTTGGTGATCCGTGTAAAATGCAGAGTGCATTTCCATAAGATAATGTCGAAATTTCCTTACAAAAAAAATCATTGCCAACGCTTCACGTTCTGTTGTCGAATAATTTTTTTCTGAATCTGTAAGTTGTCTGCTTGCAAATCGTATGGGATAGTCTTTCTTGTATTCACCTGGCTACGTCAAAACTGATCCAATAGCATGTTTCGAGGCATCAGTGTGAACATGAAATTCAATTGTCCAATCTGGAGCACGTAGTATCGGTGTCGAAGCTAATGCTTTTTTCAATTTTTCAAAGGCTTCTAACGCCTCAACTGTCCAAATAGGAACAATGGTCAGTTTGTATATAGGTCGGAAAAGAATATAATGAATATTCGATAATAATTTGCATGACCCATAAAAAGATAAACTCTGCAAATTGTTCCTGGCGGTGGTAATTCCACAATGACTTTGATTTTGGAATAATCCGTAGCAATGCCATGTCTTGATATCACATGCTCGAGAACAACTCAATGAGAAACCCATATTTGACACTTTTCGAGATTTAAGGAGATTTGGTACTTGCAACAACGTTCAAATACTTTTTCCAAACGATCCAGATGGTCTGTATCTGCATTATGGACTCCGAGATCATCCAAGTAAATTTCAAAGAATTTATGTAAATAGTCTTTGAAGGTGAACTGCATCACTCTCTCTCTCTCTCTCTCTCTCTCTCTCTCTCTCTCTCTCTCTCTCTCTCTCTCTCTCTCTCTCTCTCTCTCTCTCTCTCACACACACACACACACACACACACACACACACACACACACACACACACACACAAAAAGCATAAGAACATACAATCCCGATAACATTGAGATCCAACAATTAGCAAAATGCAACAAAAGCATGAGAGATGGAGGAAAAGAGTTAGAGAGCAAGGACATTCACAAGTACATTCCATAAGAGAACCAATCTGCTTGTATTGAAATGAAGATCTGAACATGAGGAGCAACTCGAGTTTGCCCCTATTTATAGTGGAAAGGAGGGCCTTGGCCTCAAAATCCTATTGGCCCATTTCTACCTCCCTAACTATTCAAACTTGAAAAAGAGTGGGAACCCATTCAAAAACCAATTTGAATTTGAATTTTGGTGGGAACCCCTATTTGTAGCTTACAAAGTGTGGCTATGGTATCTCAAACTATAGCCAAATACAAGCATATTGAGCTAAAAAAACATTGGTTGTGAGGGTGACGTTCCTCATAAACTTATAAGGACATCGTGTACGCCTAATGAGACAATGAATTTATTGGCTTTATGATAGCTATGTTATTAAGTTTCAATGAAACTGTTTGATTGAAATGAACTGCTAGCCACACCAATTCTAATCCAAATCGACAATTCCTCTATACACTATTGAGCACGAAGGATGATCTAACCATTACTATGATACCATGATAACATTCCTATGATAACATAAACACTAATAGAGCAGGTCTTACAAAGGTAGTTATGGAGATCAAGCAAACAAGTGAATATACATATAGAACTTCAAAATTAAAAGCAAAAGCATATATTCATAAAGCCTAAAAAATATATACAATACATGGACTCCCAACTTGAATGGCCTTAGTCACGTGTCCACTATAGGCCTCTAGGTGACAACTACTCATGACGAGCACTACATGGATAAACATTATTGTCGCGGGACAACCCTTGGGGTGGCCGTGTATATGAAATAGTAAATTCAGGGCTTCCTTTTATGAATTGTCGATTGTGAGGTCTTGCTTACATCCTCAATCACTATGAGTAATATGCTCTCTCGAAATTGCCCCTCAAAAGAAAAGTGAAGGTCAACAATCCCCTCCTATAAAAGAAACCCAATAGATAGATCACACATGTCTCAAAGAAACCCTTTTTGCAAGGAGTAACATATTTCAAACGGTGACTACGGATGTGGTACCGCCTGTCGTCATCCACCAATGATAAAAATTGCGCTTGAAGATAAATAAATCATGATGCAACATTTCAAGCATTTCTTATCGTTAGATAAGGGCGAGGGACATGCCTTGTAATTCTAATCACAAAATAGGTCTCCTTTATCGAAACCCCCCACCCCGTTTGGAAATTTTTAGCCCCTTATCAATCACTCTACTGTTCAGATTGTGCCACGTCTCCTGTACCAACCGTTCACTTTTTCGTGCTCACTTTCCTTTCCTTGTTTTTTGTTTCGGTGTTTCTGTTTTTGTTTTGTTTTTGTTGGGTTCCTTTGCAGCTTTGCTTTGCTTTGCTCGATTCCTTCCTGTCGGATTCCTCCTCTGCCCATCTCGCTGCTGCTACCCCCTCCTCCAGGCTCCTCCTCCTTCCTTTTTGTTTCTTACGCACAGGGAATCTTTGTTTTTTCTGCATAATTTTTCACTCCCCTTCTCTTAAACCTCTCTTACCCTAAACAATGCCTGGACTGCTGTAGCGCACATTTCCGCTTCGCATCATCAAGCAGGAGACCGGGGAAACCGCAATTAAGCTAATTAACAAGCTAACTGTAACTCTGCTTCATCTTTTGTGTAGCACAGACCCTCCTTGCCGCTCCAAAGGTTTGAAATCAACCTAGCTTCAAACCCTAGCTTCAAGCCCTAGCTTGAGATCCTCGTCTGAAATTCTTGCTTGAAGTTCCAGCTTAGCAGACAGGCTGCCAGACAGCGATGGGGGATCAGTACGGAGGTCGGGCTGGTAGCCCTGACAGCAGTGGCCCTTCAGAAAATGACTCCGGGGGACAGTATGGAGGTGGCCGTGAGTCTTCTTCCCTCCGAGAACAAGACCGGCTTCTGCCCATAGCTAATGTAGGGCGCATCATGAAGAAAGCCCTTCCGGCTAATGCGAAAATCTCCAAGGATGCCAAAGAAACTGTGCAGGAATGTGTTTCGGAGTTCATAAGCTTCATAACAGGGGAGGCGTCAGATAAGTGCCAGCGTGAGAAGCGGAAAACCATCAATGGAGATGATCTGCTGTGGGCAATGAGCACTTTAGGGTTTGAAGACTATGTGGAGCCCCTGAAAGTGTATCTTCAAAGGTACAGGGAACTGGAGGGGGAAAAGGTGTCAATGGCAAAGCAGGGGGATCAGTCAGCAGCGGCGGGTGTGAAGGAGGGAGCAATTCCTGGAGGCTCAAATGGAAGCCATAATGGGGGAGTTCATCGTTCTGCAGTTCCAGTGATGCATAATTCTCCATACATCCAGCCTCAGATCTATGGGCAGCATCCCATGATGGCATCGTACGGATTGCCGATGCACAGCGGTGGAGGTTCCAGTGGGGGGCAGGCTCCTTAAAGGTGGGCTTTTGCTATGTTAGGGATCAGGCTAAAGAACATGACTGCAGCAGCATGCAAAGATTGATGTCATCTTGCTTTTCATGGCTTGCATGAGAATACGATGCGGTCCGTAGATAAAGAGGGTTTTTCTGCACCTTTTATGTATATGCCTAGTTCAGTTGCTGAAATTACTTTTATGTTGGAAGAGAACAGCATTGCTTGCTGGATTGTATTCTTTTCAGCCTTGAAAGCCTTTGGATAATGAAATGTCAGACAAGTGCAAATTTTTTTTCATGTTATTATTTTTAAATATAATTTACATGGTATTGACCTGGTTTGGGAGAGAAGCTTTGTAAATTTTTTCAAGTATTGTTTTTCAGAACATTTTCGTATCATTCGAGATGCTTTGGAGCTCTTTGGAAAATTTTGTTGCCATCTCCTAGTATCCCTGAAACCACCTTTGGTTTTTCAATTTTTATGCATTTTTGTTTCCTTCAAAACTAGGCCAGTATGCTCAAGAAAGACCCAATGTATATCTTTTGTGCGAAAAACTTAGAATTGTTTAGGCCATTATTGCAGTGAATTGTGATTCACAATTTGCAGTCATGAATTGAATTTTTTTTTTTTTTGCTTATGAACAAAATACATTGGAGTTATGTAGCCATGGCTCTGTCATTCCAAAGCAAGCATTTTGCTACGGTTCAATAGGGTTTGATATGGTTAAGTATGGTTTAGTATGGTTCGGTAGGGTTTGTTGTGGTTTAATAAGGTTCATTGCGTATGGTTCGGTACGCATTAGGTTTTGATTTCAGTTGGGTCATAACTTTTGCATTTAGGTTTACACAAGCTGATGGCTGTTGGGTCAAGTTTATGCAGTTCATCTTATGTAAATGATATCTCACGTAACTACCTAGAATTGGACTTGAAACTACTGGAAACCCATTTCATTTCAATCCTCTAGTTTTTCTCTTTCTACTAATACCCTTATTGCATGCATTAAAAAAAAATAGCAGATAAATACATACAAAAGAACGACTTGAACGCAACACTCAGTGAAGTTGCTTTTCATTTGATGGAAATTGTTTTTGAAATGTTTAGTGACTATATATCAAAAGAATGTGTTGGCTAAAAATAATGAGGCACAAACAACTTTCTTCGATAGAGTGGATAAATTTTATTATCATTGTGTTGGATACTTTGCACTATCCACAAAAGGTGATGGATATCATGCATTATCGAGGAATTGTGTTTTGATACAATATATTATTAAATGGAGAAGAACATTGCAAGTTCGAAGCCAATATGTCCCTAGGTATCTTGTCATTCTTGGAAGTCTATGCTTGAGACAGGCTGGGAAAGAGTGAAAGTCACTAATCTAGAGTACGAACTCTTTGTGAAAATTTAGGACAAAACTCAAAGAAAATATGGATATATAGTATAGTATACATTTAAATTGTGTGAATGCTTCGATAAAAGCAACATGATGCATGCATAAAGCATATGCCTTACATGATTTATAGGCAAACATGCATTAGAAGCAATTGGGAATTTAAAGCTGTGTGAGAAGCAAATGAATTCCAAAAGGGAAATTTTTTGGGACCAAGATTTCACATTTGAAGAGAGGCCTAAGAAAAAAGCATTTGTATGTGTATATGTAATCGTAGAAGTTTAAGGAAAATCATGATTCGCTTTCAAGGAGGGGCTTAGAGGAAAAAGCATATGTACATGTTTATGTAACCTTTTCCTTGGACTTGTAGGAGTTAAAAGGAAAAACCATTAGGGAAAACTATTGTTGATTTTGAGGAAAGCATGTCTGTTAATAACTTATGAGACCAGTACATGAGTTGTTTGAACCCAAGGCATCATTTTGCAAACTACAACAAATTATAGATTTTCTTATTCAGTTCCTACAAACACAATTAAATTATATTATTATGTGTTGCATGAAATTTTGATGACAATACTATTTATGTTTGATAGATGTGTGCCATTCTTGAAACCACAAAAATAAAATTTGATGCATTATAGCTCCATAGTGTGATGATGAATTTACACTTTGACACGGAAGAAAGCGAAAGGTCTCAAATCTCGATGCGTATTTGTGTGTATTCCTACAAATTGGTTATGATGCAAAGGAAATGTACGAAAGCCTTTTTCTTTTGGCTAGATTTTACATTTTGTTGGCCTTCTATATGGGTCTTTTTACACCCATATCATCTTTGCATTTACTATAGAAACATAGATGTGAGACATCTCTCTCTCTCTCTCTCTCTCTCTCTCTCTCTCTCTCTCTCTCTCTCTCTCTCTCTCTCTCTCTCTCTCTCTCTCAACTCACATTAGTGCTATTTTTCATGTGAAACCTAAAAATCCTTAAAACAAACCCGAAAAACACCCTAAAAAATAAAAAATGAGCGTTTCTCTCTCTCTTGGAAGTGCACCATTCTCTCTCTCTCTCTCTCTCTCTCTCTCTCTCTCTCTCTCTCTCTCTCTCTCTCTCTCTCTCTCTCTCTCTCTCTCTCTCTCCATTTTATACCTTCTCTTTCTAGGAATTTCTAAAGGCACATGTTCTCTCTCTAGAAATTTTTGAATGCACGTCATTTTCAACCCATTTTCACTACACTTCAAATGCCCTTCAAATACGTTTTAGGGCAAACGTGGACCAATGAGAATAGACAAAACCCTTTTTATCTATCATTGCCCACATTCTCTCTCTCTCTCTCTCTCTCTCTCTCTCTCTCTCTCTCTCTCTCTCTCTCTCTCTCTCTCTCTCTCTCAATTGCTATAATGTGCATTGCCAATGATACATATCATGACATTGCATTCATTTCTATTTTTTTCAATTGAATGCTATGTAGTGCTTGTATGTACTTCTCAATTAGATGAAGTCTTGATTTTGAATAATGCTATACATAACTTCATTTCCAAAAAGTATGCTATGATCCAACTCATTATGCAGCATCATACCTACCAAGTTGAATAAGATGCATTGCTATTTGTATTCAAACAAATGGATATACTTGTGAAGTAAACAATGGCACAATGTCATGATTTTCCAAAAAGACATTGCTAAGCTTATTGCAACTTTCAAAAGTTTCAATTGTATGATTGAAACCAAAACTTTATGATTTGAGCTATTAAGAGACCCCTTATTTACATATCAAGCTTGAGACATTTTTCATGAATTTCCTATTGAAGCATGTAAATGTTAATCGATCTTCATCCTAGACATTTCTCATGAATTTCCTATTGAAGCATGCAAATGTCAATCAACCTTCATCCAACAATGTCGTGTGTTTTGATTTTTATGAGACAAGCCTATGAAATAGACATTGTGTATAGAAATTTATGGGTTTGGCACATTATGGTCCTTACATATAGTGTAAATTGAATAAACTATTGAGGTCGAAGCTTTGAATGAATCTTAGGCATAAACAATGAGCTTGAAAGAAACGATGAAGTTTGCAAGTTGCAAGTTTACATTATTTATTGTCCTCAAAAAGTGGCGAGTTGGTCAGGACTATTCTTTTGCTTTAGACTTGGTCGACTCTAATTTGTTGCACATTGAGGACATATAAAAGAAAAAGAAATTACATTATAAATTTGGCAACACGAATGAACATTTGTTCAATGATGTGTTTCAAGTTAGAATGTGAAAGATGAGCTTACATAATCCCTCTAGAATAAGTGACATATAAGAAGTTTACCACAATGCATGTCTTCTCTTATAGTGGGATACATATCTGGAACTTTTTGTACATGGTGTCATCCATATAACTTCTTTTGAAGCACTCATACTTTGATGCCATTAGCTACTATGACATTACATGTAACATATTTTTCTGTGGATCACGAAATGTATTCTCCTTCATGTTGTTCTTTGTGACATGTACTTCCCGCATACTTAACGCTTGACAACATATTTCTTTGGTCACTTCACTATAGTTTTCGTGAACATGATATCAACAATCAAAAACATGCTATCCAAGAATCTTTGGTAGATAGATCACACAACCTAAATGGAGTTACAAAATTGAGACAGACCACAATGCTCACTATTGCGTAAAATCTACTTCAGAGATAATAAGTTTCTTTCAGATCCATGATATAAATTAATCAACTCCTAGGAACATTGACACAAATTTCGTCATCTAATGTTAATTGTTTGAATTTCCAAACAATCAAAATATTCCATGCACAATTCCAACCAATCCTTAGTCAAAGACATGACACATCATAGCTTAAGATAGCATAAGAAACAATTCAACGCACACATAGAAGTAGCAAAAAATTTAAGAGCATGTAAGACAATCACGACTATGTTAACTTTTCTTGATACAAAATATAGATGAAGTAGTCTAACGCTAGGAAGCAAGAAGACGAAAAATACAGAAAAGAAGTCCGTCTGCGTGCGAGACAAGTTTCTGTAAGCATAGGATCTGCAGATCCACAAGTCCGCTGGTAAGAGAGACATGGGAGAACTATATTTTTCTCTCACGCCAACGCACTGCGTGGATCTGCATGCAGTGTTTGAAGAATCAAAAAAATCAATAGATGATTTTATAGTCGTTGCGCACATATCACTCCTGTAATGTCTGATCTTGAATGAATTGTTGTCTGTCATCGTGTGTGTATCTCATTCACTCATCTTATCAATTCCGCACACTGGTTGAATTTTGTTGAATGTTGTGTTAATCTAAAAACGTAGATTAGCAGTGTCTGTCTACATTCTGGAGGACTGTAGGAATGTAGCTGGCAGTGACCAACTACCTTGTCATAGTCTGACGTAGCCAAAGAGCTATCAGATCTAGGAGGCCGAGCATTCAAACAAACACCCATCAACAAGAGAACACACTTCAGAAGCAATGGCTTCAATCAGCAGCATGATGGCTCAGAGGAGATGCCTACGACATCAGGCAAAGAGCTACGCGAGTGGAGGGAAGAATCAGAAAAATCAATAGATGATTTTGTAGCCATTACGCACATATCAGTCCTGTAATGTCTGATCTTGAATGAATTGTTGTATGTCATCGTGTGTGTATCTCATTCACTCATCTTATCAATTCTGCACACTGGTTGAATTTTGTTGAATTTTGTGTTAATCTAAAAACATAGATCAGCAGTGTCTGTCTACATTCTGGAGGACTGTAGGAATGATGCAGCTGGCAGTGACCAACAATCATATCTGAAATCCATCCGAATTGTTTCCTTTCGCAATTTCTATTTTCGCATCAATCATTAAACCACGCTCTATGTTTCAAGGGGTTGGTTCCTTAAGTATAATATAACTCTATTTGTCATACATCCACAGGAGACATCCCAATATATAAAATTAAAAGAACATCAACACATTTGTTCGTTTGTGCACAAAGGTGTTCTAAAGGCCTTTCATCATTATTGAGTAAGTAGGGATAGATGTGTCAAAATTAATTCATGAAGTATTTTAAACTTAGCTTTTGTAAGTTCTTAAGTTGGGACACACAACTTGACCTCAAGAAACACAAAGTGATCTTGACGGTCAAGATAGTGGTCTTGATGGAACTTCAATAGCCAATCAGAGTGAAGGGGGCTCACCTCTCAAATCCATAAGAGGGAGCCATTTCCCTTGTATTCAAATCTTCTACTCTTCCTAATAAAACTCTGTCTGTTTCTCTCTCTCTCTCTCTCTCTCTCTCTCTCTCTCTCTCTCTCTCTCTCTCTCTCTCTCTCTCTCTCTCTCTCTCTCTCTCTCTCTCTCTCTCTCTCTCTCTCTCTCTCTCTCTCTCTCTCTCTCTCTGGGTCTAGAATCATGATTGCTCTAATGAACAAAATATATCACATTTCCAATTTTTTTCTGGGAGAAAGTGTAACAACAAAGCACTGTTGTATTGTTCTTTTGTGGGAGAATAACAATGATAGGAGTTGTATCAGTTTTTGAGAGTAGATTTTGAAGCTTGCAAACAACAAGAAGCTGGGACTTCTTGGGAATTGAGAAAGGAAATTCTACCAATAGTAAAACAAATAGCCAGTCACATTTTCATGATCTTTGGATCAGAGCAAATTTTGGCCAAGATGTGATCATCGGTCTTCTAGATTCAAGTGAGTTATAATTTTTAGTCAATGGTTCATTTTCTCATTAATATTTTTCTATGTTCTATTCTACGGTTCTCAATTTGCTTAACGCACGCTCTTGTAATTGATCATGATCAAAGGTATTTGGCATGAATCACCAAGTTTCCACGATGACTCTATACCTCCAATTCCAACATGATGGAAGGGCATATGTGAAGTAGGAGAGCAATTCAATACTTCCCAATGTAACAGGTGATCCATTTGATCAACAACAATATCCATTCACTGTTTGCTAGTGCCATATTGAAAAAATTTCATGCAAAGAAATTGGTTTGATTGGTTAGCTTAGTAGTTCTAGATTCAAGCCCCCTTTGGAAACCAAGATGCATATTGGAAAAATTTTGTGTACTCATCCATATCAACTATTTAACACTACACAACTTAACCTTCATCTCATCAAGACTACACAAGCTTACATATGTATCCTTGTTGCTCAATCTAGTGATGGAAGATTAACTAGTGATAGCTTTTCATGTTGCATACAACATGAAGTATAGCAACTTTGATTAAAGTAATGGTAGTAGATTGTCTTGCAAGAGTGATGGCTTCTCCTGCCAAAATAATTAAAGAATATGTATGTTGTAGGAAGCTCATAGGAGCGAGATACTACCTAAAAGGATATGAGTAGGAACATGGTCCCATAAATGCCAGCTTCAGGAGACATCTTATCTGCTAGAGATGCAGCTGGGCATGGTTCGCACACCTCCTCCACGGTAGCAGGTAATTTTGTGGCAAATGCCAGTATGTATGGGTTAGCCGATGGCGTAGCCAAAGGCGAAGTACCCTATGGAAGGATTGCCATGTACAAGGTCTGTTGGTTGGATGGCACTTATAGTGAAGCAGACATCCTTGCAGCTATGGATGATGCCATACACGAAGTGTGAATTTATTTTCCATTTCTCTTGCACACGGCAACCCCCAGCCACATTTTTTAGAAGACTCCATAGGCATTGGTGCATTCCATGCCATTGCCCATGGCATCTCTCTGATCTGCGCAGCAGGAAACGATGGTCCTACACTAGCGACAATATCCAATCTTTCACCTTGGATCCTGACTGTGGCAGCCAGCAGCATTGACCTTGAATTTTCTTCTCCAGTCATCCTTGGAAATGGCATAATTCTCAAGGTTAGCTTATCATAATAATTGATATCATTTATTATGCCACTCAAATTGCGCATTGTGGAATATAATGACTACATCCAGCCATGTAATAAGTCTATTGATTTATGCAGGGGCAAAGCCTTTCGCCATATAAACTTGCAGATAAATTCTTTCCATTAATTTTTGCGGGAGATGCTGCCATTGACAATAGTACAACTTCAAGGTAATTTTCCTATTTCTTACATCAAATCTATTGAGTCTTGTTCCAAGATGTCTTTTTAGCTTTTTCAAGGTAGAGCATTAATGTTGAAGGAATTACATGGAAGTCCAAAAGTTTGGCCTTGCATCAGTCTATTTCAGCTTTTTTGTTTGGATAGATTCGTTTGTACCTTTGCAGTTTTGATATATATTTGAGAAACATGATCTGAATTCATTCGATTGTATTTTGATGGATATTGTATAGTTTGTGCGTAGCAAACTCCTTGGACCCAAAGAAAGTACAAGGAAAAATAGTGCTCTGTATGAGAGCAGAGGAATACTTCGTGTCAGACGAGATTCAAGAAGTGGCAAATGTAGGAGGGATTGCATGTATCATAGGAATTTACCTACAAACAGGGAAGCCATAGACTTGGATGGCTCTATTTTACCTGGAGCATATATCAATGCAGCTGATGCAATTAGAGCTCAAAAGTACATACGCCTAAATGGGTAAGAAATTAAATTTTCATATAGTATGCCACATTTTGTATAGATTCCTTTGTCGATTTCACAACTTGTTCTATTTTCTTGACTCATTTGGGAATAGAAATTCTAAAGCAAAGATCATGCCTACGAGTACTCTACTGGGTATCAAGCCAACACCAGTTGTTACTGGATTTTCTTCAAGAGGTCCAAATTCTCTCACTCCAAATATCCTGAAGATAATGTAAAAGGCATACGAAAGTGGTATTTTTTCTCTCATTTTAAAGTGGTGCTAGCTAGTTTGGTTTCAATATAAAGAAGCATATACCATGACATGTTTCAAGTATAAAAATGTAATATCTAGTATCAAATTCTGAGAGAAAACTAGAAATAGAAAAACAAGCATATTGCTTAGCAACAAGTACTTAGATCCCACCCTTGAATTTGTATTCACATAAGACAATTAAATGATTTAATTGCTTTAGTTATGGCTCTGATTGATCAATTATAATTTGCAGCCAAATATTACAGCACCTGGTGTAAACATTTTAGCAGCATGGTCTGGGGTAAGCTCACCAACAGGCTTGCCTTTTGATAATCGACGAGTAGCTTTTAATATTATAGAAGGTACATCGATGGCATGCCCACATGCGGCTGGTGTAGTAGCACTTCTTAAAGGCATTTATCCTACATGGAGTCCTGCTGCCATCAAGTCAGCCATCATGACCACTGGTGAGCATCCAATGGTACCCACCATACATAGAAGATAGATAATTATCACCAATGGCATCATTGTCTATCCTATAAAGCAATTAAGTGAGTTGTTTAAAAAAAAAAAGATACGAATATGACTTTTGGTACTAAGTAGTTTCTTTGATGAGGATGCTCTATCTTTGTTTGCAGCTACGATAGTCAACAACTTGAATCAACCCATTACTACTACATTTGAGAATGAAGCGAATCCATTTGAGTTCGGATCCGGGCACATCAATCCCAATGCTGCAGCAGATCCAGGACTTATTTATGATATCCAACCTAATGACTATGTCCTCTTTTTGTGCAAAGCTGGATATAACAATTCAGCCATCAATCTCATAACTGGTCTTAATTTCACATGTGGCACAAAAGTCCCCTCAATCAGCAATCTCAACTATCCTTCAGTTGCCATAACCAACCTAAGAAAAGTTAGAACCGTGGCAAGGACAGTGACACATGTGGGATCAAAGGGGAGCACTTACATAGTGACTGTACAAGCACCAGATGGAATTTCTGTGGAAATAGTCCCAACAAGCTTATATTTTGCTACTCTAGGTGAGAGCAAAAGTTTCTCCTTAAAATTCACCATGTCTCACCCTTCAAACGAGAGTTACGTCTTTGGATCTTACGAGTGGTTTGATGGAATCCATGTCGTGAGAAGCCCTATAGTTGTTCGTACAATTTAGGCATGCATTCATAGCTCCATGAGGAAGATCATGCAAACTAGCCATCTTCTATGATCATCGCTAATATCGTAGAAGCGAGATAAGCCTTGAAAAATATCATTAAGTACTTTTATTGTGGTGCTGGAAATTATGAGAGATTATTCAAGGGATGTGCGATGTGCACCCTCAATTGCTCACTACTCTTGGAAAAATGTGTACTTAGATCTAGTTTTGATTTACAATTTCTCTCTGTGGTAAGTTGTTGCACCTTCTCCAATGATGAGCTTATGTGACTTGTTATATAGTATTTGTTTAAAAAACAGTTCCAAAGAGAATGAACAAAGATCTTCATAATGCTACACCAAGGAATGAAAAAACAAAAAAAACCTTTTATATGATAATGTTTAACAATCTAAAATGCAATGTATTTTTTCTACTTTGCAAAAAGTTTCATAAGTATTACTCATTGTTGCAAGTTCCAGAATGTGCTTTCGAAACTTCAGTGACCTAGATTGAATAAAAGAAATTGGTTTTGAAAAAAAGACTAATGGCTATTTTTTTTTTTTTTAGTAGGTTGATTAGATTCATGTTTTTGTCACAAGTTTTGAGATGGGTGCTTATGCTTCATAATTGTTGTCAATTTGCTGTCATTCAATATGGTTCTATGTAATTTCATTTGACATAACACAAAAATATAGATGTTTGATAAAGAACTACTTAGTGGCCCAAAATTGGACTGTATTTCTCTTAAAACTTCTGGCAAACTAGGTAAGTGAATTGCTCTTAAAACACATTTAATCTGATACCCATATTGGCACCCCTTTTTTTTTTTCCATTTTGGAAAACCCTAATGGGAACTCATGGATGACATTATGGAATGTGGGTTGCATCTATGGTACTACTTTTCTATTATATACAGAGATACACAACAATTTATTTCTTGCTACTTGATGTAAAGCAATGATCAATAAGGGGATTAAGTTCCAAGAGATGACCTACATTACATTAGCTCTTAATGAAAGCAAATAAATTCAAAGTTTCTATGTTGGTCAAGTATTGGTGGATCTACCCAAAGTAGGCTATATATTTATTGGTCAAAGCTATTTTAATCTTGTCCTCCTGTAATGAAAAGGCATGCATCTTCGAGAAGCTAAGTGCTTTGCTTCTAGTAAAATCGTGCTCATGTGCATTAATGCTTGTTGATTTTGATCCCCATAAATAGGCACAGCTGCCACTGACATTGTTGAAGCTTCTCTCATTGGTAATGTGAATATGATGTGCTTGCTTGACTGCTTTGTTTGTCCATATATTCATGAAAGGCATGAACTTGAATGCTCTCTAGATCTTCGGCCGTCAACTTTACAAATTGAGTACAAGGTGTTGATGATATCGGTGCTAATTCTTGCTATGCGAATGAGCTTTCTGGGCTTACTCTCCCTTGATTTGTCTTTTTTAGTACTGATGGAACCACATTTGTCATTGGTGTTGTTCAATGGAACAAATGGACTTTGGTTGGACATTGTCCATTATTTATGTTGGAGCTGAAAGACAATCATCAACCTTAATATTTCCATTGTCTTATGATCTTGAAGGATGCATGATCGTGCTTGCTTGGAAACCTTGTGTTGATTTATCACCAAGAAATCCACTTGTCACAGGTACCCTTTGTAGTGCAGCATGCATTGATTGTTGTAGAAGACTTGGTAGAATTTGCTTGATTTCTAATGTTGCTTAATATTTGATTGATTCTACCAACTCTATGATGGTATTGTCAATGGATCACAAAATAACTCGATGCATTTTGCAAGTTTAGAAGAATTGCCATATTTTGTCTCAAAGCCTAGGGCACTATGATTTTCCATTTGTAGTGCATCTTGAGTGGACTAGCTTGATAATAAAGTGCATGCTAGTCCATGTTGGATAATAGCATCTTAGCTTTTTCAATTTGCCTCAATGACAATCAAGACATGGATGATTGTTGAATCATCTTGATGTGGACATTTTGAATAGCGATGTCTTCCTCCACATCTGTAACATCGAACTAAGAGTAGTTATATAAGTAACAAATCACTCTTCACATAGGACAACGGTACATCATTGTGGTCTTCTGATAAATTTGGAGACATGCATGACAATATGAACAATACTTCCACTCCACCACTTTTGACTGAAGACTATTCTAGTGTGCTCAAAGAAAAATTTCTTTCATCCTTTGAATGAATATCTTGTTGTTACGTTTTCGAGTTTGAACTTTCTTGATGTTGACCTCCACCCATATGCTCTGCCTCATGCCCTTGATTTTGCAATTGAGGTTTTCTAACTGGACATTTAGTATGTGGATGATCTCCAAAGCAATACCCACTCTAGTTTGATTGTAGAATTATGTTTTTGCAAGCAGTAGACTCATGATGGTCATCTACTTGAAGACGTTCTTCGCCAACACTTGGTCTCATTGGCTCGACTTTATCACTTTGTTTTGAATTCTTATCTTCTTGATTTGCACAATCATCTGACGTGAGTGATGTTTGCTCTGGTGATGATTGTAAACTTTGATGATGCAAGAACCGAAGAGACTTTGTTTAACTCTGCTTTCCTTAAGTGAGCTTCAATGTTGTTGGCATCTATACAAAGTTGTGTAGGTGTTGTATATGATGTGAATGCTTTGATAGCAACTTTGATCTTGTTGAGCAAGCCAACATAATAATATGCCATTGCAATCTTTGAAAAAAGGGGAGGATCACAATCCGTCATCACGTTGTCTATACTTCTGGTATATTCTCGAATAATTTCACCATGATTGCCAAAATTGGCAAATCTAACTTAATAAAACCATGTAAATATGTATATTGGTGGGTCCCACACATGTGAGGTTATGGTACCACGTGTGAATCTACACTAGAGTAGGTTAGATCATGCTCATAGGGTTGGTCAAGTTTGTTTGGTGATGATCCCTACATTATAGGACCAAATCCCTAAATTCATGGCGTAGGTTGATCAATCTAGCCACCAACATGGCAAAACTCAAGGGTTAGGCATCAAAGATTAGGTCATTTAAACATGAGGTGGATCTTGTATATGCATCATAATAGTATGGTCAAGGACATGGTCATTAATGCTACTTCCACAACTAATCAGATTTTCTGTAAAAATTGCTTGTTAGGAAAACAACCTAGAACAAGATTTCCTAAAGGACAAGCCAAAAGAGGGAAGTCCATTATTGGATTAATCCATAGTGATTTATGCGGTTTTATGAGCGTGCCCTCTTTGGGTCAGGTTCTATATTTCTTCACATTTATTGATGACTACTCTCGATTTACCAGAGTTATGTTTATTAAGAACAAGTCTGAGGCCTTTAACTGTTTTAAGGAATACAAGCAGTTTGTTGAGACTCAAACTGGTCAGAGAATCAAGACCTTGCGGTTTGATTCAGGGGGAGAGTACATGTCTAATGAAATGGCAAACTATCTATCATCATGCGGCATGCACCATCAGTACACAGCAAGCTACACTCCACAACAAAATGGCATAGTGAACGAAAGAATCGAACATTGTTGGAAGCTACAAGATTCATGATGTCAAATGCTTAGCTACCCAAGAAATTTTGGGCTAAAGCAATTTCTACAGCCTACTATCTCCAAAATTATTCCAGCGCAAAGGCAGTCGACTCCAAAACTCTGTTTGAAGCCTACTACGGCTACAAACCAAGTCTAAAGCACTTACGTGTGTTTGGATGTCTCTGTTATGCATAGATACCATTTGATCTGAGAAAGAAACTAGACCAAGTCAACCGTAAGTATATTTTTATTGGCTATTCAACATCACATAAAGCATATCGCATTTATGATGATGAAACATGTCAGATATCAGTTAGTCGAGATGTTGTCTTCCTTGAAAACAAATTTTATGATTTCAAATGAAATCAAAAAGAATCGTTGGACTTGTCCCTAAGCGGCAAGCACCTCAAGTGCCACTCTTGCATTTGTCAAGTGAGGTGAAGTCTAAGAAAGGGGGTTGGCCCCTTTTGGTCCATTTTAAGGCACCATGAAATGGAGAAGTATTCAATAAATGCATCTGTGTGAAACCAATTTTACTTTTTAGAGTTTTGAGGAGAGAGAGAGTGAGAGAGAGAGGGTTTGGCGATGGTGGCGCCATAGCCAAAAAGGCAGGCAAGAAGAGCAGCAAGGCAAGGCGAGGAAGGAGATAGCGGTAGCAGCAGCAGCAGGAGGTAGGGAGGAGGCAATGGTTTCTGGATCTGGAGTGTGCGCAAAGGTGGTGGTGGTGGATGCCCGCCTCCACATGCTTGGCCGCTTGGCCTCTATTCTGGCCAAGGAGCTTCTCAATGGCCAGCGTGTGGTTGTCCCTCGTCTTTCATCGCATTCGTTATTTAGCGTTTGTTCATTAATCAACTGAAAATGGCTGGATGTACATTTTTCTGGTTGTAATATTGCTCTGATTTTCAGCCAGGTTCATTCATTTTATATCACATGCTTTTTTGTTCTAACATTTGGTTTGTTTTAATTTTTTAAATACCTCTTCATCGACTGATGGATTCTATTTGGTAGGTTATCTGTTTACTGTCTTTACCGTAGTTTCACGGAGTCGTTATTCAATCAGGACTGAACCACGATCTCTTCGAACTGATTTGTCCAAGTCAATTCTGAAAGAATGAGAGGGTGGTGGTTCTCAACAGTTTTTTACGAAGATGAAATTTTGAACCATTGTTTAAGGCAGATAATTAGACATATTACAGTGCCTGAGTTGCAGTGGATCGTGATCCGCTGCAATAGCGATCGGGGACCAGAAACGCGGTCCGGGATCCCATAAACGTTGCACATCTGCACATACTTGCAATTTGACTACTTTGTGCCGAACAATGATGCATGTTGGGAGCTCTCTCTCACGTAAAGTTCACAACGATTTTATTCTCAAATGAATAGAACTTGAGACCTGGACTTTCAAAATGTAGATGTAGATTTCGTGAATGGCTTGACAATTCAAGCTGCTACTTCTTTGAAAGACTTCAAAAGTTATGCATACATGTACACAGAGTGTAGCAACAAGTGCAGGAACTGGAAGCTGCTTAGGTTTGACAAGAGCCATCATCCTTCTTACTAGGTGATTTTCCCAAAGCAGAGGTAAATGCATCATGGTTCAATGCAAGTGATGGTTGAAATTGATGGAAACATTTATAGCAGCTTTTATTATAAAGGGGTTATCGTTTTGGAAATAGATGTTGTCTTAGAGTTCAAGAATGTCTGCATTGAAGCTCAGAGGATCCACAGGTATTGTTCCATCAGTTCTAACTTTGCATGAGTAATGTTTCATAATTTGGTACCGTGAGACTGTTGGGTCTCCTTGTCCTTTTAAAAGAGAGGTGTCTTTGGACTCTCACATTGATGATGATGAGGAATGGGCAGAGGTAGCTACCTGTTCGACGTAATTGCGGATAACTTCTGAAGTTTCTAACATAATTCATACAGTTGTTGAAGAAAATACAGATTCCAACATCAGACAGTAGACGTTATATTTGTCTTGTTTCATTTCACACAATACAGATTCGACTAGGATAGAAAATCACTTAATGGCCCAAAATTGGACGACAATGGTCTTGAAACTCCTGGCAAATAGATAAATGAACTGCTCTCAAAAATACCTTTCATTTGATATCCATTTTGGCACCAAATTAAAAAAAATAAAATTTGGCGTTCTGGGAAACCCTAATGGGAAATCCCGGATCACTCTCCGGAGCGCATTCCGGAATGTGCACTGCAACTTTGTATTACACTATAAATTTACTACAATCATACATCAAATGCATAAAAATTTCAGATAATTTTGAATCGGATTGAATCGCATTCATCCGATCCTGAATCGCCTAATTCAGAATTGAGTGGAAACCCAAAGCTACATCAGTTTATGCAGTTAAACTCTTCAGTTGTCACAAGCAACATTGAGCTTCTCATTTTATGAATTTTGTGCTGCTTTGCTGGCCATCATAGTTACTTCAACTAGTCATTGCCCTTTTTTTGCGATGATAAATACCCTTACTGGTTTTTAGGTGGTCGTGCGATGTGAGGAGATATGCCTGTCAAGTGGCCTCGTCCGGCAGAAAATGAAATATTTGCGTTTCTTGCGAAAGCGCATGAATACTAAGCCTAGTAAGGGGCCAATACATTTCCGTGCTCCTGCACGCATTCTGTGGCGGACGATTCGAGGGTAAATGTTTACCTATCCATGACTGCTTTTGATCAGATCAATCGTGACAGTTACATAGGAGAATCTAGAAATTGACGATGTTTGTTTTGCAGAATGATTCCTCATAAGACCAAGCGAGGTGCGGCTGCACTGGAGCGATTGAAGGCATTTGAAGGGGTCCCAGCACCATATGATAAAATGAAAAGGATGGTTATTCCAGATGCATTAAAGTGAGTGCTGCATTGTTGAATGCATCTTTCTTCTTGCTTGTGCAGAGTCCCAACTCCATCTATAAGATACAGTATATATTTACTGAACAGGGTGTGCACAGAAGCTATTCAAGGTGATAATTAAAATGGTGACTTTATTTCAGCCATAGTTGGTATTGTTTGTGACTATAAGAAAGTTGGCTAAGCTCTAACTTGTGGATCTGCTACACCCCAAATGTTTCTCTATGAAAATTCATGGAACGTGCCAATTTTGCATCAGACTGGTGCTCTGAACCCATTTGCAGAGTGTTTTAAAAACCCTTGTAAACAAGTAATAGTCAGTTCTTGAATGGAACACAATTTATGGGGTTGATTGTTCCGGAGCATGTGTTCTTGAATGCAGTGCAACTGTGGAACATTTGTTGCTAGGAGTTATTCCATGTTCAGCCAACTAAATTGTTCAGTCGTGGATATGAGGAAAAGTATAGATACGAGCAGTATCTAATAGCCAGTAAACAATTATCCAACTGTTGATCCTCAATCTGCTGATGTATCCGATGGCACATCTATGTCGAATGTCGGTCCATCCATTGCCATGATGGAGCAACCAAATACCTCCCAACCAAACCTAAGCTGTTACAATTGGGTATCAACACGGTTGTAGGCTGCTGTAAGGTGTGGTTTGCAGAGCCTCAATGGTTGCTGGCTTATAAGCAGGGGTGCATGTAACTACAACAACAATTGCAACACTAAATAGGTGGGTGTTTGCTATGGCAAATGGCAAATTCAGCTCATAGAACATGTCTGCCAATGCCCTGTCAGATGCATCATTGTTGCCCCGAAAAAGGATTGATGGATGGTGCTCAGAGGCATGGTGAATGTGCAAAGGGCTGAGTGTAGGAGGATGGGGTGGAGGACGGGGTGGGGGTGCTGCTCAAGCATCATCGGCTGGCGATGGGTTTGAGGAAAGTGGGGCATTGTTGGTAGATGATGGCACTACTGTAGGTGGGGCAGCTGTTGATGTGTTGGGTCTGTGAGGTGCAAATGATGTCCAAGGTACCTTAGGTGTAGCGGATGTGGAAGGTCTGTCAGGAGGGTTGGATATGTTGGGAGGTGGATGGTTGGCACTAGGAAGCAAAGGCCGCAACACTTGCCTATGTGATCCTCTTAAGAATGCTCAAGGTGGAAGCAATTGGTGGCTGAAAGTTCGATGGGGGGTCTTGACCAACTACTGATGCCCTAGTATGGTATCTTTCGATTCGCCTTTCCGAACCGTGTTTGAATCGTGAATCGGGAAAGAATCAGCTTCTCCAGGTTCGAACCGGCGAATCAGTTTTAGGGTTCCCCCCCCTCCCTTCCCGTAGTTTCTACCCTTCAGTTCTGTCCAAAAAACACGTTTCGAACAAAGAAACGCGTTTGAAACGCCTCGATTCGAAATGCGTTTCTTACGTTTGAACGCATTTCTTACGTTCGAAACGCATGTTAAAAAAATGCAAATTTTTTTGATTTGAGGAAAGTGACCGTACATAGTTTCTCCTCTTGAAATTGCATTCTTTAAGCATTCTCATGAAATTGGATGTATCTACTTGGTACTAGTCTTTCTATGACATGTCTAAACCCCAAAAAACCCATAAAAACACATTTAAAAAAAAAACCCTAGTTTTTTTCTTGTTTTGAACCTGACCCTCCCGTTTCAAACCCGTTACGAAACGACGTACGAAACGGACCCATGAAACATTGGTCCAAAAACAAGTGCTTTCTTAGTGTTAATGGGTAACATGTACATTATAATTCGTGATTAATTGATAGTGAAATTTGAATCCTAATGTGCAACTCCTGAGTCTTGTTACCTAACAGTACCTATCATCTGCGATTTAGGGTTCTTGATCTATCTGTTGCCCGTAGTTTTAGCTATGATCTATCTGATATCATTTGTGACATTAGCTAGTAGCTACCAACTTCCATACATGACTAGAAAGATTGATCATTGTTACTCGTCACTCAAAACATTAATGTCACCCCATACTCATTACAATGTACAATGAAACACTCGAAAAAACCCTGAAGGCTCTCTCTCTCTGTCTCTGTCTCTCTCTCTCTCTCTCTCTCTCTCTCTCTCTCTCTCTCTCTCTATGGAAAATGCCAAAACAAAAGGTTTGAACCATATTTTTTTTTAAAAGATATTAAGTTTTTTTTTTTTTTTCGGTTCGAACCAAAAAACGGTTCGAACCGGGCCGATTCGAACCGCGGTTCGACACAACTATGGTTGGTGCTATGGAAGCTAGTCTGCCCTGCCCGACTTGAGTATATGCCAATCAAACCCGAATCGAGTATATGCCAATCAAACTGCTATGGAAGCTAGTCTGCCCTGCCCTCAAGCCAAATACAAACTTTAAATGCTAAAACGAAAATCCCTAAACCATAAACACTAAACAGTAAGCCCTAAACCCAAACTAAATAACCCTAAAATCAAAACTTCAAAGCTGAGACCCTAAACCCTAAAAAGTTTTTCCCCAAAACCCCAACTCTAGCTTACGTTTTGAGGTTTTCAAAATTAACCAAAACTTGTGAAGCAAAAGGAATAGGAAACTATAGATGAATTCAAGTGAAAGGAACTAAATGTTAAAAAATGACCTAAAATGGATGCCTAAAACCCGTGCCATGCTCAATGTAGAAAAAAACATCAAAAAAACTACGGAAAAAACTTACAAAATTGCAACCATGTAACATGAATAAACTCACGGAATAATCATGCAACATGATAGAATCACAAACCACAAAATCGAAAATCTGGCTAGCAGATTCATCCTTCAATTGCTCACCCTCTTTCAGCTAGGTGTACTTCCCAAAACCTTGAACCTTCTGCTGTTTATTGGGGCCCCCTGCAGTGTTTTCAATTCAAAGATTTTTTAAAAATTCATTTTAATCACATTCTTTACCAGTACATTCCGGCCTCTACTGGTTGGAATGGGCATAAGAGATCCATAGTGTGTAAGCAAGGCCATTGTGGGGTTGATCACGACGAGCGTACTTGTTTTCTATATGAATAGAGAATGATGTGCGGTCGTTGCCTGCCATTCCATGCTCCTATAATAAAATTCAGCTTGTGGTGGCTTGCCGCCTTGTGTTCACACATTGTTTTCTCGAATGCAGGGAAGACTTGATGCAGAGTATTTCAAAATTGATACTCTTCTATTTCATTCTGTTGTTAAGAATATGTATTATTTTTTGTTGTGTCAGAGTATGGCTTGATTTTTCAACCTTTTGCTACAGAAATCAGTGAACAATGTGCACATTGTTATGATTTGCAGGGTTCTGAGGCTCCAACCTGGCCACAAGTTTTGCCTGCTTGGACGTTTATCTGCAGAAGTTGGATGGCATCACTATGATACAATAAAGGTATGGGCTTTGTTTTTCTATTGAGTTTTGGCAGAAATTTGAGTAATCAAAGAGGTTCATGATTGTTGTGCATGTGCTCTCAGCATGAGAAAGCCTTTTTCCTAAAGGAGTTTGGGGTCGCTATTTGCTCTCCGTGCTTTGACAGGAGTTGGAAGAAAAACGCAAAGCAAAGGCAAAAGTCTTCTATGAGCGGAAGAAGCACCTTATTCAGCTACGAGTCAAGGCAGAGAAGCTTGCTCAAGCTAAACTTCGTGATTTGCAACCCACACTTGGTCCTCTAAGCTACTAGAGCTGAAGCAGCCAACTCAAGTTCAAATGCTTGGGAGAGCTGAAAATTTTGTTTTCAAATGTAATGAGTTATCTCTATAGGAATCATCCCTCATCACACTTCGTAATGCTATTTACTTGTTTGTCATTCAATCTAAAGTTTATTCAATGAAAACGTTATTGAATTTCGTTCACTATATTTTGATGAATAGTGTAATGCAAGGTTTTTTTTTATTGATGTGATTCGATTGTACTGTAAGTAGTCCAAAATTGGGTAACGTGATATATTTCAGCCAGCACCAAGGTTCAAGTGCTCCAAAAATTGAAGCTGTTTTTTGATTTCATTGGGTATCATTTCTGATCACAACCTGGATTGATTGTTTTGTGAAGTGAGTTTCACTGTTTAAGTAACCAAATTTTTGTGACTTGCATGGTTTGGCGCGATTTGTGGAAATTCTCTTGGTTAGGAAGTTGGGCTTGAGTTCTAATAAAGGAGACCTTGGTGCTATGCTCTCAACTTATGATTTTTGATGAGGCTTTATTGAATAATGGTTGCCATCTAGAAGCTTTAGGTTCTCAATTTATTTCATATGGCTTGAAAGCCAAGTCTATTACTTATGTAGTGTAACTTATGGAGCAAGTTACATCTTTTTGACAATGATCATTGTTGGGCAACAACACGCTATAGGGTATCACATAAACATCGAAAGCTTTTTGTTGCATGGTTGCCTAGTTTACTATAATATGTTTGCATGGTTTGATGACCATCACGAACTTGTCTCAAACCAATTTAATTCGAGGTTGTTAAAGCAAATTTTTGTAAAGATGATAGAAGTTTGGCTTGTCATGTATCGAGCTATTGAATAGATTGGTACCTTTGGATTGTATTTAGAGATGCCCACTTTTGAATGTATGTGCTGAGATGGGGGTTATTAGACATTTCGCTTGTTATTTATTGTTCTAATCTTGGTCTAGCACATTGAAAAATGGCCAAACGAATCCTATAGTATTTGAAGGGTATCCAAAATGTTGGATTAACCTATAGAGCTAGAAACGAAGAGAAAGGATTCGAGTTGCATCACTATAGTGATGCGAGCTGGGCGAGCTGCAAAGATGACAGCAAGTCCATTACTGGAGGATGTATGATAGCATGTGGAGCTGCGATCAATTGGATATGCAAAAAGCAAACCTTGGTAGCTCAATCCTCTTGCGAAGCTGAGTATGTCGCAGCCTCGAAAGTGGCGAATGAGGTAGTGTGGCTACAAATGATGTTGGAGGCAATCGGGATACCATAAGAGGGGCCAAGCACGATGATGATGGATTTTCAGAGTGCCATCTATCTGTCTCAGGATCATGTCTTCCATTCAAAGACAAAGCATATTCTTCTGAAGTACCATCATATTCGAGATTTGATCTCGAAAGGAGAGCTCTAGGTCCAATTCATAAAATCAGAAAATATAATTGCAGATCTCCTCACGAAACCGCTCAACAAGTCACTCTTTACCAAACGAAGAGAGGCAATAGGATTGAACAAACAAAGCTGCAAGGTTCAAGAAGGAGTGTCAGATATGGTGAACTCTTGCAATTTTGTCGCAGCACGAACAAGACACGAAGGTCGAACGAGAACAATTCGCGACAATCAACATGTTTTTGACTCGAAGCATGAACGAGAACGATTCGCGACAGTCAACGTGTCTTTGACTCGAAGCACGAACGATTTGCGAATCAATCGCGAATCGCAAACACACCTCCAGGACCGCAAACCGCAAAAGGGACGCGAAACGAAAACCACGAAAAGAACGAAAGCAAACGGGAGATTACAAATCAGACGAAGAAAAATCTTTTGCGCTGCCAGCTGGCAGCTCAACGGGCTTCACGCCCAACTGAAACGAGTAGCAACGACGAAGACTAACTAACTAGTTGATTAGCGTTAACTAGTCATTTTATCCAACGTTTTAGCTATCTTGTAAATTCCACATAGTGGAGGTATAAACGATCCTCTCTGGATCATAAAAAAAGTAGGATGTGAATACAGAGGTCTGTAAGAGAGAGAGAGAGGGACGTAGCGAATAGAGTAAGAAAGTAAAGACACCATAGCTGTGCATGAAAGTCTGCCAACGAGAAGAACACAACAAAAGAGTAGAATGTCATTCTGCCAACAAGCGAGACATTGACGAATTCTCTCTAAATTAAAAACTGATAAAACAGTCACTCTATTTTCGTACATCTTGTCTTGAGCTGTGTGTCATGATTGCTAGAATAGAATGTGTTCTGTGATGCGTAGTCGAGTGTCTGGGTTTTTGTAAGGGCTTTCGCACAAAAGAAAATTAAAAGACAGAAAATTGTTCGCGATAAAGAAGATGAAGAGGATGAACATGAATCAGTCCCACACACGCGCTCTCGCGACAATCTCAACCGGAGGCCCAACTGAAATCTCAACTGGAGATCGCAGCTGAAATCTCAACCGGAGGCCCAACTTACATCTCAACCAAAGGCCCCAACTCACTCTCAACCAGAGACCTCAGTAAAATCTCAACCGGAGACCTCAATAAACTCTCAACCGGAGGCCCATCTTAAATCTCAACCGAAGCATTTTTTTGAAATCTCGACCGAAGCGTTTTTCTGGAATCTCGACCGAAGCGTTTTTCTGGAATCTCGACCGAAGCATTTTTCTGGAATCTCGACCGAAGTGTTTTTCTGGAATCTCGACCGAAGCATTTTTCTGGGATCTCAACCGGAGTCGAAGTGTCCGCTGAAAACTTGACCGGAGCCGAAGTGCCCGCTGGGATCTCGACCGGAGTCGAAGTGTCTGCTAGGATTTCAACTGGAGCCGAAGTGTCCACTCAGATCTCAACCGGAGCCGAAGTGCCTGCTCAAATCTCGACCGGAGCCGAAGGCAGCGATCAAATCTCGACCGGAGGGATTCAAGCAGATCTCAACCGAAGAAATCAGGTCAAAGCTCGACCGGAGCAATTAACACCCATCTCGACCGGACCATAACTTTTGATCAACACCTCTGATTGCCATTTGGACCGAACCACCATCTCCCCAAAGCCTTAGAGACTGAAAAAAAAAAAAAGGCATGAACACGAAAAAAAGAAATTCAAAATAATAAACCTCGTACCAATAGAAAGCCCTTTTTATACTGAGTCTCCACCTTCACTTCCTTCTACAGATCCTGACATCCCAGAAGATTATCCATACGAGATCAGGTCCCTTGCAGTTGAACAAATCAGATGTCATAGGTTCTACCAAATGCGGGCCCAAATACACGAGTCATCCACAAACCCATTCGAGGGACAAGAACCTGATAGAGTTGAGTCCTCACGTGCACGACCCCAATTTTATGGTGCTGAACCCTCACAGGCCAGAACCAACCTTAATGGAGCCTCTGCTACCCACAATGCTCATCATGAGAGACGTACACCCAAGCTAGATCTACCAAAGTTTGACGGTAGTTCGGACCCTCAAAGATTTTTGCAAATCTTTGAGAATGCATGTGATGTGTATGGCGAAACATCTCCCGATGCTATGGTCCAACTGTTTTCGATGATCATGATCGCTAAAGCACGTGATTGATTTTTTAACCTTGATCATGAAGATAAGATAGACTGGTCAATCTTGAAAGAGTCCTTTATCAAGCGAATGTCTGTGACATCTACGACGAGACATCACTAGAGGCCATGGTACAAGTCTTCTCGATGACCATGATCGATCGCGCACGAGTGATTTTTTAACCTTGATCGTGAAGATAAATGTGACTGGTTACTCTTGAAAGAGGCCTTCATCAAACGGTTCAAGCCTTTTTGCTTGATAGAAAGTCCTTTTGTCAAACTAAGTAATATCAAAATGACAAAAGTCGAAAAAGTTCGTGACTACATTGAACGATTTAAAGGATTAAAAAGTCAGGTACAAGAGCAACCTACTGAGTCCATGCTCATCATTTGGTTCCTCGTTGGACTCCCACGATGGATACGACGTGAACTTCATTCCAATGATGAATATACATCATTGAAACAAGCCATGTCCGATGCCATTCGAGAAGAAGACGAGGGCTCAGATGTGGACGAACCACGGGAACGGAGAGCACATCGTGCTGTCCAAGAAGCTCGACCAAACGATGACACACGAGAATAGTTATGGAAGACACAGATGGAGCTGCTTAACCAGTAACACCAACAACAGATGGAGAAACTCACAAAAGAGTTCCAAAATACTCTTAAATTTATCCAAAGTTCGATGCCAGGTCAGTTACCCACTGGCCAAATCCATCATAGACGAGAGAACATGTGGTGCCCTCACTGTCGAGATACACACACTGGCAATGAGTGCCCTTCATACCAACCGGTCCCAGACACCTCCTTGATCAAATGTGAAATCTGTGACTTTATGGGGCATACCTCCCTTTATTGCTATTATAACCCGAGGAATCAGCCTCAGAACCAGTCAGGAGGACATTATCAACCTCCTCGACAACCATTTATTTCACAGCAACAACACACGCCATATCCACCACGAAACAACCAGGTCCATATACAGGAGTTGCCCAGACAACCTAGACATGAACCTCAACCACAGTTGGCACTCTTAGGACCACCACCACGAGGACAACAGGATCTAGAAGCACAAAAACATAGACATCCTCGAGAGTCTGCCCACACACACCTGGTAGAAAACTCCTACGATCAATCATATCATCATGATACATCAATTCCATCATCTAGCCATCACCAGTATCAAACCGACAACTCATGTTCGTGCAAACAAGCTGAGTATTCCACACCACCAGAAAACCCAACACAGCTAGCCAACCAAGATGGTTACGCTATCGCCACTGGACCAATGAGCAACTGCTGCTTTATCTGTGGCAAAACAGGACATTTCATGGTTGATTGTAAAGTTAAAAACCAATACCATGCGGAATGTCCCGACTGTGTTCGCAAACACAACTTCAAAGATTGTCCTAAACAACCTAACATGATCCTTCCAGCACGTCATATCACATCCGAACCTGTTAGAGTTCTTACTAGAGCACAACGCCAACAACACGAACAGCAGCAAAACCATGGAAAATTAGCTGACCCACATGGAAGCCATTTGACGACCTCGACATTACCAAAAGATTAACTTATTTTGAGATGAATTTTTGCGAGGAAGAACATACAGAAAGTCCATTATCAGCTCATATCCCCGGAAAGGAGCAATCCCTACAGGGACTTGAAGTATTTTCTGACCTCCTGCAAGCTCAACTCACCATGTCATTCCATAGTGCGATCAAATCCTAAATCAGTAGCCATCGAGCTATTTCTCCCGTCTTACAGGACTTATTAACGATATATAAGAGTGCTTGATGGTCTGTGTAGAAAGCAAAGGTCTGGCCTAATAAATAATGCCGTAGTTGTTGTACCGCATAGACCATTTCCAATGCTTCTCTCTCGATAGTTGTATAGTTTACTTCCGCAGGCACCAGTTGCCTGCTTAAGAAACATATAGGAAAATCTTTGTCATACTCGTCCAGTTGTGCAAGGAGACCTCCAATGGCATATTTACTTGCGTCAGTATGCACATGGAATTCTTTCGTGTAACTGGCGAGCGGAGTATGGGAGCCATCGTGAGGGCTGTTTTCAACTCCTCAAAGGCCTTAATTCGTTCTTCGGTCCAGCGCGAATCTACCACAACTAAATAAACGAGGCGTGCCTTGCCGGCATAGTCGATTATAAAGATGCGATAATAGTTGGTATAACCGAGGAAGACATATACTTCCTTCACTGTTGCAGGTAGGGGCATGTCCACGATAACCTTGATTTTTGATGGGTCGGTAGAAATACCGTTCTTTGATATTATATGCCCGAGTACAACCTCGTGGGTGACCCATATTCGGCACTTATCAGGGTTTAATAAGATGCCGAACCTACGACAGCGAATGAAGATTTTCTCCAAGGCGTCTAGGTGCGTAGCAGCGGAAGAATGTACACCTAGATCGTCAAGATAAATCTCCACGACCCGATGTAACAGATCTTGAAAGGCCAGTTGCATGACCCGTTGGAAAGTTGAGGGAGCATTACATAAGCCAAAAGGCATAACGTTATGAGCGTAAATGTCGTTCTCTATGGCAAAAGCCATTTTATGTTTATCTTCAGGGGCTATTTGAACAAGGAAATAACCGTTGAATCCATCCAAGAAGCTAAAAGCTTCAGCTCCTGCCATTTCCTCTAATATTTGGGTCGTTAAGGGCAAGAAAAAATGGTCTTTCTTCGTAACCGCATTAAGGTTCTTGAGGTCAACACAGATACGAAGCTTGTCGTTTTTCTTGGGTACAACCACAATGGGTGATACCCAATCAGTATGTTGAACTTCATAAATGAAGCCAACATCCAGCAATTTCTTAATATTCTCATCGATCCTCTCACGATAGACTGGGTTACTGCAGTAAGGTTTAGCCCTAACAGGCTTAGCATTGTCTTCTAGAGGAATATGATGTACTACTATTTCAGGGGGGATTCCTTTCATTTCGGTATAATTCCATGCAAATACATCCCTGTATTTGCGTAATAAAGTTTCTAGATCAGACAGTTGGGTTGATGACAGATATGCACGAACATGAACTATGCGATCTATGTCCTCGTCAGGATCTTTAAGGTTTAGTGAAATTGTCTTAGCGGGTCCTTCAAAGGAATTGGAACTTGGTGTAGGTTCCCGATGTGGCTGCGGTAACTGGATAACAACGTCATCCAGTGTAAAGTCTTTGAACTTATGTGGAAGATCGAAAGGTGGGTCCACAAAATGTTCTGGGACTTTAGAAATCATTTGAGTTGATTCTTTCCCAGACGTGGAAGCTTTGTCGGACTGTTTGCTTGATTGGCTGTTTAAGCTTGGCACGCATCTGTTTTTGACGCTCGGTTAATTTTGTATCGATAATTTTATTTTTTTGTTACCGAGGTTTTTGTGGTTTTTGAATAGGTGGTGTTGTGGCCTCACTTACCATATCGACGTCGATTGTATCCCAGACTTCGTCGGAATACATGTCCCAAGTATATACTTTGGATTTGGGCCTATATGCTTGTGTGTTTGGTACTTTGGATGTTAGTTGGATATGAGCCAACGGTCCTGGTAACTTGATCTCCTTAGGAATGACTTTGGACGGATAACGTTGAGTACATGATCATCCGTCATTTCGACATCATCCATGGAAAGAATACCTTCTTCCGAAACATGGGCAGTAGAGACACTAGGTTCTCCTGGGCACCAAGCTATAGGAATGGGGTCTATCACCATAAGCGAGATTATGGGTGTGTCAATGTCTGTAGAAGATGGGGGAATATCCACATCTTCTGCAGTCGTTTCGATACAACATCGATTGGGATCTGCACAGTTCACGGTGGCTAGTTCATGACCCCAATTGATTATGTCTGTGGTTCGTGTATAGTGGCGTTTTGGTTGGATTGGGACACTACTGATTCGTCATATGTTGTAGAAGACCAATTATTGTATACCTTGGCGGGCTTGACATAGCCATTTGAGTCAACAGTGACTCGTTTATCGTGGTTGCCAAAGATAATTTTGTTGTTCTTCCAGTCTTGGACAACACCTACCATCTGGAGCCAGGGTGTACCAAGAAGGAGCTTATACGTATTGGCATCTTCTGGTAGGTCTAAGATGACACAATCGATGATAAACTTGACACATGTTATTCGAACTTTTATATTTGATAAATGACCAGCAGGGTTAGTAACTCATTGATCAGCCATATGAAGTTTAAAACGTGGTTGATCGAGGGTATTGAAGCCCCATGACTTTGCCAATGACAAAGCCATTATCTTAACGTCTGATCCGCTATCGAGGATAGCAGATACTGCGAGATAATCTTTATAGGACAAAGGCAGTGTGATGCTATTCCCCTTAGCAACACCTATATTCATCAGATTCATAGGAATCTGAGGAATCTCAAGAATCTCTTCTGGTTTTTGTTGTTCATAAGGGATAGGAGGCAGCTGAAAACTACGATGGATATAGCGTTGAAGTCCGGCTACACTCTACATCATTAGTAGTATAGATTGATCTTTTTGCACCTAAATATGGCATGAGACTTGAAAGAGTTTCTAGAACTAGACATATGAGAACTAGCTCCACTATCTATCCACCAGATTTCTTCATTCTTAAAAGGAAAAGATGAAAAAGTAGACATCATTAATGAATCCTCCCTTTCACTCTCAACACTCTCACACTCATCCTCATTAGTAAGGTTAACTTGCTTAGATTGGTTCTTCTTCTTGAAACAGTTTGATGCATAGTGTCCTTTCTTGCCACAGAAAAAACACTTGATCTTTGACAGCTTCTTCTTGCCACTGGATGTTGCAGCTTGTGAGGACTGATCCTCACCACCTTCTTTGGCTTTGTCCTTCCTGAAGTGTTGTTGTCATTTTCCCTTGCCTCTTGACTTGTCTCTAATGAAGAGTGCTTTGTCATCTCCACCATCTTTCAATGAAAGTTTGTTGATCCTCAACATCTTGTCCTCTTGCCTACTTTCTTCAGCAATGAGAATGCCTTGCAATGTCTCCAAGGATGGAAGATCCTCCCTGACAGCATAAGTCTGCACAATATTGTCATACTCATCTCTAAGTCCATTAAGGACTACTTGAACAAGTTCATGTTCTTAAGAGCATCTCCAATACCAGCTAACTCTTGATGAAGATCTTTAACTCTCATTACATATGATGAAGCACTCTCATCTACTCTCTGATAACTTAGAAAGATTTGGTTTCTAAGTGTAATCAATCAAGAAGTCTGATTGCCTAAAACTCTTCTAAAAATAAATCAAATTGATTTAGAAACTCGAGCAACACAATCTACTCTTCAATACCTATCCAACAAGCTATAGAACATCAAATTTGGATCAATCCTTGAGAAGTAGCACTCAATTAATGAAGGCTGATTTCACAGGTGTGAGCTCTCTGTCCGTATAGGGCTCTGCTGGAGCAGATCAGGCTCATTTTGATCCACTTATGATCCACAGATAGCTTGTTTCTTAGTGAGTTTGAATCCCTTTCCCAAATCCGAGTTCCTGCAAGCAAAAGAACTGTTGATCTGATGTATACACGCTCACCTCTTCAAAGCATGAAGCTCTGATACCATGTGAAGTTTTTATCACGTGTGGACTTCACCACACACCTTACAGGATCTTACTGAGGGGTTGTGATTGCACAAGATTGATCAGAGAATAGTATACTTGAAAAATCTATGGCAAGAGCACAATGGCATACATCTGACTGAAAAATCTAAGTTCTTACTATGAGAATTGAACGTCAGAAATAATTCTAAGTGCTCATGAGGTATGGGAAAAACAGGCTGCTCTCGGGTAGAGAGAGAAAATCAATGATAAAAAACTCGGGTACAAAGTTCCTACAGTGGAGTTGCATGAACAGTTCACTTAATTGAGTTAAATCACCTACCAAAGATCCACTTCTCCCAAGGTCTAGAACTATGAAAATCAAGAGGAAATCTTGGTTTACGAGAAAGTCTTATTTGAAACTTTTACATCTCTTCTTAACAGTGTTCGTGTGAGAGGAGCGAGAGTTATCATTCAACAAGAATGCAATAAAGTGTAGAACAATAGCGAATTTGCATATTAAGTTGCAAATACAACGATCGGTCCACAATACAATTGCGCTGATAAGTGCGTGATCCTACAACAGATTCAAGACAATTGCTAAGGTTTTAGAATAGTTCTCTCTCTCTCTCTCTCTCTCTCTCTCTCTCTCTCTCTCTCTCTCTCTCTCTCTCTCTCTCTAATCACTAACTCTGAGGAGTCAGCTATTGATGAAAAGCATTCTCCGCTATCCGACCTCACGTATCAAAATCCTCTCACGTATCATCTTCTCATCAATCGCTCAATTACATGTATATATACATATCAGCTGAGAAGATCTTGCACTCACTTAACTTTACAATTACAAGATTAATTAGCAGTTGTAAAACTGATCAATGGATCAGTTCGTTAATGGCGTGCGCGCGCGCACACACACACACATGCATGCATTTGGAAAGGTCAACAGACTAACATTTCTTTCCACGGGTGAATATCCTAGCCATGTACTTGTGAAAGTACAGTATTTTAAGGACCAAAAATGGATCTTAGAAGATCCACAAGAGAGATTATGTGCTTGCTTAACAATGCATCAAAAAACTAGACAATAAATCTTGATCTAGATTAGCCATTTGACACATAACAAGTATGGATAATCAATAAAAAAGATCAAAGACCCAAATCCGAGTCCACACGTGTGCACTACAGGTTGTAGTATGGCCTTCAACCTAAGAAACAAGTAGAAATTGATTTGGTTTCATTTGGATCACAAAAACTCAATGTACATAGTGAACTAGCTTGAGATTGCCAATAAGCTCCAAAAATTTTCTATCTCCTCACTATGGAGAATGGAAGTACATAGTAAAAGACGCTTCCTTTTTAAAGTTAGGTGAAAATCCAGCATGTAATAAAGAAATAGACTCAACTTTCTTGCCCTAAAGTGAAAACCCTAGCCTAGATCCAAGAGTCATGCTTGGTAGGTCTATGGTAGGTACAAATCTCATCATAAATCAAGGTCTAGATCCTACAAAGTAGGAATTACTACCAAATGGACACAACCACTCCTCTTGACTCGTGGTAACCTACATTAGGTGTGGATTGACAAGTGGCACTTTGACCATTCAAGTGACTAACAAAAAATATTGACAAAATATACAATATTCTACATGGCTAGATTTGCCAATGTAGGCAATTTTTCACACTCCTCCTCGAATCTAGCCTTGCAAACAACAATACTTTTATCAATCACTCCAATTGAAGATCTAAGCTTGACAAATAAATCTTTAGGTAAAGATTTAGTAAACAAATCAGCCAAGCAACTTGATGATGACACGTGTGGGAGCTTGATCTCTTTGGCTTGCACTTTCTTCCTCACGAAATGATGAGCAATCTCGATGTGTTTGTTCCTTGCATGGAATGTAGGATTAGTTGCAAGTGATTGGGCTGATTGGTTGTCACAATAGATGATAGAGATCTCTTCCTCCATGACATGAAGTTCCACCAATAGCCTTTTGAACCACAAGACCTCCTTTCATGTTGATGTCAATGTTAAAAATTCACAATTCTAGCTTGACTAGTTTTGGTCATATGACTTGTAAATAGTTAGATGGTCATGATGTGGCTTGTCACACGTGCCAAATAGCATAGGATTCCATTCATAAGGATGTTCTCAAGTAGACCTAAGTGTTAGAACCTTTGGAATGAGTCCAAATTATGCTTAGATACAAGGGAGAAAAAATAGGAGCTATTTTTGGTAATTTTTGCATTGCTGAGGGATCTCCAAGATTCCAACCCTAACTTGGTAGGGATGAAAGATCCACCAAAATTAGCATTAGGGATAGGTTTAGGGCTACTCATACCTGCCCAAAACCGTGATGGATCATGTATATATAGGTGATGATATCTCACCAAAATCAATCAAGCAATTTCATGTTTTTTCTCTCATAATGGTGCAATTGCTCTCTATGTTCATAATTGTTTGAGTACTTGTGATTACTAATGATTATAGGATTGAATGTAGGTCTGGTGTACAGTACTCAGACTGTGGGAGGCCGTACTTTCACACGTGTGAAGCCTTCTTCAAGGATTTGGGCCATTTAGTGAGGTTCAAGCATAGATTTTTGATGGATTTTGATGGTTCAACTTGTGCTAATCTTATGAAATCATAATCTATTGTTTCCCTCATCATTTCAAGTGTTTTAGGATTCTTATTTGCTGTAATTTTTACATGGTATCAGAGCCTAAAGGCTGAAATGAGCTAAATCCTTGGTTTTCATTCAATTTGATCACAATTTTTGATCTAAATCTTGTGTAGATTGGATCTTAGCATCTAGTATTGATTCTAGAACTCAAAGTGAGTCAAATACATTGGAGATTGGTGTTGTGTGACTTCATTTGCAGGTGTTTAGGTGTCTAAAACCAGAGGCAAAGTTGAATTCAATTCACATTACCAAGATAGCAAGTTTTGCTTGCTCCAAGCATTGATTTCTAAGCGAGTTTTGGAGGTGATTTCATAGAGGAGGCTTTCTAGCATTCAAGGAGAGGGAAGATCAGAGTTTTGGGGACTCTTCAAGGCTTTTCTAAGGTGTAGTAGGCACCTCCTAAAGTGATTTAGGTTCAGTCCAACCATTGCTTGACTTATGCACCAAATTAGATCAATTTTTCATCAATTTTGATCATTTTTTGCTTGTGATTGGATAGTAGATTGTGTTGCATCCTCATTAAGTTCCATTTAGATCTTTTACAAGTGATTTTGGAAGTATATTAGGTTGCTGAAATTCACTCTTGATCAGATCATTTGGAAGCTTTAATGTTCTTTATAGAAAGAGGGGCAATTCTACTAGTATTGTCTACTTCAATCAAGCAAGTGCATTGTTTCTAGTATTCTATGATTTGATTTTGTTAGAGATCATTATTAGATCTTTATAGGAAGTCTATTACTGATCTTTTCAGGTCCCTAAAAAGTGGGATAAGGTAGAGCTTCAATCAAATCAATAGAAGTAACCTTCATTTGTGTCAAGTCCTTGATTAGGAGACTAGATGGCATCTATAAATGCATATCTTTTGGATACTAATGAAAGGCTCAACAAAACTAACTATTCCATATGGAAAGTTAGAATGGAATCTATCATGATCATGCAAGATCTGATGGAAATTGTAAATGGTAAGGAGGGTGAACCTATTCATCCTCAAGAAAAAGCCAAATACATCAAGAGGTGCAATGTTGCACTACATTGCATAAAAATGAATGTTGCAAATGAACTCTTAAGAGAGGTAGGAGATTGCACTTCAGCTCAAGATGCTTGGGAGACTTTGCAAAAGGTCTATGAATCCAAGAACCAAACTAGAATGTTAGCTTTGAAGAATCAAATCTATAGAAGCTATCAAAAGAAAGGAGAGAGTGCACATACTTTTGTCCTAAGAGTAAAGGAATTGAACAAAGAGCTAGCTTTTATAGGTGACCCTATCAAGGATGAAGAGCTTGTTCAACTCATATTGAATGGACTAAGCTTTGAATTTGACAATTTGGTTCAGGGATATGCAATTATGGGTAAGCTACCCATACTTGAAGAACTCCAAGGCACACTCATGGCCGAGGAATCAAGAAGGAGCCAAATGCAAGAGAGGATGGATAGGCTTTCCATCCAAGGTGGAGATGACCAAGCTCTCTTCACCAAAGGCAAAGGCAAGTCCAAAGGCAAAGGATCAACATTCAAGAAGTCTACAAAGCTTGAGGATCAAGAAGGATCCCCAAAGGCATCTCCATCAACCACCAAAGTCAAGAAGGACAAATCAAAGGTGAAGTGCTACTATTGTAGCAAGATGGGGCATTATGCCTCGGAATGCTTCAAGAGGAAGCAAGATCAAAGCCAAGCCAACATGAGCAAAGAGGAGGAGGAGGAGAGTTCACATGAGGACTCTCTCATGATGTCCATATTTTCTTCAACAAGTTTCAAAGGAGAAGATCCTTGGTGGATTGACTCGGGTGCTAGTTCACACATGACTAGTAAAAGGAAGTTTTTCTCTTCTCTCTTATCTTATGATGGACCTATAAAGTCTATCTATACAGCAAATGATGAAGCTTGTAAGATTGAAGGAGTTGGTAGCATTCCCCTTTGCTTAGGATCTTCCAAAAAGATCAACATAGAAGGTGTTTTGTACATTCCTACAATAACAAAGAATCTACTAAGTGTTGGCCAAATGGTAGACAATGGTTTCAATGTTGACTTTGCTTCAAATGAATGTTTCATCAAGAAGAAGGGTAAGATAGTGGCTAAGGGCACTAGACTTGGCAAACTTTATAAGCTGGATGCATTTGTGGATACTAATGTTGTCATGTTGGCCGAGAAGAGCAAGATATCTACCTTTACTTTATGGCACAAAAGACTTGGACATGTCAACTCGGGTTCCATGGAGGCTATGATCAAGGAGGAGTATGTTTTAGGCCTACCAAGGTCTATTGGGAAGGAAGACAAGGTTTGTGAAGCTTGTGCCTTATCCAAGGCACATAAGAAGGTGTTTCCTAACTCCATCACAAAGTCATCTCATCCTCTTGAACTCATACACTCGGATGTGCACATTGCTAGCACCAAATCTAATGGAGGTTCATCCATGTTTTTAACCTTCATTGATGACTACTCAAGATATTGTTGGGTGTTCTTACTTTCCTTCAAGTCTCAAGTATTTGATACTTTTGTAAAGTTCAAGTTGTTTGTGGAAAAGCATCATAATCATAGCATCAAGATTCTTAGAAGTGACAATGGTGGAGAATTCATCTCCAATGAGTTCAAGGCCTTTTGTGAGGAGGAAGGGATCAAGAAAGAGACTTCTTGTCCTTACACTCCTCAACAAAATGGAGTTGCTGAAAGAAGGAATAGAACATTATGTGAATGTTCTAAGGCTTTAAGATTAGATGCTTGTTTGCCCAAATCCTTTTGGGGTGAGTCTCTTGTATGTGCAAACTACTTGATGAATAGGGTGTCTTGCAAAGCAATTGAAGGCAAAACTCCTTATGAGATGTTGTATGGAAAGAAACCCAATCTTAATCACTTGAAAGTTTTTGGGTGTATATGTTATGTGCATGTGCCATTGGAAACAAGAACCAAGGAGGATCCATCTTCCACAAGAGGGATCATGCTTGGATATGCAAGCTCAAGCAAGGGCTACAAAGTCTATCTCCCATCCTTGAACAAATTTGTTGTTTCAAGGGATGTCATCTTTGATGAACATCATATGCATATGCTTGAAGAAGGCTCAAGTGCTCCAACAATCAAGAAGAAGATGGCCGAGGAGCAAGATCTTGGTTTTGAGGAGGAGCTCATGGAGGAGCAAGCACCAAACCCACCTATCACACCAAGGAGATCTTCAAGGGCAAAAGTGGAGCCATCAAGGCTCACATATCAAGGCAAAGGACAGCAAGTTGAGGGTATCTCATCCACTTCTTATGCTTTATCTAGTTTTGAAGAACCGTCTAATGTTGAAGATGCATTGAACTCCAAAGAATGGTATAAAGCTATGTTGGATGAGTATGATGCCTTGATTGAGAATGAAACTTGGTTGCTTGTTGAGAGACCTCAAAGGAATGTAATAGTATGCAAGTGGGTCTTCAAGCTTAAGTTGAATGCAAATGGGAGTGTTAACAAACATAAAGCAAGATTAGTTGCAAAAGGTTATGCTCAATAGAGAGGGATAGACTATGAGGAAACTTTTGCACCCGTGGCCAAGATGGTCACAATAAGACTAATCATTGCACTTGCATCACATTTTGGATGGATTCTATGTCAAATGGATGTCTCTAATGCTTTCTTGAATGGTTTTTTGGAAGAGGATATCTATATGGAGCAGCCACAAGGGTTCATCAAGCATGGAATGGAGAACAAAGTATGCCATCTCCAAAGAAGCATCTATGGCTTGAAGCAAGCCTCGAGATCTTGGAATTCAAGACTACATTGCTATCTTATTTCACTTTCTTTTGTTCAAAGTGAATATGATCCCACTCTTTACATTAAGTTTGATGATGTTGGTATTGTACTTTTACTCATTTATGTAGATGACATCATCATTAGTGGAAATAGTGTTGATGGTATTGAAAAAATCAAGATAGATCTATCCTTAGAGTTCAAGATGGTAGATCTAGGGTGTCTTCACTTCATCTTAGGCATAGAAGTACTTAGAGGGTCTGATTTTATCTTTATAAGTCAAGTAAACTATGCTCAAAGTCTTTTGAAGAAGTTTAAGATGGAAGTATGCAAAAGTGTTGACACACCAATGGAGCAAGATGTAAAAGTGCCAAATGAAGATGATGAAAGATCCTTCATGGACATCACTTTGTTTAGGCAACTTATAGGTTCCTTAATGTGGATCACTATAACTAGACCAGATCTTAGCTTTAGTGTATGTAGGTTGAGCCAATCCATGCAAAAGCCATTGAATATCCATTGGAAAAAGGCTAAGAGGATTCTAAGATACATCTCGGGTACATTGGATTTTGGGATTCTATATAGAGGAGATTGTGATTAACCTTCATGCATTTAGTGATTCAGATTTTGCAGGGGACAAGAGGGATAGGAAATCAACAAGTGCCTATTCAACTTTCATAGGAGAAGGTGTGGTTTCATGGCTTTCAAAAAAGCAAGAAACTATATCTCTATCTTCAACCGAGGCCGAGTACAAAGCTTTGACAACCACTACAAAGGAGGTACTTTGGATCAAGAGATTATTGGTGGAACTAAAGATCATGGATTCAGAGGAGGCACCAATCATCTACAATGACAATATATCAGCCCAACACCTTGCATCTAACCCAATCTTCCATGCAAGATCTAAGCACATTGAGATATGCCATCACTTTGTGAGAGAAATGGTGCAAGCCAAGGAGATTGCTTTGGAGCATGTTCCAAGCAATGAATGTGTAGCTGATCTACTTACTAAACCACTTCAAAAGACACCTTTTATGAAGTTCAGATCATCACTTGGAGTGATTAGTAAAGCAATGATTGAACCAAGCTAGATAGTGAGGAGGAGTGTTAAAAATTCACAATTCTAGCTTGACTAGTTTTGGTCATATGACTTGTAATTAGTTAGATGGTCATGATGTGGCTTGTCACACGTGCCAAATAGCATAGGATTCCATTCATAAGGATGTTCTCAAGTAGACCTAAGTGTTAGAACCTTTGGAATGAGTCCAAATTATGCTTAGATACAAGGGAGAAAAAATAGGAGCTATTTTTGGTAATTTTTGCATTGTTGAGGGATCTCCAAGATTCCAACCCTAACTTGGTAGGGATGAAAGATCCACCAAAATTAGCATTAGGGATAGGTTTAGGGCTACTCATACCTGCCCAAAACCGTGATGGATCATGTATATATAGGTGATGATATCTCACCAAAATCAATCAAGCAATTTCATGTTTTTTCTCTCATAATGGTGCAATTGCTCTCTATGTTCATAATTGTTTGAGTACTTGTGATTACTAATGATTATAGGATTGAATGTAGGTCTGGTGTACAGTACTCAGACTGTGGGAGGCCGTACTTTCACACGTGTGAAGCCTTCTTCAAGGATTTGGGCCATTTAGTGAGGTTCAAGCATAGATTTTTGATGGATTTTGATGGTTCAACTTGTGCTAATCTTATGAAATCATAATCTATTGTTTCCCTCATCATTTCAAGTGTTTTAGGATCCTTATTTGCTGTAATTTTTACAGTCAAGCCCTTGTACTCCAATTCTGTGGAAGATAAGGAGATGTTATCTTGCTTATTGGAAAGCCATGATACTACTCCATCATATAGAAAGGTGGAAAAAGCACTTGTTGATCTTCTATTCACTTTGTTGTTAGATTTTTTATGCTCAGTCTTAAACAAATCGTTCAAGTAATGAGCATCCTGAAAAACCGAAGGCCGACTTCATATTTTCGGACCTTCACATTTTTTCCTTTTCTTTCTGACCTTAACAAACTTTTAGGCACCTTCTCCTTTTTCGTAGATCAGCAAAAAACGCGACACACTGGCCAAGTGGCCAAAATGCCTTAGAAACCATTCTTAAGACACTTTTTGCTTTTTCACCTTCCTCGCATTTTTCCCTTCACAAAAAATGTAACACACTAGCCAAGTGGCCAGAATGCCTTAGAAACCATTCTTAAGGCACCTTTTGCTTTTTCGCCTTCTTCGCATTTTTTCTTTCATAAAAAATGCGACACATTGGCCAAGTGGCTAGAATGCCTTAGAAACCATTCTTAAGGCACCTTTTGCTTTTTTGCCTTCTTCGCATTTTTTCCTTCATGAAAAATGCGACACACTGGCCAGAATGACTTAGAAACCATTTCTGGACCACCTTCACCTTTTTTGCCTTTTTCGGTTTTCTTCGCCTTCTCTAAACTAAGGCACTTTGCGTCTTTTTATTGCCTTTAGTCTAAGGCACCTTCGTCTTCTTTTATGCCTTCAGTATAAGGCACTTTTCGGCTTTTTTGCCTTTTTCGCCTTCTTTGCTACCTTAAATCTAAGGGCGTATTAGGGATTTACATACCTTTAGTGTAAGGGCACCTTCAGAAATTGCATACCTTCAATCTAAGGACACCTTCAAGTTTTTCGGCTTTTTGAGTTTTTGCTACATTGGCTGACTGACGTCGCCAACTTATCAGCAACCCTTAAAAATAGCTGGACAAACAAATATCCCAAAGGCGGTTAGCGGTTACCAACTTTGTACATATGCAAATACTGGCGTAAATAGCATTAAAGGCTTGTAAGATATTTTGTCTCTCGACACTTGTAAATACATATACTAGCTAAATCAAACTATGTAAGTGTTGATTAAAATTCTCTTTCAATCAAAGTTATCTGTAGCCAGCGTTATCACGCTCAGCAAGCTGAAGTTATTACTTCAAGCTATTGTACTCACTGTCGATATTAATCAGAGTGCAATTTTTGTTTCACTACCGCGTCGTTCATTTGCGCATTCTGTATGAATTCTTCTACTTGAGTAATTCTGCTGCTAACTATTATGTTTCCATTCCTACATGCTACACTCAATCCTCGAGCTTCCGCTGCCGCTCACGTGCACCCGCAATTTTACGACATGGTATCAGATCAGGCATTTCAATAATCTGCATTTCTACTGCGAATTATCAGTCTTGTTTCTATCAAGATGTCATTCTAGCAAACCCCCAGCCAACAATATTCCGACAGTCGTTGTTTCTACCAAGGATCTCGTTCAACCAAAATGGATCCATCATCTAGTTCATCTCTCATTGGCAAACTCGATGGAGATAACTACCATCTCTGGAAATTCAAGATGAAGGTTATACTTCTAGCCAAAGAACTGTGGGACATCGTTGATGGCACAGAGCTCAAATTAGAAGTGATGCAGCCGTCATCACCAAGTGGAGACTAAGAGATGGCAAAGCATTTGCCATGATCACCCTCAACATCAAGGATACTCAGTACGTGCTGCCCAGACCGTTAAGGATGCATGAGCATCCTAGCAACTCTCTACGACATTAGAGACGTTACATCCAAGCTCCATCTGAGGAAGAAATTCTTCACCCTCAGAATATCTGAGGCAAATAGTGTTTCGAGTCACCTCAACACTTTCAAAAATCTTATGGAGCAGATGACTGCAACTGGCTCAGTCATAAAATATTCTGATGCACTCATGACTCTATTATCGAGTCTATCTGAAGCCTACAAAAATTGGATAATGGCAATTTCTACCCAGGAGCACCTCAATCTATCAAGAGTAATTTTGCTACTCCTACAAGAGGAGATAAGAATATCAGCATCCTCCTCAGACTCAGGATCGGATCCTCAAGCTCTATAATCAAAAAATCAAAAGTTTAGATCCAAGAGATCTATGAAGTCAAGCTATACTAACAAGAGGAGCAACATACAGTCTGGACCACATTTCGGTCCAGGATCGAATTCAAGATCTTCATCATTCCAACTTGTGCAAAAACTATTCTGCAGATACTGTAAGAGGACTGGCCACGAAATCAAGGACTATCAAAATTTGAAGTACAACAACGAAAAGAAGAAGCAGTTCCAACAACAAGCACATAGTGCTACGACCAGTCACTCAAATCAGCAACAAGAAGAAGAAGATGAGACAACTTTCATGACCACAAAGAAAGAGAACAACAGGATATCGATTCCTAGTATCTAGACTCTGGAGCAACTCAACACATGACTCACCATCGCTACTGATTCAACAACTACAAGTCATTCACCCACTTTTGAGTTATGCAACTTGGAGATAACTCATCACATACAATCGGAGGTGAAGGAACAGTCAGAGTTGAATTTAAAAGAGGTGAGGTCAAGTTGCTGTCCAACGTTCTCCACGTTTCAAATCTGACCAAGAATCTACTCTCAATTAGCAGAATCATCGATTCAGGTCAGAGGGTCGAATTCAATATGGATGGCTGCACAATTCTTGACAAATCTCGGAAGGTGCTAGCCTATGGAAGAAGAAGCGACTATCTTTACAAACTCAGCCACTGCTACTCTTCTAACAGTCAAGCTCTTCACATAGCCACTTCTGAATCAGAAGTCGAAAATCGATTCCATGCAAATGGATATTCAAGGCAAAGTACAACGCTGAAGGAAGACTAAATTATTACAAGTCCAAGCTAGTCGCCAAAGGCTTTTCTCAGATTCCAGACCTGGATTATTCAGAAACCTTTAGCCCAGTCGTCAAACATGCATCGATCAGCCTACTACTCTCCTTTGCAATCGCGATAGACCTTTAAGTCCACCATATGGATGTCCAGAACGATTTCCTCAATGGAACCATTGAAGAGGAAATCTACATGATGCAGCCAGAGGGATACGAACTCAACGACAAGCAACATCACCTTGTATGCAAAATCCACAAGGCGCTCTACGGGATGAAACAGTCACCTAGAGTCTGGTTCTAGAAGATCAATGCATTTCCAATAGAGAATAGTTTTATTACAAACTCAGCAGACTTGAATGTCTACTGTCTGTATCAGATTACTTCATCATCATCACTCTCTATGTAGATGATACACTCTTATTCAATAATAATCTGAATCTGATGAAGGATACAAAATGCATGCTGGCCTAGGAAGACAAGATGACTAACATGGGTCTAGCCCACTATTGTCTCGAAATCCAAATTCAACGAGATCGACCCAGCAGACTGATCTTTATCAGTCAGCAACGATATCTCAACAACGTGCTGAAAAAGTATGGAATGTCCAACTGCAAACCCAGTCTCTTTCCACTCGACCCTAGACTAAAACTATCAAAGAAACAGTCTCCTCAAATTGAGATAGAAAAGGAGGAGATGAAGCGCTACCCGTTTCAATCCATCATCGGCTCACTGATGTACACAATAATTTGCACGTGACCAGACCTTGCATATTCGATCAGTACACTCAGCCAGTTCTTGTCAAATCTAGGCGTAGCTCATTGGAAAGCGCTAACAAAGGTCATGAAGTACATCCAAGCAATGAAAACTCTCAGCATCTGCTATGGAGGCAACATCTCAGATTTAACGATATGTTAAATATGAAGTTCAAAGTTTTTTAGAATCCACATTAAGGGAGAGTGTTTTCGGACCTTCACATTTTTTCCCTTTTATTTTTGACCTTAACAAATTTGTAGGCACCTTCGTCTATTTCGCAGATCGGCGAAAAATGCGACACACTGGCCAAGTGGCCAGAATGCATAGAAACCATTCTTAAGGCACCTTTTGCGACACACTGGCCAAGTGGCCAGAATGCCTTAGAAACCAATCTTAAGACACCTTTTGCTTTTTTGCCTTCTTCGTATTTTTCCCTTTACGAAAAATGCTACACACTGGCCAAGTGGCCAGAATGCCTTAGAAACCATTCTTAAGGCACCTTTTGCTTTTTTGCCTTCTTCACATTTTTTTCCTTCATGAAAAATGTGACACACTGGCCAGAAACCATTTCTGGACCACCTTCACCTTTTTTGCCTTTTTCGGTTTTCTTTGCCGCCTCTAAACTAAGGCACTTTTTGTCTTTTTACTGCCTTTAGTCTAAGGTACCTTCGCCTTCTTCTATGCCTTCAGTATAAGGCACTTTTTGGCTTTTTTGGCTTTTTCGCCTTCTTCGCTACCTTAAATCTAAGGGTGCCTTAGGGATCTACATACCTTTAGTTTAAGGGCACCTTTAGGAGTTGCATATTTTCAGTCTAAGGGCACCTTCAAGTTTTTTGACTTTTTGCGTTTTTGCTACATTGGCTGACCGACGTCGCCAACTTATCAGCATCCCTAAAAATAGTTGGACAAACAAATATTTCGAAGTTCTTCTCCATAGCAAGGAAGAGGAGAAAGACCACACCATTGTCCTAGTCCATCTATTGATAAGTGTAAAAATTACAGCAAATAAGGATCCTAAAACACTTGAAATGATGAGGGAAACAATAGATTATGATTTCATAAGATTAGCACAAGTTGAACCATCAAAATCCATCAAAAATCTATGCTTGAACCTCACTAAATGGCCCAAATCCTTGAAGAAGGCTTCACACGTGTGAAAGTACGGCCTCCCACAGTCTGAGTACTGTACACCAGACCTACATTCAATCCTATAATCATTAGTAATCACAAGTACTCAAACAATTATGAACATAGAGAGCAATTGCACCATTATGAGAGAAAAAACATGAAATTGCTTGATTGATTTTGGTGAGATATCATCACCTATATATACATGATCCATCACGGTTTTGGGCAGGTATGAGTAGCCCTAAACCTATCCCTAATGCTAATTTTGGTGGATCTTTCATCCCTACCAAGTTAGGTTTGGAATCTTGGAGATCCCTCAACAATGCAAAAATTACCAAAAATAGCTCCTATTTTTTCTCCCTTGTATCTAAGCATAATTTGGACTCATTCCAAAGGTTCTAACACTTAGGTCTACTTGAGAACATCCTTATGAATGGAATCCTATGCTATTTGGCACGTGTGACAAGCCACATCATGACCATCTAACTAATTACAAGTCATATGACCAAAACTAGTCAAGCTAGAATTGTGAATTTTTAACACTCCTCCTCACTATCTAGCTTGGTTCAATCATTGCTTTACTAATCACTCCAAGTGATGATCTGAACTTCATAAAAGGTGTCTTTTGAAGTGGTTTATTAAGTAGATCAGCTACACATTCATTGCTTGGAACATGCTCCAAAGCAATCTCCTTGGCTTGCACCATTTCTCTCACAAAGTGATGGCATATCTCAATGTGCTTAGATCTTGCATGGAAGATTGGGTTAGATGCAAGGTGTTGGGCTGATATATTGTCATTGTAGATGATTGGTGCCTCCTCTGAATCCATGATCTTTAGTTCCACCAATAATCTCTTGATCCAAAGTACCTCCTTTGTAGTGGTTGTCAAAGCTTTGTACTCGGCCTCGGTTGAAGATAGAGATATAGTTTCTTGCTTTTTTGAAAGCCATGAAACCACACCTTCTCCTATGAAAGTTGAATAGGCACTTGTTGATTTCCTATCCCTCTTGTCCCCTGCAAAATCTGAATCACTAAATGCATGAAGGTTAATCACATCTCCTCTATATAGAATCCCAAAATCCAATGTACCCGAGATGTATCTTAGAATCCTCTTAGCCTTTTTCCAATGGATATTCAATGGCTTTTGCATGGATTGGCTCAACCTACATACACTAAAGCTAAGATCTGGTCTAGTTATAGTGATCCACATTAAGGAACCTATAAGTTGCCTAAACAAAGTGATGTCCATGAAGGATCTTTCATCATCTTCATTTGGCACTTTTACATCTTGCTCCATTGGTGTGTCAACACTTTTGCATACTTCCATCTTAAACTTCTTCAAAAGACTTTGAGCATAGTTTACTTGACTTATAAAGATAAAATCAGACCCTCTAAGTACTTCTATGCCTAAGATGAAGTGAAGACACCCTAGATCTACCATCTTGAACTCTAAGGATAGATCTATCTTGATTTTTTCAATACCATCAACACTATTTCCACTAATGATGATGTCATCTACATAAATGAGTAAAAGTACAATACCAACATCATCAAACTTAATGTAAAGAGTGGGACCATATTCACTTTGAACAAAAGAAAGTGAAATAAGATAGCAATGTAGTCTTGAATTCCAAGATCTCGAGGCTTGCTTCAAGCCATAGATGCTTCTTTGGAGATGGCATACTTTGTTCTCCATTCCATGCTTGATGAACCCTTGTGGCTGCTCCATATAGATATCCTCTTCCAAAAAACCATTCAAGAAAGCATTAGAGACATCCATTTGACATAGAATCCATCCAAAATGTGATGCAAGTGCAATGATTAGTCTTATTGTGACCATCTTGGCCACGGGTGCAAAAGTTTCCTCATAGTCTATCCCTCTCTCTTGAGCATAACCTTTTGCAACTAATCTTGCTTTATGTTTGTTAACACTCCCATTTGCATTCAACTTAAGCTTGAAGACCCACTTGCATCCTATTACATTCCTTTGAGGTCTCTCAACAAGCAACCAAGTTTCATTCTCAATCAAGGCATCATACTCATCCAACATAGCTTTATACCATTCTTTGGAGTTCAATGCATCTTCAACATTAGACGGTTCTTCAAAACTAGATAAAGCATAAGAAGTGGATGATGTACCCTCAACTTGCTGTCCTTTGCCTTGATATGTGAGCCTTGATGGCTCCACTTTTGCCCTTGAAGATCTCCTTGGTGTGATAGGTGGGTTTGGTGCTTGCTCCTCCATGAGCTCCTCCTCAAAACCAAGATCTTGCTCCTCGGCCATCTTCTTCTTGATTGTTGGAGCACTTGAGCCTTCTTCAAGCATATGCATATGATGTTCATCAAAGATGACATCCCTTGAAACAACAAATTTGTTCAAGGATGGGAGATAGACTTTGTAGCCCTTGCTTGAGCTTGCATATCCAAGCATGATCCCTCTTGTGGAAGATGGATCCTCCTTGGTTCTTGTTTCCAATGGCACATGCACATAACATATACACCCAAAAACTTTCAAGTGATTAAGATTGGGTTTCTTTCCATACAACATCTCATATGGAGTTTTGCCTTCAATTGCTTTGCAAGACACCCTATTCATCAAGTAGTTTGCACATACAAGAGACTCACCCCAAAAGGATTTGGGCAAACAAGCATCTAATCTTAAAGCCTTAGAACATTCACATAATGTTCTATTCCTTCTTTCAGCAACTCCATTTTGTTGAGGAGTGTAAGGACAAGAAGTCTCTTTCTTGATTCCTTCCTCCTCACAAAAGGCCTTGAACTCATTGGAGATGAATTCTCCACCATTGTCACTTCTAAGAATCTTGATGCTATGATTATGATACTTTTCCACAAACAACTTGAACTTTACAAAAGTATCAAATACTTGAGACTTGAAGGAAAGTAAGAACACCCAACAATATCTTGAGTAGTCATCAATGAAGGTTAAAAACATGGATGAACCTCCATTAGATTTGGTGCTAGCAATGTGCACATCCGAGTGTATGAGTTCAAGAGGATGAGATGACTTTGTGATGGAGTTAGGAAACACCTTCTTATGTGCCTTGGATAAGGCACAAGCTTCACAAACCTTGTCTTCCTTCCCAATAGACCTTGGTAGGCCTAAAGCATACTCCTCCTTGATCATAGCCTCCATGGAACCCGAGTTGACATGTCCAAGTCTTTTGTGCCATAAAGTAAAGGTAGATATCTTGCTCTTCTCGGCCAACATGACAACATTAGTATCCACAAATGCATCCAGCTTATAAAGTTTGCCAAGTCTAGTGCCCTTAGCCACTATCTTACCCTTCTTCTTGATGAAACATTAATTTGAAGCAAAGTCAACATTGAAACCATTGTCTACCATTTGGCCAACACTTAGTAGATTCTTTGTTATTGTAGGAATGTACAAAACACCTTCTATGTTGATCTTTTTGGAAGATCCTAAGCAAAGGGGAATGCTACCAACTCCTTCAATCTGACAAGCTTCATCATTTGCTGTATAGATAGACTTTATAGGTCCATCATAAGATAAGAGAGAAGAGAAAAACTCCCTTTTACTAGTCATGTGTGAACTAGCACCCGAGTCAATCCACCAAGGATCTTCTCCTTTGAAGCTTGTTGAAGAAAATATGGACATCATGAGAGAGTCCTCATGTGAACTCTCCTCCTCCTCCTCTTGCTCATGTTGGCTTGGCTTTGATCTTGCTTCCTCTTGAAGCATTCCGAGGCATAATGCCCCATCTTGCTACAATAGTAGCACTTCACCTTTGATTTGTCCTTCTTGACTTTGGTGGTTGATGGAGATGCCTTTGGGGGTCCTTCTTGATCCTCAAGCTTTGTAGACTTCTTGAATGTTGATCCTTTGCCTTTGGACTTGCCTTTGCCTTTGGTGAAGAGAGCTTGGTCATCTCCACCTTGGATGGAAAGCCTATCCATCCTCTCTTGCATTTGGCTCCTTCTTGATTCCTCGGCCATGAGTGTGCCTTGGAGTTCTTCAAGTATGGGTAGCTTACCCATAATTGCATATCCCTGAACCAAATTGTCAAATTCAAAGCTTAGTCCATTCAATATGAGTTGAACAAGCTCTTCATCCTTGATAGGGTCACCTATAAAGGCTAGCTCTTTGTTCAATTCCTTTACTCTTAGGACAAAAGTATGTGCACTCTCTCCTTTCTTTTGATAGCTTCTATAGATTTGATTCTTCAAAGCTAACATTCTAGTTTGGTTCTTGGATTCATAGACCTTTTGCAAAGTCTCCCAAGCATCTTGAGCTGAAGTGCAATCTCCTACCTCTCTTAAGAGTTCATTTGCAACATTCATTTTTATGCAATGTAGTGCAACATTGCACCTCTTGATGTATTTGGCTTTTTCTTGAGGATGAATAGGTTCACCCTCCTTACCATTTACAATTTCCATCAGATCTTGCATGATCATGATAGATTCCATTCTAACTTTCCATATGGAATAGTTAGTTTTGTTGAGCCTTTCATTAGTATCCAAAAGATATGCATTTATAGATGCCATCTAGTCTCCTAATCAAGGACTTGACACAAATGAAGGTTACTTCTATTGATTTGATTGAAGGTCTACCTTATCCCACTTCTTAGGGACCTGAAAAGATCAGTAATAGATTTCCTATAAAGATCTAATAATGATCTCTAACAAAATCAAATCATAGAATACTAGAAACAATGCACTTGCTTGATTGAAGTAGACAATACTAGTAGAATTGCCCCTCTTTCTATAAAGAACATTAAAGCTTCCAAATGATCTGATCAAGAGTGAATTTCAGCAACCTAATATACTTCCAAAATCACTTGTAAAAGATCTAAATGGAACTTAATGAGGATGCAACACAATCTACTATCCAATCACAAGCAAAAAATGATCAAAATTGATGAAAAATTGATCTAATTTGGTGCATAAGTCAAGCAATGGTTGGACTGAACCTAAATCACTTTAGGAGGTGCCTACTACACCTTAGAACAGCCTTGAAGAGTCCCCAAAACTCTGATCTTCCCTCTCCTTGAATGCTAGAAAGCCTTCTCTATGAAATCACCTCCAAAACTCGCTTAGAAATCAATGCTTGGAGCAAGCAAAACTTGCTATCTTGGTAATGTGAATTGAATTCAACTTTGCCTCTGGTTTTAGACACCTAAACACCTGCAAATGAAGTCACACAACACCAATCTCCAATGTATTTGACTCACTTTGAGTTCTAGAATCAATACTAGATGCTAAGATCCAATCTACACAAGATTTAGATCAAAAATTGTGATCAAATTGAATGCAAACCAAGGATTTAGCTCATTTCAGCCTTTAGGCTCTGATACCATGTAAAAATTACAGCAAATAAGGATCCTAAAACACTTGAAATGATGAGGGAAACAATAGATTATGATTTCATAAGATTAGCACAAGTTGAACCATCAAAATCCATCAAAAATCTATGCTTGAACCTCACTAAATGGCCCAAATCCTTGAAGAAGGCTTCACACGTGTGAAAGTACGGCCTCCCACAGTTTGAGTACTGTACACCAGACCTACATTCAATCCTATAATCATTAGTAATCACAAGTACTCAAACAATTATGAACATAGAGAGCAATTGCACCATTATGAGAGAAAAAACATGAAATTGCTTGATTGATTTTGGTGAGATATCATCACCTATATATACA